>OZ023326.1:20006549-20251549 GCA_964007535.1 Brachyptera risi
AATAAGAAAATGTAGAAAAGAGAGATAATTAAATGATGATAAGGAAATCATACAAAAAATAAAAAGGGGAAAAAAAGAAAAGTAATATGCAATGAAAACAAAATTGGAAATCAAAGCTGACGACTATAAAGATGATGTTGTAAAATTTGTAGGGATCCTCGAAGGGCGAGTAAAACTATGCTATAAATGAATTCTACTTTTGAGCAATCTGTACAGAAGTTAAAGTGGGAGGTTTGACTTCTCCCCTTCACAAATTTCTTTGGTAACAAATCTTATCCACCTAATCTAACTGTCACTAAAAACAAATGTAACATATACAATGTACCTATCATTTTGTGAAGGAGACGAGCCAACCCCCTACTTCAACGTTTGTACCGGTTGCTCATAAAGTATAGAAGTTTAGGACGGTTGATTTTAGGTACAGTTTATTTTGAGTTTGGTTGGTCGGATTTTAGAAGAGTTTGTCAGTTTTTAGTAGAGTGCTCTGTTTTTAGGACGGTAAGTTTCAATACAGTTGGCCATCCCCCGTTTCATAAGTTGATAATTTCAACAACAACACAGAACTTCCAACTTTTACTGTCGAATCTAGTCGCACCTTAATTATCACATCAACTATTCTACTCGTCAGCAAAGGTGAAAGGCCATCAACAGTAGTTTTAATTCTCCCCATGACCACACAGTACGACAGTCACGCCCATGTTTGTCCACACGCGTGGCAAGTATTGTCCACACGCGTGGCAAGTATTGTCCACACAACACATGCTGAGGAGAGAAAGTGACATCATTGGCAGCAGCAGAGGTAGCCCTGTTACGAGGCGACGTGCAATTAGAAACACGGCGTGAGAAAGTGCGGGTGTCGAACGTTATCGAGGCTGCTGAACTACAAGCGATGTGGCCGTGACATTGACCACCAGCACACAGCTGGGATACGGTTCTACTGCTTGACTTTATCACCCGACATCGTTCTGGTAAATACAGTTCGGAAATATAAAAAAATGCTGAACATAATTTTTATTCAATCTTATTCACAGGTCATATATTGGTATAGTATAATATACGGTGAAGTATATAGTATAATAATATAGCATCATATATATATATATATATATATATATATATATATATATATATATATATATATATATATATATATATATATATATATACATATACGTATACACAATTGATATATGCTCAAAATCAATGCTACGGGTACACAATTAAAGTGAACATCCAATTATTAATGCCAAAGGTATCTTTACAATAGGGATACTACAACGTGGGTGTATAAGCAAAACTTGAAATATAAAACGTGTTGTTTCAATAAATTCTATGCTGGGCTATGTCCTGCCCCCCCCCCCCCCCTCCCCCACATCTACCCCACTCGGATTTACCGAAATATCGAGCACCCTGGTAATTCTTCTTGAGCTACACCACCGAGTTTTACTGTGTGCCTAGATATTTTACTAATGAAAAGTTTATTCAAAATGTCAAAGAAATGCTTGCATAATACAAACATATATAGTTCCAGTTAATAGATGCAATGAATCAAGTAGAAATCATCGAAAATAATTAACGTGTTGAAAACACGAACATTTTGATTGCTTCCTATAGATATACGAAATGATCCAGTTTCGTTAAATATCATGTAAAATTAATGTAATTAATTTACTTGGGCCTATTGGACATTCTTGGATAAATGAAAGCTGAACATGAAATAAATATATGATTATCAATGTGAATACAACCAGCTAACTGCTTTATCGACTCTGGTACAACTGAAATGAGGTGAATTCTGGGTCATCACTGAAGTCAACAAATTATAAACTTGAATCAAAGCTGAAATCACAAAATGTTTATTGTGAAATAGAATGTTATAGATTCATAGCTTTATTACGTCATCAAGGAATAACCAAGTATGGCTATTGTATATATCCATATACCTATTTCAAGTTTTACATCAAAAACGTTATGAATCTATGGAATCTGAAATTATCATTTTAGATCCACTATAACTTCAGACCTTGTAAAGAGATATGAAATGAAATTATATGGCTTTCCAAAACAGATAACCCAAACAACGTGCCGATAAAGAGGTTTTACTCAAATGAGTAAAAAAATCCAAGTATACATTCGCGGTCATGTATAGACCTATATACATATAATTCTATGAAAACTACACACATTTAACAGATTTTTGTTTTATATATTAGTGCACCACGTGAATTGTGAGTGAGTGACATTTGTGGTCACATGAAATGTTTTTTTAGGAATTAATCGCAGCATTGTATAAAATCTATACTCATATTTTACCTATTTTTTCTTCATAGACTTCACGTATAGAGTGCATATACACTGACTGATAATTTTAGTGCGTATATAAAGTGACTATCAGTATATTTTCACACGAAATATTTCAATGTGGCTCGATTGACCGCTTTATCTGACCGCAAGTATACAATCATGTATCTATCGCAAAAGTTCAACTCATGAAATATATATTCATGAGTTGAGCATGCTTCGTGCACTGATATAATTAGGTAATATTGTAAGTATAATTAAGAGATAGTTTGGTCTGTTTTTAAACCCTTTTCGCAACATGCATTTTGCATAGCTTGAAAGCTGCAATCAAATCTACGTGCTCTGGTTTAGTTGAGAACGCATCAAGCTGACATGATATCGTCACTCAAACGGTTTTAATTACTGAATAACATTCGATTTGAGAATGTGCTCGCAATATTTAAATATTAATACTAATAAACTATCAAGTTATCGTGATGGTTTGTATCAGATACCTGCATGGTGTAAATATAATTACAGACATGGGACTGTGATGTGGAAAATCAGTTTGAAAGTAAGTTGCTCGCTGTTTGACGTCTGAGATTTAAAAAACTATCCTCACGTGTCGTGTTCAAGAGTCGTCATCTCAATTTCCGAAATTAGGATCAATTTTTTTTTGTCCTCCAGAGACCGTGAGTCATGACGTAGGAATTACCGATACTGTGTAGAAACATGAACAGAATCGAGTTATGGCTACGTCACAACTCAGAGAAAAGAACCTGGTCCTGCAAAACAAATAAATTAATGATAATTTCTGAAATTAAGATGATGATTTTTAGTTTGATCTAAAAATCGTCATTGTTCGTAAGAACCTAGTTTCAGGATTGTGATGTCCTTTAGGAGTGTTCAGAGCGTTGAGAGCGAACAGATCGTAGAGAGCGTTGAGAGCGAACAGATCGTAGAGAGCGTTGAGAGCGCTTGCTAGCCTGAACCAGAGCTTGTCGCTCAACTGTGCGTAACGCTATAGTGAGTGACATGGATCTACTCGACGATATGGCGGATCAATCTCACCTTGCAAACATCGTTATCTTGACAATGTAACGCCCATTTTTAAGAGCCCATGCGAGTCGATTTAGAGAATTATTAGTTGTTTGGTATAACTTCTGGACGGTATTAGCATCAAAATCCTAGACTGGGGGAACAGATATCTTCATTACCCACACGATGACAGACGTAAAATCTATTCAACTCATAAGTGAAAATGAATGTCAAAAGTATACAGCTAAAAAATTTGTTTTATCTATTGTATCTTTCCCTTGTAGTGGAATTTTGCTATCTCATGACGTTCGAAAGTTATCATGAAAAATTTGATATTCATCTAAATCGACTTCCATGCCCTCTTAACGATCTCATATCTCGACAATGTCACGCTTCTCCTAAACGATAACATCCACACACATTAAACTGTCACACGCTCTGTGCTTTACATGCAAGATACGCATGCAAATCGCGATTAACTGCTAACAATGTGAAACAATGAAATCACGAGAAGATGAAATTACCTTATCCAATTGGATCAATTTATAAAAGAACTTGACTTCAATCTAAATAAGGACACGTAATTGGCCATGCACAAATTTAGAAAAACAAATCTGTTTTTTTTTCGAATTATATACCGCAGTCTTTTCGTTCCATACCGTTTATAAATCGACCGTAGAATTATAGCACAATAAGCCGTTACCCACAATATAGCCTACATAAAACTGTTGTTTTTTTGGTTTTATAGAAACATAAATTATAAAATGAAATTTTTACTACCTGTTTTTTTTTCAAACAAAATGATTTTGTATTTATTCAATGATGTTATCCATAAAGAAGACATTATTGTTAGAGATAAGATTGTAAATAATAAATATACTCGGATATATACAATAACCACTCGCTCGCGATCGTCGCACCATGGACTTATAATACTGCGTTAACGCAGTATTATAAGTCCATGGTCGCACGACCGTGAGACTTGAGTTACTTGAACGGCCAACAGTAATACCTTATACAAACAACAATCACCAATAAATCGCTTGGTATATTATTCTTGACCGATAAACCTGACTGCCCACGTGCATCTTGTGATGCACTGTGATGCACCTTCTGATGCACTTTCATACAGCAGATGCGCCGAGGCTTTTCACTACACGAGGTCAGGGTCATTCATTTATGCCGAAGTATGGTCAAAACTACGGACCAACTCATTGAATAAGTTAATTGAACTTTTGACCCGGACTTGATGTGTTTTATTAAATACAGGTCTTTGTGGACCATCTTGGTCTATGAAATTCTTTTACAAAAAGGCCTACATCAAATACAATTAGGTTTTTTTTTGGTATTGAATGGACGACCTTTTCTCAGGTCATCATGTCGTTTCATTTTTCAGAAAATCTCAATCCATCACCATCACAAAAGCACGCGCTGTGGACTTCTCGTGTGATATTTTACTAATGACTCATTATGTTGCTTGGATTTGATGCGTTGATTGTTATTAGGCCTACAGGCAATCAAAAGATTTAGCACAACAACCTTACCTCACAGTTGGTCCTGCAGAAACCAAGAGGCCTGATAGAACATGCGTAGATCACTACTTGATTATATCGTCTGATCTGACATATCACCAACATTGTGGGATTAAGGGGGGCCTACCCATAGCGTAACATTTTCAGTATCAGTGTACATGAACGATCGCAGTGATTTTTCGTCTGAACATATTGTGGTAAAACTGCATTGAACTATTCAGAGGAGTATTTTTTGAAATACGGTCGATCCATTAGGAAAATTGATATCATTCGCTTGTAACGGTACGTGGAAATGGAAAAATCGATGACAAAAATATCGAATGTCATGTTTAAACATATAGACACTACAAGTAATCTTTCCACATTTGTTACTAAAAAATTTGAATCATTAGCATTTTCAACATGTATTGTCTGCATCTAGTGATGACTGATGAATTATTATGAAGTTGGAGTTTTATGATCTTTTATATCTGTGAAATCACCCTGAAGGAAACGTTTTGCTCTAAGGAGGCTGGGGACGCCTTAAACGCTAATGTTTCGAACAAAATAGTGATGTTTACAGTGATATAAAATGAGTATCATGTTATGATCACACAAGCATAATTTGAGTGCTCCCCTGAGAAAATGGTATCCAAATTATTTTGTAAAATGTTCAATTAGAGCTACCAAATACTGAAGAGTGAATTTTTTATGTAGGTCTATATATTTGTGAGTACACATTGAATATATTCGTGTATATGCCTACATATACATACATATAGATCATGTTTTAATAATGTATATGTTTTACCAGACTTACAACTGACTTACCGACTTATACATACAAGTGATCTTTCCACATTCGTTATTATAAAATTTGAGTCATTAGCATTTTCGACCAGTATTGTCTGCATCTGATGAGGAATTATTATGAAACTGAAGATAAGTGATCATTTATATCTGTGAAATCCCCCTATAACTATTAACCAGTATGGCATATCATAAGGGATCAGTGAGCAGCACTGTGCTGCGAGTTATCGTGAGATGTTAACAATTGAGCATATCCCTTATCCCTTGGAGAGCATCCATGGAGCGAGGTGAAGGACCATTTCATCATAGAGTTATTAGTGGAAACAGGGTGCTTGCTTAGCCTCGTCTCAATCGTGTACTGAATACTGATTAATATTGCTGGAATCATCATCAATCACAATATCAGTCGATAGAGTGGACACACACACACACACATATATATATATATATATATATATATATATATATATATATATATATATATATATATATATATATATATATATATATATATATATATATATAAATATATATATATATATATATATATATATATATATATATATATATATATATATACTTATATACATGTATATAGGAGTAAATTTGGATACGCACAAAAAAAAAAATCGATATATAGGAAGGTTCCTTCTCAACAGGACACAACAGACTTCTCTCCACTATTCAAAAATACGTCATCTCACTCATCATTCGCTGACTCCAATAGATATCACTCATTATCACAGGGCTTTGGTAAACTCAATGAGCCTAAATGTATATATTTATATTTATATAAATATATACAAATCTTACATGTTTGAAAAAGTTGAAAATAAAATAAGGATACTGGCCCAGAGCCGAATTCAATTTTCACCCTTGAACCAAGGGCTCAAATCTTTTCTATATTCATCAAATAGTACATTCTACTGAGTTTTTGATTTCCATATATTTTCTTCATAGAGATGATTGAAATATAGAGCTACAGATACAAACGTCGTGTTCCTTTTTTGTATTTTTGCTGCGATCATTTGATTTTACTCCTGGTTTATATTCATGCATTTAAGGCGCCCATCGCTGAATTTTACAACAAATTTTCATAACTTTGTTTTCCTTAGACTGACAAACAGATACTGTGCCTACTGCCTACTGTGAAAAAAAAACACAATTTTAAAGATCATTTATATTGACCACCTACCTCTTCTTTAAATATTGTGACACATCCAATCAGATGGCGCAGTGATTATTGAAATAAGATTAAACCACAAATGCAAATACTATATCATCACTCACCGTTTCTAAGCAAAAATTAAGACCAACAAACAGCCACTAGGGGTCCGTATTTCGGCAGAGCAGCTGATCTCGAGTGGTTCGCCTGCTGTTCCCGCGTCGACTTCTTCGCTCGAGCGCCGTTCTGCGGTAAAACACTACTGTCCTAGGTGACTACTCAACGAAAGACTAATGAAGACGCTGAAGAAAGTAGCCTTTGACCAACTGGAACTCGATGTTCCACTTGTCGTAACTTATCTATGCACACAACAGAACACACACTTGCCGACTTCCTCGGGTAATCGCTCGAACTAAACTACTACCATCAAGCTTGGAGGAGGCGTCTTTAGGGAGCACATTCAGTCACGTGGTATATCACCTTCGATAACACAATCTAATTAAACACGCGTTAACTTACTTTCGCCTCAAATCGGGGGGGATATTGGTTTTGTTTAGCTATTGTGTAGCTTCTTCACATTCTCCAAGAAGTGAAATAACTTTCTGCTGCACCGTGCAGTGTTGTATGCACATGTGTAAGAGGTTAGAGAGAATGTCAATGTCATCGGAGCCCTGGATGGAAGCTGTTGAACTTGAAAAACGAATGGTATATATTATTTATTTTCAGAGAAAACATCTGACATCGTTTTTAACTAGTTTAATATTTTCTAACTCTGCGTGAGATTCAGTAATTTCGAATTGCCTTTTTTTTTAAAAAAACTTTATTAAACTCTTGAACATTTACTGTTGATTTTTTTAACAGTGACACCAGAGATGTTGGCATACTTCAAACTTGTATCTTTGTATTGGAATGAATGGTTGAACGAATTTTTATGGTCAAAGTTCATCGTTATCAATTTTAAACAGTGTGAGCCTACCTGATTCATATTTGGTGACAGGACCGCCTCGAAGTCTTGAAACAACTAAAAGGTGCCGTTTCTAAACGGTCTTACTAATTCACCCTTAGCTTCAACTGGGACACAATGACTGTCTAGTTAGAACGTCGATGTGAATAATTGATACTTTATTGCGAATTTTGACTATTAATTGTTGTCTTGCTACGTGTTATGTTCGTGAAAATAGCATATCTGCATAGTTTTGACTGCTGCCTATAGTTATCCTTTTACGTAACGTTAAATGTACCTAAAAGAGACAGCTGATCTCACTTGTACCCTGATTTTTAGAAAATGTTATTTATTCGCAATAGTTGAACCAGTAAGCACCAATTTATCTTACAATTGTGCAAATTTTCACGAAAGCATAAAACTTGCTTATAGTTTACTATTATATGACCAAAATAAATCCAAAAATGTATTGCCTCAGACTGATCGAGCTTTAACTCTCGGAGTAATTAGATTAATCGAAATTTAATAAAATTGTAATTTTAATTGTAATTGTGATTGTATAATCTAATTTGTGACAGTAAAAAATGAATACAAAAATTAAGGATATGAACAAAATTGAATTGAATTGTTGGAATGGGTATCAAATTGAATCCTGTATTATAGGAAATTCAGAACTTTGTAGCCACTAAAGCTAATATTGTGCATAATCCGAAACTATATGACCAGACACTGAATTTCTGTAAATTTTAAAGTAATTAAATTAATTTGGTAAATTATTCAAATTCTCCAATGAAACTGGGAAAACTCTTGAATGATTATTGGTGAATCAAAAAAATGCTTGTGCTTTGAGAAACTTCGTTTTCTCTCATTTGATACCCATTCTGACCACTTCAGAGTGTTTTTCTAACTTCCCAAAAATTTGAACATAATCAACCCAATCAATTTAATCACTCCGAGAATTATAAGCATACAGATTCTGGTCACAAAGTTTCGAATCCTGAAAAATATCACTTTCATTTCATAATTGTATTGAATACATCACAGAAAAGAGTCCTATAAACCCTATAGGCCTATACTTGAGCTTATAATGTGTTCCGGACTTTTTAAAAACTGAATTGACTTTTATCTGCTGCAAAAAGTTTATTTATTATTGTGCGTGATAATTCCATGAGATAGGCCGATAATAATCCGTTTATAGGACATGCTTCAACTATGGGTTCAAATAAAATAATAAGAATGAAAAACACACTGATAACAAAAAATGAATTGAAAAAAATGCATGCACAGAACATACGAGACGGGATAAAGAACGCATTTGATATGGTATTTAAAAAATACAGTGATGCACAGAGTATCTTCTTTCTTTGTTCTTGGATTCGTCTTGGGTATAGTGTGTACTGTATATGAACATTGCCTAGGAAAACCGAACAGTCTTGGTATCAAAATTTGTGTGGTATTTTCACTCTTCATTTCAACTTGACTGATTAAGCCAATTAGTTCAAATACTCTGAAAGTTACAAAAAATTGTCGACAAGAATTTTTGAATTTCTTAAAATACAACCTTTCTTTGATACCTACCTTGATCATTTGAATTCTGTGTGTGTTTGCATGTTTCAATGATAATTCTATTAATAACCCAAAACATTCGTTTCTGACCCTAAACTTTCGGATTCTGCAAAACTTCAACTCTCATTTGTTACCCATCTTGTCCATATTCTGCGGTATTTGCCTGACTTATTCTTCAAATTAAAATCTAATTGATTAATCTATAAGTTATTCAGTCACTATGAAAGTTACAGAAACCAAGTTTGTGGCAACAAAGTTTTGGATTTCCTTTAAAAAAAGCTTCAATTTGACACCCTCGTGACCATTGCATAGGGTATTTATACTTTTAATCACAATTTAATTGGAAATATTATTAATTTAATCACTCCTAATTTTACAAGAACTTGACTTGTGGCCATACATTTTTGTATTCCTTGTGATCATATAGTGAAATGAGTGTTTCATGCTCTAGTCACGGTTTGCACGATTCGTATGCTAAATGATTCCAATATAAAGTGTGAAATCGTAATTATTGTTTTTCATTATATTATGTAAATCCAGCTTGGACGATAAAAGTATAGTAGGTATTACTTTTACTATCTTCACTATTATTAATTAAACATTCAACTATAATAAATTTATTATTTCACATTTTTCACCCTTACCGTTTTTAGTGTTACTCAGGATAAATGAAATAGGGTATAGCGTTGAAGGTTTATGGTTTCAAAGCTATATGTTTGAGAGGTTCAAATGATATATGATAGACAACAAGTTAAACATTTGAAAAGTATAATGAAGTTATTTTGTGAATTAGCACAATATATATCATTGAATTTTGGGTGAAACTTAAGAAGTAATAAAAACTCACATTTAGAGTTTCGTCGGTGGATAAAACATCCTATCTAGTTACCCTATTAGTTATTTCTAGTTATACTGAATCAAGTTTCAACGAAACTTCATTTCGCCGGGGGCTTGAAGAGCGAATACTGGAATAGCGATGCTACCAAGAGTGAAGGTGGGCTGAGCGTGTACTAGTTCCGTAGAAGCTACTATTTCGGGGAATGGTTAGAGCGTAGAGGAGCTGTGGTTAGGGTTTTAGGGTCAGGTTTTGATCGTTTCCTCGAAGAGGCTATCCTCTTTCTAAGTAAACACGCCAAGCCACGCTCACTCTTTGTAGTATCTTATATTCCAGTTTTCGCTCTTCAGGCACCCCAGTTCGCCTTGAGGTCTTATAGTTGTAAATATAGTGCATGCGTCGTTAAACACAATATGATGAATGGATGTTTGGAAGAGCTATTAACAATTGTAATAATACCATTCTCGCATTCATTATTTCGTGCTTATGACCGACTCCAGAGTGAGCTAGTGACTTGGGGGTAGGAGTTGGTTGGTGATCTGGGGTAGTAGTAACCCGATGATCTGGGGGTAGGAGTAAGCCGCCGATTAGGGAAAGGGGTATTGTAGTGAGCTGGTGATTTGAGGGTGGGGGTGATCTGATAATTTGGGAGTATTTACGAGTGACCTGACGATTTGGGGGTGGGATTAATCTGTGATTTGGACCGGTAGCTGAGCTTGTGATTCGGGGGTAGGAGTGAGTGAGCTGATAATTTTAGGGTATCAAATAAATATATGTACTGATATATATATATATATATATATATATATATATATATATATATATATATATATATGTATATATATACATATATATATATATATATATATATATATATATATATATATATATATATATATATATATATATATATATGTACAATTTTAATTAACATTACAATTAAACAACATACTGTTAATAACTACTATTGGTGATACAAAAGACTCAACATTACTAAAAACAAATGAAATAAATTACTGATATCAAAGACCTGTGATGATTTACCTACAATCATATCCTATGTGAGGTTTCCGGTTACCACAGTTCCATGACAGGATTATTCTTCACAAAAAACAATGTGCAATACATTTCGTTACTATAACAACAACAAACCAGTTAACCGCAGCCACCGCTCTGAATTAAGACAATACACACTTGAATCTGTTCCAGTTTCATAACATTTCATTTCATTTCGCTTTATTTATGATATGATTTAATCCAAGCATTTGCCGCTTGAATGCAGATCACTAGCTGTGGACCGCAGCAGACGGCGCGTACAGCCCGAGATCCCGAGAATCAAGAGCTTGCCTTCCGGTTCTCTCTCGTCACTTCCTCCTTGGCTGTGTTCTATACTGCTCTATGGCTAATCTGTTGGGAAGCCGGTCTTCATCGGACCATCGATCTGTCACCACATGCGGACGTTGTGGTTGTTGTACTTGCGCGCAGCCTAAACCAACATAAATAAACCCATCTAACTAACTTGAGTCCGGTATTACCAGCGTGGGAGTAGCTCTAACTGGCAGTTTAAAGTTGTTATCACCATGGTTACCTGTGGCATTTGTTTTCATCAACTCTCAGATGAAAGCTAATTGGACTTGGTAATACAGGGCCCATCCAGCCCAATTAACCCAAACTAACTAACCTAACCAAATAACAGACATCCCAAACTGATTTGATGTAACTAAAACCAATCCAATCAAACCAATCTAAAACCTACTTCCGGTCAACGAATATCAATTTCGAATCTGTTGCAGAGAGTACAACAGTCCTCTTTGGTCTGTTGGCAAAGAACAGATCGTGGTCTAGTATCAATGGGAACCACCCAGTATTCAGTTTAACGGCTTTGGAAAATCACGGTGCATCTGGTGGGACTCGAAGCCCGGTCTACTGATGGTTCACAACTGGTTCACCCGGCTCAGTCAGGATGTTCGACCATGGCGTGGGAATCGAAACTCAGTCTCCTGAATGCCGTTTCAGGTATTGATCCACCCATAGCAGTCAGGTCTCAGGATGGTCGACGATGGCAGGAATAGAACCTGAAGATTCAGACCCGAGTCAGACAGTATGGTCGCCCATGGAAGGAATCGAACTTCGGTCTCCTGAATGCCGTTTTAGGTGCTGATCCATCATACCTATCTCAGCAAATATCCTTACTGAACCTTGTTCGAATGGTATCCTTGTTTACGTACTCATTGACCACGTTATTAACCACTTATTAGCGATACCAGCTCATTAATTAAAGCATCAGTGTATTAGTTGTGCTCTAGATGACAAAGAGGGTGTTGAGAAAGCGAATTGACGTGTCTGGTGGAAATACGCGCAGCAATGTATTGCCTACTGCTAGGGACAGTGTTATTGCTGCTCGCGAGCTCACGGCACGCTTTGGTTATTGTTGAGTTTGTTACAGACTCGTGATGCTTGGCAGGCAAAGTAAGCCACCTGACAAACATGCGTGTAATGGAATGTACACTATATGACTATCGCATACGTACACACACGGACACATCAAATGTTTTGAACAGAAATTAAAATTAAATCTACGCACATTCAACAGCTAATGTTTTCATAGACTATGCGTGGAGTGCGTATGCATTGTCTTCTAGTTTTAGCTGTGGTTTTAGTGCGTACAATATCAGTAAATTCCTTCAGAATAGATTTTTGTATGTGATTCGATCGACCAGTTTATGTGACCGCAAGTGTACATGAGAGGAACCACCAAAGTACCGAATAAACGTCTTCATGAAATTATATATATTTGCGCTCACTGTATAACATAATATGTGAGTAGATAGTTTGGAACGTATGAGCGTTATTGTTAAATGACAGCACGATTTGAGTTCCGTGTTGTAAGTTTGGTTGACGTATCTCATTGTTTGGCCAGCTGTCCGCTCTAATGCAGTTAGAAGACAAGGAAGTTGATATTCTGTTTACATGGCAGTTGGCAGACTTTATTATATATTATTCGTAATCTATTCAGTGATCGAGACGAAACTAGACCGGCCTAATATATAGGATTAGGTATATATGGGAGGTGTATATATATATATATATATATATATATATATATGTATTTTTTTTAAACTAGCTTGTGAATTTTTTTTTTCGTGCATATTCAAAAGGCGTTCTTATAGTTTCCATAGAGCACAATTAAGAATTCCAGCAGGGTGATTTCACAAATATAAATGATCAAAAAACTTGAAGCGTGCAAGATACAAAATTACCCATGTGTTACATCATCTGGTGCAGACAATATTTGTCGAAAGTGCTGATGAGTAGAATTTTTTAATAGCAAAGGTGGAAAGGTCACTTGTGTGTTATAGTAGTAACACTCGATATTTTTGCCATCGATGTTTACCTCACAGCGTACCGTTCCATACAAACAACATGTAAGATATATTGTGAATGTTCACTATGGATCAACATTATTTTAGAAGATACTTCTCTAAATGGTGTAAAGCAGTTAAACGACAATACGTTCATCTGAAAAGCTACTACGATTATTTATATCTTATGTTGAAACTGACAATGTTACGCTGCGGTTATCCCCTTAACGACGCATTGTATTAATGACGATCTTTTAGTAATAAATAGCAAATTAATGTGCTATTGAATAGTCAATCCAATCATTAGGAGATTAAAATAGAAACTTTATAAACTAAAACACGAGCCCGAACCAATGTATATGGCCCGAACATCCACAGAGTGGCTTGTGGGCGATGCCTCTGACGGCTAGCAACGACGACAGAGGGTCAATGAGAACCTACCCACAGGCCACATGGTAATATGTTCAGATTCAACATAAGATATGAATAATCGCAGTGAATTTCCAGATGATCATATTATAGTAAAACTGCTTCACACCGTGCCGAGAAGTAGTTTATAAAATCCTGTCGATAAATAATAAACATTTACAGTAGGTTATGTGATAGGTGAAAATCGATGGCAAAAATATCAACTGTCACTGTTACATACAAGTGATCTTTCCAACTTTTGTATTATAAAATTTGGTGGTAAGATCGCCCTTGTGGTGCTCCGTCCAAACGATCCTATCTTTCATCCATAGCCTTAATTGGGGAACAATGATTTGTTAATTGTATCAAGTTTCGATGTTATTGAAAAAAAAATTATTTGACTGATTGGCATTTTTGAAAAATATTGTCGGCTTCAGATGATGTATTTGTTAATTTTGTATCTTGTACTGTTGAAGTTCCATGTTCACTTATATCTGTGATATCACCCTGATGGGAACTTTTAGCCCTATGGAGACTGGAGTCGCCTTTCAAGTTATCAGGTAATTGAGTTATCAGGGGCCGAATTCACAATAGGTTTTGATCGGGATCAACTCTAATTCCGATCAAAGTTGCTACAAAGATATTACCAATCAACTTTGATACTGTCTCAGAGATTATAATAATTAATAGATTGATAATAATAATAGATTTAATTAAGAATTGAATTTAAAAAAATAAAAATAATAGATACAAATATATTGTATTATCTCTAGTTATTGTCGTAACTTTGAGCCGGATCAAAGTTATGACCTTTTGTGAATTGACCACTTGTGATGAGCGTGGTTAATCGCCAAAGTCACCTGGATCTATACTTCATGTGGGAATTTAGAGATACTCTGATAGGTCAATGTGAAATTTCCCATCTAACAAAGCCCATTTGATTGTATGTTCTGTTTTGTGACGTTTATGGGCGGGTCAATCACTAGTCGTCAATTCGGTCCCAGCACCACAGTGGCGTGGGCTCGTATCAAGCGTAGGACGCGTGGGGGGCTCGTTACGTTCATCAAATCGAAATGGATCTGATGAGATTATTTCATAGGATGTATTTGGATTGTGAGAAGAATTCGGATGTGGCCTGTTGATAGGGAAACCATCCCAGTATCAACCTGAACGACGGAGGCAAACCAAGATGCTCCCCTGTCGCCTCTCAGAATAGTTGACCATGGCGAGAATCGAACCCCCGGTCTCCTGAATTACGGTAGCCACTATCGGCGCTCTAGCTACTAATTCACTAATCTCAGAAATGTTTACTTTCGAATTATGTGACAGTAAGTGGAAACAGGATATATCGAGTTGCATAATTGAATTTAAATTCAAAACTCACGCGAGAAGTGATGACACAAAATAGAATGGTTATTATGGTTTTATCCTGTGCTTTATTATTTTTCCTGATGGTCGTGATTGAATAGAAAGACAAATGATGAAAGCATAGCCTACTGCGTTTCGTTATTCACTTACTCTATAAATCCTAGGAAAGTATAATTTCAAAGAGCAAATAAATCAATACATCAATCAGTAATGGTATAGAAAAATAGAAGAGAGACGAACAGTCGCGGTTATCGAGCTCGTATAGTTACTATTGTCCGGAACTAATTTTAATAAATGAATTCGAACCAAAAGTAGATCATCTCAAGTATTTCCTGATGGTTCCTCAAACTTTCCTCACGTTGAAACAATTCCAAGAAACATGTACCCGATACTTACGTATGGCATTCGTATATCTGCAATGTCATTCATCAAAATAATGAGAAAGAATACATATTGTTTGCATTTTAATGATTTTCAACATACAAATAAAAACATGAATGGATAACGTCGTACGCTCTCCCATCAATGCAGAGTCAAAAGTGGTTATTATATACAAAGCTGGTATGAAATTTTGGATGGAAAATTAATAACCTCTTTCTATTATTATTATTCACACATAAACAAAATTATACTCATTTTTACAAATATTGCATAACAATATATTCCGTCAAATTAATTTAATATATTCATAAAGGTTTTGAGATAAAACCAAAATAAAAATAGCAGAATACCTTAGGAAAAAAATGAGAATAATGACAACAATTCATTAAATTAAAATGAAACTCTTTTCCACAAAGCCTGATAAGGCTTATCTGTAGGTTAAAATAACAAAGAATGGATATTATATGTAAAGTTCAGTAGACTAAGATGTAAGAAAGGAATACATTTAGTGCCAAAAAGTAGCGTGTCTAGATTAGATTTGATTAAGAATAACAATAATAGTAATAGCAATGTTGACTTAATTTTTTTCGTTATGAACGTCATTACAAAACATTTCTCACTCCTGAGTGTTGACAAAACCCATCGAGGGTTTAACTGTGACAAAAAGTGATAATCCTGTAAACAATATTTAGATGATCAACTTCTTTTTCAATAATAGTTCTGAACCATGTTTGAGCTAGCGAACTCACATCAGATGGGAACAATTAACACTACACTAGTCAAACGCGAAATATGCGTTGTAAGATGAGCGAGATATCCTAATAAGGTATAAAAGTCGTTAAAGTAGTTCTACCCCTGCTACTTTATCGACTCTGGTATTCTACACACCTTGATATCTGAATAAGCTATAAGAGTCGTTAAGTAGTTCTAATCTTGCCACTTTATTGACTCTGGTAATCTACACACCTTGACGCATATAAAAAATACTTCATTGTTGGTCAACTCTTGAATCTAGAAAGCAGTGAATCTCAACAACTTAATTCTGTCACAATTTGTATGATATATTTCATGAATATTATCAGTTATTTTTTTCTTCAAAACGACTGATCAGAATTGCTTCCAAAATCGTAATAATGTGTAAAATCCATGTTTACACATTTAGAGAAAATTTCATCTCATTTGGAGAGATTTTATTTTTCAACATTTTCCGCCCAGCTAAATCTTATGGGGTTTTTAGAAACTTTGAGATGATTTTTCTCAAAATCTGTCTGACCGATTCATTCCAAAAACTATACAGTTCTAAGTTGGATGAGTTTGCGTGTACAAAAAAAGTTTCATGTTGATCAGTCAACCCTTGCGACCTGTGGAGTGCTTACAAAAAAAAAAAAAAAAAAAAAAACACACAGACAAAGCCCTATAAGAGTGGGATGGAGACTTCGCTACGCTCATCAAAAATCTTGAATCTTCTCATTATCTTGATCTTCATTCAATATTAGATCTTTTCTACTTGCAAAGGCGAATCTCATTTAAATCCAATGATGCAATAGATGTAATCATATTATTTTGAAGTGAAGCTATTTTATTCAAATGATAATGATATTATCATGATGATAATTAATAATGATATTAATATCAAGAGTATGCCCTATTTCCAATAATAGTAGGGTTAATGGGTGGTTAACACCAATCTCGCGGGACGTGGGCAAATCACTCGCGATGTGTTGTGCTCGCCATGATTATACATATATATATATATATATATATATATATATATATATATATATATATATATATATATATATATATATATATATATATATATATCCAACCCGAATAACCGATTACATTGGGCCATGGGGTGTTTCCACCACTTTCTCTGAGGGCAGGCTTCTCATATCCATCGGTTACTATACCAGTTCCGACTTCTTCCTCTTCTTCACTTCTGCTAGGCTTATCCTCTGATTCTTCTTCTCTTCCTACGAGTTCCCTCCACCATTCTTTATTCTCCCACCACGTCCCGTCTTCCACTTCTTCCCATTTTTCTCCTCGGTTGACTATACCCCGAACTTGACACCCTCCTGCCACCTTTCTCTTGGTCTTCAACTCTTCTCTTAGCTCCATTGTTTTCTGCCATCTCTAATATCGCTCTCGGTATTCTCTCCTTTTCCATTCTCCGTATATGCGCATATGTTAAGTCTCTCCATTTTCAATTTGAATGATAACTTTTCCACTCCCACTTTTATGATAATAATAATAAAGATAATGAAATAATAATGATAATAATAATAATAAAAATGATTATAATAATAACAATGAAAATAATGATGATAGTAATAATAATAATCATGCTGGTAATTATAATAATATAATAATTTTTTTTTTTTCATCAACTTATTTTGAATTGCAAAATCATTTTTTGTGTACTGTATTGAGTTTTGTAAAACCTCTTTTAAAACAATACTCGATGAAACAGAAAATTATGAATGATACCTGCAAGAGTTTAATTGAAACTAAAGTAGATATTTCTTTCCTCAATTTTCAATTTTGGATGTTCGTAAGAACATATACAGCGAGTAAAAGCAAAGCAATTATATGTCGTGTATCCAACTCATCTTCACCGCAAAGTATGAATGTGAATGTGAAGGAATGTGAATGAATGTGAGGGAGTAATGTATGAATGAAGAGCTAGTGCACTTTGCTGTCACATGAAATTAGTTTAATTCGCAATTCAAATTTAAATTTAAATAAAATCCACGCACATTTCAACAACAAGTTTTTCACGGTCTATAGGCGTGGAGTGCGTAAGTATATTGTCTTCTAGTTTTGGTGCATATAATATTCAATTCAATTCAATTTGTCTTTATTTTTTAAAATAAAATACATATATTCAGGAAGTGAAATAATATAGTATATATTTTATGGCAGGACTGGGTCACTGCTCTATTGATTTTCTATATCTTATCCATATATTTTCTTCGGGATGCATTTTAATGTAGCTATGGTACGACCACTTTATGTGATTTACAACAGGACGATATTGAAAGTACAGCAAACAATATGAGGCGGTGGTAAACAAAGCTATAATCATAATCCTATCCAAGTAGGCCTACCATTTCTTCACATCTTGTCTTACAATATTACAGACCTACTTTTTTGCAGGCATAGATCATTGAAATGATTGGTTTATAATTCTACACCCAATTCTCTGTCCATCTTTATTATTGGATGTAAGAATTTGATATTTCACTTGGACATTTTGATCTTGTGTTTTCGTAAAAATGTATGAGAAAATTGTCGAAATGAAATTTTAAGCCGAATTTATAATTAAATAAATATTTAATTGGAAGAAAGTTTCATTATTGATAAATTGTAGTTTCTTCATAATTGGTTTTAGTTGAAATAATGTTCATAATTATTCTATATTACTGTAATGATTCGATTCTATATTAATGTGAGAATGTGAGGCATTTCCCCCACGCGTGTTAAAGAATAACTTAGATTCGACCAGCGCTGAATAAACTGTGCGTAAAAGGGAAAAATGAGAATATATTTAAACGAGTAAATCATAAAGCGTAAAAGATAATGTATTGAGATGATTTCTCCAAGAAGAGAAGCTGTTTATTAATAATAATTGGATGAGTGATAGCGAAGACTTCCATCCTACTCTTATGGACCTTCGCTGTGTGTGTGTGTTTGTTTTGTACGCATAGCACAGGTCGCACTGATTGCCTTATTGGAACGGATATTTTTCTGGATACGCAGACTTATTTGACTTAGGCCCGGTATTACCAAGTCTAGTTAGCCTTTATCTGACAGTTCAAACTTGTTATCACCACGGTTACCTGTGGTATTTGTTTTCACCAACTCTCAGATAAATATTAACTGGGCTTGGTAATACTGGGCCTTAGGCCCGGTATTACCAAGTCCAGTTAGCCTTTATCTGACAGTTCAAACTTGTTATCACCATGGTTACCCATGCTATTTGTTTCCACCAACTGTCAGATAAATACTAACTGGCCGTGGTAATACCGGGCCTTAGAACTGTATAGTTTTGGGATTGAAACGATTCGACCCCTTCTGAGATGAACCATTACTAATTTTTGAAAACTATAAGATTAGGCTAGGCGGAAAATTGAAAAAAAATCTTGTGTGAAAAATCGTTCTGGGATCGGACTAGCCATTATGAAGAGAATAATTATTCAATGAATACATTTTTCTTCAATAGCTGGGAATAATAGTTATTGTTATTATGACGAAAGGGTGTCGTATTGATCAGTCAACTTGTTCTATACGGGGGTGCATGATCTGTGCAGTGCTCATAGAAACAAACGAAAAAAAAAACACAGACCAAGCTCCATGAGAGTAGGATGGAAGTCTATTGGCTATCGCTCATCCAAATATTGCTTTCTGAAACAACAGCTGTCTTCAGCATCATCAACGGCGGTTTAAACAGACCTGTCTTCAAGTCGACCGATTGTTCATCAAACCCTCTTTGCTTCAGTTTCAAGGGGATATTTTTTCCGGCGTTATTTTTTCAGGGATTTTCTTTCGCCCATCAATGTAAATTTTTGAGATACTCAAATAAAACATGGATAAAAAATAGAAAAACATATATTCGAATAAATTTAAATTGTCAAGATTTTATAGGACAACAATGGCGGACATGATTGAAACTATGATTTCATTGATTTGTAATAACAAAGCAAATGGAAATGGACGATTCAAGA
This sequence comes from Brachyptera risi, assembly GCA_964007535.1. NCBI lineage: Eukaryota > Metazoa > Arthropoda > Insecta > Plecoptera > Taeniopterygidae > Brachyptera > Brachyptera risi. The sequence continues at coordinate 20,026,944 of OZ023326.1, forward strand.
TTTTGTCCAACATTCCAGTTCATATCAATCAGTCACTATTTGTAAGAAAAATGTACTTCTCAAACGAAAAGCACGAAATAAAGAGATATACGAGTCATTTTTTAAAAAATGTATCAATTTGAAAGCCTAAAAGTAGTTATAATTTTGGGAGCATATAGTAATTATAATAAAGACATTCCTATACATTACTTCGTTTTGGGTGTTGGGTCGTGTAATTGGTCAATGTGCTATGATCGGTCATGCTCTCTCTCTCTCTCTCTCTCTCTCTCTCTCTCTCTCTCTCTCTCTCTCTCTCTCTCTCTCTCTCTCTCCCACCCTCTCTCTTGTTTATGATTTCAACAAGGGAAAGCTTATTGGAATTAATATGATTTGATTGCTAGTGCGATAATTAAGAATGGAATAGTGTTCGTCTATATCTGGCACAGTAGGTTGGACGCTATAGCAAACAAGACGTATGCATGGCCGTCTGCCAGTATATATAGCCCTATAAACCTCACCAATTATCTCAATTGAAACACACTTTCGTTTGATACGGTTTTCAAATTGATGGAGTCCCAAATAGTAGTTGGTTATTCCGGACTCGTAAATAAAGAACTTTCTTCTTTTACACAAATAGATAATACTAAAAACTATCGATACAAGAATTAAACAATACAACTTCAAATTGCTGTTAGCGTAATTTGCTTGTTAGCGGTCTTCTTATTGTCTTATTTTGTTGTTTTAGTTTGTATTGAAACTCCGGAAGACAGAAATACCTGAGTAGACGTTACATCCGACTTTTGTATACAATTTCGTATAATATATTACAATCTCACTAAAGAATGGCCATTTTCCTAATGTCTTGTATTATATATTAAATCATTATTTGAAATTGCGTAAAAACCAAAATGCGATGAGCTTTAGCGCAGCCATTTGTGCAGTCTTGCCGTATGACTGCGCATATGAACAGAAATGTGATTGTTTTGAATATGGGCAGCTGCGCAGGTCGGATGATCTGTTGGATTTCGAACTGTAGGCCTACCTAGTTTTGGGATAAAATAAGTTGGACCACTTGAAAAAAAAAACAGTGAAGGAAATTAAGAAAAACATCAGAATACTTCACGGAGAAAACTTCAGGAGAAAATCTTCATTTTAATTTATTTTACTGAAATTTAATATGACAATGACACGTTATGATACGTAATAGTTACGTTATTTGTAGGCTTAGGCCTATACTAGATCTTCACAGACGCTGCGTTTGCCCAGTATTTAAATAAATCTACAACTACTATAGGCCCATCTCGGCTGACGATAAGCTGAAGATGCAATGACACAAGTCCAATATTCCTTGATTGAGGTCGTATAGAAGAAGTTACAGATATACACAGATAAACATGGCTTATGTCATGCCACCTTGCAATTTTCAAGCACACGACCACTCACAGCAAACAGCTCGAGTTCTTGATGAACGGTTCACGCCTGCAATGATAAACTCTTTCCAAATAGAAATTCACTCTGAACATATTGAACTTCACTTTTCTACATACTGACACATTACAAATGTTTTGTTACATTAGTAAACCTTCTAGGTCACCATTGTGAAGAAATCAGAGTGGGTCCTAATAAGTGGGATTTACTGGATCATTACTTGCTGTTTATAATTATTTAATTAATTGGAGGAATCAGAATAGTATTCTGAGGGATCTTATAATTGAATTACCGGTATACGACACTTTACTTTTAGGCACTTTTATTATGTACACTTTTAGGTCATGGTCTACCTCTCCTTCTCCACTACGTGTGACATTTTGCAACCCCTAAAATTATAAGTCACGATCTATCTCCCTCCCCCTCGCCCCGGCTTATCAAAGTTTTTGATCATTCAAATCCAACGACGGAAAATTCGGAATTCGGATAGACATTAAAAGCTAACAGAAACTAAATAATGTTTATTGACGAAAGTGTACCGTCCAAAACAGAGATTTGGGAGGAACATTCAAAAATCTGTTTTGATTGGTAATTTATGAATAATAAATCTGTTTTTCTTATCTACAATTACACGTAAAATCACTTAATTCTGACCCCCCCCCCCTAAATGTTACACATATTGAATTACCCCCCCTCCCCCCCCCCCCCGCCAAACCCTGCCTATGCATCAACCAATTTAAGTATATAGGATCTAAATGAAGAGGGGAATGGGGAGGAAGACAAATAATCGAAATATTGACAGATAGAGTACAGACATGATGCACATGAGAGTGGAGTATACACCAGCATGGGCTCTGAGGGATTCCTTCCAAATTGAAACTGAACGTTTTCTGCAAAATATTTTCTTAATCCAATATTGTCATAAATGCACATCAATTATTATACAGTTTGAATTACTGTCATCTGGCCAATGTCAATGTTATAATTACAGTGCGTATTAAACACAACATGAATCCAAACAAAATCTGAGAGTGAGAGTAAAATTAAGCTACACATTGGGTCAATGAATGAATTAATATTAGGGTTTTAAGGCGCATCAACAGCGAGGCCATTTAGCGCACATCAGGTCAAGTTTTTCAATTTTACATTATAATTCCAATAGACTTATCCCACTATACTGTCTTCATTTATTTATTCGTTTTTTGTTCACGTGGATCTACAATTGAGGGGGTTGGTGCAAAAACAAGTCAAGTCACAAATTTCATATCTGGAGATATTCACGGTATTAGATTCCAAATTCCAAAATAAATATATAGCTCCAATATTATTCATTTCTATAAGTATAGTGATACAAATACATCAATTTTCTACTGTAAAAATCATTCTGAGTGATTTTTATCAAAGGGATGATTATTTTTTGCAACCCTTGATGCATTTGGACTTGTCATGTTTTTGCACCAAAAATAATTGTATTACATAATTACGATTTTTATCAAAGTTATTTATTTTAATCAATACAGAGTTGATATTTTGATTGCTAGAATTTCTGGATTTTTTCGATTTTCAACTCTAGACGGTCATTTGGTAAAATCTGACAGCTCACTGCCACCTTGATTGGTTACAAGAACGAGGCAAGTCCTGGGACATGTCTTGTTCTTCCCATAAAAGTGAGTGGCTATGAGTGTGCATTGCATACCGACTTGTGAGGTATGTCCGGACTTGACTTATTATTGCTCCAAAATGAGGACAAAAAACTATTTTACATAATTGCTCGCTTTTTTCAAAAACGTCAAAAATGTGACTTGACTTGTTTTTGCATCAACCCCCTCAATTATTATTGATTAATACTATGGTGAAAAAAAAATCCCCCATATAAGCTAGCTGTTGGTGGGTATATCATGTAGACAGTCGAAGATTCTTTTCTATCAACATCGAAACTTGATGCAAAATCGTTGCTCCTCAATTGAGCCGATAAGTAGTATCGTTTGGATGAGGCACCACAAGGGCGATCATACTACCACATTTTATATACAGTCAAGGATAAAATGAAAGACTAATCCAAAATACACACTATATTAAAATGGTGAAGATGTGAAAAAATCCATTGGTAGAGTTAATGTGCTATTGAATAGTCCATCTGATTGTTTGATTGATTGTAGTAATCAGACTATGAACTAAAACTGCCAACATTGCTTGTGTGAAGAAATGAGCCCGAACATCCGATGCGTGGCTTGGAGATGTCAGACAAACACTCTTATGGTTCAGTACAACGTCGGAGGGTTATTAGCTTGTATATACCACGTATGATTCGACAGCCGCTATTCATCGAACCATCGGTCCACGTCACCACATGCGGGCGTTGTTGTTGTTGTTCTTGCATGCAGCCTAAACCAATCTGAATAATCCAATCTAACTGCCTTAATCAACTAAACCTAATCCAAACTAACTAACCTAACCAAACAAACATCTTGAACTAATTAGATGAGCGTAGCGAAGATTCCATTTCACATACCGAGAAAAAATGGACATTTTTTTTTTTTTTTTTTTGTAATTTTGTATGTGGCATACAGGTCAGGAAAAAATACCTACCGACTTGAAACTTTTTCTACATATTTCTGTCATACCAGAATAGGTTGGGATTGTTTTTCAGAAAAATCGGTAGGGAAGTTTTTCCGGAAAAAAATCGGAAAGCTTGAGAAATCTTCATAAGAATAACAAGAATGGAAAATACTTGAAATGTGGAAAATTTTCAAAAACTTCAAAATTTTCACTGAATATGGAAAACATAATTACGGATATTTTCAGTGACTTTCACAACAATCGCATGACAAATAATAAAGAAAGCGCAATAAATGTATACATTCTATTGAATATTGGGAGTGAATGGTTCTATAAAGTGTTTATGCGACAGGTTGCAGCACTATAAATATCAACAAGTTGGAGGTAAGGTTTTTGAACGTTTGAAGTAATCCAAGGTCCGTATATGTAGATTGATCTGACGAAATATTTTTCATTCTAGATTTCCATACTTCTAAGCTCATCTCACAACGCAAATCCCGCGTTTTCCTAGTTTAATCTAAACTAACACCGATCTAAAACCTACTTCCGCCTTCCAGTCCGGCGAATAGCCACTTCAAGTATACATGCATAACGATTGTAAATCTCTGATTCGTTTCAGTGAGGCCTCACCTGGCTACAAACCCTGGTCTCAATGATCTTAGAGTTACATTCCCAATCACTGTTGAAAACCAAGACGTTCATAATACTATTGACAGTCTTCCTCAAAAGGTTCTTTATTAAAACACCGGAGTGTCTTGAAAGCTATCTGAATTCGGAAAACAAGACGGTTTAAGTACGGCTCCCGCCCATTGTTGAACTGGTTACGGCTCTTGACCAACACATGCAAGAATGTAACCAATAGAAAGTCAGACTTTCCCAGCGTTGAGAAATATTGCCCGGCCCCAAAAAAACATCTAAAAGCAGATTTTATTTATTTTGTGGTGGGGGGGGGGGGGGGGAGAATATTCACTAGAAATTTTCGAAACATATATGCTTATATGAATATAAATATGTACATACATAGGAATATTGCACACAGTATACATATAGGCCTATACAATATTTGGTAATTTTAGAAACTATGAACCGAGTTTGTATGCATGGTGCACCTATTTCCATTTTGACATCAATTCATTAATTCACGAATTGGGAGAGATTGCTCACTACTAATCACCTGCAGAGAGGAAAACCTGATGAAAAGAAAAGCTAATAGAAAATAGTAACTAATAGAAAACCATTAACATAACAAGCAGTAGGTCTAGAGAGAAAAAGGCTATTTTCGGTATTTTGCTATATCTCAGAAGCCCAGAAACCCTGAAAACCCCACTGGGCTGAGTTTTTCTCAATCCTGCACATTCAGCACTGGTCAGACAGGACCTATTTTTCAATTTATATTTGGTTTAACCTTGCACTGCAATGATGATTAAGACCTATTGATATCAAATGAATGATTAATGGGATGATGTGATGAAGGTTTCTTAGGTGATGGAAAGGATAATAAGAAGGAAGCGGTTGTCACCTACATTGTAGGAATCATCCCAGTACACTATTAGCCTAAACTACAGAGAAAAACCATGAAAAACCCCTGTAAAGATGATCGGTTGTGGGGATTGAACAAGGTCCGATATGCCCCACACTTCCTCAAACATTTTCATCACTATTTTAGAAAAATATGCTCGTTAGATTAAATCCAGACAAAAATTACCAATATTGTAAATACAAGAACAAAGAGGAGAAAGAAGAAAGAAGAATTCAAGAATAATAAGAAAAAGAAGATCAAGCTAAGACCAAAGATTTTCTCCCCAATGTAAATGCTTGAATTGTAAACTATACACAAAATTTAAAAATCCACAAATAAAAATATACACCAATTAATGTAGCATAAATGTACCAAATGTATCAATAGAAATATGAAAATATATGTACCGGTAATTAATTTAAAAAAAGAAACAAGTGAATGTACTCGACCGATAACGTGACTGCCGTTGAGAGTGAGATCGCCTTGGAAACCATACTACAGGCATTTGTGTTAAACGGATGAACCACTTGAAATAAAAACACATGTACACATTCCTTCAGTAGAATAGTATATTTAGAAAACTCCATACAGAATTGTAATGATACTGTGGATTATAGCTATTGTATCAATGGATTGGCAACAGTGCTCCAGAGCTGTGCAACCAGCTATACAGTATATATATTTTTTTAAATAAGCTGTTACCGCAGTACAAATTATACAGGTCTCTCATATTACAGTACTCGTTTAGATTCAATTATATAGGCCTGCGTGATAATCTTTTCATGCAAAAAACAAAAAGCAATAATACTTGTTCACGTAATTTTTTCGTGGAGTATTTCTTTTGTCTAAATTGATGGCTTCTTTGTATAACATTTCTCACACAAATTGGAGAAAGTAGTACCGTACATTAGGGAAACAAGTGAACGTCGAGAAGCACAATAATCCAATTCACAATTTATATAATTTGAACTATATTCACCATACAAAACTCAAAGATCCAACAATTCACCCAGCATGGCTCTGGAGATTCTGCATGAGTTGCGTTTCCACATAGCTATAATCTGAGGTGATACATACTAAAACAAACATTATAAATTAGGAGACGAGGTTTCTACTAGATTTTTGTAAAAATAATAATAAAATAAAAGTATCGTTTTCTACCAATCATCCTGAGGTAGTCTGTAAGTCCAGTTATCACTTCTAATCACTTGGATGCCAGCCCCGTAGTATGGGACAACGTAACTCGAGCCGTCGGCCGGTCCGACAACTTGCGTTGCTATGAGTACGATGTCCACGAGCTGGCCGAGAAACATGAAGCCCAGCGTACAGAACTTGAGCAGGCCAATGGCAGGGTAGCCAAGGTAGAATCGATCTGCCCCAAACATCCCCAGAAAGACGGAGAGAAGCATAGCCGTGTCAAACGAGTAGCCATTCCTACAGTACAAATCACAAACACCATTTAATTAGTTATTCAACCTAGGACTAATTATAACACATTACAAGCGTTGAAATTTGAAACCAGAGTTGAATAAATCTGGAGGGCTCCACCCAAAAACCACATGAAGAACCCAGCTGAAAGTGGGTTTTTGGGAATATTAACTAGTGAGCTTTTTTTCCATCATCATCGGATCATTGGAATGATGTACAATCATTGTTTCCCAATGACGGCTAGGAATGAATAATTAGTGACAGTTTAGAAGTTCCACCTATTGGTTGTTTAAAGACTTGGAGGCAATCTTGTCACCAAAAAGTAAATACCAGAAAGTACCCAAACCTCTAGGGGCCTATACAATAGTTGAATCAGTAATATTTTATATTAAAAAAAACTGTGCACAGAGTCTGAATATGCCTAGGCCTACAAATATGTCCATTTTTACAAAACTGCAAGGCAGAGGATAGCTCATTTCTTTCATTTGCAGTGAGGAAAACCTACCTTAACAAAAAAAATAACATTACCAATTTTTTTTCTAAATTGAGAAAAGCACACATTCATCAACTACCCATAGTGTATAGGGTAAACTTTTTAGGTAGGCCCTAGGTGTAGGCCTAGGTATTTAGCCCAAACCCTGAAAAAACCCACTTGTCTTTTTTTTCAAATAAAACCCGGGGTTTTCTCAACCCTGCATTATACCAGAGAGAATTGATGAGACAAACACTTACGTCCACTTGCAAGGAATGTCTCTCTTGAATGTTGTGTTCTCGGTATCGATGCATATAATGCCGTCAGCAGCTCGACAAATAACTGGAAACAGACGTTCGAAGATAATGAGCAAGAATGTGTTGAGAAACATTTTCTTAAATTTATAGGGACTAGTAAGCCATGCCGATTTGTTTTAGGGCTAGGTAGGGTAATGTGGTATGGCTTTTAACCCCAAATTACAGTAGGCCTACTCGACACAAACCTTGGATCCCTACCTAACCTAACCATCACTGAAACCCAAAAACCTTGATGAAAGTAACCGAACGTTACCCCAAAACAGATTGGCACTACTGACGGTAAATTTTTCAAACGATATGGTAATACAAATTATCATTTTTGTTCACCTTTAGCTTTGTTGTCCTTTTGGCATCCCCAAACCTGTTGTGTTTTGGGGTCTATGTGGTCGTAGTCAGGATCAGGGCATATAAATTGCCCTATTCTGAGTGTATTACAGTCTACTTTATAGCTGCCACATAACTGAACGGAACAAGAAATTCCAATGATCACCACGAAACATAATTGGTGCATTATCCCATTTGAATTTCAAAGATAACCTCACTTTCTTACTGACAGTCGAGGTAAAGGTATCGTCAGCTGTTCAGGTGAATTGCTGAATACACGCCCACATGTGGAATGCCCTATGACAGGCTCACCAACGTGCATCGTGATTAATAATGACAATAAGAAAATACGTTCAATTATGTGGCTTGGTTGGGTCAATCACTATCACGTTCTCAAATTTTCCACAGCTACATTATTTGAATTAGGTTGAATTTTTAAATGACAAAGCAAAATATTATGGCTACAAGTCTGACAGAGACTTTACGGCTCTGAAGTCTGAATAGGTTACGTTGGCAACATCTGTAAATCCATTACTGCCATGTATTTTTCTCCCGCTAAAAGAAATAGTTATCAGTGATTTGTTACTTTATTACTGATCTTGAATGGTAATTCTCGGAAAGTGAATGTATCACGCGAACTCGATTTTGAATTCTTTATCTTGTTTTGTCAATTAAGGCTGATGTCAGAATTAAGTCTAGCGGGGGGGGGGGGGGCTGCAGATATGTAGTCTTGAGGGATGCTGCGGTTGGTCCGGAGCCGACAGATCGCGCATTGATATCTAAAATTCCATTATGTCATCCCTGCAGGCAGATGCCTCTCAGCTCGAGCATCAACTCAGCCTTGTTAAACGGTTACTCCCTTTCGTGCTAGTTGGTGTTATTGCCCGGCAGACTGCAGCTCTGTCAGCAGTGACGTAATACGATTAATTTGTAATTTGTATTTTCCCGTGGACCAGTACATTGTACAAAGTATGGGTAATGAAATGTAACAGCATACCGCGGCGTAATATGTGAGACGAGTGAGCATATATATATATATAAATATGAATTTCTCTCAATCCACAGCTTAAACAAAACTTAATAAAGGACCTGTTGATTATTTTGATCGTTTTATATTTGATTTAAATTGCATTATAAGTTTTTTCTTTAAAACGGCTGATCCAAAACGTGTTCAACTACTTTTATTTGGAATAATGTTTATGATTCGTATGTGGCTTCCTTGAATTCATTCGAATAAATTATATTTTCCACGTTTTCCCTCTGGGCTATTGGGCTATTCTTATGAGAGTTTCCAAAATTTCGTAAAGGTTCTCTTCCTCTTATTAGTGGTTCAGCCGATTGTGTCTCAAAGCGTAAGATTATCAAGTTAGATGATTGATTACATAATATGCATGCCAAGCCTCATCAGAATTTGCATTTTCGTTTGACCTGAGGAGCGCGAACAAAACAACACAAACATTTGTAAAGAAAAACTATTAACTAACTTGTTTTTTCAGGTTATTTTATTATTGCTTCATTTTCCATGAATAAATTTGTCATGTATTTGTTAGGCCTATCATTTTTTATTTGTATGTTGTCTTTTATTTCCGGAAGTATTTTATGGTGTTTTGTGAGGTCTTGCGACTAGTTTGATTGGCTTTTAATTTTTACGAGACTTTGCTTGACTTTGAAGAGGCAGATCATTTGAATTGGCTGAATTATTTTGAAAAATGAAGAATGTAAATAAGCGAAGCAATTACTTCCAATTGATTCACATGAAGAAAAAGTCGGGCTTCATTATTCTTTTTTCATTTTTTCATTTTTTTTTTATGCGACATACAAACCATATTGTTGTGCTGATTATAGACAAAGTTGGTCTAACCTATACCAACTTGAAACTTTCTCTGTACATTGGTGACATACAAGAATAGGCAGTAGGCTGGGATAATTTTGGAGAAAAATCGTTCCACAACTATAAAATTTGCAACGAAATTAATTTGAAATTTCATATTCGTTGCGCCATGCGTTGCATAAGATGAGCGAGGTAATTATACGGAATGTAGGCGGACTCGAAAGTTATTATAGGCTATACACACCTCGATTTAAAAATAGTCAAGCCTTCCATATTAATTGATTAATTAATTAATTCGACCATTCGCTCATTAATTAATCACTCAATTAATCAATTAATTAATTAAATAATTAATTATAATAGAAGTATTCCATTTTTTGCATCCAAACCTCATCTTAAACACATTAAAAGCCACATTAAAAAATGGTAAAAACAGAAAATTATAACTGCGGGGCTAGGAGAGGTCCTTCCCTCCCCTCGCCCCCGCTGGTCACGGCTTTGCGACAAAGGGCAATTGCACAAAAATTATTTTTTTCATGGGATATTGTCTTTTCCAAATTAAAACTCTTCTCTCCCCCCTCCTCATGAATGTGAACTGGATGGATCCGGTCCTGAATAATTCTTCGAATCATCATCATCGTTATTCCATGGTACCTGTTGATTTTCATTTACAATCTTATATACACTCGATATTTGTTATTCCCCCCCCCCCCCCCCCTCCCCCTAAAATGAAAATGACTCCATCAAAACGACCCATCCGAATTCCTTCTAACTCAGTACACAAACCTCAGTCTCTGTTACTGTATTAGAACGAAGCAATATCAACATTCGTGATAATTGGAACATTATTCTAGGATCTACTAGGAAAAAACGTAAAATGTGCGTTGTAAGATGAGCGAAATACTGCGTGAATATATTTGTGAGCTATGTACGTGGGCCTATACACACTTTTGATTTTGAAACGATCAAGCAACTGTCTTCTTTCTCATAGGTCAACTTTTTGATCATTTCTAACAAATTTAACACTATAGATTTCTAATTTTCACACTATAATAGGCCTAATTATTATTTATTATATTATTCACTACCGGTACATTATTTTGCGTTCAAACCGAAGGATGAATCAAATTTTGTAAAACTAATAAGTTGGTAGAAACATTTGTTGAAACAATATTAACGTCAATCTTTGAAAATTTCTTTTCAATTGGATATTATTGAACAAAATTCCCGATTTATTTCCTAAAAAAAACGTCATACTTGTTTTGATCGAAAACAATCCCATCCTTTTGTGGTATTGTGTCTAGAAAAAGTGTCACGTCGATTGCTCGTTACTTTGTCCAACCTGTATGCCACATACAGAATAATAAAAATAGAAAATAAAATAAAAACAAACACAAAATCAATGCAGGATTTTTTTCGATATTATGTTTAGAGGATGTCTTATCAACGCTCATTTGATGGATTTTTTTTGGCGCGCCGTGTGTGTTTCGTCATTCTTGAATAAACTACTGTAATTGTCCCAGAGAGAGCACCACAATGCACTCTACGTTGCCCAGGCTACAAGGTTTCTCTCCTCCAAGTTCCAAGTCTTACACTCAGTCATCATCGTATCATCTGTGACGGAATAGGCCAGTGTTAAATGCTTTCTTGTTTGTAATTTTTATATCGTGGATCCTGACTACATCGAGTGCGAATAGGCCTAGATTATGTTTACAGTACCATACGTATTGATCAGTTCTTAATTAATTGAAGTCTGCACTGGATTCGCATTCTTTTATGTGATTTGTGACACATCACAGGAATGCCTCGCTCTAGGCCAAGGCCTTGTTGTAGGTAAGGGAAGCCAAATCTGACAGTTAGGGTAAACACTCCGCCCAGTCCTAGGCCTAGACCTAGTCTACCTGGTTACACCCCATTAGTGGATATATGTTGTTGAGACAAAGATATACCTCTAAATGTAACTTGGTTATATCGTAATCATAGCCACTAATCGTATTTTATGACTTATGATTATAGTCGTAGGAACCTATTGACAAATAAGTAGGGCCTGTATTATTACATAATGTAGGCCAGGCCCAAGCACCTAGCTAGGTCTAGACCTTGGGGATGTAATGGTGTGAAGTGATGCGATTTAATCATTAAGCCCCACACTGGCTCTGCCTGCAATTGTTTAGGTTTTTGTAAGTAAATTGCTTTAGGTCTGTACTTGGTATTATAGACCGAAGATAGCATAGACTTGAAGTGGATTTATATACATAACAAGTACAAGCATCCACCCATATCAACAGGTGTCCTTGATTGACTCACAAGGATCCATTTACTAGGCCTAAGCCATTGAGTTTGTTGTGTGTAGTGTTGTAGTTTGTGTTCGATTGAGAAACAATTATTGTAGGCCTACTGATAGGCTAGGCTATCATGATTTTGATGTTGATGGAAAAAAATGCATATATGCCTAGGCGTGATACATCATTGCAATGTATTTTTACCGTAATCATATTTGCAGTTGAGCTATGCTTGGAGCCCGTGGCAGTCTGGTGTATTGAGCAACTTCACGCCGGGCGTAAATAAAAGAAGAGCGCCATGCCGCTGAACGGCGATATATCAACGGCTCTCCAGCTGCTGGAGCACATCCAGCACACAATCGACGTGAGTGACGATGCGAAGCTGCAAGCCCAGACGAGCGATGATCTTAGTCTTCTTATCGCCGTGCTGGAGAACCCGGTCTTCCGCAGCATTGTATCGATCCAGGTAATTTGTCTCTCACTTGCCATTGCATGAGTAGGCCTGACAGACCAGTGTAGAACAGGCAGAAAAGTTCAAGTGCCATTTTTTTCATTTTCTACCATTTATGCCTTTTCTCTCTGAATTCAATTTTCTGAATCGAATGAAAATCACCGCGCAAGTAATGTCTTCATACTTTTCGAGATATCAGCGCTTTATGATCGACTAAGCGACCGTTCAATAGTGATTTTTCATCCTGTTTGAGAGGGAGGGGGGGGGGGGGGTAAGGTACATGAATGTTTGTCAGTGTCATTTTGCCTGTCAACATGACTAACATAAGGCATTCCTCAATGCCAAAAGCTAGTAAAAGAGTGCAAGCAACATAGCAGTTCTGATTGCAGCAGAATTTCGTATTTGTCATGGGTGTAACCGCCATAAGTAGGCCTACTATTAAGCACCCGCTACTCATTGGAACATCGGTCAGATGACACTACGTGCGGACATTATTGTTGATGCTTTGGCGTGCAGCACAATGGTAGAACTTTCAAGAGTTATCACCAGAAATTGATATTTTGCTAAATTAACTCACATGTGCTCTTAACAGTTGCCGTGAACTGGGGTGATCTCATGTGTGTAATATTTGCAGGACTCTCTGAGTGAGCTGAACCAGCAGATGCAGCAGCATCCGTCTATCCTTCCTGTCGACTTTGACATCACTTCGTGCGGCGACCTAGTGTTGAACGTCCCGCCGCCGGCAGATGTCTACGATCCGCTCTACCAACCTGACTACAAGATAAGCGAGGAGTTTGACGACCAGCGAGTCCCGGTCGCCAAGCTATCCAACAGCTCGTCTGGGGAGAGTCCGTCCCCGCAGGTAAAAATCACATCGAGGCTTGGTCTCTCAGTAGATGGGTGTTACTGTTTTTACAGTAAACCCTCGTTGATCAAAACTCGGTTAATCCGAAATTTGACATTTCCCAACTTGACGTCGTTTCCCGGCGCTGAATTTATGAGCATTTCGATGTCAATTGATATGATTGATCCGAATTCCAGCTAAACAGTAATTCAAACTAATATTTCGACCCTTCAATTGCGTCAACCTTTTTTTCAGAGTAGATAATCACAGTTTTATGATTCAGAATCATTATTTTTATAGTCCCTTCCATTTCAGATTGACGAGGGTTCACTGTATTGCCATGGCTCATTCAGCCAAGGTATTGCTTCAGGAAATGAAGTCAAGTTGAGAGTCGGTTTCTTGTGTCTAACCTTCCTCTCACCATACATCACTACCATTTCATTATATTACCTGCTCATTAGTATCCTCTTAAATCGTAGCTGTTGGTGGGGCTGTTGAGCACCAATATATATATATAGGGCCATAGGCATATATGTATATATACAAAACAGTAGAATCTATTTATTTTACTTTTCATTTATTTAATTTCAACTTTATTCACACACATGTACATACAAATAATAAACGAATGATGAATTTACTATCATCATAATATCATAATATCAGACATAACTATATAATAGGCCTACATACAAATAATAATAATATATTTTGATAATAAAAAATATAATTGCTATATAATATAATATAATCTATATAATATAATCTCTTCTGTAAGTTTCTCTTCAGCACATTTACTTCCTTGCTACATTTTATTTTATGATCTCATTCAACTGCTCCCCCAAGTTGAATCTATAGTTTCTTTAGTAAGTTTTTCAATTTTGAAGTTTTTTCAGTCTGGTCCCCTGAAAAACATACCAATGAGGTTCCTCTGTTGCTGTGTTATTATTGGTGTACAGTTAAACCTCTATCCATCGTTTTTCAAGGGACCAGGCAAATAAAACCATCCATCCAGGAAAATTTAACATTGATCATATGGGAGTGGGATGAGAAAAAATGAATGATACAAGCAGGAAAACGAAAGATCTGGGAACGATGCATGGAGGTTCCACTGTACCTTTCTAAATAAATTGGGTCAGTCAGTTGAACTGTTCTTGGCCATTTAGCTGCTGCTTCTGTTGCAGTGGTATAGATCGGCTCAAGATGCTGGCTATTGCTAGGCCAGGCCATAGCATGGATACGTGCATGAACGGCATGGTGTGTGAATTGATGCAGAATGTTGATGACATAGTGGTATGAGTTGGTAGGCCTGCGGTAGTGGTTTCATTTTTGATAATAGAATCGTGTGAAACCCTAGCAAGAATGTTCTCGTCAACAAAGTGTACCCCTGTATTCACGAAAGAAGCTCAACTACCAACGTAATAAACACAGACGTCACCTCTATATTTCTATAGTCAGTACAATATTTAGGAAACTGTGCTCTTTCAGAGTAAGGTGTATGATTACAAACACGATTTCATCTTTCAAAAGCGTTGCATGTTCAATGGTTTAAAAATCAAGATTATGTAATTATTCGGTGGGTCTCCTTTTGTGAATACAGGTGTACGCCTTGTGCCAATAGATGAACATCTCATTTTGAAAGTGATTGTAACAAGTTATGGGTAATCTAATTACCGGTAGTGTGTTGCTTCGTGGTTCTCTGATTTGTTGAAATAGTCGACCCATTTATAAGTTGACCATGCCGCTAGGTGGCGCAAGGGTCACTTTCATCATTTACTGCAATCCACACCTCGAGTGACAATAGAAAACGCTTATGTATGCTCGTGTGTGAGTATGACCCACGAACTGTTTTAAAAACCTTTCTTGATAAAAGTCATTTTGTTGAAATATTCGGGGCTTTGATCCATGATAGTGGTGGAAAATTGTCGCTTTCAGTAGTGCCAAGCCTTCTCATAACATACATGCTGGAGATTTATGATTTTCAATCGCATATTTTTTCCGATTCTATATTTTCAATATCGTTTGAAAACTGTTCAATATTCAATATTAAAGTTTCAATATCGTGTGCAATATCGAACGGCAACCTTTTACTGAAGTAAAAGAACCTGCAACTTACCCTCATAGCCATTTACAATTCTGGAGAGTGCACATTTTAATGAGTTGCGTATCCATCGGTACAATAGCTATAATCCAAGGTCGTGCATGAATGCTCTAGACAGTGTGCATCTCTGTTTACGTATATATGGTACGTAGCATACTACTCTGGGATCGGAGACTCAGTTGACGTGTATTGGCAACTTGCTGGTACGGTTATAAGTTATTTTAAAAGGTCGCACGCATTCCTTATTTAATAAAACTAATATGGCATTGATATTTCTGTAAATATGTATTACAGTGAATATGAGCAGGGTTACCAGTACGAACTTCTTCTTGTCTTCCGTCATGATTTTGAACCACAATTCTATTTGGCCAGTCACAATCCAGATCTTTACCAGAATAAAATGGCAGCTTTTGGCTCAAGAAAACTTTGATAAAAATAAGAAAGGATGAAACTACCGTTTTCTTGCAACTGACTTCGTGCTACGGCCTTCTGGTTATTTTAGAAGGCACTGGATTTGACATTCAATCACGGCATGATCATTGCATCTAATTTAGCTATTTTTGACAGCCTAATTATTTAGATTCTAAAGAGCTGTGTGTATGAAACTGTTTGTAAAACAAAAAAGTGTCGTGATGCCAAATGTCGGTCCTAGATCGTGATGTACGACTAGGACGAATTGTAGTGGGAACCCTGTTTAATTAATTGATGTGTATGTGTGTGTGTATGTTAGAGACTGAATTATCACATCAACTCATTCTTTAGTATAGACATCAGTTCATCAATCTAGAGGTTTACAAAAACGTGCTTGTGCTATATAGTATATATCGTAATTACATTATTTGTTTCACACATTACTGTATCAGGCCTATTACGGTACATTATTTACATTTTGCTCGTACATTTACTTTTTCTCTCTCTTTCACACTAACATTGTCATCGATTCTGTTATGTTTGCAAGTGTTTTTCCATGGTAGGTTAGTGATAGCTAGTTGGTTGCATTGTGTTACGCAGATGACTAGCCCCGGCCTGGCGATCGCGCTGCCCCCCATTACCACCCCGACGTACGCGATAGAGTTCCAGAAAGCTATCGAGGAATCGTCTCAAGGTCGTGACGTTATCACTGTTCAGGTACGCACACTATACCGGTAATCAGACTAATCACCCGACCTAACTCAACGCCTGCACAACGTTACCGCTCAACACCGTTCTTATCGGTGACTTAGTAACCATTATCAAATAGAAAATTATCGATTATTTCAGATATGATTTGATAATCAGCATGTAGTAATTGATAATCGAATATATCGATGTTTCCTGGTCCCACGTCATTACAGTTCACAGTAGAATCAACTCGTAAAAATAAGATAGAATTTGATGGAGGTCATAACCTAGGGTCTGGATTTTGAATGAATATCAGGGAAAACTAGAAATCATCATCTCAGTTTCAGAAGTTCAATTAATTTATCTGTCCTCCGGGACTCGCCCCCTTTTCCGAGTCATGACATAAGCATCACCCTATTCTGTTTCTATTCCGATACAGAATCGGGTAATGCCTACGTTATGACTCCTAAAAGGGGGTGGGTCATGAAATGATGATGATGATTTCTGGTTTTCTACAAAATTATGGAAAAAATAGTGTCATCATTAATTCAAATCTAGCCCCAGGGTCACGATGTTCTTAAAGTGAATATAAAGTCAGTAGATGCAACTTTTATCGTTTCATTGTTTCAATGTTGGCTTATTGGCTCAATCGAATCGCCCACAATGAATCGCTTACAATGAATGTTCTCACCAAGCTCTTTTCTTCGGATATTAGTTTTTCAGATTAAAAATATAGTATAGGGCCTACCTGTAATACATATCGATGTATCGCCAATCGATTATCATATAAAAAGGATGACAGTGGAACTATATCGATGTGTCGAATGTCAACTGGCCACGCTGCACAGAATGTCTACCACACGAGAACATGAGTGAGTGCTGGCCGTGAATATCGTCGCACTAACCAGACTCGACTCGGTGCAGAATACAGCGTCACACACTCGCTTTCATGCAATGCAGCTAGAGTTGCGGATCAATGTAAATATTAAAAACAATATTGAAACTTCAATGTCGAATATTGATTGTCATTTAATTTTGATCGATTACAACTCGAGAATAATTTAAGATTCGATGTCAGAAGTTTTGATCATACTATGGGTAGTTATAAGTGAATGCTAGGGCATGATTCAGCTCTCTTCTAGTATGTCATCGGTATATTTATGGTTAACACGGCAATATGGCCAACTGACATGAAAGGGAGGGAGGGAGGTAGTAATGTCACAGTTAGTTTCTGAAAGTTTCATTATTTATTTAAATATTGCTTTATTTCTCAGATGTTTCTTATTTCTGTTGCTTACAATTTATTCATTCAATATCAAACATTGTTTCGATGTCAAACTGATTGAACATTGAATTCGACATCAAATCAACGTCCTGAAATTTTGAATTGATTGAAAATATTGAAATTGATCGGCAACCCTAACTGCGATACACAACCGAGGTCCGCAACGTTACCTAAAAACTGGTGTGGCCGATATGCACTTAGTGTAAAATATAGCAGTGCATTGCACCGAGGCATTCACAATTACATCCATATTACTACCGTTGTCGTCAAATGCCCAATTTTTTGCATTTATAATCAAGAGCTACGAACAGAGTGACAAAGGCCACATTATTCAATTACTGATGAACTTCACTAATTTTAGCATTTGCGTGGTGGGAGTATATAGGTGTGTGTATGTGTGTGTCCTAACATGTGTATAGGAGTAAGTACTCTGTTCTGCTCTAACCATTTGCTAGAGACTTTACTGGTCATACTCAACCTGATCCTCATGGGAAAATCGGCATATGTTACTACACCCCGCTTGGAAGATACGGTAAACTCTCGTTGAGTCAAACTCTGATAATTCAAACAATGATATCTCTGGTCCCTTACGCGCAATGTTGAATGTTTCGATAATTCTCATTACTAAAATTCAATGTGTGTATATTTGGGTCTGTTGAATTTTGAATTGATTTCGGTTTACTTTGAACCCGCAGAAAGTTTCTGGCAGGTCGATGCCGTTGTTGACCGAGTGTCAGGTTTAGTAGGACAGGTAAGTGTTCTGGGTCAAGCGTAGCGTAGTCACACAATGAAACCTCGATGCATCGTTCCCAGATCCGTCTTTTCCCACTTCTTCAATTCATTTTCTCGTACCCCATTCCTACTAATCAGTGGTGAATTCTCCTGGATGGATGGTTTCATTTTCCTCGTCCCGTGAGAAACGATGGATGGAGATTTCACTGTATGTAAATATTAAAGAAATTATGTAAATAGTCTCTCCACTTCACTGTTCACTCCAATCACAATTTCTCATATCATGGGTTGAAGCTTAGGTTATAGCTATCATAATTTTACAGCTATCATACTGGTGGATAAGCAACGGCATTCCGGAGCTGTGCAACCATCCATATACTAAAAACCAAAAATGTGCTGTTATCACTGTACAAATTAGGACTACACTATTTTCTCCTATACTGCAACACGAGTCTTACGTTTAATTGCAATTAGAATGAGTCATCTCATATCTTTTTGTGTTAAGAACAAAAAGGCACAAATACTTGTTGAAGTCGCTTTTTATTGCAGCATTTCTATTATTTACAATGAAGTCTTCTTTGAAAGAAAAAGCAGTACTAGTGGACTCACTATAATTTGAACTTCAACCGTCGTGTAGAAAAATGCGACAATTTACTGACACTGTTACGTGGCCCTGGTGAGTCTGCTTCAGAGACAGCTTGGGTTGCGTATCCTTTAGTACGATAGCTATAATCCCAGGTTGAAGTGGTCACTCATTCAGGAAAACTTGATGTTACCATGTACACTTGTGATCACATAAAATGGTTGATCAAGATTCAAGACGCATTAAAATGGGTTCTGAAAAAGAAGTACTGATATCGTATGCACTCAGACTAGCAGACAATATACATGCAAAGTCCATATACAGTAGTGAAGAAATTGTTTCTAAAAATTTCATTTTGACATGAATGTAAACTCTGATAAAAAGCATTTTGTGTGAACGCAAGTGTGCTAGACCGGGGGCTTGCAGTTTCCATTGACCGCTGAAGATGGTGATGTTGACAGTGCTTGGGTGCTTTGACTGACTGACTAATTGTGCTTGGCATGTCTCTAGCGTCTGATTGCATGCGCCTAGCTGAGCCTAGTAGACTCTCGGCATAGAATGAAGAAGGCAGTTTTCTATTCAATGCTATTGGCAAAAAAGTCTTGGTTTTATGTAGACACTAGCGGATCTAGCCTGCGTGGTATGCTCTTAGCCGGTATCTCTATGAATTGTACTAATATTGTCTGTAACGATCATTCTGGAGTGTCTAGGGTGTCTATTCAGGAAAATGAGAAAGTTGAGACTTGATTTGAAAATATGTTACCACTCCCCATGCAGTAACCTCTCCCCTCCCTACATTATAACAGCCCACGTGATTGAATGTTATGTTTTCTATGTCATCTTAATTATGTTATCAGGATGTTCTGTCGTCTTACAGCGCATATGGTGCGTTTGCTTAGTTTTATGACATACTATTGTCTTTGGATTCATGTTTGTGTTGAGAAAATCCCATTCTACATAGGGCAAACAGTTCCTGCCAGTGTGTTATCACAGATGTAAATGATCATGAAACTTTTAACAGAGCATGACACAAAATTAACAAATACATCATACAATGCAGACAATATTTTCGAAAATGCTAAAGATACAATTCAAAGAACAATAAAAGTTTTTGCCATTGTTCTTCACCTCACAGCGTACCCCATAGAAATATTACGTAATTCAATCTAAATTTCTGTTATGGATGACGGTATTTTATAAGATACTACTCTGAATGCTGTGAAGCAGTTTCACTACAATATGTTCTAATGGAAAGCCACTCTACGATCATTCGTATGTTACATTCATACTGGAAATGCTGCACTGTGGGTTGATCCCCTTTGAAGCCATCGTGCAGTTGTTGGGCAGAGAAGTGATGTGTGATGTGGTTCCAGCTGTACAAGCCAGATGGCAGCAGTCTGGGCTTCAGCGTGGTGGGGCTGCGGAGTGAGGAGAAGGGGGAGCTCGGCATCTTCGTGCAGGAGATACAGACGACTGGTATCGCAGGACGGTGAGTCAAATACCTCTTAAGCAGGGTTTCCAGGTCCGTTTTTTTCATGTCGTCCAACATGATTTTTCCTACTGATCAATCACAAGCCTGTATTCACCTAAACAACAATCTCGACACCGAAAGTCGTCATTGACTCCATTTCAAGTTTTGTTGGACAAAATTATGATTTTACCAGAAGCTATGTTTTGCCACTCTTCACAGGTAGGTTTGCCGCACTCGTGCTACTGTTTGCTTTGTGTAAAAGTTCACCAACTTGTGATTTGACAGTTAAATTCTTAAAATTCAAAGAAGCATGTGCATTTAACGGTAGTGAAGGCTACGAACATGACATCACAAAAACTTTACAGTACAGCGAAGTGGAAACAGATCTGCCAGAAATCGTACTGATATTGTGTCGGACGAGAAGATATAATTGGAACTGGAAACCCTGCACCTATCGTTCATTGTTGTGGGCATGTCACATGTAGTTCACATCAGTTTGAGTGATTTTGCAGGACATTCCAATATGTAGGCCTACGGCATGTTATGAAGATATGTTTTCAAGTTGAATACTAAGTTAGACGACTAGCAGGATTATCTAATTTAAAATTACCAATTTTATTCAGAGGGGTTAGCGGGGATTCAACATAACAAAGACAAATATCTCTTTTACATTTGTATAATTACAGTATTTTTAAAGTACGATATAATGATTTTTCAGAACGTGGATTTTCGTTGAAATATCTTTCAATATCATTACAGTAAAACCTCCATCTGAAGGAAAACTCGATATTGGTTATATGGGAGTACGGGTGGGATGAAATGAATGATAGTTGGGAAAACGATGCACCGAGGTCTCGCTACAAGTCCTTGAAGTAGCAGATAGGTTATTCAATTACCGAAGTAATTACAATTACGTAGTTGGTAGTCACCTGTAAAGCAGCGTACACAAGTACTTTTCCCACTCATGTAGGCCTATATATAACTCATCGAAGTTGCCGTTAACAATTTGCGGCCGTGAACGCGTATATGCGTCCACGCGCAGTCGCGCCGTCAGACCGTCGACGTAAATGTTTGTTCTCATACTCTTCAATACGCTGCATTTAATATCTCCACAGCATTATAGATCATATTGTCATGTGACTTGTGCTGACATCTAAGAGATGGATTGAGAAACTGTTGTATATATTTTTTTGCTGATAGGAATCCAGTCTTAAATCTTGCGCTGGTAAAACCTTATATATGAAGGCACAAAAGCTAGAAGTTTGCGGTCTCCCAGCCACCAGAGGTTCTGTCCCCAAAGACAACAACAATTGGGGGCTCTTCGAAATTGGTGAAGATCTTTCTTGTAGGCCTATCTTTGCTCACAGATAGACCCAGACCTGTTATTAACATGAAAAATAGAAGATTTCTGTTACTTGTAGGCTGTAGTATAATTTTCTAATATCCTCTATTATCCTTGATTCATCGTGATGTCTACTGAGAATCTAGTTTATTGTTGTAATATATCTCTATATAGGCAGCACATCAAATCATTGAAAAACCCATCGCTTTAAATTCCATATGTTCGGAAAAACATTTAATTGAAAAGTGAAAACCCGTATTGTCGAAAACCCATTTCATCGACAGTTTGTTTCCTCCACAGACCGAATCTTCGAAATCCCATATTTTCGTAAAGGCGTTCAACTAATGGGTGTTGCTTCAACCATTAAGTCATTGCCTACAGCATTCATAAAATATATAGCTTACTGCCTGCGTGCCCAAGGGGGTTTCATTGAGTGCATTTGTCGGGGGCAGTTTGCTATGCTAGGTTTCTTTTGAGGGTAGGCTAGCTGGGAACAATCGAGAATAAATTTGAAAGAAGTCCTGTGAGTTTTTCCTCGAACATTGTCCACTGCTGGGATTAGGGTGTGCGACGTCTATATATGGATTATGGCAGGTACACAGGTGCCATTATCGCATGTCATTATCGTTTCACAAGATTCACAAGATGAATGGTTGCAGTATATTTTGAGTACAGTGTCCAAGTAGACCTATATTGCCCATATCTTCGACAAACCATTTCCTTGAAAACTCATACCTTCGAAAACCATTTCTTCAACAGTTCATATCCTCAGCAGACCAAGTAATTGAAATCCCATATCTTCAAAAACTCATCTCATTGACAGTTTGAATATTTGATTGGTCAAACATTCAGGTTTTCTAAAAAATGGGATTTTGATGACATGGTATATCAATTTTATTTGATAGCCTTTATATTGAGCATTCATACACCTGAATCTATAAGAAGAATGTGAAAGATAATTTGGTTATCTCCGTACAACCTAGCTGTTGATGGGGTAGTTAAGCAGCATTAGATTGGGTTATTTGACCTCAACACCCTCATACTCTCTTAAACATGCTTTTTGGGGAGTTCTCATACCATGTTCAAATTTATTTTTAAAATCTTCATTGTGAGTCATGATCAACATTCATATGCTACAATAATAGACTAGTTTCTAAATAGTTTCTTCAGGCCTGGTATTACCAAGTTCAGTTAGCCTTTAACTGGGAGTTGATAAAAATAAATACCATGGGTAACCATGGAAAAAAATAACTTGAAACTGCAGTTTTAGATACTCCCACATTGTTAATTTCTGCACTTGGAAATTGCTTTTCATTTTAGTAAAAATCCATCCAGTAAAAATCAACAAGTGGAAAACCATAATGTCGGGGAATTACCACGATGCTTCTCAGACAGGATGGTCAACCGTCGCGGGAATCGAACCCCGATCTCCTGAATGACAGTTCAGTGTTCTAGCCGCTGATCCACCTGTATCAGTATCTGTTTATTGTTGGTGTGTTTCCTGTATAATGATTCATCAGGGTTACATAACTTGCATAATATTTGCGATCAGGCGGGATAATGGATCGTTGATAGTGCATGGGAGTCGATTCAGCGGAATGTCAGTTATTTTGGTGATCACTTTTGAGTGGTATAAGATATTTCGTGAAAGAGCAAGACAGGCGCTAAATGACCCGCTGTCGATGCGCCTTAAAACCGTAACATTCATTCATTCAAGAGCAAGACATCATTTCACTATTTAAATCATGGTTGAAAGGTTACCTGATAGAAAATGCATTTGATCATATTGAAGTATTCTTGGGAATGCAGTAAAAAATAGGGGTCAGTGTGTCATATAGTAGATGGAAATATATATATATATTTTTTTTATAACATTGAAACTTGATACAAAATCATTGTTCCCCAATTAAGGCTAAAGATGAAAGATAGGATCGTTTGGACGGGGCACCACAAGGGCGATCTTACCACCCCAAGAACTTCATAGTATATTAATACTAATACTAAAATAGTAGAATTTCATGAAGGAAGGAAAGAATTCATGAAGGAATTTCATCATTTCACCATTTAGGCCTAAATCATGTTTGAAAGGTTGTGTTACCTAATAGACAATGTATTTTATAATATTAGAGAATTCTTACGAATGCAGTAAAATATAGCAATCAATGTGTCATTATGGTAGATAGTGAATAGTTGCCAATTTAAATCAATATTGTGTATAGCTTTTATATAAATCAATAGCCTAATGTTAATTTGCATAGGCTTACTTCTGAATATTGGTCATGGGCCCACACTCACTATCTATAAGAAAAATGTCAAATGATGTTACATAATGTAAAATATAAATAGCTGTTTAAATTATGTCTATAATTATTGGGACTGATCTTCAAACAATGCATTTTGTAAAGAATAAATAAATATTAACATTCCAATACGGGAGACAAACCAGTACTCTAATACCTTCTGAATGGTGTGAAATGAAATTAACCATCTTCAATTCTTACATGTTCGTGGTAATAGGCCTACAGCTGAATAGCTGAATTTTGCTGAATTTTGCTGAATAGGCCTAACTGTGAAAATTATGCGTTATAATTGAGATAGTTTTTACTCATACCGTCATAAAGGTATAAGAAATATATTTTTATTCGCTCAGTATTATAATTTTATTATCTCATAACAATCGAAAGTTGTCACCAAAATACTGGTACTCTGCTAGACTCCCGCGCGCCCCAGCAATATGCCATATTCAATACGAAATAGGGAGCGGTCTTCCGCATGTTAGGAGGGTAGGATCATTAGCATAGCTGTCAGTCTCTGTCTTACAATCAAGTCGTCACAGCTGATTACTTCCGGGTAGAATCGATAAGTTTCAGCTTGTAATCACAGCTTCCCGCTTCACACTCACTTTCAAGCCCTCAAGTACAGACCTATAAGGTGACTTATAGCACACAGAGTGCCAAAAATTCCCACCAGGCGATTTCACAGATAAAAATGATTATGAAACTTGACCTTGCAAGATACGAGATTATCGTAAATGCATCATAAGATGCACGCAATACTGGTCGAAAATGCCAATGACTCAAATTTTATAAAATCAAAGGTGGAAAGATCAGTCGAACTCATCTTTATTCCGAGGGGTTAATTACTCCTGAAATCTGGAGTATATTGCCTTGAAATCCCTGAAATCTCTAAGAACCCTGAAAGCCCTGGAATCTCTTGAAATTCCCGAAATCTCTTGAAATCTTACGAAATCTTATGAAATCTCTTGTAATTCCTGAAATCTCGTGAAATCCCATGAAATCCCTGAAATCTGAAATCAGGTGTACCTACACCAAATTTGCGAGTTGTTAACCCTTCGCTTTATTCTATTGTTGTGTGGAACAGTATATGTAACACTCAATATTTTTGAAATTTATTTTCATCATCGGGGACCATTTCATACTATAACTTGTAACCTATATTGTGCATGTTTATTAGGGATCGACAATATTTTATAAGATATAATGAATGGTGTGACGAAGCACTTTCACTACGATACGTCAAACGGATTTTAGTTACTATACAACAGTTTACACGTTATGTTTACTCAGTGCAGCCCATGGTTATACTTCCCCCTTATCATCACTTAGGCCTATACTGCGTGTAGGCGATGAGTTAGTGGCTTTATATCATGTTTTCGACACCTATACTGGTGACAAGACCGCCTTGAGCCCTTGAAAGAACCAAACGGTCCTATTCATTTATCCTTAGCCTTGAAGCAGTGATGTATTCCCACTAAGAAGGGTTGACGATCTTGTCTATAGCACGCGCTGAACCGTCATTTAGGAAACCGGGGTCCGATCCCGCCATGGTCGGCCATCCCGACGGGCGTGCATCGTGGTTTCCCTCTGTCTTTTAGGTCAATACTGGGTTGGTTTCTTAGCAACAGACCACGAGCGACTCCTCCCATGCTATCCTAAAACACATAGTAAAATAACCCTTCATCTCATCTTTCCATCAGGTCAGACATCATTCACCGACGCCAATAGATCTTAGTAATTAGTTTAGTGCGTCGTTAAACCCTATATCAAATGATAATGAAAACATATATTTAAGGTACCTACCAATTCCTTCCTCCCCCCGTGAAAGTTTAAAGACCCACTTTTTATCATGTTCAATTCTTACCTCTGCTGGAAAGTTTAGAATACTGGAATCTCACTCTTCAAGATTAATTCAATCTTAAAGGAAATCTCAAATTAATTCAATCTTAATTCCTTCAAGATTAGGAAATTTTTGATTAAATGTTCACACAATTTTCGTAATAATGAACGAGTATAGTGGTTGGCCCGCTCACAAAAAGCGTCACAAAATATAACACCCAATTAAAGGGGCTGTCGCCGTTCATTATGTGGGTAATTTGTCATTTCACAATTTGATATTCAAAATTCTTACACAAATTGTTCTTATTACTAGTAGTTTCAAAATCAGCGTGTGTATTGCTTTCGAATACTTCATTGTACAGTTGTGGCCACATACGGTTGTCAATCAAGCTACATTCAAATTCATATTGAAGAAAATGTACTGATATTATAAGCAATAGAAGTAGAAGACAATGTGCATACGCACTCCATGCATAGTCTATGAAAATAATTTGTGGGTAGATTTTATTCACATTCGAATTTAAATTTGGGATTGAACCATTTTATGTGATCGCAATTGTACACATCGCGCTAATCTTACGACGCATTTGCTTCGTTTCCCTAGTGATTAACATTGCTTATATACGATCTGAATGAGTTGTTCAGACGATGATGAAGACAACACTTGTTATCGCCATGCTCACTATGAGCAGCAATATCCTGTATCTACAGGCGAGATTACATCTTACTGCTGTCTCGTGTCGCATAACGCGTGATTCAGTAACACGATAAAACCACTTTGTAAAACAATTCCCGGTCGTTGAAATCGTTGCCTCCCGTTTATCCCAGCTCGCCGATATTGCCTGAAAGCCTATAGATTTGCATAAGAATTGCATGTCGCTTGTGCCGAGACCCGATATACCGAGCTAGTAAAACATGAGACATGCCGAGGTGTTGGTAATAGAGAGAGAGAGAGAGCGATATAGTCCTTGTTGGTGACATGCACAGGACATCCCTTTGACGTCCTGATAAAACTCTTTATCTAAATCCCCTGAGGACAAAAGGGACACAGAAAAGCAGATAAGGAATTATATTAAATACAACTCCAATAGCGGTCGCTAGAGAATATTCTGCCTCGTGAACCACGGTCAGAAGCTTCGCTATAATAATTGAAAATGAAAGAAGTATCGTGAGGGGGATGTGAACCCGGACCCCGTCGCATCAAAGGCGCACGCCTTGACCAATATTCTACGGTTAAAATGTTTGATTGGGGCCAATGAAGGAGTCATAGAAATATAGACGACGTATTATTTTATTACTAGTCAAACGCGAAATATGCGTTGTTAGATGAGCGAGATATCTGAATAAGGTATAAAAGTCCTTGAAGTAGTTCTACCCTTGCTACTTTATCGACTCTGGTATTCTACACACCTTGATATCTGAATAAGCTATTAAAGTCGTTAAAGTAGTTCTACTCTTGCCACTTCATTGACTCTGGTATTCTACACACCTTTACGCATATAAAAAATACTTCATTGTTGGTCAACTCTTGAATCTAGAAAGCAGTGAATCTCGACAACTTAATTCTGTCACAATTTTTATGATATATTTTATGAATATTATCAGTCATTTTATTTTTTTTCTTCAAAACGACTAATCAGAATTGCTTAAAAAATCGTAATAATGTGTAAAATCCTTGTATACACATTTAGAGAAAATTTCATCCCATTTGGAGAGATTTTATTTCTCAACATTTTCCGCCCAGCCAAATCTTATGGGGTTTTTTAGAAACTTTGAGATGATGATTCTCAAAATCGGTCCGACCGATTCATCCCCAAAACTATACAGTTCTAAGTTGGATGAGTTTGCGTGTACAAAAAAGTTTCATGTTGATCAGTCAACCCTTGCGACCTGTGGAGTGCTTACAAAAAAAAACAAAAAACAAAAAAAAAACACACAGACAAAGCCCTATAAGAGTGGGATGGAGACTTCGCTACGCTCATCAATCATTTGATCAATCTCAAATAACCAAATTATGTGGGTTAGGGGTGTAACACCAAAGTCAAACTATCTAGGGTAGCTGACGTTTTAAACTGTGGATTCTGACAACTTCGAGATCAACCTCTACTTCTTCTTTATCTTCTTCATCGTCCTCTTCATTTCCTATTGTAGTTCCTTCCAACGCTCTCTATTCTCCCACCATGTCTCTTTCACTTGACTCCATTCTTACCCTCGATTGATTACTCCGTTCTTTACTCCCTTCTGCCACCTTTCTCTTGGTCTCCCGACTCTTCTTTTTGTTATACTGTTTTCTACCATCTCGAACATTTCTTTCGGGATTCTCACATCTTCCATTCACATTATGTTTACCCATAGGCCTCTATCATCTGAGCCTTTCAATTTCAATAACAAAATACATTCTTTTCACTTCCTCTTCCTCCCTTATCTTTCTGCATCTCCTTCTCCGTCTTTGATATTCGCACTACGCTCCATAAACATCATCTCTGCTGCTTCCAACATATTTACATCCCTCCAGCTCATTTTCCAAGTCACCGCGCCGTAAGTCGGTATTGATAGGTAATAGCACTTGCATATGATTCACTTATCCCTTCTTTGGAAAATCTTCGTTCCAAATCAATTTCCCGACTCTTCCGATCCCCGTTGTTCTCTCCCGAACAACCGATCAGCCTTTATTACTCACCGATTAATTTCCAATCCTATATTATCGCCTTTGTTCATAGAACTTCCAAGATATGCGAATTGCGAAGTCATTCACTTTTTTTCACCTCATTGGTTTCACAAGTGTCTGTATGACTCTTATCGTGAAGAGGTAGGATAGGATAGTGGGAAGGAAGCGGTAAAACACATTCGTCCAGTTTTATATTTTCTGCCCTAATTCTTTCCTCTCTACTCATAATTAATACTTTGCTCTTTAATTTACTTATTTTCAATCCAAATTCCTCCGTCATCATATGCCACTTATTCACATTTCCTTTCAGCTCTTCTCTATACAGTCACCATATATAAATATATCGTCAGCATATATAATTGTTTTTGACTTTATTTCTTCCTTATACCGGTCATATTTATATGTGTATATTTGTCTCTACTTTCATCAGCATTCAGCTAATCTTGAGCATGTCCTCTATAACCAATGTGAAGAGAATTGGTGACAAAACACTCCCCTGTCTCACTCCGCTCCTCACATTAAACTACTCAGATCGGTCTACATTCGTTTGCACATATACCTCTTAATCTCGGAACAAACTCTTCACTCGGACAATCAAGTCTTCATCTAACCCACGTATTATTGACAAATAATTGAATATTATACCATTATTGTATTATTACATTTTTTTTATTGTAATGGTTCCTAGTTTTACCGTCTATTTCATTGTGTTCACCAAAATATATTGAGAAACCCTTATAATGCTGATTGTATTCTAAATATCAAGTTTCAGAAACACAACAGAGAAACCATATTCTATCTCGTATTTTTTGTTCTACGTGCCACATCTCGTAGTTGGATGAGCGAAGCGAAGACTCAATTTTACCGCGTACTTGTAAAATGCATTATTCAAATATTTTTAATCTATTTGGAGGATTATTCACATAATTGCTTTCATGTAGCTATGATCACTATTGAGATTGGGATATATATATATATATATATATATATATATATATATATATATATATATATATATATATAAATATATATATATATATATATATATATATGTATATATATATATATATATATATATATATATATATATATATATATATATATATATATATATATATATATATGTTTGACTTTAAGCTTTCACAACTCATTATGTGCTACAAATTGAATATTTTTGAACATTTTAGAAAAACAAGAATATTTTAGAACAAGAACTTCATCCAAAAATATTCAATTTATAGCATATATATATATATATATATATATATATATATATATATATATATATATATATATATATATATATATATGTATATATATATATATATATATATATATATATATATATATATATATATATATATATATATATATATATATATATTTAGATTTAGTGTATGAGGAGATGGTCGACCCGCGACCGCATCAGTTATGCACAAGTTGAAACTTTAATGATGTTCACTCACCCGTCGTCCTACGAACATTCAGGCAGACTGCAAGCTCTATTATTCATACATAGGGGCTGAATAATCCGAGAGGAATAATGATCCTGAATATTATACTACTTGGCGGTTCCTCCATCGCATAGCGTGACGGAGGTCAATATTTCCACTGTCGGAAACAGTTCAAAAACCAGCTTTGGGTCAGCATGTATCACGTGTTGATATCAGGGTGTTGTTGCCCTCCCACACACATTCCCGTAACTCATGACTATCTTTTTTGAACTGGGATGTTGCAATAGTCAGTCTCTGCACTTCGCAATAGTCAGCTGCGAAACGTCGCAAAAGTCAGCTTCGGCACTTCACAATAGTCAGCTGCGAATCGTCGCAATAGTCAGCTGCGGCACGCCGCAATAGTCAGCTGCGGCACGCCGCAATAGTCAGCTGCGGCACGCCGCAATTTAGTCAGCTGTGGAACGTCGCAATAGTTAGCTGAAAAACGTCGCAATAGTCAGCTGCGAAAAGTCGCAATAGTCAGCTGCGGCACGCCGCAATTTAGTCAGCTGCAGAACGTTGCTAAAGTCAGCTGCGAAACGTTGCAATAGTTAGATGCGAAACGTTGCAATAGTCATCTGCGGTACATCGCAATTTAGTCAGATGCGAAACGTCGCAATAATCATCTGCAATACTTCGTATTTTAGTCAGCCTTGACGTGTGGCAATGGTCAAGAGGCTGCGTTGAGCGCGGGCGTTGGGGGGGAGGGGTGTCCTCGACCGTGAAAACATCGACGTTGGGGCCGTCACTCCAATCACGTCGTATAAACATGTCCAAGATCAGTCCTTCAATACATATCGCAAGAGCCAAGCTCATGCCCGTCCACTCCTCACCTTCCTCACCCCCCCCCCCCACCCTTGGGATAGGTTTACACGAACGCATGAGCTTACATTTCTCCCTTGCTCGACTAAATAATAAGTTTATTTATTCATTTATTCACTTATTCCTTCTGACAGTAGATCCACTACATGGATATGAGAGTTACGTCATAAGTTATTATAAAAATACAAGACACATTCAATATATATATAAATATATATATATATATATATATATATATATATATATATATATATATATATATATATATAGGCCTATATATATATATATATATATATATATATATATATATATATATATATATATATATATATATATATATATATATATATATATATATATATATGTTTATATAAAAATAATAATAGTAATAATAATACCAAGTCTCAGACATACATGCAATAGGCGATAAATAAGACGATCGAATATAAACTTGCCAAAAAAAATATTCACTCATTCAAAACACACACACAAACCGCAATACAAAGGCAAATCGGTCCATAGAAGATAAAGATAATAAATACGGTATTCACAATATGTAGTTGGATAAAAAGTTAATGCATGTATAAGCCATAAGGCAATAAGTTGGGTGTGATGTTGTCATAGTATTCAGCTCTTCGAGTGAACATTAACCAAGGAATGTCGTAGCCTCTTTGAACTAGCCAGGCCTATAGGTACTTGACAACATGTGATCGTCTCCACCAGACGTCGGCATATGACATACATACGTGTTGGCAGACCGCCACGCTGTTACCCCAGTGGCTCGACACTTTATCCTCACATTCCTCACCGCGTTATTAGCTATGAAAACTGGCACACTTGGCGACCAATCTGCTGTTAGACAATTGTACGTACACCGGCGGTCACATGAAGTGATTTGGATCGACTCATTGTTAGATTAAAGGCGTCCCCAGTTTCCGTAGTGCGAAAACTTTCCGCCAGGTAAAAAATGTGATTAAATGATCATGATCACTTGTGCCGTGCAAGATACACAATATACAAATACATCAAAAGATGCGGACAATAACTGGCGAAAATGCTGATGAGTCAAACTTTATAATAACAAAGGTGGAAAGAGCATTTGTATATATGTAACAGTAATACTCGATATTTTTGCCATTGATTTTCACCTCACAGCGTACCGCTATACGTACAAAAAACACGTAAAAGTTTAAAATAACGAAGGTGAAAAGAGCATTTGTTTGTAACAGTAACACTCGATATTTTTGCCATTGAGTTTCACCTCACAGCGTACCGCTAATATCTAAAATCTCATCGAACAAAATGTTGATCGGTCCACTGGAACTCGAATTAGAGGGATGCGAGATCGAATCTCGAAAAATGTTGAAATCATATATACGCACAAATAACACGTAACATATTGTGAATGTTTATTACTAATCGACAATATTTCAGCAGATACTTCTCTGCACGGTATGAAGCAGTTTCACTGCAATATGGTCATCTGGAAAGTCACTGCGATCGTTTATATGCCATGTTGACACTAGAAATGTTACGCTGCGGGTGGGTTCCCCTTAAGGTGCATCAACAGGCAACAGCAATCGTTATTCTACATCAGTAACATCGTAGTTTATACATTGAAATTCCAATAAAATTCACGCATATTTTATACCGCTAATGTTCTCATTATTATACCTGTAGGCTTATATAGATGAAGTGCGTATATTCATACTCTACAGTCTACACTGTCTCTAGTTTTAGGGCGTATGATGCTATTAAACTTTCTTCAGTATACATATTAATGTGGCTTGATTGACCGCTTTATGTGACATCAAGTCTACTCACAAGATATGCATGCAAATTTATTATATATATAGTTATTAGAAGTACGGGCGGCCGCAACCTCCCTTGTGGTATGTATGCCTGCCTCGGTACCTCGCTGCTGTAAGCTGCTATCGACGGTTTGCATAGTGTAAGAAGGTTCGGGTTTGGGTTTCTCACATTAATTTTCTTGGTTCTAGTTAGAGATGTAGTAATTGTTTCCCGATTGAAGCTAAGGATGACGAGTTGATATCGTTTGAATGGTGCACCACAAGGGCGATCTCACCTCCCCCCCTCCCATAGGAAATGGTTAGATATAATATAACTGATTAAAAAAACTGTGAAAATTATAGTAATAAAATGAGAGAGCAAGGAAGTCGATTTAGCGAGACATCATTTTCTTGATGATAACTTTTGAACTGGGTGAGATATGAAACTTCTATACACGCGGGAAATAGGCCTACAGATATTTTTAAACCTTGAAGACGTCACAGGTAAAAACTATTCAACCTATTTTGCATAATTTTCCCAGCTATATATACAGAAAAAAAAAACATTTTCAGCTGCATCCCGGCTGTGAAAATGTTAGAATTCAAGGTTAATAATTTTAGTGCACATATTTTGAAATTTTATTATACAATTATCGGTGTTTTGCCCGTATTACAATTTTATCAGAATGCTCATTCGTACCCCTGTAAAACCTAATTTTTGGTGGGGTCGTTACAGAAAAAATAACCGTCGATCACGGTAAAACTTCCAAATTTAATCGAATTTAGGGATTTATCATGAGTTGATGGCAGACCGCAGGAAATCAGTCATTTACCCGTATACAAGATGTCCAAAGAATATCGATCTGCATTCTAACAAAGAAACAATTGCTCTGCACGCACCCATTACACGCATTGTTGGCTTGACTCGATTACTGGCTGTCGGTTCAGGTTAGTCGGACTTTTAATGAAGTCAAGCGGGGCTGGCATTGATTTTCACGGTCGGTGCTGTTCCGACAACATCTCGCTAAGGGGCGGAGCCACGGTGACGTGATCGGGAAATCCTGTCTAATATCACTGCACCTGTATCCGCGGGGCGTCTAAAGAGCGAATGCTGGAATAGAGATATTACCAAGAGTGAACCTGGCTTGGCGTGTTCACTTAGAAAAAAGATGTGCCCATTCGAGAAAACGATCAAAATCTGACCCCAAAACCCTAACCACAGCTCGGTTGTGCTCTAACCAATTCTCCGAAATAGTAGCTCCTATTTGGTATTATTACACGCCAAGCCCACTGTCACTCTCGGTAGTATTTTCATTCTAGTATTCGCTCTTCAGCGCCCCCGTATCCACGAGAGAAGGCCACTCTACCAACTGAATTATTGTGAAAACTTCACTCTCGCTGCAACTTCAAAGATTTCAGCTTTTGAAACGATTAATTTACATTTCTTGTTACATTTTTGTCTTCACCATCGTGGTAGATGCGATTCCTCTTCAATGGATACAAAATATAGTCAGTGCTGCTCCGAACCGACCCGCAGCTTATACTGGTGAGGTGTGTGACTTCGGAGCGAGGGATCCAGGGTTCGAATCCCCGCCACACTACGTCTCTTTTTCAAAACTATAATATATCAAAAGTCTCGGGTCTCGGCATGATTATTTCATCGCCCAGTATTGAAATAGTAGTATTTTTACTATCTTCAGGGCTGTTTCTATAACTGAAACGATATCGAAAGTGGCCCATCTATATGTTTTTCCGACTATTTTGTATACATCATCATGGTGTATCACCTCACCTCTGACACTATCGTTCCGCTTCCATTTCGTTTACAGCTATAGAATATGTGCCCAGACTCCATTGTGATGTCACTCCTAGCGAGGTGTTGTCATTATAGCAGTTCCCTCGCGCCCTTTTTGACTATAGTTGCAGGTATACGGGCAACACGCGTTATGAGCTCCACACAAGCAGACTATACCTTAGAGAGGACTGCCCTATGCGTCAGTCTTTCAACATATACATGATACACCGGCACAAGTAGCGCAGTTGCTAACTTTATGATATCCGGGAAGTAAGAGGCATATCGGGTCATGGTTCGATCCTCGCCACCGTCCATATCTTTACAGGGGTTGCTCGTGGTTTCTCTCTGTAGTCAAGACTAATGCCGGGATGGTTCCTATACAATATATGCCTCGACCGCAATTCCTTCCCAATAGTCCCAATTCCTTACCTATGAAACCACCATCTCATTTATCATTGATCCGTCGCCAATAGATCTTGGTTATCATTACAGTGCGTCGTTAACCCAATATAAATAAAGTAACATACACGACACGCTAGACTGACGTTGTTTGCTGCTAGATGCGTTATCAGCGCAGTGTTGGGTGCACAGCGAGTCTGGAAGCGCCCCTTTCTCTGACCGACGCCCATGCTTCTGCGCACAACATCGCGCTAGACCAACTCTGTTCCACTAACATTCACCACCGAAATACTGTCAGAAATAATCACTTTCGAATACTTACAAGCTACAACTTATTATACAGAGGACCCTGATCTGGAATTAATGATGAATAAACTTGACAACAAGACAAACTTCCGGCAATAATTTGAACAAAAAATCCAATTTGAAACACTCTTCAAAGTTCAAACTTGAAGCCTTTAACAACTCTTTGACACTCTCCGAACCATGGCCTTACACCCTTTAAAATACCATAATTATATATATATATATATATATATATATATATATATATATATATATATATATATATATATATATATATATTTATTTATATATATATATATATATATATATATATATATATATATATATATATATATATATATATATATATATATGTGTGTGTTTATGTATGTATATATATATATATTTATAAATATATATATAAATATATATATATATATATATATATATATATATATATATAGGCCTACATATCTGTATATATATATATATATATATATATATATATATATATCTATATATATATATATATCTATATATATATATATATATATATATATATATATATATATATATACATATATATATATATATATATCTATATATATATATATATATATATATATATATATATATATATATATATATGTATATATATATATATATATATATATATATATATATATATATATATATATATATATATATATATATATATATATATATATATATATATATATATATATATACAGTTACATAAATTATTCATAAATTATTGATATAAAATCATCACTATTATCACTATTAATCTCATTATTATTATTATATGATTATACTGTCACAAATTTGAATGTATTACACTGTAGGCAAAATGTATGTGGGACTACATCCTAACAAAATAATTAATTAATATGTAATATGGAACTAAATGATAAAATAAACGATATTATTATCATTTTTTGTAATAATATTATCATCATTATCATTATAATCATCATCATAATTATTATTCGATATATCGGTTCATGCGGTTGTAACCGTCACTCGCTACTCACATTGATCGGGTTTGACAAGACGTGTGATGCGAGTGGTATAGTCGTGTCGACGTGGGGCGATGTTTTCGACGCCGCTTTACGCCGGCCGCCATGTTGTCTCCTGCCGTCGCTCGAGGCGTCGCGGCGCTAGTCAGATCTCGCGCGGGGTGGGCAACAGTCGGGCGATAATAACTCGCTCTACTTCTCGTGGATATACAATGTGTTGTATGTGCGAGATCGATCGCGGTACAAAAGTAGGGTATTCTGTAACGAATGTGGGGTATTCTGTAACGTGTTTGGGGTATTCTCTAAATTGTTTGCGCGAAGGACATGGGGTTCTGTTGGAGTGACTTGCTCGCGGCCGATGAACATGTGTGAGGGGTATTCTGTAGCTAGTCTGGGGTATTCTGGAGCGAGTGTGCGAAGACAGAGGACTCTGTTGGACTGACTTGACGCTGCCGATGAACATGTGTGTTAGTGGCGAACGTGTGACATCGTCCGAAGATCGAGGCACCTGTGCTGATCACGTCGACCTTTGACCAACCACTCAGTGCTCGTACAACATCTACCTGAATAGAGGCTCAGATTTTGGTAAGCCACGACAAATCAGTTGCCCAAATTACTTGGCCGTTGGTGGGATCGCTAAGCAAACGAGAGTCATCACTCATCACAATATAGACATCGCGGTCTCGTCTCTAGACCGCAGTCATACAGAATTCGTTGTTGCTACGTACGTTTTCCATAGTCAATTTCATGTAGGACCCAGCCCACACTCCTTATATATGTTTCGACTAATAGTCTAATATACGGTTTTATCAACTATGATTGAGAATTAATTAAATAATTATTACTCGAGGTACGAAAATAACGTACGTATCCAAGGGTGATACCAAGTCGACTCGCTATATAGGCCCTAATTATTGCTTTATTTCAGTAATTATCTGTTTGTAAAACCCGCTCGCAAGAATCCAAACTGCATGTGAATAGGCCTACTTTAGAATAGGCGTTATTACGTCATAGTTATATTTCGGAAATCGACGGAGAGTGACGAAAGGGCTGTCGTGATTGGTTGAATTCAATTGATTGTCGATTTGTGTCTTGTCGATACAAATATGTTCGTTAAATTATAGGTCAATTGATTGGGCTTTTTGGGATTTGACACAATTGTTCAAATAATATATGGAACTTTTAGGTTTGGTTATAGGTTAGGTAATTTGCTACTGTTATGCAATGTATGCAAAACATCAGCTATAACCTAAACTAACCTATAACCTGAGCTGAGAGGATAAGATCGTCATGTAAACAGCGACCTGCTTGAACTGTGACGTAATTAGCACCTATATGCCAAAGTCTTCGCTGTTTTGATTCTCGCAACAGACGAATCGAAGTGGCTCGTCGGACCAAAAGGAGATTTTAGATTGGTATTAGTTTAGATTAAATTAGTTTAGGATGGTTGTAAGGTTATAGGTCAGTTGGCTTAGCTTAGTTTGGGTTTTTATAGGTTAGGCTGATTGGGTTAATTAAATTGAGTTGCTTTAGGTTGATTTCACCTTTCTATCTCATTCATCATTCATTCGACGCCAATATTCGTCATTACAGTGTGCCGTTGAACCCAATATAAATAATTTTTAATAATAATAATTATCATAATTGTTTTTATAATATTTGTTAATTATATATAATATCCAGAAAGAGTATTATAATGGATAGTTATATAGAAGTGATTGTGAAGCCTATCTTCAATTGATGATGTGAACTGATATGAATCGTCCATCGTATTTGCCTTAGCTTGTCGGTCGTTAAATTGTGTCGTTGTAGGCCTGTAGAACTCGACTTGGATCTACTCCATGTGCAGTCAATTGTTTACTCATCTATACTATTGTTTGCAGTACAGTGAAAATACCTTGCATTATAAACAAGTGCATTGAAGATGATGCAAGACCCCCGTTACAACATGGCCTCTCTACCTGCATGCAATAATCATACAGTTTACAACAGCACATGAAGCGAAATTATGAATAATATCTAAACTATAAATAAGCTTTCAACATCGGTCAAGTTTCGAGTTTATAAGAGCCGGTTGTACCAACTGATAATTAAATAGTTGATTATCATTCAAGACACTAAAACGCTTGTATACCAGTCGTTAGCACCCTGAACCGTCATTCAGACGACCGGGGTTCGATTACCGCCATGGTCGACCATCCTGACAAAGATGTATCGTATTACCGTATCCTCAAATCCTCCCGTGTCCGAAAAAGCTAGGCAACTGAGCTACCAGTGTCGTTAACAGAATTGTTGTCTGCTTCAAAGTGGACTTGTTAATATCAACCAAGCAAGACGTGTTAACGAGATAATCGCTATTAATTAGCACCTCTCCACGGCCGACCTGATCGTGATTGATGACCAGTGCCGAGCGATACGTGTTCGGGGACAACTTGCCTCGATGCGTGTGCCATTACGACATCCTCATGCCACGTCGTCAGGGCTGTATTAAGACACAGGCTCACAAGGCCTATAGGGCGCCAAATATTGAGAGGCGCCACACGCCACATTTTTACCAGCCCATTGAAATGGTAAAAAAACTAATTACTGTATCGAGTTGTAGGCCTATATTAATTGACCATTGTAGATCGTCCGCCCTCGTGATGTCACGGAATATAAAAACCAATCAAGTGGACAGTGAAGCAGGGGAAATAGGGAAATAACCAATCACGGTATCTAAAATTTCCCCTGCTTCGTATAAGTCACGCCCATCTACAATGATCAATTATGATGAATAATGACGATATTCATTTCCCTTATTTGGGAGAAAACTAGAACTCAATTTCAGAAATTGTAGTTGATCATTATATTTATCTTCTTTTTTTCTGAGTCGTGACGTAGACATTACTCGATTCTGTTCATGTTTTTATACATGTAACTAGTAATGACTACGTCATGAATCATAGCTTCTGGAGGGCAAATAAATTGACTATAGTTCCTGAAGTCGAGATGATTATTTATAGTTTTCTCTAAAATTAGGGAAAACAAATCTTCATTATTCGATGAAATGTAGTTTCAGGGTAGTGATATGCCCTTTAATATTATATACATTCGTATTGTGAGATGTCAACACCTGAATCAAGAGAGTGTTGAAAAACAATTCTCAACAAATGTACTAAATTAATTAATTTGAGGGTAAATTGCTTATGAGTAATTAGGGGAGGGGGTTTGGGAGGAGGACAAATATTTCAGGGCCTAGGAGCGCCAAATGTCTTGACACAGGCGCCTGATTTCCATTTTTATTTCTATACAAACCAGGTTTAGTATTGTCTCAAACAGCTTATTCCATCACGATAGGCCGAATACCACGATTTTCACGAAGGAAAGTGGCTCGCGACCCGTGCGTCTGTCGATCTTCGGTCGATCTCGATGTCGATGGGGACACTGCGGACAGGACGGACATAAGTCATGTCAATGCAGGTGAAAGATGACGGGTTTGCGTGTGGATGCCAACAGTCATAAAAAAGTCAACTTTTCTATCGACTCCGTTAGCGTATACTTGTATCGAACGTGCTTTGAAAGCACCTCAGACAATATTTCTTATCGTTCACATTCTGTGAGTATGAAAATATTGCATTTTATACTTTCAAAAGTTACCGCCAAATACGGTAGCAGTGTGTAATAAGGAATCGTTATCAGTTGCTGTTTATATTAAAAAAAAACAATCAATATATTTTAGGGTAGGCCTATTACATAAATGTATTATACTAGGCATGTCACAATTTTGAAATATACCTTAATCCCACTTTATCCCTCTACTTCATCATCACTCTCTTCTAACCCCTCACCCTACATAGCATCGTGTAGTACATATACCCATACCGTATAAGCAAAAGTTAAGTCCAATCCTATGGCATACGATAACCTGAACGTTTACGAAAAACTTCTGTCTGCGCGTACATTCAAGCAAAACCCGGCGCCTCCACCAATAACTAGATCTTGCACGAGTAGGCCTATATTTTCACTATGATATTATAATATGTCAGCATAGCTCTCTGAATTGTTATATTCATTGTTGAACCAACTGTGTTTCATCAACATGGTTTAGGTACACTTGAGGACTTGGAAAATTGTATTTTCACGAAATTAAAAGTTGAAAAACATCTTAGGCCTACACCTTACTTCAAATTTCATCGTGGACTTAAAATGAAGTGTGCCGTATATATGTATATTGTTTTCAAGTTTTAGTGTACGTGTTTATGTCGGTATATATTTTCTTCAGGATGCATTTTAACGTGGCTTGATCGATCACTTTATGCGACTGCCAGTGTACATGCATTATCTTCATTCAGTCGATTGCATGGATAGACATGTATGCAGAGGGTGTTATGTGAACTGGGTCAGCAATTACATTAATAATTCACTTTATATCGCTTTAGAAACTGCATCAAGCAAAGTTGGGCGCGGGTTCGATTCTCGCTTGAGGCACGGGTTCTTGCGGATCATTATCTGTAACAAGCTCATTCGTGCCTCCAAATAACCTAGCTGGTGGTGGGGTCGTTAATCGTTATAAGCAAATAATACCGTCCTTGGTAGCTCAGTCATGCAGCTGAGGCACCGCTCCAGAAACTGTAGTCACCTTTGGACGTGGGTTCGAGTTCCGCATAAGGCATGGGTTTTTGTAAACGTCCTTTCACTTATCATCACTTTATAGTTTTATAATCACCTGCTCATTCGTACCCTCGTATAACCTAGTTGTTGGTGGGGTCGTTGAGCAAACGATAATCAATCAATATAATCATCCTCATCAACTTATTGTTCTGAGATCGCCACTTGATAAACTTTGGGAATATACTGTGACGTCACGCAATATTCGATCGTCTTGTAGACAAGGTAGATGTAGACAGCTTGTTGTCACAAGCAGATTTTCGAAAGAAGTAAACTATAAGAGCTTCAAAGTATTAGATATTGAACAATATACTATACCCATGACTAGTTTTGTTTTGAAAAGCCAGATATAGAAAAAAATTACCAAATGGCTATATAGTTTCTATGGGATCGATTTTAAAGAACTTTGTCATATATGCCCTTATAAAGTTTTTCTAGCACTGTGCCACTGACAGTTGAAAGCGACATTTGATTGTTAGTGCTTTAGCTATAGCTTCATCAGTACTTCGAAAAATGTTGGCAATAAATAAATGAATAATAATGAGAAAATGATCAATTTACTTAATTTATTTTTGAATCGTGTAGGCATCTCGAGAATAATAACACATTTATGTTGATTCAGAAGTTATTGTGTGTTGAATATCTTTTTCACACTTGGGCTCATAGTTTCTATTTATTGAACACAATTTTATTTGACAACCAAGTTCTAGTGAGTGCATATATCTATGTCCCTGAAAGAAGAAGGTCGTCTACCAACGTAACAATACAAATTTCACCGTCATTTTTGTACAGTTATGCTATTTTTGTGATACTATAATTTTTGAGGACGAGGTTCACGATAAGAAATGCAACTGCATCTTTCAAAAGCGTTTATGCTTCACAGTTGTACAGTCATGTTATTTATTTACCGAAGTTTTTACAATTATTTAGTTGATGAAAGATTAAAATGTACCTTCTTCGTGGATAATATGATTGAATTGACTTGAATAAAAACTTGACAGCCGCGCCCGTTAGCTATGGTCAACGATAGAATAGCAATAGTGGAATAGCGCGGTAGATAGCGATAGAAATTAAAATCAGGTGGGGCGTGGGTGGGTTCAGTCCCGCATAAGGCATGTGTTTTTTTAATCGTTATCCCACCTATCATCACTTCGTCGTATCATTATCAACCGCTCTTTCGTACCCCCGCCTAACCTAGCTGTTGATGGGGTCGTTAAGCAGCACTAAAACGAAAAGTTAACTGCCGATTGGTCAAGCGGTATATGTATTCGGTTTGTATTCGGTTTGCGTTTTCACTTTTCATAGATGTGCGCTTTCAGTCACATTTCCACCTATTTTCTCGTATTTTCTTTTTCTTGGCTTGTTCAATCTTGAGAGTGGCTGTCGGTGCTGTTTCTAAATGTCAGGATGTGAAATGCACTTGACAGTACTGCTAATGCGGCGTTTTCCTCCCGTCACTTGACGCTATTAGAAAGACGTTCTCTCTCTCTCTCTATCCCTTTCTCTTATCATCCTCTCTCTCACACTTTAGAAAGAATCTGCTTGTCCACGCAAGTAGTAAGTGAAAATTAACGTTGCTAAGCGAATACCATGAGAGTATCTTGAACCGTATCTCACTTGGGTCAAGTTATAACTTGATACGGTACAGATTTTTTTACAAACTTTCACGTTTTTTATCCTTAGATTGAACAAGTTGTGCTCAAGATTGTCCCACCTACCACCCCAACCATCTCACCTGTATGGACTGGAACCTGACCGACATGGAACCTCCGCCTTCTAAGTAAAGGGAATTAAATATCCTGAAGAGCATTAAGCCGCCACGGAAACTTGTTATTGAAAAACTTTTCAGACGACGGGGTATTATTGAGCCCACGCCCCCCCCCCCCTCCCCTGTGGGTCGCGATTTAATCGCGCATTTATTTAGTCCGACGTGGTACGTGTGCCTCCCGCAATACGTTTTTGTCCACGCCACTGATGCGCTGCGTAATTGTCAGTATGAGTTATCAAGGCATTTCAGTTCAGACCCAAGTCTAGTATATCATATACTTGGACTATATGTTCCAGACCGCCTTGACGAAAATTGCTGCGACTCCAATCGGTTGAAAACAGTGGTCAATTATAAGTCTAGGTCTACTTAAAATTTGCTCCAAGTCGATTTGGTTTCACACACAGTCGACCAACTGCTGAATTGAAAGTTGTAAGTCGGCTTAAGTCTCGTGCTAAATGCGCGCAATGCAATGCAATGCATTGGACAGTGCAGTTCCTTTAGAAGCCAATCAACACAGCTTTGTTGTATATTGTTGTTGTATTGGAGAATGATGTTTCAATTCAGGTGAATATCGATTGTGCAGAAGCGATTTTATTTAAATGACTTAAACTAGGAAAACGCTATATACGCGTTGTTAGACGAGCGGAAAGTAATAGTATGTCGACTTCATTGCCAAACTCTCGCCTAAATTCGCCAATTGGGTAACATTTTAGTTATAAATGGGTAAAAACGGCTTCGAGTGGTACCAACTTAGCACATTTCATGTTTTTTCTTCAACATGGCTGACCCGATCAAGCTGAGAATTTCTAGAAATGGTATCAAGATGTTATTCAACTTCACACAAAAGTCCAATTTTTTTGAAAATAAAATTTTTTCAATTTTTTTTCCGCCGTGTTATTCTATAATGGGTATTTTTGAAATTTCTAAAATTCATTAAAAAAAAGTTGATATCCGATAATGCCACAAAACTATACAGATCTAAGTTAGATAAGGAACCATGATGAAAAAAGTTTGAAATTGATGGCTGTAGCCGTTTGACCTGTGGAGAACCGACAAAAAAACATAAAAATAATAATAAAAAAAAAACATAAAAACGGACACCATTTTTTCTCAGTATGTCAAATTGAATCCTCGCTAAAGCTCGTCTAATTACATAAGTAAGAAAAATTTATTGTATAATGTAGGTATCTTTTTGTATTTACTTGTACAATTTGTATTACTATGAAATACATAAATACTTATACTTGTAAACGACACTTTGAAGTCGGGTTTGATTTGAACCGGCTTGAATTGCTGGATAGAGAGAAAAACAATTTTCTAGTCTGGAATTCAGCTTGATGATCAATAAAAAATACAATAAACAAATTATATATACCTATAAAACGACTGTAACTATAGTGTGTTTTGGTATTCTAGTGAAACGGAATAACTTTTATGGCGAAATACACGCTGATGTTTTACAAATTGTGTGTTCTTGCGTAGGTAATTTATCTTCTAACGATCGGTAATGGTAGTCTATACATAATCAATAAGGCAGGCTTATAAGTAGCCTACCCAATGGGAGCGTGTGTTACGAAATACCGACCAAAGTAACGACATAGCTTGAATACAATTTGAATAGAATAGGATTTTTGTGTAGACTCTTTGTTACTTGAAGCTTTTATAGGATTGAATTATACTGCTCATTGCGCAGAGTTGTTATTGTACATATCTTGACTTACCGCGTAATAAACATATTAAGAGGCCGCAGGCGCTCGTATTTCACGCCGCAAACTCTCACGGCGTAATTTATGTGATATCAATATGAGTGTTTTTGCATTCTGTTAGTAATTGAAAAACGAAGGTTACCGTGAATACAGAATTTTGAACCAAAAATTTGTGATTTTTCAAATTCTTCAAATGGAAAATGGAAAAATGTCTAATTTACGAAAACCTTGATACATATTTTTTAATACCGAAAAAAAAACATGGAATGTGAAATATATCAGAAGTGTGAGCTAGGGA
The DNA here is from genome assembly GCA_964007535.1 of Brachyptera risi. Taxonomy (NCBI): domain Eukaryota; kingdom Metazoa; phylum Arthropoda; class Insecta; order Plecoptera; family Taeniopterygidae; genus Brachyptera; species Brachyptera risi. The sequence continues at coordinate 20,071,840 of OZ023326.1, forward strand.
TAGGGAATTAACGGCGTTTATGTTAATCTGAGTTCGGCGGGCTAGTCTACGGGTGGCGCCTAGCACACGATGCATGTTAAACTCGAGTCTGAAGCCAGCAAACAACGAGCCCGTGTAGAGCGCCTGCGGCCTCGTAATCAAGTTATTCTATTCTATTATCGACATATCGTATTATTCCTATCTCCCCTGATAACCTAGCCGTTGGTGGGGTCGTGAAGAAGATAATACTATACTAATATTATGCAAGCCCCTATATGTATTTTGGGTATTTGTAAAATTGAAATTATAAACTATGTGACTATATATAACAATATAACAATACAGGTATACCGGTGTCCGGTACATGAATGTGTCAAAAGCCTCGCAACGATGAGGAACTGAGGACTGGGACGAAGGGAAGTGTGCGTAGGTCTACATGAAAATGTTGAGCATAAAAAAGAAAAAAATACGCAATTTTATCTTTTTAATTTTATGTATTGCCTAAATAATGAAAATAATTTATGTGAAACTAGATTTCAGTGAATTATTACATTTAAATTCGGAGCCGCCAAAATATGCCTTCAATTATACTATTTTCATAATGCCTGTTTTGAAATGTGAATTATATATCCTACTAAGCTTTTCAAAATATGTAATAAGCCCCCCATATAACAAATTGAGTGCTATACCAAGGAGCGCCTTGGACCGATCACACCATTAAGCCTAATTGTAAACCAAAGTGATAATTAATCTACTTGAAAGAATACATATATATATCTCAAACCCAGATAACCAATTAAATTGGACCAGGGGGTATTTTCACCACTTCTTCTAGGCCAGACTTCTTATATAAATCCGTTCATACCAGCTCTAATTACTTCCTCTTCTTCACTACTTCTATCCTCTACTTTTTCTAAGAATACATAAATTAATACATCACTAAAATCATGAAACTGCTCTATAGTACGGTACTTCATAACATAGTTTTTGGTATACTCGGGAAAGTCTGCGCGTAGCACAATATATTAATCTGTGAAATTCAAACTTGGAATAGGAGAACTTGGGTTCGCTTGTTATCCATCAGAATCGTTCTAATGGTTATATCTCCTATTCGGCGTCGAGTTCTTCGGGCGAATTTCTTCAAAAGTTGGCTGAAAAGTTTTATATCCCACCAACACCGGCCACCATGCGTCTGCCTGCCTCGCCCTGCAGTTCGCTGTGTGACTTGAAGAGAAGGGGCGTGTCACACCATGCGATGTTCTGTAATGTAGGTTAGGTCGGGTCAGGGATTGGGTCGGATGAAAATATAGTCGTTTGACATTGCATTATACTGAGTGATGGGTTACCTCCATTTTCATTTGTTCACTTAAAACTTGGTTGATATTATATTTCCATAAATTTATATGAAAAAACAAAATAATTTTGTAGAAAATATATAACATTGAATGCGAGCGTTGAAATTATAAGTTTCTCTATTGATTTTATAATATTGATGCATTTTCAAATGCGTCTGATTTTAGGTGTCATTACTGTTTCATAATCAAAGAAAACAAATATACAAAAACATGACTACAAGGCATGATTCAATATTTGTTTCATTTTCACAATGACGACCTATTTATTTTTTTATCTGGACATATTTCATCACTCGTATACTTTTCAAATTCAAATGTACACATGAGTGTAATTTTGATCGACATTTATATGAAATAAAAATATATCATCATTATTGTCATATATATTAAAACATGTAACAGATAACATGCCTACGAACACACCCGCTATAGCTTGGTCAATTCGGGTATTGCTTTAGAAACGGAAGTCAAGTAGGATTTGAGACTTCGAATCTGATCGGGGTCCCTGTTCTTTCCAATCTATTCGAATCCCCATTCTTGTAAACATCCCTTCCCATTCGAACTCCCATATATGAACAAGCTATTGGCGAGGTCGTTAAGCAAACAATATCCACGATTATTCATTTGAAATTGTGAATTCCTCTCAATGTTCTCATTTTAAATTTGATATGTTGTAATAACTCAAATCTCTTTTCAAGCAAGAGTGAACTTGTTGCCTGTGTATTCAGTAGTGGGTTTCGACGAGTTTGTATTCGTCGAACGTGTTCCTCGCAGATAACAGCTGGTTCAGCTCTTGTAACGTTTCACATACTGGCGGCCGAGTGTTGTTCCAATTGTTCCCCAGCAAGCGTACGTTTGTTCTATTGTTCTCCAGCTAGTGCGAGGGTGGGAATCAACATGCCAGTCTGGCCAACCGAACGGAACGAGTCGTTCGTTTTCATCTCGTAAATATTGTTTTTAGAAATAGTTGAGCTCTTTTTGTCGTATTGTAGCTCCGCTCTGTGTGGTATATATAAGCTCTAATCTCGATACTGAATACACGTCAGTTTGGGAGTTATTGATTATAGATACGTTCTCTTTGTTTGGGAAGAATTTAAAAATTATTCAATTCTTATTACAGGAAGACCTGATACGTACGTTCACGTCGTTTTTGTCTCGCCGTTATCCAAATGAATCGTATTCAATTTCAGCTAGATTTCACTTTCATTAAAACGAGTACCAAGCTATTCATGATTGTATTTGTCTCAATTAACGACCCCACCAACAGCTATAGGTTATTTGGTGGGACGAATGACAGGAATGGCGGATGGGTATACGAACGCTGGAACCCACGTCCGACTCCACTCAGTTTCTAAAGCAGTGCCTCAGCCGAATGAGCCCGCGGGTAGAGCAGCCCCAGTTATTCGCGATTAGATTATTAAGAGAGTTCCTGTATGTCTTTTTACTACATATAGTTATTTTAAGACGTTTTGTAGGTTCCTCGTCATCTCATAAAACATCTGCTGAATTCTTCTACGCGTATCTCACGGGTCTGTTTCGAGACGACCAGGCGCGCAGGAACTTTGATTTGTGTTGGGTGGGCGTAGGGTGGGAGAAGGGAGGAGGCGAGCAAAATTGTAAATCAAAAGGTAAATGCATATCTAGGGGGTCCCGTACATACGGGGTCTGGGGTGTATAGGCCCCAGTCGGGAAACGTTTTGGTCCTCTATTGCTCTTTGACCACATCGTGAAAGTGTTGAGACATTTAGAGTGGGGAGGAAAAGGGAGGCCTGATACAGCTTGAAGCAGAAGTAAAAGTCTCTTTGCTACCTGGTCAAACCAGTCGACCATATTAAGGTTCTAACATGTATCAAACGACAGAAACAGACTATTACTTATGCTTCAAGCCCTATATTAGTGGGAGAATCATATGCCCCCCATCCCCATTACCCCCCCCCCCCCCCCTCTTCTCCTTCTTACGAACCAGGTGACTGCAGTGACTAGCAATGCTCTTGCAATAGAATCGGATTGCTGTACATATTTCACCTGGCACGATGTCGTGCCACGTCATCGGCAGACCAGTCGGAGCGTGTCCCTGCGTTGTCTGCTTGGAAATGTCATCTTGGAAATTGTCTCGACTCTTGACCTTTGCGAGCTGTATAGGCATATATTCACCCCCTTGAATGTGTTCGCTATCCCTCCTCGATACACGGCGTACAAGGACGCTGTCGTGCTGTGTCATCCCTGAGGGGTCTCAGCATCTAGACTCTTGACGGCACAAAAAAAGAAACTTCAAACAAGAAAAATCAGTCTGACGACGGAAAAATGAGATGAAATGCAAAATCAATATCGATCGCAAAAAAATTATCCTGTTTCATAATCAGTTTTCAGAAGGAGTCGGTCGTGACTTGTTGTCAAGGAACCATCCCAGTATTGTTGACCTTAACGACAGAGGGTAACCACGAAAAACCCCTGTCAGGATGGTTTACTGTTGCGGGAATCGAACCTTGATCTCCTGAAAGACGGTTCATGTAGTGTGCGATCCACTCGGCCACTCGTCTCAGTGTATAAATATATATATATATATATATATATATATATATATATATATATATATATATATATATATATATATATATATATGAGTTATATATATATATAAGTTATATATATATATATATATATATATATATATATATATATATATATATATATATATATATATATATATATGTATATATATATATATATATATATATATATATATATATATATATATATATATATATATATATATATATATATAAATATATATATATATATATATTATACTTATAGTTACCCAGATCTGTGCGTGTCTCCGAAACGCCGGCTCGCGCACTCATCCACACAAGCTCGTCGGGCTGACCTTAATCCAGCCTCAAGCTGACCTTGATCTTAATGATGCACACTCTTCAACGATAGCCGTATAACCGGGTGTGATATTCCGTATGAATTATTGATTCATTCAATGAAATATGAATAAGTAAAGGAGGTGGGAGGTGTATGGTATTAATAGTGGACTAAAATATATATTTATATAGGCCCATATATAATTCATATATTCATAATCAAATATTCAAGTTCAAATAAAATGATTCATGATTCTTTTCTCCTGTGCCTATAGTGGCTTACAGTCAGCTCCAGTCTCCAACATAGTATAGAGATATTTCTTTATTTTACGGCTCCAATTCTTCTGGCATCTGGATGTAATTGCTGGATGGAGCTTATCTCGTAGGCCTTTATAGTATATACGTTTCCATTCCCAGAATCTCATTATTTATCTTCTCGTCTGTTCGCGGATTTATACGTGTCTTGTGTGAAGCACGTTTTTACCTTATAGCAACAACGACAAGGCACACGTTTTTAATTAAAACTTCTCAATTAGTTTGTAAATGGTGTACGTTTATTTGCTTGTTATACTGTTGGTATCCCATCACCATGGTGATAGCACGCGTCAACGGTGTTGGTTCACTGAGACGTGTGGCTGAGTGGTTAATACACTGAACCTTCGTTCAGGAGACCGGGGTTCGATTCCCGCCATGGTCGACCACCCTGACAGTTTTTATCGTGGTTTTCCTATGCCGTTCAGGTTAATACTATGGGATGGTTCCTCAACAACAGGCCACGACCGACTCTTTCCCACTATCCAAAAACACCTAATAAATTGATCTTTCATAGCATAATCCCACCATCTCTTATCACCGACGCCAATATCGTAGTCATCGTAGCGCGTCGTTAAAACCCAATAAAAAATAAACAGTGCAGGTTCTTGTGATCTTGATGGGTCTGAGAGTGAATATTGAGAAGAGCATCGAGTATCTAGATGGCGGGGATTCACAATATTTAGTTGATCGCGGCCAGTGACCATGGTGACCATCAGAAGACAACCAATAGTTAAATCAACCGTAAATGACATTTGTATGATATTTTTCACTTTTTTAGTTCATTTTTTCTATTTTACAAGACATCACAACACATGGGTTTAGATCTAGACGAACTAATAGTGACGCTTTTCCGCCCCAATTTCGGCTAATTTATCTTCAGGACCCGCCTCCTTTTTTGTGTCATGCCGTAAGAATCACCTGATTTTGTATCGAAACATGAATATAATCGGGTAATGCCCTCGTTATGACTCAGTGCCTCTAGAAGACAAATGAATTGATTATAATTTATCAAATTGAGATGATTATTTCTAGTTTTCTCAATTAAGGATTGAGGCGAAAATCAGAGTTATTATACTCATTCAAATCTAGTCCCAGGCTTGTGATGTCATTCAATTCTATATTCATATTGAAGTTTCTTTGTTAATTTTATCAATCAGGACTCCACCTGTAAAATATAACTGTTCGACCACTTCTTATATGTGTGCTCTCGAGTGAAGATAATTGGACAAGCCTCCCGCAATCAGACTGTTTTCCACCAATCGATACTGTATCTCTCTCTCTCTCTCTCTCTCTCTCTCTCTCTCTATCTCTCTCTCTCTCTGTTTCTTCCTCTCTTCAATCAAATTATGTGACGATAACAAGTCACGTTCACCTGTTTCTTGAGCAAACACCAAATCTCATCGAATAGTTTATATAACCCAATGCCTTATTTATTTATGATATTAACCGATTTATTTATTTGTGTATGTGATCATTAGTAAATTATATTTGTTAATCAATTTATTTGGCGGTGTTTATTATTTGTCCACGTGTCCATATGTATTGAAGTCCACAAATTTGGATCATAGCTATATATGTATACTCGACTCGTGCTAATTCTGATGCTAACTCTCTCCAGAGCTGGAAATCATGAGGAAAAACTGTTGGATCTTCCAGTTTTGCGTGCTGATTTTTTATTTTTTTTCATTATTATAATATCTTTTATTGACATATTAAATAAAAATGTACATACATTCCACACTATGACCCACAAAGCCAAATTGGGCTTGTCTGTGGTATAAAACACAATGATTATCAAACAGACGTGAACACAAAAATACATGTCAATTCTAGTTACACATCGTAATTTGGAAGTTAAATAGACTTGAAAACGAAAAGTACATATACAAAATGGAGTGTAATAGTGATGAAGATATATATAAAATAAAGAGAAACACTAAATGGTGATAATAAGTTATATGAGTACGAAATAAACCCTTTTCCACTTTGATGTCGAATTTTATTGTATATCGTTGCGAGTAATCTAGAAATAAGGTGTATATGAGACGCACTACTTTAACTTCTTTAACTTCAAATTATATTTCGAATAGGATCATTGTGATCCTCAATGTTTACTTGATCGAGCATAGTGTACTGTTCTCTCCGGTTTGTTTGAGCTGTACAAGAAAACTAATGTAGTCTGTAGACAGAAGAAATATGGTCCGCAAAGAAATTGCGTGAACACATTTTTTTTATGCATTAATACTTAATAGATTATTTTGAAGTATACATGTAACTAAACGTTACACGCATATATAGTGCAATATAGAAGAAACTATAGTGTAATTTGTACCGCGACAAAGCACACATTCGGTTTCTATGGTATATGACTAGTTGTGAGCTGGCCGATAGCCAATCACAATAAGGGAAATCGGATTCATTTCAACATTGCGTGACATGTCTTGAAGTATATCTTATATCGTCTTTGGTATATACAGACCTGCAAGCACAGTGTTCAACTCGCGAAACACATCGAGGTTTGTGCTGTTATTTTTAATTCTTATACAACAGTTCCCTCTCCTGTTTGGTGTCAATTGTATTTAATTTGAAATATTCCATCGAGAATTATTGATATAGTGACAATACCTCTTCAACGTCTTGAAACAACCAGGAGGTGCCACTTCAAAACGGTTTTACTAACTAATCCTGAACCTTAATATGGAAACAATGATTGTATTTAAAGATTCCGATGTTGATGTATAAAAAAATGACATAAAATCTCTCATGTAGCTTCTCTAAATATATTATTTTTCATCTCGAAATTACAAGTACACGGATAAGTATACACTGAGTTACTTATTCTCGGCTACGTATCCATGCACACAGTCAACCCGACTAGCTGCGCACGCACCGTCTGCCTGCGCACGCATCGTCTTTATTTACGAGCTTCGAGCATTTCGGATAGAATAATTTCCTTTTGTTGATTTAAGGTTGTTCTACCCAGATTTTACGAGATCGTAACTTATATCGTATACAGACGGTGTTCGCGTAGCGAGACAATAAAAGTATCCGAGATATACGACGGCTTCTAAACTCAATTAAATTATGTAGGCCTATATAGCGCGTAGGGCTCACGTCGAAATAGGCACAAATTTCGCACCGTTTGATGAAACCATGCATTTTTGATATGTTATAAAACTCGGCATGAGCTTTCGATTAAGATCGAGATCCAAGAAATCCGACGCCGACGCGAGGGGCCGTCGTTTACTGCGGCGCAAGCGCTGTCATGAATCAACATTTAGTAATAACAGTATTAATGATAAGGGAATCAAATTCAACAAGTAGATAAGTGAAAGATGATCGAATGTAATGATGAATTTTAAATTGTCATCCGCTTTATGTTTGCGCTTTTCATGGCTTAAATTTGAAATTTCACACCTACCGATCTATCTTCGTTATTAACTATAACTGAGACGTGTGGCCAAGTGGTTAATACACTGAACCGTCATTCAGGAAACCGGGGCTCGATTCCCGCCATGGCCGACCATCCTGACAGGGGTTTTTCGTGGTAATTCCCACATTCGTTCAGGTCAATACTGGGATGGTTTCTGAACAACAGGCCACGACCGATTCCTTCTCATCCAAAAACACCTAATAAAATAATCTTTCATCTCATCATCCCACCATCTCGCATATCATTCACCGATGCCAATAGATTATAGTCATCAGTAGAGTGCATCGTTGAATCCAATATACATTAAAATAAAATAAGTTGATACTGTGTAGGCCTAATCTACCCAAACAACATATTTTCGAAAAGTAATTAACAAACGCAGAAATAGGCACAATCAACATATTCCGAATGTTGTATCATATACATGATTCATCAGATACGTGTAGTATAGGCCAACATGTATATCAATCAACAGTAGTATAAATATCACCAAAACCAGCTATTGATGCCTTGTTTATATCTATAGTAGGCATATTGCTATACAAGTTTACCATCGTTAAATTATTTTCAACTGAAGTAATGTTACAAATAGAAATTAATTCATCCTAATGTATACCAAATGAACAAATGTGTACTGCAAAGTGTGTACTAAATTATTTAAATGTTGTCCAATGTCCAAATTATGGCATCATTACCATCAGAAGGCTGTGACGGATGGCAATTTAGAAAAACTCGTTATTCACAGAAGTGAAACGAATGTTGTCGTTGACACGATCACAATTTCAGCATGCTTGTAGCTGTATATAGCAAGTACCTCTACACTAGTGAATTGTGTCTACTTCGACACCATTGCCAGCCAGTTCACATCGATCTGTGTAGGGTTCTCACATGTTCCATGTTTCTCACGTGTCTAGCGTCCCCCAAACGACGTCGCATGCTGCATTAGGCGATGCTCGCTATAACGTGTAGTACGGTACGCGAAACATATACTTTTTTCATTCGAATTGTTTCGTACAATGTTATGTAATTAATTATACACTCATAAAATAGCCACACAGCCTGAAACAGGCTTATCTGTGGGTGTATACAAAGTATGTGTACAGTACGTGTGAATGTGAGTAATACAAATTATATATAGTAAAATATTAGAAAATGTATCATGAATGGTAAAATGAACATTTTAATATTATGTCAATAATCAATTGCAGGGTTCGTGTAAAACTATTATTTTCAGGTTGTAGGCCTAAGTGATGTTATACGCAGAATTGGTATTAACATCAGCATAGTGTTTGATTTTTTGCGATGTATACAAAAGTGTACCTATATAAACACTTACATGTCTTACACACCAATTATCTTCTATTGGCTCTCAATTTAATTATAATAAAATTATATTACCATCAGATCAACGTCATACTTGATAACACCCATTTAGCCTTATTCCACATTGTTTATTTCGTTTATACCTATGATTTTGTTAGTTATACTTATGATCTCGTTTTTAATAATGAGAAGAGTAAAAGGTATCAAATTCACCTGTAATCATATAAATAAGAAACAGAATATCTGCATAATTTGATTGTCAAAGTTGAACTTTGTAACAAGAGTGGACAAAGAGTTTATGTATCGTGCCTCTAGCACCTTGCCAATTGCCGAGAAAAAAAAGTTCAAAGATATCTTCATATCCGCAGTTCTATTCTGTCGTTTTGCTGTGTTTTCTGATATCAACTCTTGTTTCTCCTTTGTCAGTGTAATGCCTCAAGAAATAAATTCAAGCTCTTTATAAATTTCCGCTTCGTGGGACATCACAATCAAACTTTTCCAGCTTTTCCGTATCGCCGCTCCTCCGTGATCTGTCGGCTCTGTCTCTCTGGAACGAAGTTATTCCTTTCGAGTTGGTACTAGGCATTTATGATAATGCTTATTGTCTCTGTTTTATCGGCTCACGATTGAGAACACAAAGGAGTCAGCGAAATATCATTTCTTTTTTATGATAACTTCTCAACGGTATGAGATGTCAAGAATCTGAAACGAGAGAAGAAAATATATTTTTAATGCCTTCAAACCGGCAAGTAAGAACTCTCCAACTTTTATCGCATCATTCTCACAGGTAGGTTAGGCCTATAACATGAAAAAAAAACTTTTTCCTCTGTATATCTGTGACAGTATATATATATATGTTATCCATTGTTTATAATTTTATTTCACATTATTTTGAAAGTATTGAAGATACATTATGTGTTTCTCCTGTGTTATAATTTTGATATCTCATACCGTTCAAAAATGAACATCAAATACTGATATTTCGTTAAATCGATTCCCATGCACTCTTGAGTCTTCTCCTAAACTTGGCTTCAGCCGATCATTGAAGATATAACTTGTGTTTTCTTGCAAGTGAACACCGCAGTATTAAGCCAAGTGTTCTAATCTTGCGATAAGATCTGCATGACTACTTCTGGCTCTGCAGCTTCTGGTATACTTAGATTGTGTTTACTCGCTAAACCCGTCGTAAAGAGTATAAAGACTTGCAAAAACACTTCTCGAGGAAACACGTTGTGGAATAAGGCTTGCTCAGCATGCTTAGCAAAAGATAACTCTAAATTAGATAAGTGCCTGAAATGAAGTTGTTTCTTCTGCCAAGTCCTTGGCGTATTGGAGGATAGATGAAATATTCTTGAAGATCTATATACTCTATTCAACCCTAAATGTTTAGATGGGGTGCCTGAAGAGCGAGTACTGGAATAAGGATACTATACGAAGGAGTGAACATGAGCTCGGCGTACCTTTTCGAGAACAGAAGTATAATTTAGAGGTGGGGTTGTGCGTATTCGAGGATAGAAACATATTTTAAAGGTGGGGTTACCTTGAATAAGTACCCTCTCCATCCACTTTCACATCCTCTTTTTAACCACGCTAATGTTCACTCTTGGTAGTATCCTTATTCCAGTATACGCTACGCAGTAACGCCGCCGCTTAGACTGGAAGTCTGATACCTGTCTTACTAAAGCAAACTTTCTGTAAACTATATAGCATCTATATTGTTTACGGCAGGTTGGCTTACGACATGTCGAATTTCCAGTATAATCGTGCGGTTGAAGAGAGCAAATAACCTACCTGTCCAGCTCTCATACTGAAAATAAACATCTTCGTTTTTTTCGATTACCGGTACGGTACAATTTTGTTTTACGCTTCGCTCATCCGTTTATGAAGTTGATGAATAATTATGAATGATTGTAAAGTTATGAGTTATCCAGTCAAAAGCTACCGTGTCCGGTTTCCCAGCATCCCGTCTCCGGATGTATACATTAGTTGACGAGCACCTTGGTCTCGACTGACTATATGTTCAGTGCATATACATGAGTGGGAGTGACTATAACTAATTACCGCTGATCGTGATTAAAACGTCTCCCGTCGCGTCTGCTTGCTCCATGAACGGCCGAGTTAATGTCGTGGATTTCTGTTAATTAGTCTCTTTGTCTCACCCGCATGGAGGGTTGACTATTTAGTATTTTATCAGTTCCCTGCCGCAGTCGCACTGAATCCCCTTGGATAGGAAGGACCTAACGTAGAACTGATTCTACCGCATTGTAAATGTTTGATATTTGCGATTCGCTCGGCTTGCGATGTGGATTTACATGAAACCTTGTGCATACATCATTATATTCATAGACGATGGAGTTATACTTGTGTCCATGAAAGAAGAAGTTCTTTTCTGATTCGAATATGTGGCGACTTGAGCGATACAGAGATTGGATGTTGAACAAGCTATACTAACCTTCAAGAACAATGATGATTATGATGATTATTGTTTGCTTAACGACCCCACCAACAGCTAGGTTATACGGGGGTACGAATGAGCTGGTGATAATGAATGTATGAATTGATGATTAGTGAGAGGACATTTACAAAAACCCATGCCTTATGCGGGACTTGAACCCACACCCAACGGTGACTTCAGTTTCTGAAGCGGTGCCTCAGCTGACCGAGCTACCGAGGGCGGCAAGAACAATCCGAAGATGATTCAACAATGAGCTAAAATATTCTTTCCCAACTATTTTCATTCTATGGTTGCATCGAGATTATACAGGCTAATTACCTAAGTTTTTACGGTAATTACACATATATTTACCCAGATCTGTGTGTGTGTGTGTGTGTGTGTGTGTGTGTGTGTGTGTGTGTGTGTGTGTGTGTCAGGAACGCTGGCGCGCGCATACTCTAATTGCTATAACAAAAGAACGGCTTGGACATCTCCAATCATGTTTAGAATTTCGTTTTCTGCTTTTGCTGAGTAAACAGATAGCCGACAGTCACCTAAGACGCACTCCTTATCCTTTTATATCTGTAACACATTTATTGAAACACGGGAAAACTTTTAATTACCGCATGTAAAAATTACCGAAGGAAGACAATTTACGTCAAACATCACATTTCATATTTTATTCCTGCAATCCATTTCCCACTGGTTGTGAGAACTTCAACCAAAGCCGAGAGAGTTTTTCATTTTTAATCTATAGGCCTACAATTAGGAGATAAACTCCGTGACATAGTCAGTAAGAATAAACTTAAACTAGTTTATCACGCGTACTTCCACTCAATTGCCACTTACGGAGTGTCAATATGGGGTCACTCTGAGAGCGGAATGAACAGGATATTTATTCTACAAAAATATGCAATAAGAACTCTAGTCCGATCTCGCAGAAATAGACATTGCAGACAATCATTCCTAAAAGAAGAAATTCTAACAATTCCAAGCGTATTCATCCTAGAGACATTGCTATTTATTTTTAAACATAAGTCACAACTCACTATGAATGCAGATAATCATCAACACCTAACAAGAAATCGAAACAAGTTGGTAATACCAGCGCATAACATAAGAGCTTACGAGAAAAGCGTATTTTATTTAGGAATAAAACTGTATAATCATCTGCCAGAGGAAATAATGACAACAAATAATATAAATGTCTTCAAAACAGTCATTAAGAGATATTTACTTGAAAAAGCGATGTACTCAGTAGATGAGTTCTTCAACTCGAATATTGTCTTCTAATCTACTGGTATCGAGTAAAATTGTATCTGACTCATCATTTTATTGTAACTGGCTCGAATTATTTTTATACTTTTATTTGATATTTTTATATTTCAATTTTAAATTACGTTAATTTTTATCATTGTAACGGCCTTAATTAATTCAACTATCACCATTAGGCCTTTTTTAATTGTATCCAATTATGTCTCTAACTGACATTAGTCACTTTATTTTATATTATATCTGACGAGTCCAACATCCTGTTAAGTGTATAATATATATTTCACTTATGTATTGTGATTTCTACGGACAAATAAACTATTGAATTGAATTGAATTGATAGTAGGCCTAATATGAAGCCGTATTCCCTTCTTATTCACGCATTCCTCACTGGTGCGCATGCGGTCATGGTTTACACGGCGGGTCCTTCTAGTTCATAGTATATATCCAACCATCTCTTTGGGGTGGTATAAGATCGCCCTTGTGGTGCTCCTTTCAAACGACCATATAAACTTTCATCCTTCGGCTTCATATATAGGGAAACAATGGCTTTGTGTCAAGTTTTCGATGGCGATGAAAAAAAAGTGAATATAGACTGATGACTTCTCTCCTGTATACAGGTGTATTTCCTAATCTGTACTTGACTGCTGTGCTGATTTGTTCGACGCTCGTAATTCCAGGCGTTGTGACCCGCCCTCCCTGTTATTCGTTCAGATCCGGTTTCAAGGGTGTACAACACGGTGGGACTCTCCCCAGTCCGCCCCGCCTGATGTTTCTAGACGAGAGGGCCTCATTAATCTCACTGCTGTGCATGCGATCCAGGCATTAACATGGCGGGAAAACAGCTTGTATAGTCCCTTGTAACTTGGGAGTCATAGCAGGTCACTGCGTGATGAAGTTGTTAACCTGCCAGTCCATGTTCCCGAATGTGGCTTCCAATTAGGGGAGAATTTATGATTCTTATGTATTTGATTAAATTGATGTGAAATTAAATGTAGGAGTGAGAAGAGGAAAAATCGGGAAAATGAGTCCTTAATATTCTCCGCCCCTTTCCGGTTGCGTATGTCACAGTTGATTTCAGCATCCACAGAGTTTTTTGAAGTGGCCATCAGTCGGACTGGAAGTGCATGGTTTTAGACTAGTGTTAATTTAGATTAAATTAGTTTAGGTCGTTTGATCTGTTGGGTTGGCTTATGGGTGAAGTTAGTTCGGATAGGTTCGGTTGATTAAGTTGGTCAGAATGGGTTGATTCTGGTTGATATTTATAATGCACGCAACAACAACAACAACAAAAGAAGCGTCCGCATGTTGTGACGTACATCGTTAGTCCGATGAATAGAGGCTGCCACAGTTTTTCACTGCATACTTCTCATCTTTCACCAGCTTTCTTGGTGGTTTAATGTGAGTAGTTGTTTAATTGAATAGAAATCTCTGCAACCGCATGTTGTGACGTACATCGTTAGTCCGATGAATAGAGGCTGCCACAGTTTTTCACACATTTCTCATCTCTCACCGGATTTCTTGATGGGGTAATGCGAGTTGTTGTTTAATTTAATAGAAATCTATGCAAATATCGATTGCTGAGAACGAAAACTCGTTATGCCCTTTAACCCGTGATCAAAAGGCTCCACTGTGATTCCTCACTCAGCATGGTGTTGTCATAACATCACCACCCACCAATTAAAGACATCACACTTTCGACCGCGTGCGAGATAATCGTGACGTTACAGGGCTGACGGGTCCAGGAGTTGAACCCAATTTTCTGTTACCTTTATAGATACAGGACTACTCGGAACCCTAGCGTGAAGGGTAGAGAACCACAGATAAACGAACTTGTAAGCTCGTTTATCTGTGGTAGAACCGTCAAGTCCACATTGTATTGTATCAATGTATTTTATTTGATATATTCAATGTATCTTCGATTTTTTATATGTTGTGACTATGTGACGAATGTATTTTTATACTATCCATATACGTAGCATTATAAATCATTATTTTCTCATAAAATGCTTAGAATGTAACGTCATCTTTGGATGAAAATTGAATACATAAAAAATAAATAAATAAAATAAATAAATAATAATGGCGGCTAGATAGGGTTCACATGACGGCTAACTGTAAATAGAACCAAGATTGCCCGATCAATTACACTGCCGTATATATCCATTATTCACTCATCTAGATTCTAGATCCTCAGCCCGGCTTGTTGTATACTGTTATTAGTATTCGGACCTAATTAGCACTCGCCATGTTGTTATGTGAACATGAAAGTCATGAGCAGGGGTTTTCTCTTGGGACTCGATCGTTCATCTCACTTTCATAGCTGTGTACAGGGATAGATACGCGGTATATAGCGTAATTTGCAAACATGGTATATAGAAAGGTAGAAATAGAAACTCGAGAAGGCTTTAATATAGTACATGTTGAAACCTCCAAGGTCAAGCCCTCAGGTCAAACCCTCATGTCAAACTTCGCAACAATTGGACTGGGGAGGGGAGGTGTTGTCCATGTTATAGATAGCCTCTTGGGTAGGGTGAAACGGTGTTACTTGTCAGTTGTCAGCCTAAAATTAGTGGCTATAATTCAATGATCTACATCTATTTGTAAATCATATCATTGATTCAACATGCGAGGGGTCAACAACGCCTGGAATCTGGTGGTGTACACTTGTCATGTAATCTTCCTGAAATCCCTTGAAATATTCCCTTGAAACCTTTTTGAAATCCCGTGAAATCTCCCTGAAATCTCTTGGAATCTGAAGTCAGGTGTAGGCCTACCCGAATTTACTAGTTTACCGCTCGATCCATGCTCACAATTAGAATTGATGTAGTTGAAATAGTACGTTTTCAATCTATTCCAGCTGACAAATTTCGCAAAATATCATTAGATGAGCGTAGCGAAGACTCCATTCCAATCTTATACAGCTTTGTCTGTGTTTTTTGTTGTTGTTTGTTTGTTTGTTTGTTTGTAAGCACTGCACAGGTTGCATGGTTTGACTGATCAATATGAAACTTTTTTTTGTACGGGCAAACTTTTACAACTTAGAACTGTATAGTTTTTGGAATGGATCGGTTTTTAAAAACCCCATAAGATTAGGCTGAGTAAAAAAATTTAAAAAAATGAAATCTCTCCGATTTTTTTTTCCTCTGAATGTTAACACATGAATGGTACACATAATGACCATTTTGTAAGCAATTCGAACCAGCCGTTTTGAAGAAAAAAAAATTAAATCAGCTGTTTTTATTCATCACATGCACAGCCTTATTTATTCAAATCATTCATTTCATTCATTCATTCATCATCATCATTCAATGATCTGAATAAAGAAGGCTGTGATCACATGTATACTATAGAAGTGGACGCAGAATTAAATGCTTGTGCTTTCTAGATTCAAGAGTTGACCAACAATAAAGTATTTTTTATATGCGTCAAAGTGTGTAGAATACCAGAGTCAATAAAGTGGCAAGGGTAGAACTACTTCAACGACTTTTATAGCTTATTTAGATATCAAGGTGTGTAGAATACCAGAGTCGATAAAGTAGCAAGGGTAGAACTACTTCAACGACTTTTATACCTTATTCGGATATCTCGCTCATCTTACAACGCATATTTCGCGTTTGACTAGTGATACATATTAAAGGGTTCCTAAAGGCACCGCTCGGCGCGCCGTTGTCAGCATACATCACTGTACATATATACGTCACTTCCTTCATCTGTGAATGTACACATAAATTATTCATTTGATGCTCTTGTTTCAATCCATTGTGAGCGCAAACGTCAGGTTTTGGCTCTCGGAGAAGTTGTGTGGTTTTGAGGGAATTGCACTTGATTATAATTTATAAGTTAGTTAGAAATAATATGTGGTATAGTCTATAGAGGCAAGCTTCTAATCTACTATGGCTTGTAGGCCATAGTCATAGAATAGTTCTACATTCCAAAGAAGTGATTTATTCTATGCTATGTTTGAATATGTATTCTATGTATTCTATGCTAATTTGAAAATAAAATATAAGTGAAGTAACTAATTTGTATTTAAATGGTCTCTTGAGCATATAGGGATATGGAAAAAGTTGACTCCTTGAATTTATACTTCAGTAACTAAACCATCTATATAGAAAGTGAACGGTGAAGGGATATATACGTTTTGGCGGCCTCCAATGTTGAGCAGCATTTGAAATCACCTTTCGTAGCGTCGGCTCGAGTCATGGGTCATAAGTCATGGGTTTTAGAAAACATCCTTTCACTCGATCATCACTTGATAGTTTCACAATCACCTGCTCATTCGTAGGCCTATACCTACACAAATGACCTAGCTGTTGGTCAGATACGTTTGTAATATTTCGGAAAGTGAACCTAAAGATATGAACTATATTGTATACAATCATATTGTTCGGTTTCTATATATATATAGTCTCATATACAACAAAAATCCTCCCCTTCCAGCATAACTTATGCTCGAAATACCATTCATTTACTATTTACTTGACTTATATCGAGGGGTCAACAACTTCTGAAATCTGGTGTACATTTGGGACTTGTCATGAAATCTTCCTGAAATCCCTTGAAATCCCCTGAAATCTCCTTGAAATCCCGTAAAATCTCCCTGAAACCCCTGAAAAATCTGAAATCAGGTGTACGCCAAATTTACTAGTTGTTTACCCCTCGGCTTTTCATCTTCATCATCGTACTTTAGCTGTTTGCTTAAACAATACTCTCTACCCGTGTAATGATCCCAGCAAATGATCCCGCTTAGTTCCACTATATACTGACCAATCTCTTGGGACTTTGTTGGCGTTCCTACAAATTACAACACTCGTTCTGTTTGCTAATTTTAGTCATCTGTCCACACGAGCGGGGGTTCAGTGTGCACAGCTGACCGCCGCTCAATTCGGAGTTTCGATGAGACTGTTCCGAAGAAATACGTGGCAGGGTATCAGTTTGGTCTCATATCAAGGTTCATTTTTCCACTCTCAGTTCATTGATTTGAGAGTTTGTTTTCTCGGAGTTTTTTTCGGACAGTTTATTTTTCGGTCAGTCCATCAATATCCCCCATATACGACAGTTGTCTCCTGTAGGATCGTCCCTCATGCAACAGTGTGTCTCTACGTCAGCCCCCCGGTGTTCCCCCTCAGGTGTCTCCTCACCCCCCCCCCCCCCCCCCGTGCACGCACGTCATGTTCCCCTAGGGCCGACATGGCTGTGGTCGATGCGCCTTTATGGGGCGGTTTCTCAATTTCCCTCGTTCAGTTCTATTTCTGTATATTCTCTATTTCTCTATGGTTGTACACTGCAGGTAGAAACAAAGAGAGGAGTTTTCGGAAAGTAAATAAGTAATGCTCTAGTAGAGCTCTTTCTTTCTTCCGAAAACCTCGTTTGATTGCTCGTATCCAGTGTGTCTGCAATACATATGCCACACTGTATAGTGTATAGTGTATGGGAGAAGTCATTTTACTCGCTTTAGCTGTATTAGATTCTTCTCACAATACATCACTATCGCGTCGCTTATATATATATATATATATATATATATATATATATATATATATATATATATATATATATATATATATATATATATATATATATATATATATATATATATGTATATATAAATATATATATATAATATATATATATATATATATATATATATATATATATATATATATATATATATATATATATATGTATATATATATTTATATATGTAAATATATATATATATATATATATATATATATATATATATATATATATATATATATATATATATATATTTCAGTAACATCGAAACCTTGGTATAGCCTAGCCATACAATCATTGTGTCCCAATTAAGGGGAATCCACCCAGAGCTTAACATACTCAGCGTCAACATCACATATAAACTGTCGCATTGACTTTTCGTTTGAACATATTTTGTATAGAGAAACTAACTACTTCACAACATTCAGAGAAGTATCCTTTAAAATACTGTTGATCCATATAGCAGCATTCACATTAGGCTACACGGCATTTGTATGTTTTGATTCGTAACGAGGTAGAATTGCTGAACATTATATCTGGTTTTACTATTTCATACAGAAAATATTTTCACTTGTATTCTCACAAAATAATTTCATTCATGTTGAGTACAATTATTGTCTATATCTCATTAAGTATGTATTAGTTCCGTATCGTGCACTGCTGACATTTTACGAGCATTTACATTTTGTAAAATCAATCTGACGGGAACTTTTACCCTCAGCAAGGGAGGAAGTTAATTATATTATTATATCAAATTATATATTATTATTTTTTTATATTGAGTTTTAACGACGCACTGTAATGATTACTAAGATCTATTGGCGTCGGA
This sequence comes from Brachyptera risi, assembly GCA_964007535.1. Taxonomy (NCBI): domain Eukaryota; kingdom Metazoa; phylum Arthropoda; class Insecta; order Plecoptera; family Taeniopterygidae; genus Brachyptera; species Brachyptera risi. The sequence goes on from OZ023326.1 coordinate 20,091,173, forward strand.
TGAATGATTAATGAGATGATGGGATGATGAGATGGATGTTTTTTTTTTTTTTTTTTTTATGGGTAGTGGGAAGGATAGTGGGAAGGAAGCGGTCGTGGCCTATATTATAGGAACCATCCCGGCATTAGCCTAGACTACAGAGGGAAACCACGAAAAACCCCTGTAAAGATGGACGGTGGCGGGGATCGAACCAGGTCCGATATGTCCCTTCACCTCCCGGATCACGAAGCAAGTGAGCTAACCACTCAGCTACTGTGCCGGTCAAATTATATATTAATTTATTAGTTAGTATGAGACAGTTCAGAAGTTGCACTCCTTGGTTGTTCTAAGACATCGAGGCCATCTTGTCAACAAATATTAATACTTTTCTATTGTACTATAGTTCAGATTGAATTCGATGAACTTTTATACCAGGAATGCGCTGACTGTGACCATACTATCTATACTGCACCCGTGCACCGCAGATAAAAGTCTTCCAGACTTATTTTATTATTCATGTTCTAACTTTATATAGGATACATTTAACGTTATGGTCGGTTCAGTACCGAAGTAAAGAAAGGTAGACCGGCACAGTAGCTGAGTGGTTAGCGCACTTGCTTCGTGTGACCCGGGAGGTGAAGGAACATATCGGACCCGGTTCGATCCCCACCACCGTCCATCTTTACAGGGGTTTTTCGTGGTTTCCCTCTGTAGTCTAGGCTAATGCCGGGATGGTTCCCACAATATAGGCCACGACCGCTTCCTTCCCACTATCCTTCCCATTACCCATAAAACCTTCTTCTCATCATCCCATCATCTCATTAATCATTCATCCGACGCCAATAGATCTCAGTCATCATTACAGTGCGTCGTTAAGACCCAATATATATATACAAAAAAAAGAAAGGTAGCTAATGTATCCGTGGACGAAAGATGATCGACTACAAATATAACCACACATTACAGTTTACATATTTTTCCAGACCAAGTTCACGATAAGAAACGCAACTGTATCTTTCAGAATCGGTAAATCTTTGAAGGTGCAGCTATAGGTTATGTAACTGGCGAAGTTTTTTCAAACGTATATGAAAGACGGCCTTCTTATCACGTGGATTCCGGTACAGGATGCACGTTGACCTGGAAACTTGCTTGGATGTCACGATTCCCTTATCGGTATAACATACAATACTTGTATCCACCCCGAGAGAGGTTCCGAGCGACAGTCCCCCCATCTCACACCACTAGCGCACGGGTGGTTCGAGCCTTGATATTCGCGTCGTATCGCAGAGGATCGATCTTCGCATGCGGGTCTCTTGTGTGCATACGTTGGTATATAAATGTATAATATATATAGGGTTTGTCATTTCCTTCACCCAAGGTGGCGAGAATTTTTCTGCAAGTCGGTTTTCAAATGGGGCTAAAAGTGACCAATGGGAACGTCAGAATTACCGACCCGTGACTACGATATAATATAGCGAACAGGGGGCAAATTCAGGTACCTTTTTTACTCTCTTAAATTTAAGCTAGCGTAAATTTAATACGACAGCTACAGTCATTCACCCAAATTTACACATCGTAAATGGTCATATACGACATCAAAAACGTACTGGAATAACCTCTGTCTTATATTTACGATGAGACAGCTATTTAAGAGAGTAAAGTCCACCTGAATTCGCCCCCAGTCTTCACAGAATATACCCTATATATATGGGACGTGCCTGAAGAGAGCATACTGGAATACGGATACTGCCAAGAGTGAACGTGGGCTAAGTGTGAAAGTGGGTGGAGAGGTTGTACCTATTCGAGGAAACGATCAAAACCTGACCAAATAACCCTTACCAGTACCCCGATATAGTAGCTCTTAATGCATTATTACACGCCAAGCCTACTTTCACTCTTGGTATAGTATCCGTATATACAGGTATGCTCTCTTCAGCGTCCCCCTATATATGACGCTGTGGCGCTGCTTTGTTAGAATCGCTGCTCCACATGCTCGGTGTGTATGTGGTTCGACTCCCGACGCAGTAACACTTCTTTTAAACAAAATAGGGCAGCAAAGTAGGCTGTGGCGCGGAAGGATAGGGTTCTAATGTAGGTTCATTCTTATGGGTAATAGCACGTACATGATTTTAAAACTGTCATAACTTCCAAACTACTAACACTACGGCTAAACCAGTTAGCCTACAATGTTCAGTCAACTGTTATCTTTACGATGAGACACATACATTGTATCAAACGCCTAGTCAATTTAAACAATTAGATGATAAAAGACATGCTGTAATTGCAACGTCGAAAACTAACGATAGCCGTGCGAGTAAGAGTGCATCCGCATGACGATCAAAGCCTAATGTTGCAACATCTGTTTTGCGATGATGCCAAGCGATACCTAGCAAGCAGCTAGCAAGTTTCTTGAGAACACGGCCACTGTGAGAATTCCGATGCAACTATCTCTCTCTTTCATTCGCTTGGCGACATCGCAACATTCAACATCAACATTATCCGAAAACTTGCCAGTGGGACATCGTTTCATACTTTTACCCTTCCCTTCCTCCTGCCCTGTATGTAGGCCTACTCGTATCCTCGGAAGGAGAAATTCGTCTGCCAACAGAACAAACACTATTACAGCCGTTATATTTGTATAGCCGTGTTAATTCAAGGTGATTATGATTCTTTAGGACGTGGATTACGATAAGAAACGAAACTGCACCTTTCAAAAGCGTTAAAACCCCAAAAAGTAACTCAAGTTTTTTCAATTATTTACTTGGTAGGTCTAGACAACCTTATTCTGTGGATTAAAGTATACCTCCTTTTATCGTCTTATATAACTAATGATGCTACTGACGTTTCCTTCCGGAAATTAGGGAACCCGTCGACTCCTCGTTCGCCCCTGCCTTGACGTCATCCAGACGTCTGACCACTCCCCCCCTCCCCTCCCTCCCTCCCTCCTTAGGATGCCTGATGGACGCCCTCCATCATGCCCGGTGACAGGTTCAGGAGTTGCATGTCGCTTGACTTCGGCTCGATCTCCAGTGAATGTTGTGCACGTGGCAGCCATGGCTGATCTTACCACAGACCCATTCCACCCCAGATTCTTGCCATAGAATCAAGAGTAAAGCATGCTTTACAGTACGATGAATTTGTGCGGATACGCGTCTGCGAAAGTTTGCGGATCGGGCATATTTGAATATTAGTCAATCAGGGTAGACTGGGCATAGACATTTCTATATCTAGACTTTTTATAACTCCATAACGTGGCACTGGCTGCTGTGAGGCCAACATAGCTTGTTCGCGCGCGAGAAACCACGTGATTTGGAGATGGGCAATGAAATCAATAGGTCTGTTCGATTTGCCTACACCAAGCTACACCACTACACTAGCATGTTCGATTTGTCTGGTGCAGACTACTTTACCGACTCTAGTGCAGCACCGTGCGCGTTCGATTTGGCGCTGGTGTAACTTGGGGCAGCTTTTTAGTGCACCAGCTCCGGAGGTGGTGTGTTGGTGTAGTGCAGATAGTTTTGGCGCATTTTTCAACATGGAGGGTCCCGCAATGAAATTAAGTCATGGAAATATTAATCACCAACAACAATCCAGTTGTCCAGAACGGGCATTATACTTTTTTTTCTGACGGTGAATTATTTCTATAGGTTATTTGTAGCTTATGCTCGTAATAATATAGAAAATCTATGACCATGTCTCAAATGCTCAACTCAAATGCTGCGTAACAAATTCGGACGTGTTCGATTTGGGGTGTAATATAGCTGCTTGGTGCTACACCAAACTGGCATGACGTAATTTCCATAGTGCACTGAGCCTACACCAAGCCTACACCAACTGCCTCTGGTGCAGACAAATCGAACAAACCTAATGTTAGACTGGCCCAAACGTCTACTTCGCGAACTACCTGTGCAGAAATTAAAGTCGGGGGTCGGCTCCTCCCACTCACATTTTACGTATTACATTTACAAAAACTCACCTATAATCCTAACAATTGGTAGAAAAAACTTGAAACCTATAAAACATTTGATGTGATGTAATAACTCGTGAAAATGAGAAGCTAAACCTCTCACATTGACTTCTGTTCAGATTTGCTCGAGAAATACAAGTTTTGGGTAGTTGGTTTTCAGTACATTTTTTTAGTGCAGTTTGTTTTTTAGTTCTTTTTATTTTTAGTACTATTGTTTCTTTGCACAGTTGGTTTTCAAAACAGATGCTTTCAGTGCAATTGGTTTTTAGTAGGCTTTACACTCGTTTTTCAGTGCTGTTAGTTTTTAGTTCAGTTAGTTTTCCATACAGTCGCATTTTGAGAACAGATGGTCTCTAGTGCAGTTGGCTTTTATTGCAGTTAGATTCAATAAAGTTGGTTTTCAATATAGTTGGTTTACAGTACAGTTGATTTTTAGTATATTTGGCTCTTGGTACAATTGGTTTTTAGTACAGTCGAGTTATAAGACAGTCGAGTTTTAGGGGAGTTTATTTTCAGTACAGTTCCCACTCCCCACTGATCAACATTTGTGAGGTTTTTTCATAAACATTTACTTCAGTTGTAGGTATGTAGGGCCTACTGTACATATTCACAAACAATAACTGCTTCAAGTTACAGAGAATAATCGATCAATAAATAGAATAATTGAAAAAATGATACGTAATAGCTTGAGAAAATGTAATTAATTATTAAATAACAAACAAAAACTTGAAGCTATGTAGAAGACAAAAACACAATACTCAATAGAATATTAATAAAATTTAGATATCTCTGTTGACATTGACTGCATGTTGTCACTTAAGAACGAATGTACAAATGACATGTTATGACGTTTCTATACTTTGTGTCATGAATGAATTGTTTTCAATTCTGATGTCAATGGATAAGTGTAGTAGCCTAGTATCCATTAAAAAGATCATCTGCGAATTTAATAATTGCAATAAGTTTGGTAATTGTAGAGAAACACTGTGTAGCACTGAGAAACACTGTGAGAAACAAAGTGTAATGCTTTGGAAGATGTAGTTGCATTTATAATTGTAAATCTCACCCTGGAAAGTCGTCTTTAAAAGGAACATTGCTGTAGAGACATAAGGGTGTTATTTGTGTGTTCTGATATAAGACTATGTACGGTACCTACATTCATAGATACCGGTATTGCGAGTCAAAAAGTCAACAAGTAACTGAAATCTGATGAGGCCTACACTTGCTATGAAACCTTTTTGAAATCTGGTAAAAACTCTGAAATTTCGTGAAATCTCGTGAGATCCTTGAAATCTTAATAAATCTCCTGAAATCCTTGAAATCTTAATAAATCTCCTGAAATCCTGTGAAATCTGTGGAATGTCATAAATTCACTGACATCACCTTGAATCTTGAAATCATAAATTCAGTAGTAGGCTTGCACCAAATTCCCAATTTTTTAATCCTTCAATTAGATCATATTTGATTTCAAATGAACAATTTCCTTTTCAGTCCTATTTTCGTATGTTTTAGTTTTAGGTTCCGGCCTCTTACATCATCCCACCATCTCATATATCATTCACTGACGCCAATAGATCTTAGTCATCAGTATAGTGTGTCGTTAAACCCAATGTAAATAAATAACCGGCACATGTCCTTTCAACCTGTGTAAGTTGAGTGATTTTTCTTGTTGTTGGTTTCGTTATTTTCGAAAATGTAGGTATTTGTTGTAAGTGTTATCTGTTTTGATATTAGGTTTTGTATGCTAGTCTCTGGACCTACTTGCCCATACATGATTTGATTGTAAGAGCTTCATCAGTTGATCATTTAGTCACTCCAGGAACCTATAATAAGGTATTTTATGGATCTGTTTGTACCAAGATGAGCGTTTTGAATATATAGTTGATCTATAGATTGATATAGCAAAGGGCGCAAAATGACGTAGCTGTCAACGCGCCTCAAAACCCTAATATTCATTCATTAAGAGGCTACTTTACATTTCACAACCCATGAGTATAACCTCCAGGGAATGGTCAAAACAGGACCAAAAGCACCGATGCAGGCATTTGACTTATATCACGTGGTGGTTAAATGGTGGGACAAGTCAGTCTAATTCTGATTGCCATGAAACCACAATGAGTATATCTGTGTCTCTACGATCATCAAAAATTATAATTCCATATTATATCACTCTGAAAAAATAGTAAAAACAATGAAAAACAGGTAGGCCTAGAAATATGTTGATTTTCGACAATTATTTTGATAGGGTTGAAAACATACCACAAACTGAAGCTCTTCGAGCAAGCAGATATTGAATACTGGTAATCATTTAACCGAAAACTATATGTTGATACGATGATTGGTTTTCCGTTTCCAACTAGGGCCCCGAACGTCTGCAATCAAGCTGGTAGGCTACATGTGAAGTGGCCTCTCAATTCGTTTGCGTTTTCTCTCCTCACTTGCGGTGACGCTGTTTCTAATCGTTCTGTCTGCGTTTGTTACAGAGATGGGCGACTGCACGAAGGAGATCAGATCCTAGCGATCGATGGCCAGCCGCTCGACTCTAACATCTCGCACCAGCAGGCCATCAGCATCTTGCAGCAGGCGCGCGGGCTGGTGGAGCTGGTGGTAGCCCGCAGCGAGGAGGAGGTACCCCCTGCCTCTCCCACCCCCTCCCTCGCGGACAGGTCCCCATCGGCGGTCAGCGACACATCCAAGGCCGGATCCGACATGGTGGTAAGGGCAACAAATAGACGTTGATTCTTTGTCATAACGAGGAGTCTTACAAATGATTATCACTTCATTTTGTATTTTGTGAAATATTTGAGGTTTCCATATCCCTCGTCTTTATGGCCCCATCCCCATCAGATTATTAATAAAAAAAAATGGAAATTAATAAATACAAGTACCATAAATGAATTGGAAACAATTATGAAAATCTATCTTCAATTTTTTTCTCATGGTCAAATAAACTGTCTTGATCGGCACAAAATGACCTAGATGACCTAGATGTTTTATGATTCGCCATAAAACCCAGATATTTATTCGTCCATTCATTCAGATTAATAATCGAGAATCATGAAACACAAATATGAATCAAATTGAAATAAGTACAAATATGCCTACGTATTAAAACAAAATGTAAATAGGCCTATATGTGAATATAAAAAAGTGGCATTATAATATTTTTCGATAATGCCTAGGCCTATTTTATTAAACTTTTTATGGAAAAAATAATACAATAAAGAAATATTTAAAATTATGATTTTCACATTTTTTTAAATGAAGTAATGCGTCGGGTGATGCAGGCATGAGTGTACTTTTACCTGTATCCTGTATCCATGTAATATGAAGGTCCCGAGCGACCGTCTTCCGTCTTCCGACTTTACTAGAGCGTGGGTGGTTCATGCCTTCACCTTTCCTGGATAAAGTATGGTTTTATAAATGCCTTGTGCCATGCTCTAGCCTTATGAATGAGCTCGAGTAGCTTTAGATTAGCTGCGTTTACTAGCCTGTATAAATGTTCAACATCCGAAAATTCAAACATTTTCCTAACAAATTAATCATTATATTTTCCTGACACATCTCTAGTGACAATATTCACCATTAGGGTGTAGTTGTAAATTGAAATTGAATTCATACAAAGAGTATTTTTTATTATTCTTGTTCACTTTAGAGTAACCCCACCAACAACTAGATTAGTTGGAGCATACAAATGAGCTGATGATAGTGACGATTTCAAAGTCCTGTGCCTTGAGCTGGGCTCGAACCGATACCGGACTTGACTTCAGTTTCTGAGTTCAGTATTGTCTTGTAGTTGACTGAGCCAGAGGCGTTGTTTCTTTGACAGCTGAACTCTTCGAAGTTCCAAGTGTTGCTAACATCAGAAAGAAAAGAGTTGGAAAAGTATAGACCATTTTTAAAAGCAGCTCTCGGCAACTTCTTGTCTGCTTGACGCAAGTTTGAAATAATTGTATTATGTTCTCTTTGAATGGTGAGAAGAACTTTCCTGGCAGTTGATACTCAATAATTTGATTGATGTTCCAGATGAAACTTTCTGAAATTTAATTCTGAAATCATTTCCAACTTTCAGTATACTAGGCCTGTACTTCATCAAAGTATAAAGTATCTTTATCAAAGTCTTGATGTAAATTTTGATCAGGCATAATCAACTACTGTAGTGATGGGTGTGGTTTATTAATCGATCACCTAAATCTGTGCAACTCAAGAGATCCTGATTTGAGATTTTGAATATCACTCTCAATGAACAGACCACTTGATTGGGTGTCATGTTTTGTGACATCAAGGGGGCATGAAAACAAATGTGGTCAATTGTCTCAGTTAACTAACTACGCCACGACATTGTTGAAGCAAACCCGCTAGCGCCGCATAGCGTGACTTGGATGAACCAACAGAACACCTCTCTCTCTCTCTCTCTCTCTCTCTCTCTCTCTCTCTCTCTCTCTCTCTCTCTCTCTCTCCTTCGCTCCATGTCTTTGTCTCGCACACTCTATGGTTGTTGATTTGCTTGCAGCTAAATACCGAGTGGGCCCAAGTGGAGGTCATCGACCTGATCAACGATGGCTCTGGCCTGGGCTTTGGGATCATCGGAGGTCGGAGCACGGGCGTCGTGGTCAAGACAATTCTTCCGGGTGGTGTGGCCGACAGGGTAAGTTGTCCTGCAACCACTCACAACACAAACTGTTCATAAATTTGAAATGTTGTTCCTCCAGTTTTTCGTGTGCTAGAACAATTCATTTTCGTTTCCTCGTTATTATTCTAAGAGCCGGTTTTCAACTGATGATGAGAGTGAATTAGGCAATTATTAGCGAATCACTTTGTTACTACCCTTCGGTTATGTATGTTATTTGCGTATGCTCATCAATAATTAACATTATCATTACCTAATCATCAGTTGGTGAAACTGGCTATAAGTATTTCTGGTATATTTAATTATTCTTGAAGCCGGCGTAGGTAGCTCAGTCATAACGCGCTCGCTTCTTGTGATCCGGGAGATAATGGTAGATCAGGCCTCGGCTTGATCCCCTCCACCGTTCATATTTACTGGCATGTTTCGTGGTTTTCCTCTGTAGTCTAGGGTCTAGGCCAATGCCGTCATGGTTCCTATAATATAGACTTGGACCTATAGAGTTAGCCCGCAGTGAAAAAAATGAGGCCGATAAGGGCTAATCATTCATCCGATACCAATAGATCTTAGTCATCATTACAGCGAGTAGTTAAACTCAATAGACGAATAGAAAGAAACAGTATTTAAAAAAAAGTCATCATGCTAGTAATAAGGGTTGTGTGTGTCCACAGACGAGATTTTTATAACTTTGAAATTGATTAGTTAATGATTGATTTCACTATTTTATTCAATTGTTTCGCATTGCGTAATTGTGCAAGTTATTCAGAAGTTATTCAGACGTATGCTGTTATTCTCCAAGTAATATCAAAGACAATAGATAGTTAGATACACTTCAAGACATGTCATGCATTGTTGAAATAAAATTTATGTCCCACTAAACTTTATTCCCTCAGACTCCCTAGAATAACAATCGAGGATCGTAGAGTGAGGGTTCTTCCGAGGTTTACTACTCTACTTTATTCGTTACTAACACCGTTTTTACGTTAGTTGACCCTGATTTTATGTCCACTCACCAAGTTGAGCGTGGGTATTTCATTGCTCTGCTCGCGAAGGTGTTTTAGTAGGCTGTGTAACGCATTCAGAAACACATGAAACGGAGCGGAATCAGACTTATTTATTCATGTAGATTGTTCACGTCTGATTGTATTAACTTGTCGTAAATTGTGTGCTTGGCGGATCTCCAACCTCGCACAGCTAAGACTGATAAGCCGCGCAGTAGGCATACAGTAGTACCGGTATTGTAATGTAATGATTATCTCTGGACATTCATCATGGGGTTACTATTCAATAAGGTTTTTCTGACCAATAATCATATTCAAAGGGAAATAAAGGTGTGAATTTTTCAGATAAGATTCATTAATCAACATGAACTATACCTTCATAATTGAATGTACTGATGTTTGATAACATTTCAATAACGGTTATTGAATGAGTGCCCTGGTCCTACTTGATAAGAACTGAGAACTGAGAACTTAAGTAGAACTGACTAAAGTACCAATATGTTGAAAAAGTGAGTTGAAAGTGGATGTAACTTATTTATAAGCATGTTCAATTTTCCATAGCGGAAGTGGTTACCTTTCGCTTAAGAAAAAATCCTAACGTAGATCCCATTTTTTCTATTGGATAGCATTTTTTTGAATTGGAAACACTTGTCGATTACATTAAGAACTCGATGCAACTTTCCTAGATCCATTGTTTTCCTGCTTCTATAATTTAAACTGCCCACCCTACTCTCATATGACCAATGGTGAATTTTCCTGGACAAATTGTATAGATGGAGGTTTTACTGTAAGTGTAAAACTAATTTAATTGACATTCGATACTAACGACTGACTACTGAACCAGATGAGTGTATTTGATACCAACTGGGAGCCTCAATGAACGCTGTTGGCCTATTGGTGTATCTGTTATTCGAAGTAGCCGCTAACAGAGCTTGTGTTGCTAGGACAACCGGCTACAGAGCGGGGACCACATCCTGCAGATCGGGGAGGTGAACTTGCGCGGCATGGGGTCCGAGCAGGTAGCCGCAGTGCTGCGTCAGTCCGGCAGCCACGTGCGACTGGTGGTCGCGCGGCCCGTTGAGCCCACCTCACCTGACTACCAGGCCCTTGGCAGTCATGCGCCCATCGTGCCCACCAAGATACTAGGTATGCCTTCATTGCTCAGGCTCTGTCACAACTCTCAATCTGGTAGCGGGCAACTAATAACAAATACAGAATTCTTGAACTTGGTAAAAACTAAAAAGTAACGAATAACAAGTATACAACTCTTAAATCTGGTGAAAAGTATCGAGTAACATATAGGCCTATGGAACTCTTGAACTTGGTAAAAAGGAAAAATACAAAATACAGAACTCAAACAATGCTTGAATAACAAACAATGCTAGTGATTGCTCAAATTGAAATTCCGTGTAGATGTGTTGATTATATCGATTGCAATCATAATAAGACTCCAGTCAATGATCGTATGTAGGCCTAATATATAGATTTTGCGTATCAGCTGTGAGCTCTAGTTGTAACAGAACTGACTGGATGTTTCAGGCGATCCGGAAGAGCTTGACAGGCATCTGCTCCAGAACGGTTACCCGGAGACTTTCAACACTCACCCCAACATACACGACTCTTACAGCAGCCAGTTCATCTTCGGTCAACAAGACTCCGATATTGAGCTACACGTAAGTCTCCCCTCCCTCTCTCTCTCTCTCTCTCTCTCTCTCTCTCTATTGCCATCTCTGTCCAGCTACGTAGTTGGAAAGTTACATATTCATAATCTCTACTCCACATGGTTGGTATGGTATTTACCCAGTCTATCCACAAACTATTTTAAATATCCAGTCAAATGAATTATGTTTGTAGTTTGTACTGAAAGAGACCAGCAGCTTACCTTGAGAGATGAGTCAAGCAACTTGTCATGGGAGTCCGTTGAAAGATCACATATCTTTTAATCTTATATATGAGAACATTCGAGATATTGAAATTGATATTTCCTCTGGCCGAGGTTGTAGGCTCCAACTTAGATTTTATCGTCTTGTGTATGTTGTATGTATACTGGTGTATATATTCTCACACATATATGTTATGTGTGAGAGTGTGTATGTGTTCTGTCAACGAACCTTCCATGTCGAGTTGTTTGACTTATCTCTCGAGGTAAGCTGTTGGTTCAAGCAAGAGCACATTGTTGAGCGTGTTGTGTTGTTACAGCCCGAGCTGGGGTTGGTGGTGGATGTGGTGCGTAACCCGCAGCCTATCCATGCCGCAAAGCTCATGAGCACCGCCCCCTCGCTGCCCATTCTCACGATGGGCATGCTGGACTCCGAGACGCTGCCCGAGGTGGACGAGTTCACTGTCAACCTCAGGAAGGACTACCACGGTCTGGGCATCACAATCGCCGGCTACGTGTGCGAGAAAGGTTAGTGCCCTTCATTCCATTGCTTTCCCCCGGCATTATAGTCAGGTTTTAATCATGATTGTCAGGATTTTGGATTGAGTATGCAGTGCACAAAAAATCAGTTACTAAAGAAAGACCGAATAGAAAACTTACTGTATACAACGCACGTAACTCAATTTTATTGTAAGTCTTCACACATGAGCGCAAAACCGACTTTTATTGGAGGCAACGACCATCAGTGTCAGTAATATATTATTGAAGGTACATCTACATTTCTGCTTTGTGCTATGCACAAAATGATTTGAGCAACTTGCAACTTGCTTTGACCAATCAGATGACAAGCTTCTTTGTGTTGCATGAATACTTTCTAGGCTTGCTGAGAGAAATTTAGGAAAATTCAACATTGATCAAAAGAGATTAGTTTGGAACAAAATGAATGATAGAAGCGAGAAAATGGTTTCACTGCATATATTTTATAAATAAGTGAGCACAGCTCGAACAATAAGGTCAAGTGATGATTGACTTACAAGTCACAAAGTACAGGAATGAGACCCAGCATGATTTTTGTACTGATCCACTGTGCTCGCTATGACCATTCAGAGGAGCTGTCCGGCATCTTCGTGAAGAGCATCAGCGAGGGCAGCGCTGCCGACCTGTGCAAGCAGATCCAGGTCAACGACCGCATCGTCGAGGTGGACAACCGGTCGCTACAGGGCTACACCAACCACCAGGCCGTGGAGGTTCTCCGTTCGACCAATCAGGCGGTGCGCTTGCGTCTCGAGCGGTACCTGCGCGGACCCAAGTACGAGCAGCTGCAGCAGGCGATAGCAGCTAGCGAGATGCGGCCCCCGACCCCGTCTTCCCCTTCGGCCGCCTCGCTGCCCCGCTTTCCCATCAGTACGGTGAGTCGAGAAGCCTAGGGATGTATTTACGTGACCGCGAACGTTTCGAAAATTCGACCCATCATTGTGGAGGGCGGCATGAACGATAAAAGTTGAACGAAACTTGAAATTTCACGCCTGTGGGGCATGAAAATGGTAGAATGATATAATGTTGAAAATGATAAGAAACAACAACTCTATTAATTACCAATTTCTAATGCCCATATTTGTTAGTGTAGCCGTGTGCTTGAGCTATTGATATTCCGACATTGTGTTAGGGCCTGTCTCATTACCTTCAAAGGTTTCATCTAATCTCTTTTAATATTTGTGACTAAAATGAAAAAATAAAATAAAATGAAATAAAATTGGGCAAATGCATGATATGCAGTGTACGATGAGCTAGATAGTTGTTTGTAATTTACTTAAATTCTACACGTCTAGGTTTTGAAACTTGAATGCCCTGTATTTCAATAGCTTGTCAACGACTTCGTTCAGCTAATCCACTGATCAGTGATCAGTCAATCAGTATCTTTTGGCTACCTAATTGCAGATGAAGTTATACCTGTATCCACGAAAGCAGAAGGTTGTCTATTAACCAAACGAACAATCACCGTTATATTTGTATAGGCCTAGCCGTGATGTTTGCATGGTATTATGGTATTTATCACGAAGTTCTCGATAGGAAACAAATCAATCTACGACTACGTTTTTCAAACAGCTGGGAAAAGGTTTAGTCAAATTGATTCAGCTAGAAACAGTTCTATAATTTCACGTTTGCCGTTATACCCTGAATGGTTTTAGTCTGAATAATTGAGAAATCAAAAAATTGATAACAGTATTTGGTCATTCATACTGCCTGTTAGAGTTGCCCTCCACACCATTTTGATCAGTTTTATCACACTTCTCAGATGAGCATTCAGATTCTCTACCTAGAATGGTCTTGGAACTGGATTGTTTTTGTTCAAAATCGACGTATTCATCAGCATTTTTGAATAGTTTCAGGCTAAATCGATTTGGTTAAACAGTTTCCCCGCAGTTTGAAACACATTTTCTATATCTTTCAAAAGCGTTGGGACGTTGAAGTTGAGAGTGTATCTAACAACTGAAATTTCTACAATTATTTTGTCGTTATAGACGACCTCAAACGTGTTTGTTGTCTCAGGATGGCGACGAGGAGATCGAGATGGAAGGAGAGTCGCACACGACCATCGACTCGATGATCCTGGAGACGGTTGAAGCGTCGAACGCCGACGTTCAGCTCTATGACGTGGAGATGTTGATCGACAGCAGCTACGACGGGGCTTTGGCGCCCACTGTCGAAGCGGCCATCCAGGCCAAGTGGGGTGAGAATTAGATATTTCACTCTGTCTTGCTTGCCCTAGCAGCCTGTGATGAAATACCACTCTTCAAGAAGACCTAACTACAACAATAAATGTTCAGTCTCAATGTGAAATGTGAACGATCGTAATGATTTTTGGTTCAAACGTGTTTTTATTTCAGTTTTATCAAAAAATAAATTGATGATTCCAGTTTCAATTTTGCTTCCTCTTAAATTTCAATCAGGGTACCGGTAATTCCATCTCGATTTCACTTTAAATCCTTCCTTATAAATATGTCGAAATAATACATACCGTAACCTTTCTAGTCCCAAGCCCAAATGTATTCACAATATGTATTTCTATAGTGTCTCATGTGGTTAAATGGGTTGCTGGTCTTGTGCAGGTAAAATCATGGCTAACCCGGAGATCGAGATCGTGGTGGCGCAGCTGAGTAAGCTGAGCGAGGGCGGCGGACTGGGGATCAGCCTCGAGGGCACGGTGGACGTGGAGGACGGGCAGGAGGTGCGGCCCCACCACTACATCCGGTCCATCCTACCCGAGGGACCGGTCGGGACCAACGGGAGGCTGCGCTCGGGGGACGAGCTCTTGGAGGTAAGTGGCTAAAGTCATAGCGCGGACCACTGGATTTACCTTTTAGCCCCATTCAATATATACTGTCTACTATTGTTTAACCGTAAGCCTAATGATTAGACATGGGCCAAATTCTGAAATTTAGCGTTTTCAATTCCGATTCTGGAAAAATATGAGGCCATTTACGATTCTTGACCGTTTCCGTTTATTTCAGAAAGAACATTTCACAAATATTGAATAAGCGTACCATATTGTTCAGAAAAATATATGTCCAAAAATGATCATAAGCTCTTGGCATCTTTGCAAATCATACTGTAGTCTGCTAATGGACCCTTAAACCTGTGTGCAGCACATATTCCATTTAATTGAGCACTGCTATTTTCATGGTAGGAGATTCGAATAGGAAAAATCCCAATAGTTCTACTCTGATTATTTATTTTTTGATCCAGTCTGTGTTCTCGATTCAGATTCAATTCGAATTTCCATGGATTCTCTCATCCTAATACCTTTTGGATGTGTACCAAGTGCATTAGGTACCCTGTTTCGACTGTTCCTCGCTGTCTTCAATTGCAGGCGACCTCGCGAGGCACGGTGTGTCGGCTCGTGGCTCATGATCTGTGTTTTCAGGTGAATGGTCACCGCCTGCTGGGGATGAACCACATCGAAGTGGTGACCATCCTGAAGGACCTGCCTGTGAGCGTGCGCATGGTGTGTGCCCGAAGGCCTGGGGAACTGGCTCCGTATCGACTGATAGACACGTCTCAGGACCGGGCGGCGTTTGCGGCCAGGGTGAGAAAACTAACATCTCACTTCAGGGTTCAACTGATTCATAAAACAAAAACTAGCAGTTTTTCTTAATAACGTCAATATTGACGTTGAACACAAATTATAATCTGAAGTGAAAATTTTGAATTATTTTCTTAGAATAAATAGGCCTAATCAACATGAATTCCAAAAGAAACTGATTAGTTCCCTAGAGTCGAGGACGAATATCATGCCGACTAAACCATACTCCGATCCAAGTACAATCTCAGAATTTAAGAATTAAAAGACATAGGTGTTAAATCTAAACTTTGAATACTGTACTGTACTTCAAACCCCATGCTCTTCATTTGGACTAAAAACATTAAAAATGTTCTCAATACCGGTAGCTATTTGAGGTCTGACCGTCTGATGCGTGACCCTGATGCATTACTTCATTAATAGAGGTGTTTGAGAATGGTGTTATTATTTCGTGTTTTTCGCATCTGTATTTACGAATTTTGTGTTTGGCAGTGGCATTTTTTCTGGTCTAATGTCATGCAGAAATAAATTTGTATGATGTTTTGAAAAGGAAACAGTGAACAAGTTTACAAGTACACAGTTTACAAGTGAACCATTGTTGATCCAAAATGGAAGGGCCTCCCAAAAAATGATTTTGATTTATAAAACTTCAGATGAAGCAAAAAAACAAATCTTCAACATAAATCATCACTCTTCCTGGTTAGAATTGAGTCAATTTCATATTGCACGTGAGAGAAAGCTAGGCGATCGGCCGGGAGTGCGAGTGAGAAACTCACCGTCGAGAGAATCCTCAATATGGTCTCGTCACTGAACGTGTGAACTCGGCCGTTTCGATAAGGCCTGATAGTCAAATGGCTCGCTTCCATTGACGCTCAACCGTCTGCTTGGTCAAACGAATGTTTCGAGCTCGAGGTCAGACCGCATACACACGCCCATCAATTAGCGAACAGCTCAGGCATCAAATAAAATGAAATGGAATTTGAGAAAATCATGCTTTTTCATGATAAAACATTCAAAGAACGTGTTTTTTTGTGGAATACTTAGCAGTTTCAAGTTGATTGCAGTGTTAGTCAATTGAACATTCATTGAAACGTGCTTATAGAGCTCATTGTTGTTTCATCATTATTCATACACAATTTTTCGCAATTTCGCAGCTTGCGAAAAACAAACACCTCTATTTATCAAATAAGTTGTGGGCCACAAGATAATTTTTTATATTTTCTAAATAATTAAAAATTAGTACATTATTCCCTAATGCACATCACGAATAATAATTCAGTGGAAATGCAATAAAGACAAATTGAGCAACTCATTATTTCAACAAACAACGAAAGAAGTGCGGTAGATTTTCCTCGAGAATACTGTTCCTGAAAATTACCATCTCTACCTAGTGATGGAGACAGGCCTCTTAACAAAGTGTCGTCTCATCGTGTTTCGTCTTGCCCGGTCTTGTCACGTGTGTTTGTCTGTACAGAGCATCCTGGGTGGCAGCCTGCAAAACCTGATCCCCGCGTCAGACCGCCTGGTCAAGGCCAAGTCCGACGGCTCGCTGGCGTCAACAACAACCACCGCTACCGCTACCGACGCCAGCTTCTCCAAGGCCAAGTCTCGGTCGCTGGAGCCACTTACCGGACTCGCCATGTGGAGCTCCGAGCCGCAGATGATACAGCTGGTCAAGGGCGAGCGTGGCCTCGGCTTCTCCATCCTCGACTACCAGGTGAGCCCCCCCTCGCCCCTCGACGCCGCCCCGTTTTCGTATCACATCTACATATGAATAACATCATACACTGCATGGCTTGGAGCTTTTAGCCTTGGTTTAGATTATACACTTACATTACTTGGAACCGGTTGTACCAACTGATGACTAGTGAATCAAGAGTGCACTGGAGTCAATTGAGCAAAATATCAGTTTTTGGTGATAAGTTTGGAACGGTGGGAAATATAAAAATTTCATCACAAGAGAAACACGTTATTCAAACATCTGTGTTTTCCCTGTATCGAAATGTTGATATCTCATACCCTTCAGAAGTTATCAACAAAAAGTGATATTTCACTCAATCGACTCCCATGCACTCTTGGGCAATTATTAGCAAATCAACTTATCACCTTTGGTTACGTATGTCATTTTCGTACCTCGAATAACACTTAACTAATGATTAAAATAATATCATTTTCTGATTGACGATATGAGATCACAAAACAATATTCTTTAAATCAAGTCCTACTTTCCAATAACTAATGAATTACTAATTAATATTCAATTATTAGTTGGTAGGACCGGCTCTTGATTTCTGATAATAATCAATATCTGAATGATTCGTCAACTGAGCTTCAAGGTCGACTCCTTGCCATCCTATTAGGACATGTTGAATATTGAGAACATACTTCCTCTTTGAAATTACGAGCACACTGTGTACGCGTGCCATCAACTCTACCTTTCAAACTTATTCCCATTCAAATTGAGTCGTAAATAGTTGTCAGAATTCCGTAAATAGCCATTTTATTCCGTATCGAATCTTTCTGACCAGGCTGCTGTGTTGTCTATAGTTGAGGTATATCCCTTCCAGCAATAGACGTTGTACTATGAATACTGAAAATATTCTTATTTAAACCTGACCAATTTTTCATTCTGACAAAGCATTGAAAAGGTAGGCCTACATTTGCAATTAACTAACCTAACTTGGTAAACTGTATCTTTGATTATAACTGTGCCTGTTTATGTCTTCTGTCAGAATGAAAGTTGATGAGGTTTGAAGCACGGTATCTTTGATATGAACATTACAATGTCAACATCCATGAGTGGAAGGAAAATATACCCACCGTAGGCAAGTACGTACTACTACACTTTTAGCAGCAAAGTTGAAGAAAAAGTAGAAGCAAACAAAAAAGACGGGCCTATTTGCTGACGACAGATAATTTTCACTCGCTTTCAATCAGAAGAAAGCTTGATCAAGGTCGAGTTTATGCTCTCTCCACTGTCGTGGACTTGCGTTTCATAAATATTGTCCACACTCGTAAATCTCACAGTGTGTAGACTAGATACTTGTGTATGGGCTATTCCACAAAGTATCCATAGATAATTGCTGTTGAAGAGAGGTATAGAGAATGGTGGGGTTTGTTACTATGTTGAAGTTCATTATACTTGGCAAAAAATTACGAAATTTTGACATTTGGGTTGTAATTAAAATTTAATCTCAAGTACCTGATGTATCAATTCGAGTATGGACTATGGAGGTAGCCTTGGTAGTTTATATATCATTTTTGACCATTTTAATCAAGTGATCTAGACTCAATGCTCAATACATTGCAATAAATTATGTCAATGCTGTTTATCCTTCTGATACTATCACTGCAAGAGCCATGAACAATAAAGTATAAACATTTAAATGAATCATATTCAATAAATAGCATTTCGTAGTGATTTCACTTCGTAGCCTTGGAATAAATGCGGTGAATATTTGGTACATATTTCTGATAGGCCTAGAATATATTGGTTGAAATTGTAAAAATCTTGTGATCATGTGTTCAGCCAACAAAAATTGGGCCCAAAACACAGATTAGGCTACATATTATTTTGATATTAAAATTAATGAATTTTGGTTTACTTTCCTTTTTATTTTGGTTTACTTTTTGATTTTAACTTTATTTTCCTTATTTAAAATCATTGGGCAGCTATGCCGTGGCATGAATTTATAAATTTAAATGTTTGCTGTTGTTCTATTGCAGGCCCTTTTTTCTCTTATAGGCCTACGGTATATTGCTTCCAGGTGATAGTTTGAAACTACTATTATAAAATACACATATTGTACCAATATTACCTGTTATTTGAGGTGAAATAGAAGTAATGCAAAAGATGTAAAGTCAATGCCTTACAAAATTTCTCTGCGTTCATCGCTTGCTTATTGGACCAGGCAATATATTAATATATAATAATATATTCTATAGGCATAATTGTAAGCAAAATTAGAACGAGACAAATTTTTTTAAAAAGTCAGCCCATGTGAAATGTCTTGTTGTATTATACGAAATTATCCGCCGAAAAAAGGAAGGGTTGCCTTCATATTGTTTGTAGTTATAGAATATCGGTCAAGGGCCTGTACCAGAATCATCAGATTTTCTTGCATATAATGTAACAATGTCAGATAGACCTAGTAAGAACAATTGCAGGTCGTAATTATTAGGATAAATTGGTCTTGAAGCCGATGTGGAGATGAACTCCTCAGTCATTTTGCTATTTACTTGATTCTGCAATACTTGAATAGTGTAATAGCTCTGCTTGAGTGCTTTTACTATCTGCACATACTATTGTTGTTTCAGACATTTAAGGCATATTCATAACAGAACTTGAAAGTAAACTCAACTTGAAGGAATTAGAAGTAAGAGCTTATGTTTTAAAACTGCAAACATTGCTCCTAATTAAAACTGCAAACTACAGCCAATTGGATCACAAATTGCCAAAAACGTGACAAGTTAGCGGTTCCTTAAGTCAGCTTCTTTTGCCATCTCATTGATCTTTACTTCCTTCTAAATTGTTGTTTTGACTAGCTATAACAACTACTTCTTATTCAAGATCTCCTGTTCATTTTTGTTATGAATCAGCCTTTATTGTCAATAATTCTTCATTAATATGAAATGCTTAATATAATCCCACACGCTTTTATGCCTAGTCTCTATCGTTTATAATCTCTTATATCATATCTGATGCTCCAGGGCGAAGCGTTACACACATCTCTATGAGTAGATTAACATAGCACACTCAGTACCTGCAAACATTGCGGCGGACAAATGATAACCGTTTCGATAAACTATAGACAGGCCTACTGGCAGTATAGTCAAGTACCGAATAGTAGTCTGCACCCTGTACAGTGAAACCTCTATCCATCGCTTCTCAAGGGACCACGGAAATAAAAACACCTATGTAGCAAAACAATCCATCCAAGAAAATTCATTCATGGTAAGGAAAAATGAATGATACAAGCAGGAAAGCGATGGATCTGGGAATGATGCATAGAGGTTTCACTGTATATATAAACTGACTTTCAACTTGTTTCAAATTGTCATTCACTTGATGAAAGCCTAAGATTAATGAAAAAACTATAACATATCTTTAACGTTGCGTGATTAATAAAGCACATCACAGTAACTAAAAAAATGAATTTGTGCTGAATTTCACTCAGAATGCACACACAAATTTTAACAACTCTTGAGACCATTTAAAAGAGACAGAAATGTGTACTCCACGTTTATATTGAGTTTCTTGAAGTTGGTAACTCTGATAGATATGCGCAGAACATCTCAACTTACACTACGATCAATCATAATGATACAAAAAGTATGATACTGTATTCTGTGCCACAAAACATGCGTTAAACATACATACGGTCTTCAAGAACTTTTGAAACATTTACGGGTACATTCATAAATTATAATATTGCCAAGTAGTTGAGCATTATATCATAATTTGTATGTGTATAAATTCTTGTGAAAAATATTTTGAATGGCCCTTACCCAATAAACCACTTGAAATAACATTCCAGACTTGGCTAGTTTCAAGAAGCTAGGAATTCGATTGGCTATTGTTTACTAAAAGAGCTTGTTACCATATCAAACACAGTCACAGTTTATCGGACTGTGAAAGGGTAGTATGTTTAGTAGCCCACCTGATTTTGTGCTAGGTATGACATATAATTGCTATGCATGTAGTCATAATAACTGCAGTCAACATCAGCCAATCCAAGTCTCAGCCTTTTGTAGCCAGCCACTCTCTGAGCAGTTTATACGCACGGGTATAAGGGTACTAGCTACTGCTTTGTGTGTTCATTCACAAGGATTCACGTGGAAGAGTGCTCTTTAGGACCTCGGATAATAGCTTCTGTACCGATGGATAGGCTACAGCTTTGAAAGGTATTCTAAATGCCTTGGTAACCAGGTATATAGGCCTACTATTGTTGAAAACAGAAAAAAAACATGCACTGTTACCACAATATAGTGATACCAACATACTTTATCATATTATTAAGTTGGTGTACCGACTCCCATACTTATAACATGGACAGTATTTGTGGTCTCTTGCGGTCAGTTCAAAGCCAAAGGTCCCGATTGCGTGTCTCGATTTAGCGGATTCCTTCGTGAACTAGATGTAGATTAGATTATGGTACTAGATTGGCTGGCACTGGTCATAATTTTCGCGCAAAACAAATGCAACTGCTGACCTAATTATTCTCCTGAGCCGTGAATAGCATTGTTGAGCTTAGTTGTTTTATGTAGTTTGGTATAAAAGCAATAGTTGCGCCACAGGCAATCGGACCCTGGACTCGGGAAGTGACTCCAGAAATATTTCACTTTGAAGATGCGAGTGGGTAAACCTTCTTTAAACTATAATAAAGTATGTTGGTATCATTACATCGTGCTGTTGCTGCAACAAATTACACTAGTTCCTTGGAATGTTGGGTTTCAGAGAGGCGCGTCTGTAGCCTAGCGAAGTAATTTTGCACCTAGCACTAGCTTCTTCTATATCACACTATGCTCCCAACATTCAGTTTTAGTTGATTACCGTAGTTCATAACTTTGTCTTGCTTCAAAACAAAAGGCAAACATACGAGTTCTTGTCATTTTATCACGCAGCATTGAAGTCTTTGTAGAACATCTCTCAGATAAATGGATAAACAATAGGGTACTAGTCAACCCAGTAAAAGTAGAATTTTAAGATAATCTGATGCTCAATACATATGTATTACGTATGATATGAACCGACAGACCCAACAATTCACAGTCACTGTTATATAGCTATGAAAAGAGTTTCCATCTTATCTGGATAGCATATCCTTCGGTACGATAGCTATAATCTAAGTAATGTCGAGCGAGCACTGTACGGCATATGATGTATTAGTTTGGTCACATGGGATCAGGAATTGTAAGTAGCTCCACTATCTACCGTAACAGCACATGTGGATACATTTTAATGTCTAAAACTGCATTTATAATTCTCTCGAGACGTTTTGATTAATCATGTCTGTGATCATCTGAAATTCTTAATAAACAATTTACAAAATGTGTTCTTTCACACAAGCTTATGAGTGTAGAAATAAATAGACTAGTTCTCAATTGTAGGTTATTATTGTTCACACAAAATGCTTGTCTGCATTGTTTCACTTTCACCAATGTTGTATTTCTATTCTATTCACTTCTATACTCTGGCTTTCAATTAATTCCAGTATCTCCATGCTTCCACTAACAAAATACTTATTCCTTCTTGCTTGAAATGCCTGCCTTGTACCAACTCAAGTCTTTGTTGAACATGCGTATCAGTCAAATTCAGTCCAAAGTCAAAATCATCAGTCAAAATACCATCGAAACAGATATTTTTCTGCTTAATTTTTTAAATAGATAGGCCTACCTGGATTTAAAAACATACAGAACAGTCTACATTCAGTAACCAAGTCGGCTTATGAATAAAGACTTACGAGACTTGAGCTGCATTTCACGAATAATAAAAATGTGTTAATTGAACAAATTAATGATTGAAGTACAAAAATGTCATTGGTAACCAAGCGTAATAACAAGTTGACCTGTTAATTATCATTTAATCGACGTATTCATCATAAAACCGGCACTCATTAGATTTGTGATTTTTGACCTGAGCGTGGTTTGAACACATTTTTTCAACTTCTTTCTGTACACCTAAATGATGTGTCTGAATGAAGGTCACATGTGCTCTGACTAAGCTCAGGTTTTCTGTCACAGTTGACAATTTTCTTGTCAACTCATTCATGTAGGCTTACAAGAAGATTATGAATTTATAATCAATTTGAGGTTATGGCAAGACTGTTGCTGTACCATCGGGTTAAAAGAAAGCGAAACGCTAATGCCCAGCCTTGTGTTATTGCACCCAGGACCCCATGAACCCCAACGAGACGGTGATCGTGATCCGGAGCCTTGTCCCGGGCGGCGTTGCCCAGGTGGACGGGCGTCTCATTCCGGGCGACCGCCTGCTGTTTGTCAATGACACGGATCTGGAGAATGCCTCTTTGGACCAAGCCGTGCAGGCGCTCAAGGGGGCGGTGAAGGGGGCGGTGCGAATTGGGGTAGCCAAGCCGCTGCCGATACCAGACAGCATCTCTCACAGCCAGGTAAGCGAGGAGGTGACGCCGGTGCCGGTGGTAACACACCACGTCGAGTACTATTCCGACGTGAGCAAGGGGGAGGAGGGGGGCGCGGCTCAACTGCTCAAGTCTGAGAGCTTTTAACTGTTTCTCAGGCTGGTTCATCACAACCGTGTTATGATATGTGAGAGCAAAGATAGAAGCTGGGTTTTAGAATATAATATTTATTATGACTTTTGTCTTATGATCTATCCAGTTCATAACTCAGTCATCCTGCAATAAAACAATGTAAACGTTGACTCCAATCCTGCTTATTTTCTGATGAATTTGATTATTTGTTGATTATTCTATTGAGATCTTCATTTAAACTTTAATTTGAACATAGTATTAAATTGAAATTTAAAATATGTTACATAAAATAATCGGGACCTATGAGCAGTCATCTTGACCACACTCGTAATTTGTATTCAATGTTGTTTGATTTATTATTTTATCATCACTACAGTATCTCCGTGTCTGATGATATTTTTTCAGCCACCCGTTGGTTCCATAGTAATGTAAAATCTGTAAGGAAAAGTTTACTTTTGATTGCCACTTGAAGTTGAATCGGGCTTTAAAGTAGTTCTCAGTGATTTTCTATAATATTGGTACCGCTATATCAGTCTATTCACCAGGACCTGAGATGGTCTGCTCATAAGGCCCGAGTGTATTTTGTATTTATATTTCAACTTATTGAATGCACGTTTCAAAATGAAACAGATATTTCATTAGACCAACTGATACTAATATTATAACTGAGGTAACAGATTGCAAGAGACACATGCATTAGCGGAACTGGCCATGTAGAGTCATTGTAAGGTCAGTGATGATGTCGTTATGACAGTCGTTTCCGGCAGGCTTGCATGTGTTGGTCGACAGCAGACCTAGACTTTATTTTCATGTTAATTGTTGTTTATGTGCAGCAGCATTTGTTTTCTGACTTGTTACAATGAACAAGGATTGTTGTGGTGACTGTTACCAGACCAGGGGGATGGGGGAAGGGTTTATCCAATCAGGGGCCTCATTCCTGTAGGTTGTGCCTGTCAAGTGATCACTCAATTCAACTGTCGTATTTTAAACTGTTTAAGAATGTATAGGAAAGTAAAATTTGTGTTGTGGTATAGAGCAGAGTAATTCAGTATAATGTAATATACAATCAATGAAATAGTACTTACTTATATATCCATGAAGAGAACTTTTGAGATGCGACGTTTGGGTTACTTGATCACTTACGACAGGCACAGCGCACAGAAATGAGGACCCAGGACTACTTCAAAACGACCAATGATTCCCCTTCACGAAATGTGTTGCAAGCAACCAAGCGATCAACTGTTGTCTTCTCAGAAAAGTTCGGTTTATGTATGACTATTCAAATAACTTCCATATTCATTCACTCTATTCAGTTAACCAAAAACCGTCCCTCTCAGTACCTTTGAAAGTGCAGGTGTAAGGCATGCGAGGCATACTCCAACCTTCTGACTTCCCTCTTTTGCTGTACAACCTTGTTTTCACACACCGCTTTCAGTGAATTGGTTTCATTTGCCGTTTTGAAAAAGTCGTTGTGAAATACTTGAATTGGGGGGGGGGGGGGGGGGGGGGTACAACAAGTAGGGATAGAATAGAAGATGTTCCCGATGAGCTTGCATCGGTTGTTTCGTGCTCAACCCTTTTGACTTTTGGGTGCACGTAGAATCA
Source organism: Brachyptera risi (assembly GCA_964007535.1). NCBI lineage: Eukaryota > Metazoa > Arthropoda > Insecta > Plecoptera > Taeniopterygidae > Brachyptera > Brachyptera risi. Next base: position 20,116,543 of record OZ023326.1, read on the forward strand.
ATCAAGAGAGATTTTCCTAATGTGTGTGGCGTTACTCGCCACATATCTGCTCTCGAACGCTAACATTGGTTCAGTACTAATCACTAATTCCTGCACGGCCTACACTCGCAGTAGCAGCTAACTCGCACGGATACTATGTATTCAAAACTCTGTTTTGCTTCCTGTTCGTATAGACCCAAGCCAGTATAGGATGTGGAAGGAAAATTGGGTGGACCAAAAATAATTGTGCTTTTTACAACCCTAATGTAGCTTTCAATATATACCGGTACTTAGTGGAATGAGTGTCGTTCCGTTTGGTACACTGTTCAGCATAGTATGATAGTTAGGTAGCTGTTAGGTGCGTTAGACGTGGTGTTTTTGAGCGAGCGGAGCAGGCAACTCAACTGGCCTCTTGAATTGCCTCTTGTCTGTGTTTTGTTTTTCACCTTGATGCTAAATGCATACAGTCAAGACAGAAGCTCGGATCAAGCTGAAGCTCTGGACACATGTTTGTATCGAGGTGTCGGCTGCATCCCAAGTTAACCATCTGTTTAGTTGAATAAATGAGATTGCCTGCAGCTCACACCTTATGGCCTACATGCAAACATTCTGAAATTTTGTGAATTGACTTCAGTTACTGGAAAATAGCAATAATGATGATAATACTAGTGGTGTATTAATGTCAGTTAAATTACAATACTAGAGCAGAATGTGCCAAGATATAGAAAATTGTGATTACCGTAGCATATTGCTCTCTTTTGTTGAAGATGCACCATAGTCATATTGACACTAATTAATGTCATTGATATAAGATGTAACAAATTCAGTATGGACCTGGCATTGTGAGCAGGCCTAGGGCCTAGCTATCAGCTAATGTTGATGCCAGTTGATGAGCCACTGCAGAGGATAATTCTTTCTGACTATAAAAACACAAGTCAGTGAGACAATATGTAATATGTAAGAGCCTTGAGGTAGGCCTACATATGGCAGTTCAATCTTGACATTCTTTCTAACATTAATTATATCTAAAGAATAACTGTGGGGGTTGTTTGTTACTTGTTTCACGATGTCTTGATAAGACAAACCTATGTCAAGTTGTCTTTTGATGCCCATGCTCGCTCAACAACACTTCACAAAGTGTTTCTACCTCGTGATATCAGCGCTGATGTTGCTCATAGGTACGAGAGAAAGATAGATGGATAGCAGTGATTTGAAACTTGAAACTGCCATTTTTCAATGGGATAAATGTAAACCGTATGTGGTCTGAGGCCGTTACTGACAGAGACGATGTGTTTGCCTCTGATATCTGATGCTGCAGCCGTACGATGTAGAGATAACCGGCATGGCGACTTGAGTTAGCATGGCAGCGCAGAACTTTAGTGGCCTAACCGAGACTCGTAAGTCTCACGAGGACGTTTTACCCCCTCGTTTGTGGCGAGTAGTTGAATTGTCGATTGAGCCATATTCGCCGTGCCGTTTCATATCATACTATACTCTTTACAAGTACTATAACTGTTATCTCTACATCTTGCGGATTGATTGATATATGTGTAACCACGAAATAAGAAGGTCGTCTACCAACATAACAAACACAAATACTACTGTTATACGGTATGTAATAGAGTACGGCCTTATGTGATTAGAATATCATTTTATTTTCAAGGACGAGCTTTACGATGAGAAACAAAACTTCATCGTCCATAAGCAATAATTCTTCGAAGTTGCGGCAAGACTATATAATTTGTGGTGTTTTTACAATTGTTTAGTTGATGGATGACCTTGTTTCGTGGCTGCAAGTGTACCAGTCAGTCTTACGCGAGTTATCGCTGAGTGACCTGTATGCTCTAAAACTTGTTTCCTCTAACAATCTTGTAGTTCTTATTTTACGTGCATGCGTTGTGCATTGCCTTGTTTTAGGCTCGAGTGTAGCAAAGCCTTCAACTGTCTTGCACTCGGCCCAGTGAATCACCTATCACTGATCAACTGTATTGTTATTATTATTTTGTGTGTTTATTTAGACCTTTAGTAGTGATTTTTAATATGCTCTTACTTAAATCACAGAACGTTGATTGTTTTGATCTGTTGTCAATTTATAGATCGTTCGAAACAAACGAGCTCAACGCTCGAGTTTCCATTAGTTTATTTAAACGTAAAGAAATCTGAAAATTCCAATTTCATAATTAAAACGCTGTAATAACTCGGGTAAGAGCAGTCATTATTGTCACGAGAAAGGCAAATTCCATTTGTTTTTTACGTGTTTCATATTATGTCACAACGTTGTAAAGTTTTATTTAATGTCAGGTATCTAAATAAAAATTACCATAAATACCATAATATGGCGTTTTAATTGTAACTTCAACCTTCCTACATAGGATCCAGATTCTATTCTCATTCCATGTGGCATTCTGAAACAGAATCATCCTGTATTCCGTCACGTCTCTCCGGCATCCCACATCCACCGAGGAACTAAATCAGACATAAATTTCATTATGACAATAAAATAAATCAAAACATGACATCCATTCGAAGAAATTCAAAATTTCTTTCTGTACCAGACCATAGAGACTATGGTCTGTGGTTCCATGGACAGACAACAAATGAAACGGACATGAAACAATTCTGTGATTACTAGTTTCAAAGCTGCTTAAAAATGTGATTTCTCGCATGAAGCTTCCTGAATGCATTGCTCCTGCATCGGTTTATGCTCAGTATTAGACTAACAGTGTTGTTTTTACTTTTGGTACTCGTTCGTTTGTTATTTTTATTTCTCCGTCTCTTCTGACGTCTCTCTATCTCCCGTCAGTCTCTTCTTAGTTCTTCTCTGTGGGACCTGTGGGGTGGCGGCCGCTCTCTCTTGAGAGCTTTCCTTAAGTAGACATCTTGTCGAGGTGTAATGGAGGCACTTGTAGTATATTCAACAGTCCTTCTGAAGAAACAGAATGAGATGACAAAGTATTTGCAGTGTCAAGGTATTAGTAGGGGCCTATGTGTAATGATTCTACATGCATTAAACTGGGGACATACATTAGGCTGGGGCACACCATAATTGAGATTTTTTCAAGTCTCCTCAGTGAGAAAATTATGTACTTTCCAAAAGTTAACATGGCGTAGGAATTGAAGTTGACATGCACATGATAGATATGAGTTTGCGTGGTCGAGTTGGTAAGTGCACGTGAGTCTACAAGTCCGTGGTTGACAGTGACAGAGAGTTGATTGCTTTGCAGGTAAGTCACCTCATTGTATGCTGCTTGTGTTACTTCACTTTCTCGCTAGCAGCTGAGTGTTTATACGGCAGACACCTGTGTTGTTACTACTTCACGCGAACCCCAAACAAAGCATTTTTTCCCAATAAAGACTCATTAAAAAAACAGATTCCAAGTTTTAAAATGAATGAAAAAAACACATACAAGGCCTATTATCAGAAAGTGAACATTTTCATTTAGAATTTTCAAAATCAGTTTGGATAAGGAAAAAGTTTTCGAGTTGTAGGGGAATATCAATGGATAACCCAATTATGATCCAAACATAATCTCGGAATTTTAAATGAAGAACAGTTGCTATGACTTTTAACTTTGAATTCTCTCAAAGCCCATGGTTTTTTGGGGGGATCAAGAACATGAAAATAATCCAAGCCAGATGATGAAAGAAAGTCTTATTGCAATAATAACAATGAAATCTTTCTTTAAATTAGCTTCTTGAATTAGTTAAATAAATATATTTGACATTACACTTGACAACATATCTTATTCTGACTTGGAAAAAAAAAACACACAATCCCAGTTTTTAAGGTCAGCCTCAAAAACGAAGAGTCATAACCCTATTCATTAGTTTCTGTTTTTGAGATGAAAATATTCATGTTCATAAAGTGATATGTAAAAGTATTTATGGAGATTTCCTTTTTCATGGATACTCTGCCTATCAGATAGATGGATCACGTACAGCATATGAACGTTTACTCGAATCCTACGACTACAATCTACGTTAATAATTGCTTAACTGATACGTGATAAAATATTGACTCATGCCTCATAGAATTCTATAATGAAAACAATACCTTTTATTTACAACTTGAGAAGAAGGCACTACACACTATAGTTACATCATACCATAATTTCGGTTGTCATAATATTTTATTGATCCATAATTAATTTCGATGATTTTAATTGGCATCTGAATGTGCATTATACGACCAAGATCAATTATAACATTTGTTGCTAATAATTCATGATGAACCCCCAATACCCAATCAATACCCAATTATTAATAGGTCAATTCCATTAATCTTTACGTTTTGTAATCCAAATTGGCGAAGAAGTTTTACTTGAAACTTTTTCAATAACTATTGGATAGAGGCAATTGAAAAATATAATTTGAAAATTAAAATCAAAATGGCTTCCAAAAAGATAACAAACTTTTCTGAAAAATAACGCTCCACCATATCCTACAGGATGCCCAGAAAAAAATCTGTGACAATTTGTTTGAAATTTCACACTATAAAGATGTATAGAATTACATGGATCATAAGAAAAGATAGCATGGGACTAACAATGTTTACAGAGACTGATTGCTCATCTCCTGAAAGCAAAGTAAGATTGTGATATTATTACATTCATGAACCTCACATATCAATAATATATGTGGGTGTGTCATTGTGAGTCTTCTTTCAATTTATTCCTTGCTTGGTATTGACAGAAGATGTCATACAATTCAATCTGATATCTTTTATCTTGATATTCCAAGTTGTCGCGCGCTTGACAAACAGAGGAGCATCTCTGAATAACATATTGAATATCAAAGGTGAATGAATGAATATTAGGGTTTTAAGGCGCATCGACAGCGAGGTCATTTGGCGCAATTTTAAAGGTTTATACAAACATTAAAGGTATATGCAAACAAACAAAACTGTAGGCTATACTTATGCAAATGATGAATTCATCATTTCTCATCAGGCCTATAATTGAAATATATATATATATATATATATATATATATATATATATATATATATATATATATATTTGTATATATATATATATATTTGTATATATATATATATATATATATATCTGTATATATATATATATATATATATATATATATATATATATATATATATATATATATAAATATATATATATATATATATATATATATATATATATATATATAAATATATATATATATATATATATATATATATATATATAAATATATATATATATATATATATATATATATATATATATATATATATATATATATATATATATATATATATATATATATATATATATATTTTGAGATTACTGATCAGAATAGAAATCAATGAATCTAAATATAAAAATTGACATCAATGATATATTGGAGAAGATAATGAAATAACAACAGAACGGAAAACAAAATACAAGTTGATAAACTTCAGGAATAATAGTCATCAAAATTAAATAAGGATGTGAGCTTCAAATTCTAAGAAAATACGTAAATCAATGATACTGTGTATAAGAAAACAAAGAGAAACGGGATAATCGAAATAATCATAAGACAACAGAGAATGGTACGCAATAAAATAAAAAATAAAATAAAAAATCAATGCTGAAGGCTCTAAAGATGATGTTTTAAAATTTGTCAAGATCCTCGTAGGGCGAGTAAAACAATGTTATATATAAATTTATTGTTGAGTCTCAATGTTTCACAATTTATTAGTCACTCCTCTCTGTTGTGATTGAGTATAGGCCTAGGCCATAGAGCGATACCGTACTCTGAACTGAGTGAAGCTGACAGATTGGTTGCCACGTTCTTTTTTCCCAGCGTTTTTGTTCACGAGATGTCTCACATAAGTGATGTGTTTTCGTTTTCACATATACCATATATGTTGCACGTTTTACGGTTTCAGGGAGTGTATCAGTTGCCATTCTTATGACATTTGAAGACCATTTAATATTTCTGAGAGATTTATTTATTTATTATTAACTCTTGCAGTTGCACATAACTGCGCGGTGGCAAATTCCCTATCAATCCTATCCTATCGCCTCCCTAACCTTCTGACGGAATAGCTTCAACCCTATTTCATCCTCAAGTATACTTCTACTAAGCCCATTCCAATCCCTACCTGTCCTATTCAAGAAAGAGAACTTACCGACATCTAATCTAGCCCCCTTTATAACTACTGCTCTATCATGACTTCGCCTACCCCCATACCCTGACTCATTCCTTTCAATCAACCTATTCAACTCTCCCCAGCCCGCTTCTCCTTCCATTACCCTGAAGAAATTACAGATCCGATCCTCCTTTCTCCGTATTTCCAATTCCCGCCATCCCAAGTCTCAAGTCTCAAGATAGATATAGAAGAAGAGAAACAGATATAGAGGAGAGAGAGAGTGCATTTCAAATGCCCAATTCATTTTTTTTTTTTCAATAACATCGAAACTTGATACAAAATCATCGTTTCCCAATTAAGGCTATGGATGGAAGATAGGAACGTTTGGACGGGGCACCACAAGGGCAATCTCACCACCCCATTTTGATTATTAAAAACTAATGAACTTCAACACCAGGACTATTTTTATATTTTCTTTATATCATAATGGAAGTCAAGATTTAAAACTACAGACAACTGAACTCAGTCTGTCATGTTTTGGCTACGAATAAATCGATCGCGTGCATATACGATGAACTACAGAAACACCTGGAAACAGTGATACTGAAATTCTGTAGACATGATAACCATTATTTTTCCGATTCGCAGACGAAGGGCCAACCAACCCAACATATTTGTGTTGGTTCTCTGTTATTTCTCCAACTCCTTTCGTCTTTACAACCTCAATTGTAGACACGTCCACGCGACCTGTTATCATGAGATACAAATATAATACTTTGTGCAATATTTAACCACACGACTTCTCATTATTTCGTTTGCCTAACTAAAGTAAAATCATTGGTAACGATCGTAAAAAATATAGGTTTTCTATCCGGAGAGAAATCTTCATATACATTCATTACTCACCAATTGACTTGAGTCCATTCAGTGAAATATCAGAGATTTGGTGATAGCTTTTGAACAGTATGAGATTATAAAATTCCAATAAATAGTAAAATAGATCTGTTCAACACCTTCAAAATGATATGTATTTAATTATTAACCGTGGATTCCAACTAATCCTCAGCATAATAAAAGATTTAACAATTCTCCGCTATCATAATAATATTAATGAAAACATAATAATAATAATACGAATAATAGAATAATAATGGTTTTATTACGATAATTCTGAAAATATTCGAATTTTAGGGTCTATGAAAATAGACAGCTGAAAATGTTTTTTTTTTCAGCGGCTACCTGTGAAAGTATGCTTCAAAATGTAGGGCCTGAATAGTTTTCAAGTATAGGCCCACACCGTCCTGTAGACATTCAAGTATCTGTGCTTCTGTTGTATTATAATTTTAATATGTTATACCATTCCGAAGCTATCAACAAAGAACTGTTATTTCGCTGAATCGTCTCTTGCGCTCTTGATACTTATTTTCAAAAGTATAATACATAGGACTATAATTATATAAACGACAAGAGAAACACATCTAACTCCAGGTCCACAACATTTCGTTGAATCGTCGTAATCCAATTATGACATTTGATTGTAATTAGAGTTGGCAATAGTCATTCTTGTCAACAACTGACAAGTTTTCCTTCTATTAAAGCCGTTGTAATTGATCTTCCTTCTCGCGAACCGTCTACTATAATATACAGCCTGCGACTCAAACAGAAACTCAACTCATTTGGAACCTGCCTCTTATGTCTCTCACTTCAGTGCGATCCTGGGTTCCTGGGTGTAATCACCCACTTCAGTGCCATTCTGGCAAACAAATCTCCGAGCGAGGAAATAAACAACTTGATTAAGGCATTTGTAAGAGGTAAAGTTTGGCTGCACGAGAAAACTAAGAGCAGACGAGGGGGGTCTGTGTATATGACTTCTATTACTGGTATTAATTATTCCATTCCACGGTCTTGAATTGCATTCTCTAGGTTCTTGATTATCGTAATGATATACGCACTTCTCAAGTCGGACCCTGAGAGTAACACTTATACAGTACATATAAACATATAAGCGATCGTATAGTGACTCCTCGTTTACACATATTGTAGAGTGAAAATATTTCATAACATTCAGCGAGGTAAAAATTAAATACTGTCCATTCATATTAAACGTACACAAAGGCTACGTGTATTGTTTTTCCTTTTCAATAACATCGAAACTTGATACAAAATAATTGTTCCACAATTAACGTTATGGATGAAAGTAGGATTGTTTGGACGGGGCACCACAAGAGCGATTTTAACACCCAATTTTGATTATTTTAAACAATAATAATAAAAAATCGACATCAAGTCTGCGCCGTCTGTAACCATACGTTTTCGAAGAAAAAAGTGTTTATTTGTATTGTAAAAATCGATGGTAAAAATATTGGGTGTACTTTGTTAAATGGGCCTACAACTGAACGTCCTATCTCTCTTATTATAAAATTTGAGTCATTGGCAATTTTGACAAATATTGTCTGCATCATATGATTTGTTATTCTCTCATCTTTCACGGTTAATTGTTGTTTGTACATATTGTCTTTTATGTCGATGCATTGCCACCGATGGGAACTCTACATTATATAGGCCCACTTCAGTCATAGGTAAAGGATGTTATTATTGTTTGCTTAACAACCCCACCAACAGCTAGGCCATACGGGGGTGGTTATCAGTTATTTATTTATTATTGCTGTAGCTTTCCACATATCAAAACAAATTATTACAGCAACATTATTCGTTTTTTTTTTTGTTAAAATTAAATCAAAGTGGACATCTCCATCAGTCTCCTGCTTTAACTCGCTAAAAAGCGTCGGCCATAACGTGATAATTCTTCTGTGCTAGTCATTAAACCCGGCGCCTCCCGTGTCCATTACGTAGACAGTTTATATATATATATATATATATATATATATATATATATATATATATATATATATATATATATATATATATATATATAAATATATATATAAATATATATATATATATATATATATATATATATATATATATATATATATATATATGTATATATATATATATATATAATATATATATATATATATATATATATATATATATATATATATATATATATTCATATATATACATATATATATATATATATATATATATATATATATATATATATATATATATATTCTTCAATTATTGTTGATACTTTTCCCTAGAATCTAGAAAAATGTGGTAAAATTCTTTCACACCTTTTGAACTGAATTGATCAAAATACATTTTTTTTAATTGAAAAATTCAATTTTGAATTTGAAAATACTTCCCCTTAGTTTGCTGAAGTTGCAAGTCTATCTATCACCTGCGTACCACGTTGACGATGTATGGTCAACTGTACTAAAAATCAACCGTACTGAAACTCAACTGACCTAAAAATTGACCGACCGTACTAAAAACCAGCTGTTCCAAACTTCTATTTCTTGAGCACTTTTACGGAAGTGAAAGTGGAGGGGGGTTGGCTGCTCCCTTTCACATATTGTTACCACCCATTCAATCTTCCATAGGTTTTTAGTGATGGTCAAGGTGAGATAGGTAAAGTTTGTGTTAAATAAAATTTCTGATTCGGAGGAGCCGAGCCTCCCACGTGAAATTATGTACAGGTTGTTTAAGAAATAGAAGTTTCTGTCAGTTGGTTTTCAGTACATTTGATTTTAAGGAAAGAGGAGTTTCAGAACAGTTGGTCTGTGGTGAAGTTGGTAGGCCTACCTTATCGTCCACTTTTTTGCTCGTCAATAAACCCGGCGCCTCCACCATGTTTCTAACGTGACTTGTTTGCTATTCGATATGACGTTCCGGTGACGTCCAAAACTGGTGCCAGTAGCACTAATCAGGCATTGAATGCATGGTGAGACGTATGGCGTAATTGGTGCACGCATAGAGAGGAGGGGGTGCCAGGTACACCGATCTGCCAGCTTTGTTGTAGAGTTCGTTTAATTGAAAACAAGAATAATGCACCCCGAATAATTTTCCACTTTGACTTGGTTTAAAGTGGAAGACACAACATTCGTGTGTTTGGTTTACTCTTAATACCAGTGCTGGTATACCCTAGTATCCGTATATATCACAAAACGGGTTACATTAGGCCTACTCAAGATGTTTTCCGGACTTAAGTAATTAAAATACTTATCTGCGGTGAGAAAGTATGGTCACAGACAATGCAGTTCTGGTGTCAAAGTTCATTGTTTTTAATACAAAACTATTAAAATGAAGTGGAAAATTCGCCCTTGTACCCCATCCCAACGATCCTACTCTCATCCCTTCGCCTTGATTGGGAAAAAATGATTTCGTATCGAGATTCGATGTTGATAATAAAAAACGAATAATCTAACAGAAGACAATATTTCGGCAAGGATTCTCTTGCCGTCATGGTAAAACATCTCTTGGTTACCCTACTTGGTACCTGATGTAGGCAAGAGAAGTTGACAAGAATCTTGGAGCTGGATTTCGCTTGATTTCGCTTTTATTCTTGACAAATACTAGGGAAGAAAGTTCACAATAATATATGCTTCCTCTTATAATTAATTCCACGAACAAGACGTAATATTTTTAAATAATTCATTTTTTTGTGCATTCAAAGTGGTATAACTTGAGAAGTTGAAACAACAATTCATCACTTTACATTCATGTTTTTTGCCGTGATTTTTCGAAGTATCTTCGCTATAGAAACAAGTTAGTAATTATCATAACTTGAATGTCCGTGATACTCGCTGGAGTGTGTATATACAGAACATAAGCTCGCGTTGTATTACCATATTTCATTGTGTATAATTTGTTACTCCGGTGTAATAAAACCCTAAAACTTTCTCCACTCAACGTAATGAAAATTGCATGCGGAATATAGCTCCGTTGTGAGAAGAATTGCACCCCTGTTCACTCCATAAATCTTCGCTTGAGAGATACTTTATATTTCCATGATGGTAGGTCGTATGATGGACTTTTCGTATAGCTGTATTCACAAAAGAACAAGGCCAATTCTAACCAACGGAACAAATAAATGTTATGGCATGTTATATTTTCACGTTGATAGTTTTTTATGGAGACGCAATTGCATATTTCAAAGTATTTAAGTGAAATACAATCACAGCCTATCGTTTTCATTGTCAATGTGACATATAGATGATCGCAATCATTTTACGAATTAATTCATTTTGTAGTGAAACTGCTTCACATTGAAAGAATTGAAAGAAGAATCTCTGAAATAATGTCGATTCATAATATACATTCACGATATAGATTACGTTTTATTTGTGTGTAACGTTATGCTGTGAGGTGAAAATCGATGGCAAAAATATCGAGTGTTACTGTTAAATACAAGTAATCTTTCCACCTTTGTTATTATACAATTTGATTCATCAGTATTTTCGGCAAATATCGTATGCAACTTATTTTTCTTTTCAAATTCGGTATCTTGAACTGTTGAAGATTTAGGCCTATATGATCACTTAGAAACTTTACGGTCTACGTCTGTTATGAAACGGCAACAAATAAATTGTGTTGTGCAAACAAGTTGAATAATAATGGAGAATAAATCGAGCATTGCAAGCTCTAGCTGGAATCAAGAAACTGACAACTCCATCCTGAGGGCTTAGTCTCGACAGAATTTCCTCACAAAATTGGTGGCAATTTTTCCAAAATCGCCGAAACGCTATCCTCGGCGTAAAATCAATATCAATCAACCTCGTTAACGATAATTCAAACCCGTTTCCGTCTGGTAGATACCTAGTGATTTCACATCCACCTCTGTCGGATTGGATCGCCTCAAGATTTGAAATACTAATTTAAATATCTGATTCCAGTTGAATTTATGCGGTAAAGTGATTTTTACTATGTTGCAGACGTATGAAAAAACAGTAACATATTTGAAAAATACTGTACTAGGGAGAATATTTCGACATGGCCCTACTTCTTGAAACTTTTATTTTTTACCGATTTTTTTGTTGCGAAAAATGAGCTTCTCATTTGAACACGATTCATGATTATCAATTTTGGTAATTATTTTTAGCCTAGTTGATTATTTCAAGAACTATAGTTATTTATGACTGAAAACTATGTCTAAGACTATAGTTTTAGTTATTTCACTAAAACAGATCTTATTTGTGATCAATATTCGATTATTTTGACCATTATGCGTTCCATGTTTTTCTGTTTATTCATTTCATTCTTAGTTTTCTGGAGTTTGAAATTTAAACATTCATACAATAATGAAGAAAGCCATAGCGTTTACATAACAGTATTAACAGCTCAATTTTTCAATATTTCAAATTTTAAGACAGAAGTCAAAGACAGTAATAATAAAATTATATATATATATATATATATATATATATATATATATATATATATATATATATATATATATATATATGTATATTTATATATATATATATATATATATATATATATATATATATATATATATATATATATATATATATATATATATATATATATATATAAATAAATGGCCGACTGTGAAGCCATATACGAGCGATATATTATAATCATCCAAAATCATTCGTCTATATTTAAACCAAGATGCATTGAGGGTTACGATTAAATGTCTATGTTTAAACGCAACCCTCAATGCATCTATGTATATACTTATGCCTGTTCAAGGGCAACGACGAATATCTAACACAGCCTATAACGTCTGTCTCGGGTAGCCAAAGCACTACTTTTGAAACGAAGCCGATTGGGCGTTCGTTATGGACATCACTCATCTCCCTATCATTCGTACTCCCAAATAACCTAGTTTTTGCTAGGTTCATTGAAAGCGTAATAATAATATGACGAACATACAGTTCTTACAGTGCCACATAGATTATTTCTTACTGAATTATGGGCATTTTGATTTATAATCTCTGTGATTATAATCATTGGACGAGTCGTTCAGGAGACCGGGGTTCGATTCCAGGCATTGGGATTCCGACCATCCTGACAGAGGTGCATCGAGGTTTCCCTCTGTCATTCAGGTTCATACTGGGATGATTCCTTAAGAACAGCTACGGCTGTCGCCTCCCCTCTGTCTGAAAATACTCAATGAAATAATCTTTCATCTGCATGATCCTCCTATCATCTCATTCATCGTTCACCGACGCCAGTAGATATTATAGACATCAGTACGGTGCATATATAAATCATTGGACGAAAGGAAAAAAAACGTAGGGAGAAAGTAAGCTCCGTTTTCCATTACTCATTCAGCTATGACACTGCTTTGGAAACTGTAGTCAAGTCGGGCGTGGGTTCGAGTGCCACATGAGACATCGGGTGGTTGCTCTGATACACCGAAAGTATCGTACACCGAAAACGTTATTTTAGAGGGTGACTGTACTTGGAGGCAAGACCCGAGTAGAAGGACAATTCAGGTGTAGTTGCGATATTGTAATTAAATAGTGGGGGCTATCCCCTTTTCACACCAAAATAATATACTGTCATGTATGCAAATTTCGTTCTTTTCGGTGTTCAACATTTCCGATGTACGATTTTTTCGGTGTAAGAGGCAACAATATCGGTTTTTGTAAACATCGTTCATCCATCATCCGCTCATTCGTATCCTCAAATAACCCATATCTGTTCGAGGAGGAGGGGTAGGAGGAGGGGGGTAGGGGAGAGCATAATCATCATCGGAAAGTAATGCGTGCATATAAATAAAACCCTTTCTCGTAATACGAAGTCCATACATTATCTTATATTTGACATTTTCTAAGCTTGACTTTATCCCTGCAAATTCTTTATGCGACGAAAAAAAGGTGTTTTTCTCTTTTCTTTTCATGAAAATAAAATACCCCCAAACACTCAGGAAAAGTGAACAATATAAAAGCAGACTCATAACATATAATTTATCACGTTTTCTCCTTTAGTGTATTATACTCTAACTCTGCTTTTTATATCTTATGGAGTGTCTAGTTTTAATACTACGAGTGCTTCACGAAGACCGTGGCTCATTCAGCCGAGGCATGGGGCGTGAGTTCGTGTCCCGAATGACGCATGGGTTATTGCAAACGTTCTGTCACCTTTCATCATAATTACCGTTTCATTATTGCCCAATCATCCGTATACGAATGAGTAACCCCGCATAAAGCCGTTGGTGGGATCGTTATAAATACACTATTTAAAAAAATGCGAGAATGAGAAATTCTTGACCAGTGGCTAGCACGCTGAATCGTCTCCGGTTCGATTCCTATCATGGTTGACCATCCTGACAGAGGTTCTTCGTGGTTTCCTTCTATCGTTTCAGGTTCATACTTGGATGGTTTTTTAACAAGAGGCTACGACTGACTCCTCCCCATTATCCAAATGTACAGCTAATAAAATAACCTTTCATCTCATTTTGCCATCATCTCATTCATCAATCACCGACGCCAATAGATCTCAGTGATCAGTGCAGTGCGTCGTCAAACCCAATGATATAGATGCTAATGGAATCAATTTTTGGCTTCACATGATAGATTCATAACTGTTCAAACTCGTTTCAGATCATAAATACTGCCAATTGCAATAAAGTGCATTGATGGCGTATAAATTCTGTCTTATAAACCACGTGTGGGTGTTAATGTTACACATTAATTGTTAAACGCTGTGATAATGATTTCTTAGACACTTCCTAATATGCGAACCCGAGGTTTTTCTTTTTTTACATGCCGTAATTTATTTGAACATTTGTGACAGTAATAGGAAAGCGCAGTATTTGCTTTATGAGATGAATGTAGAAGTATAAAAATATAAAAGGAAAATATTCTGTCAATGTACTATTCATGTATACATACCTTGGATTATACTTCATATGTAAACGCTACCTGTTGTTATTCTGCATAGAACCTGTTGATCAAATGTTGAACACATATCTAGATGGCAGTTAACTGGAAATAAGGTTTGGGTGATCTTACGCACGGTGACCATGGTGACCATCAGATTGTAACATATATACAGCTTCAATGTCAACTAATCCGGACAGTTTAATAAGATACACCAGAATGAATGTTCAAAGGCTGCGTGGCTAACAATAAAAGGCAGTACGTCGATAAAAGTTGTACACAATTCCAAGTTTTGATGGTCGTGTTTTGTCTTCTTACACAACTGCATGGCGAGTAATCGTTAGATATATCATAACTCATTTTATTTTATACATCGTGATGCTAAATAGTATTTGACTTGAAGTTTGAACATTATAAATGATGTCAGGGTCGTATATTCTTCATATATTCATTAATTGATACTTATATGTACTGTCCACGTTTTCAAATGGATTGTATGTATATTAAATTTTGGGATTGCCGTTCGATCAAAAAATCGTGATCGAAATCGAAGTTCACAATATCGAAAATCGATCGAATCGAATCGAAATCGATTTTATTTTTATCGAAAATCGATCGAATTGACGAATCGAAATAGAATCGAAATCGAATCGAAAAAAAAACGTGTTAGGTAGCAAATACCATGTTTATATACCCCGCATGCGCTATATATAAGTATAATGTTACCAATGGAAGCGAGCGCCTTACTCGTGACGTCTCGCGCTACTCTTGTACTGTTGTGACACGCTTTCGATCTTCGAAAACTTTTCGATATCGATCGAATCGAAAATCCAATAGTACATATCGAAATCGAATCGAAAACCTATAATCGAAAATCGATCGAATCGATCGAAATCGAACGGCAACCCTAATATATTTACATAACGTTGAATCATGGATTGATAGGTTTGAATGAAATGTCTTTCGTATCACGGTACTTGTAGTAAGTTGTTCTCAATCGTCATCAATTCTCCAGAGAGTGGTCGGTCAACTGTACTGAAAATAAACTGTCCTAAAACGCGACTGACCTAAAAATTGACCGACTGTATTAAAACTGACTGTATTAAAAGTGAAACCCAACTGTCCAAAAAAAAAAAATATATACAAAAAACCAACTGACCTAAACTTCAATTTCTTAAGCAACCTGTACAGAAGTAAAAGTGAGGGGTTTGGTCACTCCCCTTCACCGTTTGTTACCACCCATAGAATATTGTATAGGGTTTTTAGTGATGATCAAGGTTATATAAGGTTTGTGTCGAGTGCAATTTCTGAATGAGAGGAGGTAAATCTCCCCCTTTCACTTCTGCACAGGTTGGTCAAGAAGTAGAAGTTTATGTCAGTTGGTTCCTAGTACATTGTTTTTTTATGACAGTTGACATTATGGGCAATCGTGTTTTAGGACAGTCGTTTTTTAGTTCAGTGGGTACCTTTTCCATGTATCTTCTCTCTTTCTATTCGCTTTGAACGCCTCAATTGCCGTCTTGCATGTATGGTATCTTATCTGAAAATACACAAAGTTATATGATGAAAAAAGTGCAACATTTGAAAAATACGAATCAACTTTCCGACTTGTAAGTTCATGCACTTATAAGTAACTATATATAGTCTTGTATTCGTGAATATATGTTTCTTGACTTCTTGAAAATTAATGTTGACAAATAACAGAATACCAAATTGATCAAAATTAACGCCGCTTCCAGCCTCTACCGTGACGGTCGGCCATGACGGGAGTCGACCCCGGTCTTCTGAACGATGGTTCAGCTCGCCCGAGGGGTAAACAACTAGTGAATTCGATGTACACCTGATTTCAGATTTCAAGGGATTTCAGGGAGATTTTACGGGATTTCAAGAAGATTCAAAGGGAGTTCAAGAAGATTTCAAGGGATTTCATGAAGATTTCATGACAAGTGTACATCAGATTTCAGGAGTTGTTAACCTCCCCCCCCCCAATCTACCCGTCTCGGGAATTGTCAACCACACCAGACATGCTTTTCAAACTAAATGCATGTTTCCTCTCGTGTATTAACTGGGAATGAGACTATAACAATGAAGTACCTTAGCTTAGCTTTTCGTCTGCTATGTATCGTACTCTGCAACACAAACCAAACTAACTAACTCCATCTCATCACACCGTAATATCAACCAAACTGGGGTCTCACAGAAAAGTTCCGCCACAATACTAATAAATTTCACAGTGGGGATAAAAAAGAGTAATATTATACCGTCTTGAAATCTCGCATCGTCATAAGTTTCTCTGGCTTTTGGTGGTTGAAATTCTGGCCTCAGTCCAAAGGACTTCTCGTCGAGCAAGCGATTAGAGATGTGGAGGCTGCGGAGGCTGCAATCCGATGGAAGACGGTCTTCTACCAACGTAACAAACACAAAATCACCGTTATACATTTTTATTTCTGTGATATTTTCACTGTTTTATGTTATTACGTGACTAGGTTTATACTATGAGTAACGCAAGAACATCTCAGAAGCGTTACACATTCTCGAACTTGCAGCGATAGTATGAAATTACCAAAGTTTTTACAATTTTTCTACTGTAGACGACCGTATGGTTAACAATAATTTTGATATCCACAGCGTAACTTTTCTAGTATCAACGTGATATATAAACGATCATATCAGCTTTCCGCCTGAACATATTGTAGTGAAACTACTTCATATACCATTAAGAGTGGTATTTTATAAAATAATGTCGATCTATAATAATCATTCACATTAGGTATGTCATTTGAATGTAGCGGTACATGTGAGGTGGAAATCGACGGCAAAATATCGAGCGTCACTGCTGCACATTAATTTTCTCACATTTATTATTATAAAATTCGAGTCAATAGCATTTTCGACAGTCAGTCTGCACCTTACGATGTATTTGTTAATTTTGTATCTTGCATTATCGGAGTCTTATGTCAATTCAAATTTACGAAATCACCCTGGCGGAAACATAGTGCTTTATGGAGGCTGGGTAATCCTCAACATTATTCGTGAGTGTTTATTCATGCCCAGGTGTAGAAATTGCCATCATTTTACTTGGTTATTGTTTCAAGTTTCAGCTCTTACACGCTCTCGTGACTAAAACAACATGGCACTGTTTGAACTAGACGAGGCGGCAGGTGAAGTGGGAAGTTTCCTGGCAATGTTTCTACAAATATAGACTATGAGATGGACTTGTAAAGTCCGCTCTCGTCCATATATAGTTCACCTCATGGTTCAAACCCATTTTAAACCACATGAGACTTTTGTAGAACATTGTTCCTATAATGTATCTCGTGCAAGAAAATACATTTTAATACCTTATTCAGTAAACATTTCCTAACATCATTATGGACATACATAACACAAAACTTTCAACAAATACTAACTATATGATCCGAAAAAAAAAACACGTAATTGCGTTGCTGCTGTCGCTCACAAAACTAAATAATATTTCAACGCAGTCATTACGGAATAGTGCCTCTACTCTACAAGCCTGTCTGTATGTCTGTTATCTACCAGGCTTTGAAGACCGACAAGCATCGATCTCTCAAGACACAACATCCAACACAGAAACCTAACCCTACTCCGTGTGATATTAGAGCCAAGCTCGCACACGTCATGTCGACTACTAGCTATAACTATACTGGCTGAAAATAAATCATTGCTTCGAAAGACGCCGTTCAGACACTTCGTTGCCTCGCCGTTAAAACCTGGGTGCGATCTGAAACCTCCAGAATCTTATATGTATAAGCGCTGGATACATTCCGAAACCTTTACCCTGCCTATTGTGATCTGTCCATTGTACTGGACCATTACACAATAAACCACTTTAAGAGGCGTGCTAGGGCTAGCTAGCTAGCTACAAGAGACTTTGAGACTTCCATTGGTTGATTTTTATTTGAAGAGCTACCTACCATGACAACAGAATGTATGTCATGGTAGCTAGTAATGATAAAGTCACGTTCAATTATGGTAATAGGCCTATTCAATAATTCATAATGTATATAATGAGCATCCAATAATGTATCATATTTCGTAGCGCACCTTACATGAGCAGTGCTGGAATTTTGTGCTGACAACAATGAACCCAAGACCAGACATGTTAATGTTACCATAGCAGCTAGCTCTTTCAGTATGCGTGAACCGATCAAAAAGTTGTGGTCTCTTGGCGCTAGTTAGCTCTTTCACGTGAGTTATCAGCTGTTGGGGTACAGGATGTGGTTTGTTACTTTTTGACCGTGGGGATTACACGCAACTTATTTCTCCTATTCCACTGTCACTGGAACATATGTCTGCATGGTGTTCATAGATAAGAGGCAGTTGGTCCAGTGGCTAACCCGCTGAACCGTCACTCAGATCGTGATTATTGTTATTGCTTGACGACTCCACCAACAGCCATGCTATTCGGGGGTACTAATGAGTAGGTGATGATGAAACTATATGAATTGACGATCAGTGAAATGACGTTTACCGCCCATGCCTTGAATATAGGAATCGAACACAAAAAGCGGTGCCTTGGCTAACTGATATACGGAGGAAGGCACTGTCTTTTATAGTAATCCAGGGTTTGATTCCTGTCATTTTCGACCTCCTAACAGTCGTTTTCCGGTTGTTTTAACAACAAGGCATTTATGTATAAATACACAATGAAACCTAATCAACCTCTGTTCGTATAAGTGAATTACAGCTCATGTTTGTAACAAGGTTTTGTGAATAATGTTTGCTCAACGACCCCGCAAGGATATTCGAGTTCGATGAATGATTGTTGGCCCGCTCGATGAACCGTGGTTGGCACACGTCCCAATTGACTCGACCAGGGCATGAACCCGGTAATAGTGTTACGCCTGGAAGTTATGCTTCATCTATCTAACTAGATTTGAGAGTCAGATTCAACACTATAATTCATGTTGTGTACATAACGTACACTTGCGGTCACATTCAGTGATCGAACAAGTCACGTCAAAATGCGCCCTGGAGAAAATTCACTGATTGTTTACGCACTAAAACTAGGAGACAGGGTACACTTGCGGTCACAATTTTTTTCTCACAAAATTATAATTAGACGTAGCATAAAATGGAGGCTTATTTTGAAGACAGTTTTTCGTCTTTGTGCGTACATTATCTGGTGGTCTTAGTGCTTCAAAAAGTGTCGAGTAATTTTTTTTCGGAATGCACTTTAAATTGTGACTAGATCGACCTATGTATGTGACCGTGAGTGTACGTATCTATTATGTATATGTATTACTTATTCTTTAGTCAATCTTGACAGCAACCCCAAACAAAATCACACTCAAAAATGCAAATAGTGAAAGATGTAGAAGGTATAAGTAATTTAAAACTTGTTTGTTTGGTTAGTGAACAGCAATATGGAAGAGAATGAAACATGCGTTTTAGTAGTACGTTTGCCCGTGCTGGGTCGAGATAAACGAGGATGGGAGTATGGGGCGCGGTGTAGTGCTATATCCTGATAGCATGGGTCGAGGCACCGTAACTCGGTCGTTCTTATACCAACTGGCTAGAGGACTATAATGTTGGCACGGGTAGAGGCGCCGTGATTTCATTGTTGTGACCAACTGGCTGAAGGGCCACACTGTTAGTACGGGTGGAGGTGCCGTGATTCGGTCGTTCTGACTACCGTAACTGGCCAGAGGACTATACTGTTGGCACGGGTAGAGGCGCCGTGATTTCGTTGTTGTGACCAACTGGCTGAAGGGCCACACTGTTAGTACGGGTGGAGGTGCCGTGATTCGGTCGTTCTGACTACCGTAACTGGCTAGAGAACTATACTGTTGGCACGGGTAGAGGCGCCGTGATTTCGTTGTTGTGACCAACTGGCTGAAGAGTCATAGTGTTAGTACGGGTGGAGGTGCCGTGATTCGGTCGTTCTGACTACCGTAACTGGCCAGAGGACTATACTGTTGGCACGGGTAGAGACGCCGTGATTTCGTTGTTGTGACCAACTAGCTGAAGGGCCACACTGTTAGTACGGGTGGTGGTGCCGTGATTCGGTCGTTCTTATACCAACTGGCCAGAGGACTATACTGTTGGCACGGGTAGAGACGCCGTGATTTCGTTGTTGTGACCAACTGGCTGAAGAGTCATAGTGTTAGTACGGGTGGAGGTGCCGTGATTCGGTCGTTCTGACTACCGTAACTGGCCAGAGGACTATACTGTTGGCACGGGTAGAGACGCCGTGATTTCGTTGTTGTGACCAACTGGCTGAAGGGCCACACTGTTAGTACGGGTGGTGGTGCCGTGATTCGGTCGTTCTGACTACCGTAACTGGCTAGAGGACTATACTGTTGGCACGGGTAGAGACGCCGTGATTTCGTTGTTGTGACCAACTGGCTGAAGAGTCATAGTGTTAGTACGGGTGGAGGTGCCGTGATTCGGTCGTTTTGATGACTAACTGGATAGAGTATTATAATGTTATAGCATGGTTTGAGGTGCCGGGATTCGGTCCTTCTTACCAACTGGCTAGAGAGCTATACCGTTGGCATGGGTAGAGGTGCCGTGATTCCGTTGTGACCAAGTGAGGGCTATACTGTTAGTACGGGTGGAGGTGCCGTGATTATGTCGATCTGAGCAACTGGCTTAAGAGTCATACTGATGCTCATGGGTGGAAGTGCCGTGATTCTGTCAGACAAGCGAATACTGTTAGCATGGGTAGAGGTGCCGTGATTAGGTCGTCATTTTAAATAGCTTACTATACTGGAGCCGCTGCTCAACCAAGTAATCTTACTATAGGCCTACACATAACAAGGGTTGTCAGTTGATATTCGATAGTCCTCCACTTCGAATGATCCATGAGAGTGTGTCAGTATCGATTCAATCGATATAATCGATACATCGTAACGTTTTCACAATATCAACAACTGGGCCTACTAGAATGCTACATAGATTCTGGGTTTAGAGTATAGTTCACCGTGTATGCTAGCAGCTGTATCCGATAAAAGAGGGTGGCAAGAACATAATTGTTTGTAGGCGATTGGTAAACACCCCCCCCCCCCCCCCTGTCAGTCACACAACAGGTGATTGAACGAGAAGAAATCAGGGCTAAAGACATGTCAGGCAGTGTTTATTTCTTCATATTGGTTTTCACAGTGAACTGACGACCTAATGATAACTAGGATCCATTGGCGTCGGATGAATAATTATTGAGATGATGGGATGATGGTTTCTTCTGGATAATGGGAAGGATAGTGGGAAGGAAACGGTCATTGCCTATATTATAGGAACCATCCCGATATCACCCTATTTACTACTGATGGAACCCATAGAGTGCCTCATCTGTACAGGTGAACGGTGGCGTGAATAGCACCGAGGCCCGTTTTAGCCTTATCCCGGCCTCCCGGTCTATTATCGCGGAATTCCCAAAATTCCCAAAAGCCTTGAGCTGGTCAGAGGATAGATTAGTTCTTCATTCTATGGTACTTCAATGTGCCACGTGGTGAGGAGTTAGAAGGGAGTGCATGTGAAGTCGAGTGGGTGAGAGGGGAATTTAATATAGCGTGACATTTTTTGAATTATCATCTGAACTCGGCTTACGTGGAGCCCCTGTTGATAACTTGTACTTGTTGTCTGCTTCAGGAGTTCCTGGACGGTTTGAGCCAGGCCACGCCCACTCTGGACGACCACTCCATGTTTAGCTCCTCTGGCTCCCTCTCTCCCTCTGGCGGCGACCTGGAACAGGAAGCGGGACATCTCACTGACACGGTAAGTCGATCTACTCACACAATTCCGCTTCGTCAGAAGCGTCTTCGTGTTCATTTCACGTTCAAAAGCGTCTACTTAAAATGAACATTGAAAAAAAAAAAATATATATATATATATATATATATATATATTCTTTTCATCAACATTGGGCTCTTGATATAAAATGCGCTGTTATTAGTGCGCATCACTGCCTTTCTTGCTCAGGATCTACGGTTCGACTCCCAGCGCAGTGAGTCACTGAGTAATAATGTCACAAAGTTTAACGTTCCCATTTGTCACATTTAAATCTCGGAAATTTTCCCTGGCGGGAACGTTTTGCCCTATGCGCCCTAGGGACTCCTCAACTGCCATCTAGATGTCTTTTACGCTTCCCAATATCCTGACAGCGTGGTTTGTTCCGGACAGAAATGTGAAACGATTGAAGAAAAACGGAAAACGAATCAAACTATTATCTTATTCGACACAAACTGTAACATCAGAATGCGCTTGCAAATGCAATTTGGCCGACGCTTGTCAATGAAAAAACACATGAAAATCACATGAAAAACATATCAACAATGTAATATTTTAATCAGTGTCATTTTTGAAAATATGCACGCGCTTCAAGACTGAACTTTTCTCAAGCTCCACTTTTAAAACACTAATATAGCGTTCCTGTAACATTCTCTGTCGATGATACGATTATGTCCCAGCAAAAATTGTCAATGTCATTTTCAGTATTTCTCATTTCTGTTTCACCGTGTATTTATATCTGGAGGCACCAAGCGAAGCTCGCTAGCAGTTTTTATATTCATTTTATAAACTTTCATTGGAGTGAGTGAAGTCAAAAGTAAATCAATTACTAAACCTTTTTGTCTTTAATATTCAATCTCAATTATTGTCATTCGTTTGCGTCACACACACACACACACACACACACACACACACACACACACACATATATATATATATATATATATATATATATATATATATATATATATATAAATATATATATATAAATATATATATATATATATATATATATATATATATATATATATATATATATATATGAATATATATATATATATACATATATATATATATATATATATATATATATATATATATATATATATATATATATATATATAAATATATATATATATATATATATATATATATATATATATATATATATATATATATATATATATCACTATAGCTTATACTCTTCATCAGCCGAGCTCCACTTCTCAATGAATTCTCTTTAAAATACATGAGCTTCGTGTTTGGATAGCGGAAAATTCAAATTAGGTTATTCCATTTCGTATTTTGTAAAGAGAAATTCGAGCTTTGGATTGAAATTGAATTAACGTTAGAGACATCGCAAGATGTGATGAAAACTTGACTGAACGAGAGGTATTAAATTGTCTGAAAATTAATTACATGCTTTTTTTGTCAATAGTCTGATTCGGTATAGTCATGATGGGCGTGGAGAAGATTGTCATTCCATATACAGTAAACAAAATGACCCGCGTTTTTTTTGTGGGGGGGAGGGGGTTTGTGCGTGCGTGGCATACAGGTCAGGAAAACGGACCAATCGATCAGAAACTTTGTCTGCATATTGATGTCACGCCAGAATAGGTTGGGATTGTTTTTCCAAAAAATCGGTCGAACGGTTTGCCCTGAAAAAATTTGGATACTTTGGAAAATCTCCTCATGAATAACCCGGAGGGAAAATACTTGAAAAGTGAAAATTTTTTGGAGGCTTTAAAATTTTCATCGAATATGTAGAAACCATCCAGTCACACACATTTTCAGTGATTTATAAAACATTCGGATAGCAAATGACGAAGAAAACACATTTGTTTATGTTATTTTTTTCAAAATCAATCAAAGCTATTGAGAAACTAATCAAATGTATAAGCAACAAGTGTCAATCGAATGTTCAATTGAATGAAACATGAATGATGAATGAAACAGGAAGGCCGTAGATGTTGATTGAATAACAGAATATTTTTCATTCTAGATTTCTATACTTCTAAGCTCTCATCTCACAACGCGTATAGCCTACTGCGTTTCCCAGTTTCAAATAATTTTGCTTTTTACAACCGTCCAGTAACGGCCAGGTTATAGAGAAATCGGCGAAGTATCATAAGTGAAAGGACATTGTCTTGACAACACCCCTTTTCAATCACATTCAGGAATTTTGTATTCACAAATCAATATCAGAGAAGAGCGGCAACTCTACCTTTTTGAAACTCCGTCTGAATCAAACTGTGTCAGAAAAAAAAATTGTATCGAAATTAAGTTGTGTCAGAACAAACACGTTGATGGTTTTCAACGGTTTCTTTTTTACAGATTACCTGCCAAGCCTGTACGCTTATGGTTTATAAACGTTTCACTATTTATACCAAAAATATCGTGATAAAATCTGACACAGTTTTTTTCAACACTGATTATTTTCGACACAGTCGTTTCAAACAACGTTTCTAAAGGTA
Source organism: Brachyptera risi (assembly GCA_964007535.1). Taxonomy (NCBI): domain Eukaryota; kingdom Metazoa; phylum Arthropoda; class Insecta; order Plecoptera; family Taeniopterygidae; genus Brachyptera; species Brachyptera risi. The sequence continues at coordinate 20,141,604 of OZ023326.1, forward strand.
CAGTTGAACTCCGACAGTACGCCTATCTCTGACGAAGCTAGAAAGGGGTTAGGTCTCGTTATATATCAAACTGTAAAACAAAGTGTAGGATTTCAACTGTAAAAACCCTTCTATGATATTTTATTCCAGCACTGGAGGGGAGGTACCCCCACCATAGGCTCGTACAGTCCTAGCAGCAAATCTGAAAAGGTACATTTAAAATCCGACACGGTAATTTTCTGACGCCTTTTTTTACTTACTTTTTTTTTCATCCATAGCCTTAATTGGGGAACAATGATTTTGTATCAAGTTTCGATGTTATTAAAAAAAAAAAAAAAAAAAAAACTTACTCCGTCTTTCTTGACACTGTGATTTTCCGACACATTTTTTTTCTGACACAGTGTTTTTCTGGCACAGTTTTTTGATAGTAATTTTCTTTCGCAGTTTTTCTAGTCAGTGTTTCTTTGACACAATTCTCTCAAACACAGTTTTCCTACACAGTTTTTTTTGCCATTTTTTGACACAGTCATTTTATGACAGAGCTCTCCGACACGGTTTCTTGACACAGTCATTTTATGACATGATGTTCTGTATGTAGTTTGAAAACGTTACAATTTACATTCCCAATTTAAATACCAAAGATGACTCCATCAAAATAATATCAAGTTTGACCAGCTTTGTTCTCCTGTACTGTCATGTACTGTCTGTGCTATGCCTTATTGTTAAAACTTGAATATAGGGGTGTACGAGTTTGAGAATTCAAGTTTTAGTCGAGTTCGAGTTTGAGAGAAAATCGCGAGTTACGTGTTCGAGTTCAAGGTCAAAAATAGAGAGAAAAGTTGGGCCAAGATTCGCATATCAGTAGCAACCTCTGGACCATAAGATTCGAAAAAAATTATCACATTTCATATTCGGGACAATACAAGTACAGAAAAATTGATTTAAAAAAGAAAAAGAAAAATCGAACTCGAAATTTTCGAGCTCAGCTAAATTTGAACTCGGATTCGAAACTCGAAACTCGACCTGAAACATTCGAGTGTTCGCCGCAAAACCCCTACTTGATTCAATCGCTGTCCGGACCTTCGAAGCATCATCAGGCTGATAAGTGAATGAATTGCGTGGTTTCACGGCGCGTCATCGACGCGGTAATTGGAGCCTATAATAGGCCAATGATAACGGTGGACGTTCAGTATGATGACAAGCCTATCAGGTTAACCTGTTGATGGCAGAGTTAATTGAGTTGGGAAGTTGTTGAACGATAACGCCTTGCAAATTGCAATCTAGAAAGTGTTTAAAGACGTAATGGAGTTGTAATTGACTTTATGGATAATGTCAATAACGTCAACAAGTTTGTGTCGTGGCTGTCTTTTCAATGTTAATAATCTCTCATTTTAATGCAAAAGGTAATTGGATGAGCGATAGCAGAGACTTCGCCCTTTTTTTTCATCATTTGCTGAATTGTCTGCAAAGCACTGTACATGTCATACCATTAATTGACTGATCAACATGAACGTTTCCTTGACTTATTCGGCTTGGAATTGTATGGTATTTTGGTCAAATCGGTTGGACCATTTTTCAGAAACTTCACCATAAAGTTTCTAAAAATTCCATAAGAATAGGCTGGGTTGTTACGGTACATTTGAGAAATGAATTCTCTTCAAAAATATTCGAATTTCTACTGAGTGTGAACATATGAAATGGACACATTATCACAACATTTATCTGGGTTTTAGGCACTATGTAATGATAACTGAGATCTATTGGCGTAGGAAGTTTTTATTCAAATCGGACCAGCTCCGTTCAAAAAAAAAAAATCATTTAATGTTTTCAAATCATATGCTGTATTTGCCCAGTTGAAATGACTCTGATTGTATGAATATCAAGATTCAAGAAGCATACCTATTATTGTACGATACTTTTCCCTGGTATAGGTCTAATTTTCAACGAATTGAAAACCGCCCCATTAATATCTAATACTTGAGTTGTCTAATAATGTTCGTCGCGTGTAACTCAACGTGCGTTTCAATTGGTTTGTGTAGATAATCAATGCCGAATAGTTTCGTTTCCGTGCAGTCTACGTTATCAATGTGGGATTTCAAAAACAAATCTCCTAGTTTTAGTCCAACATTCCTTCGATATATATTTTATATTTTCTCACTTTAATTATACTTACATTTTATTGGTTTGTATTTTTGATATAGGCCTACACTTCTCACTCTATCACTGTTTTTTATATATACAATTCTTATAGTTTCCCATATTTTATTAGGGTATCACAATAATTCTTTTTAATCATTCAATTTGTTTTCATTCAATATTCTAATCGTGTTCCAATGTTTTTTTATGTACTGTTACACTGCAGCCGAGTGGAATCGTCTTGGCGGCAGTGTTTTCTGTAGACCAATTCTCTCCTATAGTTGTGATTTTAAAATGAATAAAAAGGCAATAAATCACAAGAGCATGCTCCTTCATGCTATACCTATATAAATCACCTATATGGTCAACAGCCAAGTCTTCAGGATCTCAATGGTCTTAATCTAATCTCTATAAAACAAGAGCTTTCACGTGCAAGAGTTTTTCAGTTGTTCTATTGAGCTACCTGGATATGTGCAATATATTTTTATTGTGTTTCGGATAACTTCTTTGTATAGTGTATGGATTGTTCACTATATAGGTTCCTATGTAATTTTTTGTAACTAGGCAAACGCGTTATGTGTTGCCGCGTTGATCGATGAGCTGGAACATATCAACTTATCTTTGGATTGGTTATTATATATATATATATATATATATATATATATATATATATATATATATATATATATATATATATATATATATATATATATATATATATACACCTTGAGATTCAAACCATTACTTCACTGCCATCTTATTTATCCTTATTGATTTCTATTATAATAAAGAAGGCTTTATTTTAATCGTTCACAATCAAGTGGTGACACCTGTGGCTTGGTTTCAATTGGTATCTCAATAGCTTTGAGTGATTTACAAAAATTACATTATATATATTTTTTACATCAAAACGGCTGATCCGATTTGAGTGAAAGTTCGCAATAATGTATATCATTATTATATTAAAATTCCCTGAGAATTTGAATTCTCTCAGATGGAATTGTTTTCACGAATTTTTCACTCTGGGTCATTCTCATAGGATTTTTGAAAACTTTGAAATGAGTTTTCTCTAAAGTGGTTGAACCGATTATGCCTCAAAACTATACAGTATCGAATTAGATAAGGACACTTGTGTATGTCAAGTTTCAACTGATTTTGAATTTTCGTTTGACCTATGGAGCGCGAAAAAAAGGCACTTTTTTGGGGTATGGTGAAATTGAGTCTTCGTTTCGCTCATCCAATTATTCCCTCGAATATTATACTTTTACTTCACGAAAATACCACTATTATTATGACGATCTTGTTTAACTTATATTTAATCATTTCTTGCTATTGTTGTAGTGTGTTAAAGTGGCAATCTTATTGTTGGCAGTGTTTTGATAAAAACTTACATATAGACTACATGGCTTGCAAGTCGTTTGTTGATTTAGATCTCGCGAACAGAGCTCTTTCTTTCGTACAAGACGCACGAGTTCCATCAAAAGTATTTCATTTTCAATTAAAGTGGTGATAATGTACAAACGCAGCTGTCTTGAACAACAGTCCTATAGACGCTGTCTTTCCTCTTTGTGGCATAGAACTTGTAGAAAGACGACCCTTGAGTCTCGTGTTTTGTGTTGTTGTTGCACAGTGCATTTTTATTCATACACATGAAATATTAATTGCTCCGAGATTTTAAATGAAATATTTTCCGTTTATTTTCGCTTAATCTCATGCTTTTCCTAAAAGATGTTTTCACTTCATGAAAACATATAACATATAGTCAACTATATAATAGTATATTATTCATGCAATCAAATATGTCAAAAGTAAAAAGTCACTGATTTTACGCTGTTCCCTTTGTATATTCAAAATATTTTACTTTTTTTCTCGAATATAATGATATTTCCTTCTCTGGACATATTCTTCTCTTCATCATATCATTTTTGTTAATTCATTTTCAATTCCGTTTAGTGGCCATACAAATTATTTATATCAAGTCCATATTAGAATTTGTAAGTATCATACTATATAATTAAATTAATTGGTTTATTTTTCATTTCTTTTCTCTCAGCATCATGATTCAGCTTTATTTAACGCAATAAATGAAGTCGATCATGTTGTTTGTATTCATGTGTTCACCCACAGACAAGACAAACAGACTTTGTGGATGTTTGAAGATTAATGATCTTGTAACTCGATAACGTGATTTTGTGAGAATAATAATGATTGTAAAAATGATGGTATAGGCTTACGTCCAGGACATCAAGTACAAAATGTTCCGTTGGACGTGTCATGTGATTTACATCACAATACATGCCTGCCAACTCTGCGTGAACAATGAACACCAGCTGATAGCAAGCCCGCTTTTATCACGCAAGCATGAATCAAGTGTGAAAATCTTGACACTTTTCCTATATTATTTCATTATTTTATCCCATGGGGGAAAAAAATAGGACGCAAACATGTTTTGTTGTTTACCGTATATGCTTTGTTGGATCTGGAGGCGTTCAGTAGGAAATGAAGGCATATAATGAAATCTCAAATGTCATGCTTCGTAGTCGTCCTCCGTGGCACATTCAGCTGGGAGCACGGCTTTAGAAACATACGGCAAGTATGGCGGGGGTTCGACCGTGGAGTTTTGTAAATAACATCTATCTAGCACTCACGAATACGTATCTTCAAATAGCCTGTATGGCTGTTAGTGGGATCGTTAAGCGAAGCATATAGGGGCCTAAACATACTTTTATGTGGACTTGGTAATTGATAGTTATTGATTTCAAATACGGCAACATGTTTTGTTGCAATTTTTCATTGCTTCATCGGCTGTTTGATTTGAGGGTAAACAATGGAAACAATGGGTTTCAATATATTTATATTCACAAATAAATTAAGATGTTGCTTCGATTCTCACCCTGAATGTATTTGTAAGAAAACTTTAACGACGCCCGGTACAAGTCTTGAAGAGCTTTTTCCGTTCCCGGTATATCATAGAGGGTTGAAGTATCGAAATGATCGCGGAGATTTCCCCCATAAATATCTGATATAACAATTCAGTCGTCTATCTAAAAACGATCAAAGAGTTTGATAAAAACCATTCTCGGTAATTTTATATTGTTTCGACATCGACGAACAGTTAACGGCTGGGTGTGACTATTCACGGCGTGATAGTTCGATAGTTCACGGCGTGAAGTTGTACACGCCTAGCAGACCCCTGCTCTCACGCTGACTTGAGTACCCAGTTGTATACTCCGTAATCTATAGTCTTCAGCAGTGTTATCGCTGTTGAAATGTACCAGTCCTCATAGGACAAAAAGTTTCCACCAGAAGAATTTCACTGATATAAATTACTTTGAAGTTTAAAACATGAATCGTGCTTAATCACAAAATCAACGAATACATCATAATATGCATGCATACAAAAGGCCTATATGTCGAAAATTTGAATGACTCGAATTTTATAATAACAGAGGTGGAAGCATCAGTCGCGTGTAACAGAACACTCAATATTTTTTCCAGCAATTTTTCCCTCTCCACGTACCATGTAACCTAGAATATGTAACCATAACATGTAACCATAATATGTAACCTATATAATGAGAATGTTTGTTATGGATCTACAGTATTTTATAATATACTTCTCTGAATGGCGTGTCAACAGTTACTACAGAAACCGAAAGCCACTACGATCATTTATATGTTACGCTGATACACTGAGAATTGTTACGCTTTAGGTAGGTCCCCCTTAACGTGTGGAGGGTGTTCGCACTGGGAGTCCCCGATGTTTGACTTTCACATCTCTAAACTAACACTGACTCGTCGCGACTCAGCTTGGACAGTGTTAAGTAGGGTTTTCAGCTCCGACTTTTCTTGTCGTCCGAAACGATTTCGGTACGATTTCTAGCAGGTCTGTTTCCACTTCGCTGTACCGTAACGTTCAGACTTATTTGAATTTGAAAATTTGAACTTTCGAATTACAAGTTGACGCACTTTCACACATCACAAACGAGAGCCCGAGTGCAGGAAACCTGATTGCAAGAAGTGGCAAAACATGACTTTCGGTAAAATCGTAATTTCTTCCGACAAAAGTTCAAGTAGAGTCAATAAGTGATAATACTCCATGGGTGAATACTGACTTGTGATTGGTTAGTAGAGAAAATCTTGTCGGATGACAAGAAAAGAAAAAACAAGAAAAAATCGCAACTGAAACCCCTTGTTTGTCGGTGGCAGCAGTAAGACAGACATAGGCCAATCCAAGAGTCAGTATACGTAAATACGAGGTTATGCGTGCATGCTTGGGAGATTATTTAGTGAAATATCAGTTATATTTTGTGAAAACATGTGAAAGATATGACATATCAAAATTCTGGTACAATAGAATCACATATCTCTTTAATATCTTCAAAATAGTGGAGAATAAAATTGTCCGCCATGAATTTCAACATTTCCACATTCGTATTTAGCTTGAGATTTTTTTTTCAATTTGTATAGGCCTACCCGTGAAAATCATGCGATCCAATGTGAATATTTTTCAATACACCAGCCTGTTGAAGGTATTGAAAATATCGGTTTTTCTCGTTCTTTAAAATTTCGATATCCTATCCTGTATGAAAGCTATTATCAAAAAACTGATATTTCTCTAAATCGACTCCCATAAGCTCGGGACTGACATCCACCGTTACATTTCCAGTGTCAACGTAATATATATGAACGATCGTAGTGACTTTCCGTACAAACATATTGTCGTGAAACTGCTTCACACCTCGGAAGTATTGTATACAAATTTGTTCATCCATATTAAAACGATGGCAAAATATCGATGTTTACTCTTACAAACAAGTGATCTTCCCACATTTCTTATTAATAATTTTGATTCATTATCGTTTTCGACCAATATATTCTCTGCATCAGATGATGTAAATAGTAATTTTGTATCGGATCAAGTTTTATGATCATTTATATCTGTGAAATCACCCTGGCGGGAACTTTTTGCCCTATGGAGATTGCAGGGCACGCTTTAAAAAGGGAATATTTCAAGTTTCTATCCACGTTTTCTACATTACAAGTCGCGGCATGTTCCCGTTTAATGCCACTGTTTGCCAGCCAACATGCCATGCTGTTTGTCATGTGTGATGCAGCTGAAGCATTTATTAGTGGATCAGTTGTGACTTATCATGTCGACTTGTCCATCTAATTCACAACACAAGTGCAAGTCTTGTAGTCAATCTACCGTGTGATAACATACATTGATACGGCAGCCGCTATCGGATTATTGACCTTTGACACCTCATGCGGGCTTCGATATTGTTGTTGCGCGCAGTCTCTAAATGAGCCAATTTAACCAACTTGATCAACTTAACCTAACTCACAACTGACCTAAACTAACTAGCCCAACTAGAAATATATCTTGAACTTATTTAATCTGAACTAATACCAATGTAAAACCTCAACTAGACTAACTAAACAAACATCATGTTATAATTTTATAATCCTTACTTATATTTGTATTAGCTATTATATTGGCGGAATAAAATGAAATGGAAATGAAATGAAATGAAAATGAATTTGATCTAAACTAAAAGCATACTAAAAAAAATAGTTCCGGTCCGACGAATAAGACGATAACTACTCCGTATTTAGAAATTCATATATTCTCATTTACATTGCCTCGGAAGTGCTTCTTGCATAACCTATACGTAATTAAAAGCTTTGTTCAAATACTTCATTGACAAAAATTATTATATCAACATTTGTTTCGTCTTGGTTTTGAGATAATCAATAATCGCAGTACAAGAAATTCCATATCTTGCAATATTGAATGTTGAATATGATGATGTTGAAAATTCCATGTATTTTGCCTTCCAAATTTGAATTCTAGAAAAAATTTAAATTTTGAGTTGGAAATTTGGAAGAAATAAATGAATTAATATTCTGTGATACAAGCATGGCTCACATATTTCATCTGTTCGGTTATTTCTACTACAAGAAAAAAAGGCAAATTTATTTTTGTAGTCATCCCCGCAACTTGACTTGTAGACTTTTTCTAAAGCAGTGCCTTAGCTGAATGAGCCACCGGTGGCGGCAAATACTAACTGCAATTCCCAGTTTCATTTGAGACCGAATTCCTAGTTGTTTTAAATGTCCCGTAATCAAGTTTCATTTTGTTTTATGCGTTTGAAAATTATTAATGTACTCTCCCGCGTCCGTGCACTGGAACTGATGTCCATTTGCGTGATTAAAATGGACTTTGTTTCACACAGTCGAACTCTAATCGAGACTACGCGATTTCCTATAATGACACAGAAGCGCAATGATTCACTTTTCCTAAACGCTTCACTTCCCACTCCACTCTATATACCTTTCCGCTGCGTGCTCGGTATCTCCTATCTCTCTCTGGCTCATACAGCCACATGCGCGTCGACAAGCAATAAGTTACAAGTCGTTTGTACGACTTGTTACAAGTTGTTACAAGTCTGTGTTGTACAAGTACGTACGGTACGTCAGAGAGGGTGCACGGTAGGCCTACTTATACAAATAGATACATTCATCTTTACTATTTTTTTTAACGCTCACGAACTGGTGTGATTGATTTAAAAAAGTACTCCAAGATGATATTGTATGCTCTTTATTCAATACGACATTCTATTTTCGTTTTATATCAATCAGTTTCAAGATGATACGTCAATGAATTTCATCATATACATACATTCAATATATATATATATATATATATATATATATATATATATATATATATATATATATATATATATATACAATATACACATATATATATATATATATATATATATATATATATATATATATATATATATATATATACATATACATATATATATATATATATATATATATATATATATATATATATATATATATATATATATATATATATATATATATATATATATATATATATATATATATATATATACATATATATACAATATACATATACATATAATGCATATATACATTTCTGGTATTTATAGACGTATTATCACAAAACTGATTCAATTCACAAAAATAGAATGTCAAATTGGTTATAAAGAGCATGAAATTATCTCGGAGTTGATTCACTTTATTTATTCAATGATACTTGTCCATCAACATAAAAATAAATAGTAGAGATGAATTTTCCTATTTGTATAGGTTTATATAAGCATCGCGCATCATCCTTATTGATTCACTCTATTTATTCAATGATACTTGTCCATCAACATAGAAATAAATAGATAGTAGAGATGAATTTTCCTATTTGTATATAAGTATCGTGCATGCATTCCCATCATCACAATATGAACAACAACTATATATAATTCATTTTTTAAACTTACCAAGTACTTTTCATTCGTCCTTCAGAAGATGCATTCTTGTGACGATAGAAACAGTCTCGAGTGGATATAGTCGACTCCTTGAGCACTCGCTGTGTAAATGCATCGTGGCGTGTGTTAACGCGGTTCAACGGCGTGGCTCGACGCTTGTCCGCCTTGGACGCTCCGCCGTGCCGTGGCGACTGATTCATCCCACTGCTGCCCTCCTCCTTATGCCCACCCCTCAACCCGCGCCGCCGCCCTAGCGCCCCCACCACGCCCCTTGGACACTCCAGACCCTTATCTAACATTCCTTCAGTGCTAGCTCCTAAAGAATGGAACTTTTATCGGTTAATTTCTACTAGAAGAGTTACCTGTCATGTTAACATGATTGTGTCTATAGTCTCTGTGAGTTTCCAAAGTTGGCATAAAATTCCAGCCCTATACTCATGAGATGGGTTATGAAATGTGAATAATAATGTGAATAAAAGCATTTTAATATTTACCGAAAATTAGTAGAAATATAATTTCAAAATTCTAGTTTCAAATGTCTTCTGTACTGGCAATTGCGCTCACTAGCCGTCAAACTTGACTGTAAAGATGGCCGCTCGACATTCTGTCAGTGTTGTTGTTGTGCTGTTCTATATTATTATTGTTGATTATTGTTGCCATGGCGCTTATGGGTGGAAATCGGGGAAACCTTATGAGATATCGTTGGTATTATGTACTAATGTTTTCACATTAGAGTTTGCCCAGGCCTGAATGGTTCACAATTGGAATATTGATTATAGTGTTTATTATGGAATATTGGCTAGGCCTATATATGGTAGCCTATTGTAAAAACGAAATGGTTGATAGCATTTTCGTATAACCGTTCACAACGAGAGAATGTTGTAGGGCCCTATTGTGATTATAGTAGGGTATATGCCTATATAGTATAATAAATGAAAATAATCCATTTCTCATTACTTGGCCTATTCCTTATTCCTTATGACAAGCCAAATTCTGTTGAATCACAAAGTGTATAGAGCCTGTAGTTAAGTGAATACTGATTATATGTCTCACTTATTTCATTCTATTCGCAAAGTCGAATCAGAAACTTGACACACTTAATTTTCATCAACATTGAGGAAATGCGTCGAGTTGTTTAAAATTGACAATCCAGAATACGTCAGGACCGAAGTAATATAATTATATAAAGGTATTTGGTCAGGACCCATATCTTCAAGTCTGACTATTTTTCGGTGAGAGTAAAGTAACAATGTAGTGATACCAACACATTTTATTATACTATGAAGAAGGTGACTTAACTCCCATACTGATAACATAGAAGGCTTCTGTCATTTCTTGCGGTCAGTTCAGAGCCAAAGGTCCCGATTGCCTGTCGCGATTTAGCGGATTCCCTTGTGAACTAGATGTAGATAAGAGTAGCTATACGGAGCCGGTGACATTGTTGAAGTTTCAAAATCTAAATTTTTGTGAAAAACAATTGCAACTGCTGAGATAATAATTATATTTAGCCGTGTGTGGTATTGTTGGGCATTGTTGTTCTATATAATTCGATATAAAAACGATAGTTGCGCTACAGGCAATCGGGACCCTGGACTCGGGAACTGACCCCGGAAATATTTCACTTTTAAGACCCGAGTTGGGTCACCTTCTTTATATTATGATAAAATAGGTTGGTATCACTACATCGTAGTAAAGATCTGACAGCTGTTATTATAATTTCACTGCCACTGAAACTCGAACTCACGAAGGAAAATAATGCTTTAGGGTGGCGGTGAAATAGATAGATCTATTCGCTAACCTTATGGCCCGTTCAGACGAGGCACGATCGTGCCAATCCTTCGTTGTCGAGCAATGAAACACCCCGTGTCAACGCGTCATGGTCAACACTGAGCGCCTGAATCACGTCGAATTTCGGATAGACAGGAAATCTATATTTCAATCCTATCGTGTTGGTTTATGCATGACTGACCAATAGGAGAACAGTATTTTCGATTCGAGTGATCGATAGTCACAACAAAGCAAATCGATTGTATATGGCCGCCTAGACAGAATTTTCTATTGGTCCATTTATCACGTGACTGTGAATTTCCAGCAACGCGATGCGCGGTGTGTGAATGCTCCAAAGCTCGCATCGTATTGCTCGACAACATAGGATAGGCACGATCGTGCCTCGTCTGAACAGGCCATACATTTGAAATACGCGGCTATACTGTGGCTTGATAACTATTGCACATTAACCTATGAATATTTCAATTGTGAACCAGGCCTTAGTCGATCTAGGTGGCTTCGAAGTTCGATAAGCAGTGGCTCAGTATGGTGCCACCTACAAAGAATTTAGAACAGAAGCCTATTGTTCGTTCAATTTGATAGATCTGGAAGAATTGTTGAAAATGTGTAGGCCTACTGGGAAAAGAAAGGAGAGTGTGTAAAAAGATTGAGCGATGTTCGGGTGGAGTGTGTCAAATATATTTATAGAACAGCTTCGTTATCGCTTCGTGTAACATAACCACCTCGCTCGTCATCTCAATATACGATTATTTCGCCTCGCGATTCTCCATACCACCACAACCCTGTTGAACTAGGTTTACATGAAGATTTTCTCACGTGCCATCCGTAGAAAGATCGGCCAACGGGTCAATCGGTCAACATCGTGATAGGGGACGATTTTTCCCCGTCCAAAAAGAGCAAACTTCAACTTTTGGCGGGCCGGACCGGGACAGGACGATTTGCAGAAGTGGTGTCAGCATACCACTATTTGAATTCATGTGGTTCGAATGACGCAATTCCGTTTTCATTTCGATATCAGTTCAGTGATTAATCATTTTCATTATCGAAATAATTATTATTATTATACTATCATTATCAGATTATTATATCTTTGAAGATAATTATTTACATCATTATATGACTATACGTATTATTCGTGATTATTCCCATTATTGCATGGCACTAGTGGGACCTTGCGCATAAATAATGAATGAATTTGATAAATACTGTACTGTATTGAAGACTTTTTGAAGTAGAATTATTTTCACCATTCTAGTTCTAGTAATTCCTTATAGATTGAGTGACGTAGAAAGAACGGTACGGAAACACATCAACTATGACTTCCGATATTTTGATACAGCACGTGAAAAAACCTCATGGGAACCCAGCTATAGTCTTCCCTTGCTTTATAACATGTTGGTTTGAGACGTGCATGCACTGCTAAGGCCGCTAAGCGATATTCCTTTCATCCAGATTGCATGTTTCCAGAGTCTTGTTCATCTTGTTTCTTCCTGTGTATTCTAGAATATTCGAGGGTGGACAATGTATGCAGTGAAATGGTTGCAATTTAAGACTTTCAAAATAAGCGAAGATTATATACACACACACCAACACACACACACATATATATATATATATATATATATATATATATATATATATATATATATATATACATATATATATATATATATATATATATATATATATATATATATACATATATATATATATATATATATATATATATATATATATATATATATATATATATATATATATATATATAGGGCCTATGTACCGGTATATAAATATGAATTGAATAGTATATCCGCCAAAGCATGATGAAAGTTATGTCAATCGCCTTCTATTATGAAACATGGAGAAATATCTTGAGCCCACTAAAGGGTATTCACTTGAACGCACCCATCAGATGCAGCTATACAGTCGCACTTACTTGCACTTGTGTACTTACTTATACTTACTTGTGTAACTTGCACAGTTACAACTTTGTAACTATCGAACTAATTAATCATGACATAAGCGGCGTGGGTATGCATAACTTGTAATTTATTTGATGGTGACGTACCATAATTAATGTGTATTACTTGATCGGAGTATATATACTAACCTTGCGTAGCCTTAAGTAACCTTACTAACCTCAAATGTACGAGGTATCGTATTTTTTATTTCCATTGTGATTAGTGACCAGTCTAAAATTTAAATTAACAAATAAAAATTGAAGTTTTTTCTTATTATCATCGAAACAATTGATACAAAATTCAGTTTCTCTATTGAGACTATGAATGAAAGGTAGGATCGTTCGGAGGGAGCTCCACAAGGCCTATCTCACCAATCCAAAGAATAATTCAAATCAGATCACTCATTCAACAAATAATAAAGGTGAAGTAATAATTTGAGGGCTAGTTAACAATTCAAACTTTCACATCGAGAAGAAAAAATCTTCGAACTTCTTAATCTGTTTTCTTATCATCTTGATCTCTTTTTTCTTCTCATTCTTGAATTCTTAGATAGATCTACTCTTGAGAGTTCTTCGATTCCTTTGATTCCTTCGATGAGTTCTTTGATTCCTTGAATAGTTGGTATAATAATTTCCATCACAAATCATGACTTACCATCGAGAATATATATTATTTTCCTTGAGGATTGGTATATAGTATTCTGACATTCCTATATTTGGTCTGGATGTCGTGAAGTATCTTCTTTACTCGCATTGATGGGAAGCGAACAGGTGACTATATATAGGATATCATGTTCCTTGGCAACCAACAAATCTCTGGCATATAACGTGCGAGCGAGCGCTCGATGGATGGAACACGTATTCTCATGTAACAACATTGCACACGCGAGACCCAGTATCATAGGCTAATGGCAATATCTCATGTCGATAAACCATCTTTTTGGAAATTATATACTCTATTCCCTATGTGTATATACGGTTTATGCGAATAAAGTAGTCGATCAAGGATCATCAAGCTATGTTAAAATGCATGCTGAAGAAAATGTGACAAATGTGCATAAGCACTCCACGCTTAGTATATATGACAAAATTATAGATGTTGAATGTGAGAAGATTTTATTCAAATCTTAATTTCGGATCAAACCATTTTATGCGACCGCAAGTGTATATACATATAACTTTTTTGTAGTTTAACCGTAGGTATAACGAATGTGTACGGAATTTTGAGGGTGAATATAAATTCTTTATAAATTCATTATTTATGTAATTTCGTCATATAAGTCTCAATAAAATGTCAACCTGATCAATCTGGCCAATTTGTGTTGAGATTCGTGTGCTTGTACAGCTCCTAGCTCTATATGACACATATACTCGGATACTCCTCTACTCCTCATGTATATAGACAGATATACATTCGATCAAATCACCGACATTTGATCTCTGTTGAGTCTGATATTGGCAAGAGAAACTATTTATATTAATAAGGTTGAGAATTGTTTTCATAATTATTTGATGATGTATCCATATGTGATGAACATTTTCATCAAAGCCTGTAAATATTGTCGTCTTTATCCGTACAAAAAATTAAGAGTGTTCGAAAGGTCGTGATAGTGTTCTGTTTGCATCATCATCGTTCGTCCTGTCACCGATGCAGATAGAAAATACATATGTTATGCATTCATAATATATATACACAAATTCTAGAGTATTTTGCTCAGAAAATGTCAGTAATTGACATTTTAACATTTATAATAATCTATTTTGATTCCTTATTCACAAGATTTCATATCCAGGCGAATGTATACGGACTGTACTACTCTGTTGAATTAAATACAAGTAAACATTTACTTTTCGTCTTGGTCGTATATTCAACTCTTTTCTTCCAAATTTGATCAAGTCCATATTTCCCCCGAGTGCGCTCAGAACAAAGTTCAACATACCAGTAGGGGAAAACGGTGGTCTTTTACAAGCCTTGCAGATCCTAAGGCTCAGTATTGAACTGGTTTTCGTCCTTTATTTCCAACTTTCAAATCTGAAATTAGCTTTCTGCCGTGGAGAGAATTGAGGTCACATGTATTCAATACAAACCTCGTACAAGTAACCAACCAAAATCCCATTCATACTCCATGTCAGTACACGTACTGTGAATTGCATTCGGTTTGTGTCTCCCCCCGTGGCTCATTAAGCTAAAGCACTGCTTTAGAAACTGAAGCCAAGTCGGGTGTGAATTCGTGTCCTGCATGATATGGAACTTTGAAACATAATCAGCTCCTTTGTACCACCAAAAACAAGCTATAGCTGTTAGTGGGATCGTTAAAAACCAAATAATAATGATTGGGTTCGTGGCAATTTTATATCTGAATGCTATCCTTTTTCATTACAGTTTTTATTCTATATTATTATTTACCTCATAGGCATATATTGAGATAATTGGTTCATTTACCGGTACCTCAATATACGTATTTTTATAGACATTTAATTTAATCATTTGTTATATTTTTAGTGGTAGGATCGTAGCCACCAAATACCTGTGTAAATAAATACTTGTGATTTTTGAATAGTAATTGGCGGTAATTGGCACTAAAATATAATTGTATTATAGGTTTCTCAGACTCATTTTTCATCTGTTATATATAGTAAGGTCGCTGATTTTATCACCTCATTCTCAGGAATGTGGTTGGACTGGTCTACAGATACAAATACTGTTGACTTAATCGCGTCAGGAGCTGCTGTTGATTTTCATAACATGTTATACATTATATACATTAACTTTAATGTTATACATTAACCTTATATATTGAAATAAATGGTTTAAACCTCAGTATACGTATTTTCATTTTTATAAACATTTTATTATATAGAACATGTGATCTCGCGATCTCATAGTTTTATCTGCAATCGCAAAGAATTATTCTTGGATCACCTTTTATTCATCTATAGGTACTGTACATTCTACTGTTCACTTTATTACGGTCAACAACAGCTTTTATCGGCGTCACCATGCAAAGTACACCGTTACAGCCCTTGTTTGTAGCTTATATATAATATACACTCATTACGTTGAAAAAGCACACATTTGGGAACAGAATGGCAAATTGGAAAATTTATTTCATGTTCCTCAGTAAATATTTGTCCAACAGGTAGTATAGTGAATACTGGAATAGTGTATTCAGAATATTATCATTATCGAAATAACACAGTTCCCAAATAAGACTAGGGATGGTAAGGTAGGGTCGTTCGGACGGGAATCCTCTAGGGCGATCTTATACCAATCCAAAAGAGATAAGTAATTTTAAGGTGACTCGTTTAAAATGTGAATATTATTCGATGAACGCAGATAATTATTACTTGATTCCATTTCCCATACGGTACTCGAAAATATTGGGTTTGTATTTTTTTTTTTCTGTACGCTATAGAAACTTTTCCTGAACAAATTGATGTCATACCAGAATATGTTTTTGAGTAATATAGATTCGACATTTAGCTCAGAAAATGAGTTCGAAAATAGGGGGAGTCCCATACGAATAATTCGTTATGGCAAAATGTGAATGTTTAAATTTATCTGATTAAAATAGAATTTTCACAAATATTTTTCCAATTCGTGTTGCTGTAACAAGTTTGAAGTAATTCAGTTACATCGTTTTCAAGGAAATAATATTATTATAATTTATGGTAAAAATGAGAACATAAAGTTTCAAATTTTGGGTAATAATATTATTATATATTGTAAAAAAGGAAAATTGAAGTTTCTAATTTTTCAAGGATGATCTACAAGTTGGGCTGTATAACGCAGGCAGTGACTTGTTTTACCAGTTTCAAAATCAACATGTAAATCTGTTGAGTACTTCAGATGAATATTTTCATTACAACGCATACTCCGTTAGCATGGTCGTAGTTATAACGACACGGGAAAGAAACAGACCTGGTTCAAGCAGCACACTCAATGACTTTATTGACAGCAAAAAAATTACTCAAACCCAAGCAAAATTATTCAAATGAATCAGATCAAATTTGTCTCAGTATATGAACTAGTGCAATCTGTACTGTTGTAACAGCACATTTCAGTTTTTAATATATATGACTGGTTACACAGCTCTGGAACGCTGTTGCCAATCAATCGGATTTATGGCTGTAATCCAATGATTAATGCGTCTTCAGTCTCCATAGGGTCAAAAGCTCCATTGATATAAATGATCATTGAACTTCAACAGAGCAAGATACAAAATTAACAAATGTATCGTGTTGTGCAGAGTCAAATATCATAATAACAAAGGTGGAAAGATCACTTGTATGTAACAGTAACACTTGGTATTTTTACCATCAATGTTTACCTCACAGTGTGCCATTAGTCCCATCACATACGAATAACATGTATGTAGCCCTTGGCGAATCTTTACTATAGATTGACATTATTCTAGAAGGTACTTCTCTGCACAGTTTGAAGCAGTTCCACTACAATATATTCATCCAGAAACTCACTGCAAAAGTTTATAGATGTTATGTGACACTGTAAAAATGTTAAGCTGTGGGTGGGTCCTCCACAAGATAGTGTACTTCACAGAGACATAATCGCTGCCTCGGGGACTATGAAATGAATGGACAATTGCTTTGTTAGTAATGTTTCTGCTTGTTCTGTTCCAACAGGAGCCTCCCCCTCCGCTCCCCTCCAGCCAGCCCCCGGACGTGGCGCAGCCAGAAGACGATACTCTTGACGACACCGACGACTCGGCCCTCCCCAAGGTAACACACTTCACTGCCTACTGGTTTAGTCATCAGCTACAAATCAGCGACTCACAACCGCGTCACTCGGTAGCATAATCACGGTCTCGGGGCCAAAATACTTGCATGGGCCCCTTCTACTTGTGTCAACAAGAATAATTGTTTTACGCTTTTCACACAAATATCTTTTAGGATACTGTGTTGACTAGGCTTCCAGCAATCACTGTAGCCAACTTTCTTGGTTATATCTTTGTCCTTGACACTTACATCTATTGCACTGTATGCAGCTTCCTCCCCCATCCCCCTATACTACATTCTGTCGCTTCCATAATCCGTTGAATGAATATGTGATGGTGTCAATTTATAAATAATTTCAGACAAATATCGAAAAGTATTTTGAAAATTTTGTGAATAACGTGTATATTCATATTTCTTTTCCGAGGATCATATTTCATACTTATACTAGATGATGCAAGATAGACCCCAAGACGATTGCCCCGGCTGCCCCTGTGGTAGTTGTCACTAACGTGTAACTGGTGTCGTTTCAAACATGAACGTTTCAATCATGCCCCCACATCCAGATGAAACTATTATTTGATCTGTAGTCACCATCATTCTCGAAAGAAATTATCAGGAATATACAGCTCTGTACATTATATCTATATATATCACATAAATAGGCTAATATCGCTCATCTTGCAATGCATATGCTGCACTCTAGTAGAGAGAAACTTGGACACTGTATCAGTTAATACCAACCTATCGTCACTTCCAGCTCGACGTGCCCGTGTCTCGCGACCGTCTTACGGCAGCCCAGGCGTCCTCTGTCGGCGAGCTGACCGACGAGGAGATGGTCGACGAAGAGATAGCGGCTTGTTGGGCCTCCGAGGTTCACCAGCTGCCAGCTTCGCTAGAGCAGGACGTGCGAATCCACAAGGGGGCAGAGTCACTGGGTGAGTAGAGAGCAGGCGGCATGATGTATTGAGGGTTGCGTTGATTTGCCGGTCTTTCATGGTGTTATGACTATCCCTATTCCACCAATGTTGAAAATATGTAATAATTCACAGTCCAAATCTATGAACCTATCGACCTTGAGTAATCTAGTAGTGATACTAGGAACTAACTTTGTTTACAAAATTACATTTTTGTCGGCCCAGCAACAGCCATCTGAAATGCCAATATTTGAGGTATATGGATGATGCATAGTTTTATATTGTACACTAGGTCTAGCAGCCATCAGTAGGTCCAAGGAATAGGACAAGATTGACAGCCAAGTGAAACCCCCAGGGTAAGCTTGGTACATCTTGGCAGGTCCGTAGGAAAGGAAGGGAGGATAGGGGCGATTGATCCCTCCGGTGAACTTGAATTCTTCAAACCCCATAAGTGTGAGGAACCCTGATTTACATTACATTTGATTCATAATAGACCCTTTTAAAAATGAAAGCGGCGATGTTAGAAGTAGAGCGGGATGTTGGTACCCGGGTTCGGATTCCTATGCTGCCAATACTATTCAACATGAATGATTTACCATGTATTTATTTCTACTATTATAGTAATTTCAATAATAATACGTTTACTTCATTCTAAGAGATTTACCCACTGTCAGAGTGAGTGAAATAGGAAATTATGTAAGTTATATTTCTTGATGTTTTGCTTTTAACCCTTTAACCCTGTAGATGAGTAGACCAACTTTCTGAATACTACAAAAATAATCAGAATGCAATTCTGCCAATTTCGGCTGCTAAAAGTTAGTACAGCAGGCAGTAAGCACCTGTGCATTGAATTCTCAATGGGTCGATGATACTTTCGCTCCCCCTTCGCATTAAAATCAAAGTTCCTACACGCTTCGTAGAGAGAGTCCCTGTGGTGCCGTTAGCTACCGTTAGACAAGGCCAGCTTAGAGGCATTCTACTTGTGATGTTGCTTGGATTTATGCAACCTTAGTTCCAAGGTAGAGTATACACTTGGGATGACATAAAGTGGACAATTAAGTCACATTAAAATGCATCATGAAGAAACTTTACTGACATTATAGACAACGTACTTCAGCATTCAGTGTACGCTTCGGTCACTTAAAATGTGTTTCCGTACATGAATGATTGATGACTAATGAGACCCCATCAACAGCTAGGTTATATGGAGATATGAATGCATATGAGTAGGTGATTATGAAACTATGAAGTGATGATTAGTGGATGGACAAGCAAAAGTTATGAGTGAGAGAGCATTTTAGTGTCCTCTCTAATGATAAAGTCAGGCATTATCCTGAACTCCATATCAAGTGCTGTGGTGGAAATACGTTCTAAGCAGGTAGTTTTTCGTGCCAAAAGCATTTTTTGGTGAAAACTTGGAATTTATGTTTAACTTGAGAATGTTACAATACATGAATCACACCTTCATAGGAAACTACATTTGCTCAATAGCCTTCCAATAACAATGTCTGATAACAATAACAATCTCAATATTGTCTCAATAACAACGTTCTTTTCCTTTCAGAAATGGCTTTTCCTTCATAGTTTCATTGTTCAAGTTTTAGTTGTCACATTTTCTATCATAACAGACCAACTTGGAAAATTCTATTTTTCAAGATGAACTGGCCAGGTATTATGTCACAATTACTCAAATCATCAGTTCACTATTTTGACAGTTTATCTGAGTTTGTTAATTTGAGTGGTCAAACTCGTGAATAGGAAAGACTGTAGGCTGGATATTGTGTATCATACTCAGACTACGTACGTTATGCAGCGGCGTGCGGTGATTATTTTGCTGGGTATGCTACTCTTAAGAGGTAGTATGTGCGAAGCCGGTGACCCGCGGGGGGTTTGGGGGGCAAGGCCCCCCATTTTAGCCCCGCAGGGAATTTTTTTCAAACCATAATTTTAGGTGTATTTTGTTGACCTTTGATGGAACGTATGAATGGATTCAGATGGAAAAACAAAGGGGAAAAAAAATTACATTTTTTATGGTAGACTTTTGCTCAGAGTATTTTAATTTTTTTAAATGCAATATCACTGACAACAGACCGATTTGCCCTGGAAGTAGGTAAAAAAAAAGTACATATTTCTCCACTTTTCCTGAAATAATCGACATTCATTATTGCATGGTTGCTTTGCACTTTGACAAAATGTTAATTTCGCTACGAAACACATCTTTATTTAATTGCCGTCACAACACATGATAAAATTAAGAGTGACCAATGGACTCACTCACTCACTCACTGTGAATGTGATTTTGTGCTTCTATTTCCAATCTCACCGGTAGCGTATAGTGGTAGGCCTAGCGAGATAGCCTTTTGCGCGTGTTCGGTCTCGCATGTGTTACTGTTTTTGATACACTGTTTTGTTTTGATTTACACGTCATAACGTTGATTATTATTTTTATCAATGTAGTAGTGGCTAGCTGGAGATTAGCCACAGTAACTGGGGTCACCTCTATGTGGTCGACGGTTACTTCCATACTAATAGGAGAATTGAAAAACACTGAATTTAATGATGATTAATTTAATACAATCTGTTCAGTGTTCAATATGAACTTGGCTCACTTGTTCATGAATCACCAAACTTCATACGTTTACATTTATGATTACTCTCATTTTTAACCTACAAATACAATACCTAAACACTTGCTCAAGTTCACACGTGACTAGGCCTGGCCTAAGACTGCTGTACGTGATGTGTCCTAGAGAAAAATCCACGGCATGCGATCATTTCATCGCATACCAAGCCTACCTTTTCGCGATGTCTCCCCCGCTTGATGAGTCCATTGAGTCTAGGCTAGAAGGGTAAATCTGCGCGTGTAATCCACTCCTTCGCTACCCTGGCGATGCGATGTTTTCACGGCATACCCAACACGAGTTACTCTTATTCTTGCGCTTGCAGTTAGCAAAACTATACTCTTAACCGAAAATATTGACCCGCAATTTCGAACACAATTCACTAGATAATCTCAGAGAACACAATTCAATTGGATGTGTAATGTGTAATTATGATTGGGTATGCGCCGCATACCCCGCATACCTGGAATGCACGGCCCTGACGTTATGTACAATCTACTATTATTGGTGGAAGGGCCGTGTTTTGTCAAATGTAATTTATTCACTTATTATTATTAATATTATTATTATTATTTGAATGGTTAAAATTTCAGAAAAATTCATCAGATGAGCGTAGCGAAGACTACCATTTCACCCACCGAAAAAAGTTGAACTTTGTTTCTATATTTTTTAATTATTTTTTCTGTAATTTTGCACACCGCATACAAGTCCAGCAAAGTTACCAATCAACTTGAAACTTTCTCAAAACAATTTTACCGCACCAGAATAGACTGTTACTGTTTTTAAGCCAAATCGGTCTGACTTGTTTTTCGGAAAAGATCGGAAACCTTGGAAAATACTCATAAGAATAGCACTGAGGTCGAATTTTCAATTTTTCAATTTCATCCATTTGTAATGAAATTTCCCTAAATGTTGATAGTTCTACTATGACATAGTTCCAAGAACTTGACTTGATCGTTCATGAGAAAATAAATCATTATGTGTGAAAAATAACTACTATTGAGATTTAAGTAAATCAAGGCAAAAATCTGCATTCTGCAAGTCTATGACTGAGTTATGAGAATTGAATAATATGAATGAATGAATAAATAAAATGAATGAGGATTGATCATAATAATTTGAAAATCAGGGTATGTATAACTTTCGAGTACATTCTTTTTGAATACGTTGCTCATCGTACAACACATATGCTGCGTGTGTGTTGATTGTTATTTTGTGCATTATCATTTATTAATATTATTATTGTTATTAATTGAGTTAGTAACAATTTCAATCACCAATTCCAAAATGTATGTGTTTTCACATTGTTTTTTGCAGAACAATGTGAACTATTCAATTCTGTTGTATTTTGTCATATCAAGTATTTTAATAGAAAAACAACAGAATTGACTGGTTCACATAATTTGTGAGTCACTGAGAACAAAAATTGATTGTATCAATAAATGTTGTTAGCAGACCAACAAACCTGTTTCTGAATTGAATATATAAAGTTGTGTCATTGTGATTCTGTGGTCTACGAGTAACTCATTAGAGCGTCTTGTGGCGTGCTTGCAGGTCTGAGCGTAGATTGCGTAGATAAGGGAGTGAACGGGATGCTGGTGGTTGCCGTGGCGACCGGAGGAGCGATCTACCGAGACAAGCGGATCTCTCCGGGAGACTTTCTGCTGTCCGTGAACAACGAGAGTCTGCGCAAGGTGACCAACTCGCAGGCCAGAGCCATCTTGAGGCGCGCGCAGCTACTATCGGCTGACATAAGGTAGAGACGAATAGAACCACTCTCACAGCTGTGAAAGAGTGTTTCCTTAGGTGATATATATATATATATATATATATATATATATATATATATATATATATATATATATATATATATATATATATATATATATATATATATATATATATATATATATATATATATATATATATATATATATATATATATATATATATATATATATATATATATATATATATATATATATATATATATATATATATATATATATATATATATATATATATATATATATATATATATATATATATATATATATATATATATATATATATATATATATATATATATATATATATATATATATATATATATATATATATATATATATATATATATATATATATATATATATATATATATATATATATATATATATATATATATATATATATATATATATATATATATATATATATATATATATATATATATATATATATATATATATATATATATATATATATATATATATATATATATATATATATATATATATATATATATATATATATATATATATATATATATATATATATATATATATATATATATATATATATATATATATATATATATATATATATATATATATATATATATATATATATATATATATATATATATATATATATATATTTATATATATATAGGCCTATTTTTTTTTTCAAGAGACGAAACCCATTTCATGATAATTATGTATGATTGCCAAAGACAATTAATGAAAGATTTAGATCTATGGATAAGATGCAAAATATAGTCATGATTCCAGTACCGTTATAAGAGAAGTAAAAAATAATGGTTGTGTAAAATGTGACAGTGATAAACAGCAATATGAAAACAGTATACAAGTGATGAATAATGATGCTACACATACTACACAAACATTTCACTTCATATGACTGAAAGAGAACAAATCCCTGTGCACACCTCCATTCCCCTCGCCTATGTCTACAGTCACTACCTCTTCTGACCACTGCAGAATACCCCACAGATATCCAATCACAATCCACCATCTAGCTCAGTTGCCACACTTCCAGCGAGTTGGGGCTGGGGGGATAAAAGGGTGTGGAAGTGAAGTCGAGGGGGGTAAGATTGTTAGCATTGCATGTCTGTCATCTTTGGTAGGCCCTAATTATCAACTGTCGAACTCTGATATGATTGAGTATTTATTTGTTCAAAGATGTCTCAAAATGTAGTTAATTCTTTTTGAAAAACCATTTCCTTCCAATTTTCATGTTTTCAAGAAGTTATAAATTACCTTTTTTTTAATCATTATTGTATTATTGAATCCAGTTATACAAGTATAATTCACCGATCAAGTAAAACCAAATACTAGTCAAGGTATTTAAGATAAATGTATTTCAATATAATTGTAATGTTGCTCAAATATTTTGTACCTCACTGGGCTTATACCGTAATGAGATTGTCTGTATGCTAATAGTCATGTATTGCACAAAACATCTACAAATCGCTGTCTCTAGCATGTTAGTAGGCCTATTGCCCTGTTATCCTTCTGAGTCTATTTCACGTTCTGTGGGCTCGCGGGTCTAATCTCCACAGACAAGATGCCCTGCAAGTGCCAACAACAATCCCATTATACGAGTAATGCTCTAGTAGGGCATCTGTTAACAGGATTAAACAGTCATCTTTCTCCATTCTCTGGCCCTGGCGTTCATGTCAGTGTGAATCGTGTCTGCTAGTGTCGACTGCCAAACACTTCTCTCTGTTGGCAGCAATTACACCAGATGTGCCGTACTTCACCAGATTTAACTACGCCGGCTCCTTTTAATTGCTCAGAAAGTTTCACCGCGATAAAAGTTTCTTGTTCAGTTCGGAAATGTTTGCTAATGCGTTGATAACTGATAAGTGAATACATACTCTGTCTTGACTGTTAACATAAGGTGATATGATAAATGTTGATGTTGATAAAATAAAATTACTTGGTGATTTGTCTTTCTGTCAGACTTTATAAACTTCCTCAGTTAATTTTTCAACCAGGACGTAGAGTTATAAGTTATTCAGCTCCAAACTAAGTGAATATCAAAAGAGTATTGATAGTTAGCTATCTCATTAATCACCACTCCCCCACTCGCTCTCACTTATAGCAAAAAAATCATCGTTGAATGTCAATCATTCATAATAATTTGGCTGTGTGTGTTAAGTTAGTCCCAAGTGTAACTCTATTCAAAACAATTGTCAAAGCATTCCTACTTGTGATTTCATAAGACTTTCGAAGAATACTATTACATTCTGAGTGAATTGACTTGTTGATTTCGAATTAATAATGAACTTATTCCTAACACTATCTGTATCGCTCATCACGTTGTATGTACTCACACCACATACCTGGCGACGTTTAACGTACTGTATTTTGTAGACACTGATGAAAATATATAAATAAGAAGACATCAAAAATTATTGTACTGTGCTATCTTGGACTAGTCGATGTGGTTTAGGTTCAAAAGTCCTCGTGTAAACTTCTTCAGTCCATTACTTGTCGCACCTCGGCCATTACTAGGGACCTACCATGTATCATACTGAGGCAAAGAAGAGGCCAATTTTGAATTGCTTTTATTCATCGTGAACCGTGAAACATATTGAATTGTGTTGGAAATCAATTTAGAAATGATATCAAACATAGCTTGTAATTACTTTTCAGTAATTTTCCGTTGTTTGATATATTATACTCGAAACAAATCAGTATCTCAGTCAGTAATTGCTGAAAAGTCAAGTAAATGATGTTTTAACAGCGTGATTTCTCTTCTAGTGTGACGTTCATCCCCGGTGTCGAGGCGACAGCGTACCGCAAGTCTTTGTCTCAGGTCAACGGCAGACCGACCCCCGTCAAGCAGAAAATCCAGATATCTCCCAGGTAAGGCCTGACGTCGATGGTTTACACATTAAACTGCCCAAACTCAATGAGAAACAGTCCAAACTTTAACAGGCAGAATATTTATCTTAGATTTGGAATGTTACAGTACACCGGTTTTTGCGACGATTTGTTCACATTTTGCCGAATATGTATGAAGGTTTTGTGAATGTGCCCAGATATATTTTTTTCAGTTGATTGATTTCTTTTTTGTGTGTAACACTGGTTTGCTCACAGTGTTTTTATTTTATGTATTCGATATATTATTCTTTGTGTATTGATTTATAGAAGTGAAGAATCATAAGTTCCCAATAATTGAACCAATAATTGAACCCTAACATATAGAATAATTTAAAAAAACATGAGAAAGTGACGGATATTGCTAAAATTCATAATATACAAAAATTGTTTCGTGTAGATACTCGATGATGTTCATTTAAATGCTGCGTTTCAGTGTAAATGAACTGACACCATCCGAAGACTTTGCCTGAAGACGGTGTAAGTTAATTCACTCTGAAACATATCATTTGAATGAACATTTTTGAGTATGCCTATATCCAGAGGACTAACTATTGTCTAAAAATAAAAATACATGCCAACTAACTTATAATCTTATTCTGAGAAATGTCACTGAAAATAACTCATTCACATTAATGAAGATCACCCATGTCCCAAAGTATTGGGTAATGTCTTGAGGTATAATACTGCCATCAGGAAGATCTAGTTCATTTATCATCACACATCTTGAAATATCAGAAAATATTCCAGACCGTATTTCATCTCATAGAAGGGCATTGCCTATTTTCTATAAATTGTGCCTTCTCTATACTGTTCTCAGTTTTGTGTGTGAATTCTCACTTTTGTAGTTGATCTTTACTTCATAACTATTATTAGATGCTCATGTCACTTCTTCTCAGTAGTACAGTGAAATCTTTATCCGTCGTTTTTCAAGGGACGAGGAAAAATAAACCATTCACACAGGAAAACAATTCATCAAGAAAATTGTAACATTGATTTTATGGGAATGGGGTGAGAAAAAATGAATGGTACAAGCAGGAAAACGATGGATCCGGAACGATGCATAGAGGTTTCACTGTAGTCATATAATACATACTAGTTTAGTAGTCCTAGTTATCTCTTGTATCGAAAATCTCAAACCTATCGTTTGTTCAAAATCTAATCCAATTTTCAGTTTTTTTTCTGGCTGCGAAGGACCGCATGCGGAAAGAATAACATTTCTTTGATATGGAATAAATAGTCTTTGATTATTTTTAAGGTAAAAAACTTTTTTGGTTGAGCTCCAACATTCTCCTCCGCTTACCGTATAATATGTTCTTGGCTGATACCACTGCTTACATATGAAAGTCATGTTCTACACTTCAGTAGCAGAAGTAGCTACGATTACTGTCCGTACTTTCTCTCTTTCTGTTACATTTTGCTATTTTTTTTTCATATTGAAAATTTCTGTAAAATGTCTGTAAATCCTCCACATATTCATTACTGTATTTGTGGATCTAATTATGATGAACACTTTACTTCACTTCACTATATATAATATAACAAGTTGAACGAAATGAAATAAGTAGACCTGTATTACTTATTGTTTTGAAAAGGCCTAAATACGAAATAGTTGAGTGAATATAGAATTTGGCTGACCTTTGAATAGTTTCAAACTAAATCTTATTTCTCACATATTTATTTACATTTTCATTTTTGCTTGGAATTTCAACTTCTCTTAAAATTATTTTACCACTTTTAGCAATTGCACCAACACAAACACACTGTACGTAGTCCTCTGTAACAAGCTATGACTGTACTGATACTTGAATGCTATCACAGCACAAGCTTTGTTAAATCTCTCTATTTCTTTGCTTTCCCAGGATATTTCCCGAATACTACCGGTAAGTCTTTGTCTTCGTGCACGCTTGCTTCTCTTATCTACTAGATAGCTGTATTGATTAATCATATCAGTGATAATCGTATTGCGTAAACTGTATTCTAAATAAAAGTTGTAGCTTTTCTTTTTACCAAACTGATGTTGAAATTGTAACTAAAAACTAATTAATAACATTCTGGTAAGCCATTGATGAAGATACTATTATTTATAATGACAAATGTTTGTTTCAGTTCCACCTTTGTTACGAAAGACCGAAAAACTTCGCCTATCTTCGATTCTAGTAAACAATCAAACTCCGAGTTCAGTGAGCGAGTGACTAGTTCAAGTGTTAATGTTAAACTGGTGGCAGTGACTCAACTTCCTATCGAAAAATCCGAGCCTGTTGCCATAGCGACGTCGCCGATCACGTACACTTCGGTGCGGACGCTAGACGTGCCTTCCCCGGCAACCGTTAGTGCTAGTGACACCGTGAGTCCAGTGCCAGCCCCAGCCAGTGCCACAGTAGTGCCAAGTGTCAGGAGATTATCACCCCAGGAAGACAAAGTGTTTGTGTCGCAGATACAGATACGGACTTCGAATATATCTCCCCTGCAAACTTCGCCGGTGTTAGCACGGGAAGCCGACGAGCCGACGATGACGGTCCTGCAACAGGTGCAGGGATATTCCGGGGAACACGACGCGATGGACGAGGAGGCCCCGTCCGTGCTCCTAGCCAAGCACTGGGGGCCGGAGCGGACGGTCGAAATACTGCGGGAACCCAACTGCAGCCTCGGGATCAGCATCGTCGGTGGCAAAGTAGACCTGTACAACGCGGGGCCGGATAGCGGCTCGGCAATATCCGGGATATTCATAAAGAATGTTCTTCCCGAGAGTCCTGCGGGACGAACTGCTGAGCTAAAGGTAGGATAGAGATTGAATGAGAGATAGAACATATACTGACACGTAGTTGACTTATTGACTCGTAGTTATCATATTAACCCGTAGTTGACGTTTGGCCCGCAATCGACGTATTAACATGCAGTTGACGCATTGACTCGTAGCTGATGTATTGACTCACAGTTGACGTATTGACTCATTCTTGATGTATTGGCACCTAGTCTATGTATTGATTCGTATTTGACGTACATTGTACTCGACGTAATGACTTGTACGTAGTTGATTTATCGACACGAAGTTGACGTATTGACTCGTTGTCGATGTAATGATGCATAGTCAACGTACTGACACGCAGTCAATGTATCCACAATGTAAGATGATAAGTATTGCATTCGAGTAACGGTGCAGATACAGTTCTTGGGCCTTGTTGTGGCTATATCATAAGTGATCGCTCAACTTATCTATACTAGCTTCAACGGCCCATGTATCAATTTATACGAGAGAAAATTTCACAAGATTTTACTTCATATTTGATAAAATCACTCATAGTCACTACAGCATTGATGTTACTTTTGTATTGATTATTCATAAATACGACATTTCAGGTACAACATTTAGGTTATGTGATCGCTCTTGACAGTCATAATGTACCAGAAATTTACTGGAATTTACTGTCAAAGCGTTATGCTCAACAGAGACTAGAAGGCTGACAGGTTGGAAGCTCGCCACTGAGGCTTGTTATGGAATAATCATACTTGATGGCAAATTTCATGCTGCGCTTAATCGGGCAGCCCAGTGGTTGAAACACTGGTTGGTTCAAACAGCCCAGTGGTTGAAACACTGGTTGGTTCAAATATGTTAGGGGTGTGCTATTTTTTAATAAATTTGATTGAGTTACATAAACAGTTATTAGTCTGTGGGATTTATGATAGAATGCAAGGCTAGATTATCACTAATATTGAAACTATAGCACTGGTTACTTGAGGAAGCAAGATATTTATTTGAATTGGTGAATACATGACGGTAAATAGCGAGTAGATCTGCGTGACCATTCTGGCTGAGTACTCTGGAGTTGAACTAGCAACTGGCAATCAAGTCCTAGGTTGCCTTTGTTGTCCTTACATACTAAGTGCTAAATAATGAGGAATCAGACAGGAATGCCGTACAAGTCAATAAGGTTTTTGGAATAGGTTTATTCGTTCAACATAAAAAACAAAGGTATCTTGGACAGCAGATTGTGAGTCCATCATGAACTGAACTTGAACAAAGGTTGCTGTTACAATCTTCTCGTAAATATCAACAAAATGATATTTTAGTGTTCATAGTTGTAAAATGTATAAATAACATTGGTCAATGTTTTATAATAATTGCCAGTTAGCCTAGCTGAGTTATCATATTAGTTACAAGAAAATAGAAATAGATACCGGTACAGTGGAAGAACTTGCTTTTTTGACGTACCCACCATTTCTGAAGTGTACCAAATTGATTTGAGCTGAAAATTAAGACAAATTCTTGAAAAATAAACAGCGTTTAAATGGGAACGAGAATATACTAAACAAGAGTTCAGTACAAGTGAATTGTGCATTTATAATTTATACCAAAACAGGATATCAGTTCAAACCTTATTCAAAAGTTGAAATTACTCTGAGAAAATGAATGTTGAAGCTTTTTGATTCTTTGGAAAACAAAGTGCAAGTGGGCCTGTACCACAATAATATGAACTACTAGCTCAGTATCGACAGGAAGTGTACTCTTTGTGCTGATTACAGACTGGCGACAGGATCTTGGAGGTTGACGGCATCGACCTTCGTCAGGCAAGTCACGAGCGAGCCGTTGCAACCCCGTCTCCTTCCTCGTCCAGTCGCTCATCCAATGGGTAAGCTCCTTCTCTGCAATACTTTGTGCTCTCGGCTTGCTACGCAATTGTCAGTTATTACGATCTGCCGATATGGTACAATAATACCGTCTGTTTCTTGAAATAAGTCAACTAAACAACTTCAGTGAAAATATTAGGAATGGCGAATGATTTCATAGTTTCAGGACTCCGATTTGATACCCAATTTTGATATTTGACAATCGATGAATTGGATGTCGAAACAATTATCGATATCAATTGAACGAATCCTAAATAGCAAGAATAAGAAACAAGCGAGTAATAACATTTCACTATACTGAATAAAAAATATGGGTAGGGAAATGAACAAAACAGTTGTATTATAAAGATTTGGAAGTAAATAATAGTTATGTTGACACATTAACGCATGTTCTGTACAATAACATTTTATTTGTTGGTGCGTTGAAGCATTGGTTGAACTAAACAGCTTATTGTCTAAACATACATTAGGCTAGTTGTTATATTGCTTGATTTTTTCTCTTTAAACACCATTCATCGTTGTGTAACTACTACCTTGGATTAAAGCCATCA
Source organism: Brachyptera risi (assembly GCA_964007535.1). Classification (NCBI taxonomy): domain Eukaryota; kingdom Metazoa; phylum Arthropoda; class Insecta; order Plecoptera; family Taeniopterygidae; genus Brachyptera; species Brachyptera risi. The sequence continues at coordinate 20,172,932 of OZ023326.1, forward strand.
TGCTCACGATATGCTACGATATAGCTATCGAAGTGATTGAAGCTATCATACCAACTATAACTATCGTACCGATTGTAGTTATCCTATGATGGATGGGGTATAGTGCTCTAGAGCTGTGCAACCAGTCGTACAAGCTGAAAAGAGAAATGTCTTTTACCGGGGTTCAAATTGCACTAGCTTCTTCTATGTTGCACTGCGCGTCTAACATTTAGTTTCAATTACTTACCCGATGACCTTTTCATGCGTAAAAACAAAACGACACAAATACATGTTCACATCAGTTTTTCATGCAGCATTTCAAATGTCTACCTTGAATTTTTCTTTCTAAAACATCTCTCACATGATTCAGAAGAAAACAGTACTAGTCTTTCCAGTAAAAGTCGAAGATCTCTACAGTAAAATTTATAATATAATTTGAACGTCGACTATCATCCATACCATAACTGATGCGTAAAACTGATTGCAATAGACTAACAACCATTCACAGTACTAACTGTTTGGAATTTATTCAACACATATATTTTGATTTTGAGTTTGTTTTGGTTTGAATGAGGTCGTAGCTGTGTGTAGCATGTAGTGCAATAGCTAGCGGAGGCTTGTTAGCAGCGGTTAGAGAGAGATGGCGAGTATAAGGCTGTCCCGTCGCGCTCGAATCGTTGCAGAACGTGGGCGACAGAGAGAGTCAGAGTCATGAAGTTGCGTCCGCATCCTCCGCAGGAGCAGCTGGTGTCGCCGGCCGAAGAACGGCGCCCCCCGCCCCCACCCCTGGAGAACTGATGAGGGTGGTCCCGATGCACGTCCCGGAAGCTCGCACCGTCACTCCGGAGATCATACAGGTGAGTCCGGCAATAATCGCTCGCTTTCACGCAACTTTTTGATCACTTTGTCATGGAGTCGATTTATTTAACGAGATGAAATATCTGATTTCTGGTGATAACCTTTGAACGGTATATCAAAATTCCAATGTGGGAGGAATGCAGACAATTTTAGTAGCTTCACAGTAATGTGCAATAGAATTAGCAACCTTGGATTCTACGATTCCCACAGATATACAGCTAATAAGTGTATTTTCAAACTATGTAGCTGTGACAATTATGCAGTATATGTTAGATAGTTATAAATATCGTCTCAGAAGTATTCGAAATATCTGAGTTCACCCTGTATTGAAATTTTGATATATCACATCGTTCAAAATATATTATTGAAACTTGAAAGACTGATATTTCATTGAATCGACTCCCATAAACTCTTCATTCAAATTCAAATCTTTCCGCTGAATCAAATGAAAATATGGCATTTAAGCGATATATTTGAATTTTTTTAGATGTTCACATTTCAAAATGGAATCAGGTCACCATTTGAAACATTTGTTTTATATTTGTAAGCGGCATGTACGTTTGTTAGAATATTATTTTGCCAGTCACAATAGTGTGAGCAACATGGAAGAACCTTTCCATCAGAAGGGTGACATTTCATTTACAATTGTAACAGAATTTTGTATCAGTTTTGGACTTGATCACCATAAGTCTCACAGACACAATAAGCAGAGTTAATGTTTTATAGACTCAGGCAATATTGAATAATATTACATTTAGGCCTATAAGCATCTACACACGCACAAAAGTATTAACAAACGTTACTAAATAAGATCCACAAAGTATTTTTTTGGTTCCTGAATAATTTGAAAATATTGCTTACATATACAACAAATATTGCCCATTCTACATCAATATGGTGTAATTAGATGCATGGGCGAATTAATTATTTCCGATCTGGAGTGTGTATTAAACAGCAGCATTATTTTTTCAATTTTGAAGAAGTTGATCATATTTCAATCAGTTTGCTTTATTACTGTGTGGTAATAATACGTTGAAACCAAAACATTTCTTTATTTCTTTTGAGTTATATATCAATGTCCTTGAATATTTGAGACCGTTTTATTCACGGAACATGACAATCGGTAAGCCTACTCTATCTATGTTAATCATCATTTGAGAATATTTTTGCAAGAATTCTTTGTAGTAAATATATTAACTATCGTATACTATTTTTTCCTTCAGAGTGCAAAACTATTTTTTTCCTTCAGAGTGCATTGGAGTCACTTGAGCAAGATATCAGTTTACTGGTGATAACTTTCGAATGATATATTTGAAAATTCTAATATTTATTTACTTTATTAATTACAACAACTTTGGATCAAAAATCCAGTGGTTGAGGATCGGTAGACATATATGTATATATTGGTGAAGTATGTCGAGAAGAATGAGTATATTATTATTATATTATTATTATTATAGTATATTATTGATTAATAATTATTTAGAATTTCATTGAAGTGGAAAATTCCAATATGTAGAAAACTCATTTATCAACAGTCTGTTGAATAAAGTGTTTTTTCAGCTGTATGTATCTGAGAAAATTATGCCATACATTATAATAATACTAATCTTCATTCAAGGAACAATATACAATGTTATAGAATGTGTCACATATAAAACACATATGATTATTAACAAAGCAATGATTACTTGAAGGCGGGACGATGCATGGACGCGGTGGAAGCGAAACCCGCCAACAGACAATCAAGAAAGTACTCGATCAACAAAAACAAAGCACCACCACCTCTACCTCCAACACACAGCCTACCACAACAACCACAAATCAAAGAAGAGAAAGACGACAAGACGTATTCATCGAGTGACGATGACGAGGATGAAGAGGACGTTCGAGACTTGGAGGGTCGAATCTACACGAAGATGGGTCAAGAGGTGAGTTTTGTTCTGACTTTGAGAGTAGAAACGTTGTGGTATTAGCTTAGGTAAAGATATATATTGTGTTAGGTATAATGCTTCTGATTCTTTGGTTACAATGATGTGTACCCCAAGCATTGAGTATATAGGGAACACTATAAACTCTATGCCCCAAGAATCTATTTTCAAATTGTGTTATACAAAATAGCTGGAGGTATTTCTAGATACAAATAATTACAGTAGAACCTCTTTGGTAATTTTCTCTTCAGTACAATAATTAATAATTACCATAATAAGTTTTTCTTGATCCTATCCACATTGTGTTTGGAATGTTGAATGGAATCTTCACTAAGTTTTTCACTTTGGTGAGTTTTTTATCAGTCTGGTCCCCTGAAAAGCGTACCAAAGAGGTTCCACTGTAGTTCTTCTAAGAGCATTAAGAAGTTGAGTAAAAGAATTGTGTGTTCGTGTTTTTGGTCAATCAGAATAGCCTACCAATTTGAAATGATTTTCAGTATTATATATGTAGGCCTATTTAGTATTTGAAATGTTCATGAGTGTTTCAAAGAAACAGTACTAGAAACAAGAATACATAATACAGTGGAACCTCTTTAGCAAATTTCTCGTTAGTACATTTTTCTCCTTACTAAGTTTTATTCTTCGATCCCATCTATATTCTCCCACATATTGAATAGTTTCTTCAGTAAGTTTTTCACTCAAGTAAGTTTTCTTTGTCTGGTCACCTGGAAAATGTACTAAAGAGATTCCACTGTAGAATAGGCAACTAGCATGATGCATCTTTATTATTTTATAGATAGTACATAGTACTAATCACTAATCAGCAACTAACAATCAGTGGATCCATTTATTTTCGTAATTATCAATGAAAACTAATGCTCGAGAAATTATTAAAGATTTACCCTTCTTCAACATGAACATGGCTGGATTTTGAATAAAATCTCACACTACTTTATCATAGGGCAGGAGAGTCTCCCTGCATAATCTAATGGGCCTTGACTAGGGTTGCCATACATCCCTATTTCGGCAGGATAGTCCCTCCTTAAACTTTAAAGTGTCGCCGAGACATCAAGTGGGATGCTTTTGTCCGTAGTTTATGAAGTATTCACATTCTCGAATCTCGTGCTCATCAAATATTTTGCGCTATTGAAAAATTTGAACCGACTGCGCTCTTGGAAGTAAAATTACATTTGAAATGATTCGTAAATTGCCTGAGATTTATAATTTTCGTGTGTTTACATGAACACACATGTGCTTACCTGTTCATATGAACTTTTTTTATCATATTTATATGCAGGGCTTTGAAGTGTCTTTGGTTTTTTTAATTAGAATTAAATATTGATAATATGTTTTTTCTGACATCATTTACTATCATTATGCCATTCCCTTCATATGTCATTGAGCATTGAGAATATGAGATTGTGGCCATTCTGCAGGCTTGTCATTCTATAATTCCCTTTCAATGAATTTAGATGTCCCGCTTGAATATTTTGTAATAATGGCGTACCTAGTCGTGACAGTCGTTAACAATAGAGTTGGAGACTCTCAAAAGCAAGTGTTTTAATCTAGCCAACCAGTTTCAAACCATTCACATATTTCAAATGCCGTTTTAGGCTGTTTATTCATTTTTGAAAATATTTTTGGACTGCCATATCATTGAATCTTTTGAAATAAATTTGTTTTGTGTGGATTGGAATAAAACCTGAATATATGCAGTTGCTTGTTCTGAAACGAGTGAAAAAAGTTTTTCAATATGAATAAAATTGGCCCAACCCATGTCTTATTTTAGAACAACTGTAAAACCTTCCATTATAATGACTCAGCAAGGACACAGGCAAAAATGTAACCATTGTGGTTCAGCTGATTTCTATTATTTCATTTTCTATTTACTCCAATTAAAACTTATTATAACAATGTCAATGTCTGTCCAAGGGGAATGTGCAATTATCCCCGGTGTTTCAATAAAATTCTATGTGGAAGCGTCAAGGTATTTCATGCCTTGCTGAATACAGCGGAAGAATCTCATCTTGCCAATACCCAAGTTTGCTTTGTGTGTCCCACAAACTTGGCCAGTCAAGAGATGGCGTGCGTAAACTTTCAACAAGACAACAAAACTTTTCAAATTAGAGTTATCCGTGTAAGAAAAATGTTTTGAACTTTGTTTGTAGTACCCTTATTCCAGACTGCTCAGCATTGAACTGCTAAGTGATAATATCAAGTTGGCATAATGGGATTCTATTATTCATTGCCAACACAAATCAACATATTAATTGATAGCTTTTCATTTCTTGGGATGAGCAAAGACTCAAATTTACCAAACATAAAATGAGCTCCACAGGTCAAACAAAAGCATAAATTTTAATGAAACTTGGCATACATTATATTTCTTCATCTAACTCGATACTGTATACTTTTGAGGCGCAATTGGTTGGACAAGTTTTAGATCAAATCAGATCAAATCTTTAGATGAAATCATAAAATCATTTTAGATGAAATCATTTTTAGATGAAATCATTTCAAAATTTTGAAAATGACCCAGAGAGGAAAAATTGGAAAAGAAAGTCCAAATTCATTCAAACTTCACGAATTTTGAGCATAAGAATGATGCGCATCATTCCAAAATGTCATGTTAATCGGATGAGCCGTATTGAAATAATTATAATTCAGTCTACAATGTAGTCTACAAGTTTCATAATGGATTGCAGTAGGCCTATCTTTTTTTCCAAGAATATCTTTTCAACTTTCGACTTTCATAACTTGTCTATCAGGTACTATGAAATACAAATTCAATATGTGATACCATAATTTTCTATGATGTTTGAAGAATTTCGTTGAACACAGAAATTGTCATAGCCCACAGAAGACTTAGGGAAGGATTACTTCTTGATCGAAACCACAGATTAAATCTAGGTAGGAGTACTGTTTCTATCACTTCTTATCAAATATCAGCTTTGGCTCATTCTGCAAAATGTAATCCTGATGTACCAGTACATGCCGTGTTCCAACATTGGGTAATTAGAACCTAATTCAAACTTCGAGAATAACTGAGTAAAAAATTGAAATTGAAATCATTATGATGAAAATCGAAATTGAAATGATTGCTGGTGAAAGTAAAATTGAAACTGAAATTATTGAAAATTGGAATTTGAATCAATATCTAGATTTACTAGAAAAGTGAAATCAGAATCGAAATTATTAAATTAAATTAGAAAGTTGAATCAAAATATGTTTCACTTCAAGTCCCTGGTCAATATCAAGCTTATTTTTGTGGAAATATTTGTATCCAGAGTATGGTGTTGACGTAAATATGTGCATTCTAGCTTCATTCTTGAATTGTGGTGTGTTTTTTTTTGTACTAGGAAAACGCTATATACGCGTTGTTAGACGAGCGGAAAGTATTAGTATGTCGACTTCTTTGCCAAACTTTTGCCTAAATTCGCCAATTGGGTAACATTTTAGTTATAAATGGGTAAAAACGGCTTCGAGTGGTACCAATTTAGCACATTTCATATTTTTTCTTCAAAATGGCTGACCTGATAAAGCTGAGAATTTCCAGAAATGTGTATCAAGATGTAATTCAACTCCACACAAAATTTCATTTTTTTTTTAAATAAAAATATTTTCATTTTTTTCCCGCCGTGTTATTTTAATGGGCGATTTGGAAATTTCTAAAATTCATGAAAATAAAAGTTATCACCCGATAATGCCACAAAACTATACAGATCTAAGTTATATGAGGAACCATGATGAAAAAAAGTTTGAAGTTGATAGCTGTAGCCGTTTGATCTGTGGAGAACCGACAAAAAAACAAAAAAAAAAAACATAAAAACGAACACCAATTTTTTTCAGTATGTCAAATTGAATCCTCGCTAAAGCTCGTCTAATCAATGTGCTGCTGAAGATAAAATTTCTATTTCTATTCGTGATTTATTTCTATTCGTGATTAAAAGCTAACCAGGTGCAGCAGCACTGTCGAAGTGGGCGAATGGCCATCCGGAGGCAGTTAGGCCTAGATGTCATGTTGTTGTATGCTTACACACATCATATTTGTAATTAATATTGTAATTTTAATAATTAATAAATTTAGTAATTTTAATTCTGTATTTAATATTCTAATTACACATTGATTGATTTGAATATAATTTGAAAGTATCTGCCTCCGCCCAGTTCACTAAAACACCACCAGATGTCAGCCACTTTGCTTTTAATCACGAATTGTAGTATATTTCTATACTTGTATCCACGAAAGAAGAAGGTCATCTACCCAACAAAACAAATAAATATCCCCACTATATTTGTATAGCTGTGATATTATCAGAGTATCATGATTTTTCAGTTTTTGAAAAGTGTGTACAAAAATAAAATCAACTGGAGGAACCAGTGATCGAGTTGAAAGAAGCATTAGTATCTATTTCCTCGAATATTTATCAACAGTAGACCTAGGTATTATTTGGACAGCTTCCCGCCTCTGATTGAAAACTCAAAAAGAATGTGGAATAGACCACAGCAAAAACTAACTGCGCATGCGCGAGTATATTTGCTACTTGAGGAATGTATGTGTGACAGGAGCGCGCGAAAGCCATTACAGTGTGTTATTAGGTGGCTGGTATTCGAAAGTTTATTTATTTAATAATTAGTATGAGTGATGCCAGAAGTAACAGGTCTTATGGGACGGTTTGTTGTGTTCCTGACTGCAAAAACAACACAAAATTCAACCGTAATGTGTCATGGCATCTATTTCCCAAAGATGTGACACTTAGGGCCGAATGGATACGTCGCGTAAATCGCACAGGAGACCACGGAAAATATAGCAAGTGGTGTCCAAGTAATCACCATAAAATATGTGGGGAGCATTTTAATGAAAGTGGAAGGAAAAAATATGAGGACAAAATTCCGTACATATTTCCGAAGAAGGTACATGCAACCAGAAGTCTGCCAAAAAAAAAAAAAAAAAAAAGGTTTAAATCATTATCAATTCCCATACTGGTACTTCAATATCAACATTGATTAGCATTATATTGATAGAGGCATGTGGACATCATTTATTTACATGGTGGTTGTTCTCCTTGTGTTGTTAAACACTGTTTCAGCTTCGAAAATGAAGGCTCCTATTATTGTTATTAATATTATCCTTATTTTAATAGAAGGTATTAAAATACTAGTAGCCTTACCTTTACCTATCTTAAAACTCTTCCTCATAAGTCCAGTCATGTCATAGACTTACCATTTGGCGGCATTGAAAGTATTGAACTCGCGCCAATTCGTCACACCCTGGACCCATGAAGCAATGCGGCTGATTTTAGTTCGCTAGCTGGAGCGCTGATAGTTTTTGCTGTGGTCTATTCCCTTTGATAATCCCGTTGTTGTTGATCTGGAGTTTGCAGCTCCTGTTTTTGTAGTAGTTTGCTACAAAATGCTACATTTCACATGAAAATAGACTACCAAAGCTGAAAGTGAATGATATATTCCTACAACTCTATATATAATTATCAAAATTTATGCAATCATCTTGTTGGTGGCCAACCTCGATACACAATGTGCATGTTCAATAAACTGAATGTTGTCTCGGCCCACAGATATTCCGCGCCAGCGCCGGCAACGTAAAGCGCACCAAGGAGGAGATAGAAGCGGACCCGGAAGCAGAAGACGAGTTTGGATACACAAAGAGTGAGTATCTTGCAACCTGAACATCGTGTGCTGCATTCGTAGAGCTCTAGGCATGTTGCCGGTTTATAACCTGCACTTCATGCTGCTAGGATGCTTGCTTGTTGTTTTGTTTGTGACTCATTCTTAATCCTGGTTTCATTCACATCAGTTTACGTCATTTCTTTCTCATTATAATTTGTGATGAACAATACACATGCAAATTTATCACTACCAACATTATAATAAAATACTTCCCACCTACATGAACACTGTTATGCTTATGAGTATTATTTATGCCCTTGTTTACTTCACCAAGACAACCTTTATGTTGCACTATCCTACCCAACTTTACAGCAATGTATATTTCAAATATATCGACTATCGTGTACATTTCGGATTTATTTGTAGGCCTTACAATCTGTGTTGAAATTTGTCACCTGCAATTTTTGCACAATTTTTCATTCAAATGTGCATCTTATGATCTTTTTGGCTAATACTTGCATTCAGCATGCTGGCAATGACATTTGACTTCTACAGCCGACCTGTCACGAGAAATACATAGCATTATTAAAATCATGTTTCACAAATAATTCTCATCCTTCACCTCAATAGGGAAACAATACTTTCATATCAAAATTTCGATTTCACTCGAATTCACTTGATTTTATATCAAGTTTTCCGTGTTAATGGAGAAGAAAGATTCATACTCACATCGCATTCAGGCAGTCGAGCCCCTCCAGCCGACATGCTAAGCACTGCACGTAAACTCAACAGTGAGAGATTGTGTCCCAACCGTTGCAGCAGTCATTGCTCAAGACTGCTTTTTACCAAAAATACAACTGTCTTAATTAGGCAAGTCATTAATCAAGGCACAGGCATTGATAACCAAGAATAATAGCAAGTCTATCCACCAATTTATTATTTGTACAACTGGAGCAAAGGCCATTTACAAAATCTCGAGCAAGTGGTTCAGTCTGCTTGTTACGATGGTTTCAAGTATTTGTCATGTTATTGGTGACGAAATCTCCGTCAGCAATTTAATTCATGGAGTTTTGCAGTATGCTACGAATATGTAGGCTATCTTCTAGGATCATTTAACATTCAATAAGCTGTACCAAGGCAATAAGCCTATTCAGTAGTTGTGGCTCATGTTATAGCATTAGCAACGATGAGCTACTTTGTGACGTCACGTGCCATAGCCACATTTCTTCAAATTAGTTTTAATGACACATAATCAAGAAGACTGTTTACCATATGACTTGTCCAAAATGTGCCTAGATTTGAATTTGTGGTTGATGCTGTGGACAGACAAGGATGTCACTCATATCATTCCCATAATAACTTGCTTCTGTTTTGTGTGCTCAATGTATGTAATTAACTGCAAGAGATGAATGATGGACCCTTTATTATTTTTTTAATCATCAACATCGAAACTTTATACAGAATCATAGTTCCCCAATTAAGGCTACGGATGAAAGTAGGATCACTTGGACGGGGCACCACAAGGGTGATCTCACCACCCCCATCTCTCAAAAGCGTTACTTGTTAGTTGTACAATCAAAGATTTGTTTAATTGCGTTACACCAACCTGCACTACGTGTAGCTGGTTCAAGACTGAAGTGAGGTAAGGGGACATTGGCAGCCCTATACCGACAATCTTAAATTCGCACTTTGCCGGTACCTGTTTCTCACAAACTATGGAGGGTACATGCACGAAACTTTCACAGTAGTTACATAAGACCTTTGTACACTTCCACTGTAAAATAAAAAAATGTGAAAAAAATAACATATAATTCAAATTTTTAGAAAGTGTTCAGAAAAACATAAATTTTTGAGCATATAACAATTTTTATTTCTGATGATATTATGAGTAGACAAAAAAAAGCTCTACACAAGTATGGCACACTTGTACCAACATGTGGTCAAAATTTTGAGTAATTGTCTTCAAAAGTTTCAGAGATCCAGCTACCGGCGTTTAAAAAAACAATATTCTGAGATGAACGCATTTGAAAAAAATGTGTCAAAAATGAGTCGCATTCAAATTTGAGAAGTAGACCTACAAAGTGATCTATGCAAAAATGTATATAATTAGAACCACTTTGAATGATTTGATGAGTCTTGCAGTATATAATTATTGGAACATTATACTATCAATCGAGCGCAAAAAAAATCTCGAAATTACGAGAAAATAGCTGTCAATGTCCCTTTTAATAACGATTTACCTTGATGATGAGGAACAAACGTAAAAGTGGCGATTTCAATAGCCCCAGTTGGAAAATCAATTATATAAATTGTATACTATTGGGAATAAATATATTTCAAATGTATATGGAACGTTGAGCACTATGACTCGCTCAGGGACGATCAATTCAATTCAATTCAAAAAAGTTTTATTCCAAAATACTTACAAAATACAATAACATATAGAGACAAAATTACATATACAATTATAATAGAGACAAAATTACAAATATAATTATAATATAATACTAAGTTCTTAATTAAATAGTATAATCTAGGAAAATTTGTTTTTGAAGTGAAGGAATACCCACATAAGCAAAGCTTGTGTGTGGGAGAGGAGTCAAAGAAGAAAATTTTCATTTGAGTAGCAAGATGGGAGTTTTTACAGAGAATTAGGTGTTTTACATGTGAGTGGGTAGCAGTAATATAATATTTCATCAGATTAAATAGTTTTAAGAGAGGTTACTAGAAAGTTATATATTTTTAAAATATTCACTGACACGAATTCAAGCATTGACAACTTGTAGATGTACGTAATAGCATTGGGTATAGAGTAGTGTCCGCCTACACCTTGATTTTGGCATTGAGGTTGTATTGTACAAACTCAAGGATTCTAGTATCTTCCATCTTGGACTGAACTAAGCACGCCTGCTCCATTGCTAGCTAGTGTTATTGAACCAGACAAACACACACGAAAGTAAAGCAATGGACATAAAAGTCACAGAACGTATGAACCAGTCCAGAAAGAACTATTTAGTTGTTTGTTGACCTTCCTTCTTGGAAACAATTATAGATGTTTCAATACAATATAATCAGCTTGGTGGTGCTCTACGAAAGGTAAGTGATCGTCATTCATTATCGACTTGTGTATTACAATTTTCTGCAGGATCGTATTTTTTCGGGTTTTGTTCGAAGCGCTGTTTGCATGCCCAACAAATGCGTGTCGATTGAGTGACATACTGTGCTCTTGGAGATGATTGTCTTGCGTTTCCTCGACCTTAATCTGCTTCGATTCTATTCATATTTGATCTAGCTCTAGTATATCTAATACAACAGTAACAGACCCAACAGTAACTGTTCACCAAAGTCACAATTTTTAAGACCTGTTTCAATCAATGACTAATTAATATTAGCCACTACTATTTATTATATCAATACCTAATTATTCATAGACCTAGCCTATTATTCATGTTTTGTAAAACATTTACAATGAAGTTTTACTCCAAACATTTTTGAATAACTGTTGAAAAGAATCAATTAAAAATGAAATGTAAAAATTGATAACAGCTGTGAATAGAAACAAAATTGGTCGTCATAATGATAGTCAGCTCTTCTGGAAAAATATTGTGTCACCATGTCCAACAAGATGCGCAAAAACATTTTCTGTGACAATTCATTTCTATCTGTGACTGCAGTAGGCCTAGCCTATACATACGCCATCATAACACGTTATGAAGGGTTCCCACCCTTTGTTTTCGTTGTTGCCATGCAACAACTTTTCATCCCCAAAAACGTGACGTCCGTTTTTATTGACTTTGGACCAACTTTGACAATTATTTCGTGACCATTGACGCCATCTTTTTCGGCCACGTTCTGGGTTGTGATTTGTCAAAACTCAAAAGAGAATATCGGCGGGCACGGACGACAAGAAAAAACTTGGTGAGAACCCGATGGAATTATAAGTTCTAGCTACAATCCCAATGAATGAATATTTGTATTTTATGGTGCGTCGACATCTAGGTTATTCGACAAAGAAAGAAGTTATACAATCTCATTTGTATTCGAATAACTCGATAGATGATCTGTGGGATGTACATTAATTAGTTACTGGTACTGTGTTTATTTCAAGTTTGCAATTTCTTACTGTGAAAAGGCTTGGGTTATTGCATCCGAAAGTACACTTGCGGTCATATAAAGCTGTCGATCAAGTCACTTTAAATTGGAATGCATCCAAAAAACATTTAGTGACATCATGTACTTACTAAAAAAAACAGTACCAAAACGCTTTTCACTTACAGTCCGTGGAAAATTTAGCAGTAAAATATGCAGAGATTTTATTTGAATATTTAAATTTCTAAGAAAAAATCATTTGTCCCGTTGTCCGCAAGTGTACTAAAGTCTTAACACTTTTAAATTGCCTTCAAGAATTTACTTTGTCGCAATACTCTTTGAAAGAACTTCAAGTTTATTATCTCGATATTCTTTATTTTATATGAACCATAAAATTATAATCGATGCTCGTGAGTTTACTGAGTTATCCTCCGGACCAAAGCAGTGTCTGTTTAGCCTGCCTTGTAAAGCAGTGTCTGCTCAGCTTGCCTTGTAAAGCAGTGTCTGCTTGCGCCTGCCGAGAAGAATTAGTGGTCGTTAACTCTGAGAAGAGAAGAAGAAGATAAAGATTCACTTATGATCGCATTTTTTATGTGCTTACGTGAAAGAACGGTTTGCCATTTTCTTTCAATAGCCGCGTTTATCTCTCGCGTCGTAAAACCATAGTTATGGACTAGGAGACGGGAATATTTTGCCTTATTTGCAGTCGGCTAGGCCATACAGGCTATTATATCGGGCGAGATTTCAAGGAGTCTTCAGATAGTTCGTAACGACCCGGCATCGCAGTAGACGTGTCAGTCGTTCACGATCGTGTCGTTTGAGTCGTGCCTTGTGGCGTCAGAGACAAATATATTTCAAGACATGCCACGAAATGTTGTGGAGTCTCCGTCATTCTGTTACCACTTCTTCTTATAACTCCTCACCTGTGATGCTGTGTTTTTGTATAAATGGATGAGAGATATCGACGACAACCGTTCAGTTCAAATGGGATCTTTCTCTGTTTGTTTGTTTGTTTGTTTGTTTGTTTTGTGTACTTTAGCAAGGCAAAACCGATCCACGTGGAACTCTTCCAAGATCTGTAAGCCTATAGTTTTTACTTTTTAGTGACTATCGGTTCAGTAGATTTTGAGAAATTGGTGATTCAAATTTTGAAAATGCTCATCAGAATAACATTACCCCCCCAAAAAGGGGGGGGGGGAGCAGGATATAACTTGTATTACGAGAACACTCGAAGAAAATACAGAAGTAGGGTGATTGAATGGCCACTCTGTCGGTGTCACCCCTCCCCCCCACCCACACACACATAAGAAGTACCGAAGTGCATTATTAATTTCATTTTCACAGCTTCCGTTTCATATTTCCTCTCGATGTTTGATACGGCTAATTCGATTTTTCCTCGGCAAAGTCTCTGAGCGGTTCTTCTGAGAGGTGCGCACTTTGCTGCATGCTTCGCGGTGAAAGCCTAGCTGGAGGCGTGGCGGGCTAAATGCTTTACAGGAGGCGATGGAAACGAAACGAAGCCAAGCGAAAAGTCCTGAGAGCTTCCCGGAAACAACCCCTTATAGCCGACAACGAGGCTGATAAACTCCCTGTCAGCTGATATATTCTCTTGCCTGTCGCGAACAGTCTTCCTGTGCTTATATATTATTACGTCGCACGGTGGAGTTGAAAACTTCAAACATGAAGAGATTGATGAGTGTAAACCAACTAACATATTTATTCAACATTACAGAATAAAAACTTCACAAAAATAGTAATTACATCACAAAATGAACAGCAATTCGGTATAATTATATTCACGAAATAAGAAGGTTGTCTACAAAAGTGAAAAATACAAATATCACTGTCATAGCGTGTATATACTTTCAGAATAATATTATGATTTTTCAGAACGACCTTTACGATAAGAAACCAGGCTGCATCTTAATGAAGCCAATTATCTATTTCATCAACCTTTCATGCAAAAAAAAGCAATGAAGCGAAAATACGTTCAAACGTAATTTTTTCGCGGAGCATTTCTCCTACCTACATTGAAAGTCTTCTTTATTTTATCTATATAGGGTTTAACGACGCACTAACTGATGACCACGATCTATTGGCGTCGGTGAATGATATATGAGATGGTGGGATGATGCGATGAGAGGTCATTTTATTAGGTGTTTTTGGATAGTGGGAAGGAGTCGGTCGTGGCTTCGTTGATAATGAACCATCATATTGACCTGAACGACAGAGGGAAACCACGAAAAACCCCTGTCAGAATGGTCGACCATGGCAGGAATCAAATCCCGGTCTTCTGAATGACGGCTCAGTGTGTTAAACACTCAGCCACTCGTCTTATCTCTCACAAATCGAAAAAAAGTGTAGTAGGCCTACATTGTAGGCAAACAAGTAAACGTCAAGGATCACAACAATCCGATTCACAATATAATTTGAACTTCAATCCACTTCAATCACCATGTAAAACTAGTAGATCCAACAATCACCCACATGTTTCTCAGCTGTGGAAATAGTCTGCTGTCTGCATTAGAAAAGTGGCATGAGTTACAAATCAATTATAGCTTATAGGGCCTACATGCAGTAGGCCTACCAACACCGGTATTTAAGGACGTTCTTCATGCACTATACCCAATAACCCTTCTTTCCAACTCAGACTAGGTGTGCTGCGTGCTTGGCCTCAGACGAGTTACCGCTCGTCTCGACGTCGAGTCACGTGTCCAGCATGTCATAGGTTATCGGTCAGCTGGATAGCCGACCACGGTGGCTCAGCCGCTACCTCCGCCCTCAGCAAACATCAGTTGTGCGATCAATATCTCTTACCTGATTGGCCGTCGTGTCAGCCAATGATCACTGTGGGGCCCAATTAGCAGTTAGCAGAGCACCCGGCGTAATACGCCGTGTAGAGACATCACCCACGTATTGCGGTTGAAACGCGGTTTAAAGACCTGGAGAGATAATCTATCAGGACAGTTCACTCTTACGGCTAAACAAGAACAAATTCCCGTGCACACTTCCATTCCTCTCGTCTACGTATCCAATAATTACTACGCTTGCCACTGAAAGAACGGTACTGGTGACTGCTCGGTAGCAGCACAATCTAGAATGCCTGTAGCGCGTTATAACTGTATGCATAGGTACTACAGATTTTACAGGTGATACAGGAGGGATGGCTATAAGAAGAGAAGGGTGATAAAGTGTGGGGGGTGAAATTCGGTAAGGTTTATTTCAACATTGCGTCACATGTCTTGGTACTATACATTTTATACTTTCATATACCGGTACTTCTCATACAGATACTCAGACACCTTTCATATTTAAATCAGGTATACTGTTATAGAGCGAGATCAGTCTATTTGAATCCGACTGGTACAGATTGGTTCCTGGTTTGATTCCAATCGTGATGAAAAATAAGCAGTGACATCCCTCCTATAACTGCACAATGCATATCACCATGTCCGCTCATGCTCGTTCCGTTACTCGTACCCCCAAATATATCAGCTGCTATGGGAACATTGATCATTCGACCTATCTCTCTCCCATCACACGTTTCGTGAATCTTACCCCCAAATATCCCAGCTCTTACGGGATCGTCTAGTAGCCATTAATCACTTGACCTATTTCTCCTCCATCACGCGTTTTGGGAATCTTACCCCCAAATATACTAGCTGTTATGGGACCATCAATCACTTGACCTATTTCTCCCCCATCACACGTTTCGTGAATCTTATCCCCAAATATCCCATCTGTTACGGGATCGTCAAGTATAGCCATTAATCACTTGACCTATTTCTCCTCCATCACACGTTTTGGTAATCTTACCCCCCCCCCCCCCCCCCAAAGTACCAGCTCTCATGGGACCATCAATCACTTGACCTATCTCTCCCCCATCACACGTTTCGTGAATCTGACCCCCAAATATCCCAGCTGCTGTGGGATCGTCAAGCAACCACTAATCACTCAACCTCCCCATCACACGTTCAGTAAAACACACGTTCAGTAAAAACTTTCAAATTGCTCTACACCTACTTTGTTCGTCGCTCAGTCTCCTCATCTCATCTCGTCTCATTCATCATCGTCTGACGCCAATACGTCCCAGCCGTCAATAGCACGTGTTGTTCAACACCTACAGTAAAAACAGACGTGTTTTGTTCTAGCATGAGCCCTGTGAGACCGGAACACATTTACATGAACAATGCTCGACATCTGTGCCTGTATGTACGTACACTTGAGGTCGCATAAAACTATTCAATTCCAAATTAAAATTTCAATTTGATTAAAAGGTACGCACATTTTACTCTTGATTTCAACGTAGACTATGCGTATTCACATTGTCCTCTAGTTTTAGTGCGTATAATGTCTAAATTTTCTTCAGGATACATTTTAGTGTAGCTTCGACCATCTAATGTGACCGCAACCCTATTTGCATCCACAAAAGATGAAGGCTTGAACCACTCGAGCGCTAGATGGTGCGGGATCCGGGGGACGGTCGTTCGGAACATTCACATCACGTGGATTCAAGTTACACACGAGAGATGAAGGATTGAACCACCCGCGCGCTAGTGGTGTGGGATAGAGGAGACGGTCACTTGGAAGCTTCATCTCTCCTAGAAACACGTACACCAGCTTATTATTCTATGATGCTACTCGAGGAGGTGATACCAACCAAGCGACGACAAAATATAACACAACCTGTCTCTCTCTCTCTCTCTCTCTCTCTCTCTCTCTCTCTCTCTCTCTCTCTCTCTCTCTCTCTCTCTCTCTCTCTCTCTCTCTCTCTCTCTCTCTCTCTCTCTCTCTCTCGCACGCTCACTCGAAAGTTAGTTCTAGTTAGTTTGTGTTTGGAGAGCTGCGCAGTCGAATGTGATTACCAGTAGGTCACGAAAAGGTCAAGCGAGGTCAAGTATTCGGCGGGATTGAAGGGCGCAGCATCCAGTGATCTCGTGATGGAACAAACAACTGGACTAAGAGAGAATTATAATCGTCAAGACTGGGATATTGGGGGTTGGAAAAGCGATTGCAATCGATTAATGCGACGTTGTCTTGCTGTTTTGGTGGAGGTGCCGGGTTTGGATCAATTACTTCGCAGATAGAGGAAGCTGTTATTACTTGTAGTTTATTATAACTATCAAGAAGTCGTTTTTTATAATTTTTGGGCTGGCTTAAAAACTCTCGGTTGAATATTATCAAACCAAAATACATCATGACATGGAAACTATATCCGATGTTTTGCCGACTTGTCTAATCGGTTTACAAGTTGTCAATCGCCGCTTGCGATCTATATAAGCACTTCAATTCAATATAACCTGAACCACAAATGTATCAAAATCACTGTTTTTATTACTAACCGGCACATCCGTCTCGACTTGAATTGACTCAAATTATATGAATAAATGAAGTCATAGTAATTTTATAATAGATACGAAATATGAACAAGATTGTAATTCACATGTACAACTACAAGTGGATCATAGATCATAGATAAATAAGCGGACGGAATATAAACATTTATAATGTATGTGGTGTACGTTTTAGTTATACTGTACGTACTTTGCGTTGTTAAACAGCTGTCATATCTTATGTCAACTAAAGTGGAGCTAAGTTGGGCAGACTTTAAGCGCAATACAATTTTTTTTGACAGTGTGGGCAGCTTTTTCTGGACACGCGAACTCATCCAATTTGGAGATGTATAGATTTTTGAGTCAATTCGATTAGACCATTTCGGAAAAACACCATCACAAAGTTCCTAAAAATCCCATAAGATTATGCTGAGCGGAAAAAATCGAAAAATAAAATCTATCCAAAACAATTCAAATTTTCATTGAATGTGAACACATGGAAGATACACATCATTATTAATATATATAACCAACCTAATTGTTACTAATCGGACCAGCCGTTCTGAACAAAATAATCTGATGAAATGTTTTTCATTCATCAATTTATATATACCAAGACAGCTAGCAGCAGAGTAGCAGAACCATATACTCACGGTATTATAGACTCGATAGTTGCCAAGTCAAGTGTATTTTATACGAGTCAAGGTGTGTATACAGTTTTCGATTATACTTCATAAGAATATCTCGCTCATCTTAAAACGCTTATGCTGCGTCCGCTTAGTAACTATGTGGTCAACTATATATAGTACACCAATTGAAATAACTGCCACTCGGTCCCGATCAAAGTATATATATATATATATATATATATATATATATATATATATATATATATATATATATATATATATATATATATAATAAAATCTCTCTCTTTTATCTAGAACGCGGTATCGTCGAGTTACCCCTCAACCAGACGATACCTCGTTGGATAAAAATGAGAGATTTTATTATTATATAGGCCTACTTTGATCGTGACTGAAGCTACCTCTTGCAGCTTAACAAGGTATATATCGGCCCGGTTATATTCTCTATATGCGCTCTCGACTCAATATAACTGCAATTAACAGTCATGCAGAAGTTGAGAGCTGAACAAAACTACGCGCCATTCGTATCTAGATACATCTATCTCATAATAAAATTTGGTCACAATAAGATCATTATATTCTCATAATTAGAGCTAATAATTGTATATAATTATATTAATTGTCAATTGATGTCGTGCGCCATTGTACCATGTACCGATGTCACGCAGAAATATCAGTCTAGCAGGCACGATTGGGCTCAGAGAGAAGAGCAAATAGTATAGACAGGGTATTATAATTATATAATTATCATTATCATTATTGAAGAAGTAATTATAACCAATGAAATCAGCCGCCATTCTCACTTAGTCAACTATAACGCCGTGAACCGAATTCAAGTAAGGCGTGGGCTCGGGTCCCACAAAGGCATTTGTTATAATGAATTAGAATAGACGACAACTCGTTTAAATGTCGACGTCACGCAGTATAAATGAAGTTGCCAATCAGGAATGAGTGAAAATATAATCAACCATCGATATATATTCGTCATGTAAGATCGAAGATCGATAATCGAAGTTACTAGCAGAGGACAGACGTGATGTCACATTTTCACTACGTTCCCATTGGTTGTTTGCCGCTAGTCGGGTGATTGGGTTGACGTTATAGAACCTCTCTCCACCCTCTATGACCCAACTCCAGTCATCAGCGATCGAACTGGTGTCACGTTCAAACAAACAATTTCAGGCTAGTTGGCCAAGTCAGTTGACGATTGGGACAACTGGAGTTGTCTTTGTGTATCATTCTTAAATACGCCAACTCAAACTACCGACCAGCGGTAAACAACCAATGAGAATGCAGTAGGTCTTAATGTGGGAAGTCAAGTCTGTGGTACGTCTGCTAATAACTTCGATCTCGACCTTCGAACTTACATTACGATGTTCGTTAAGTTCGTATAACTAAGTACATCATTGAAGTTCGATTATGTATTTGTGTTCATTCCCAACGGGCTGCTTCATTTACACCACGCGAAAGCAACTTTTACCGAGTTGTCGTCGATTGCAGTTGGATAGCGATACGTGAAAACATACACAAGTACACAATCCGTTTTAGTTGGCCATCTCAGTTGGCCATTGTGACGACTGGAATCGTTCGTGTTTTGTCCCGTGCTGAATAGACACTAGACGAGTGATGTAGTTCTTTATTCTGCTAGAGTCAAGTGGGGTGTGGGTTCGAGTCCCGCATAAGCTGATATCTGTGAATATCATTCATCTATCATCTGCTCATTCCTACCCCAAAACACACTAGCTGTTGGTGGGGTCGCCAACCAAACAACAATCACACAATCAACCAAACAGTAAATTCCTTTTCACAACTTCCTCCTGTCATAAAGTGCGAGCTTCTTAAACCCCACGCTATAATACACCTATCATCATCGCGTCTATCTCGGAGCTAGGAAGAGTGAGGAACGGAAGGGAGAGGGGCTGTGTGCTCTCTGGCGCCAGATGCTGGAAGCTGCGCGGCGCCGCGACGCCAGTGCACGGCGCTGCCAGGGCGGACCGGGCTCAGTGCACACGTCAGCGCGTCGCGGGCCAGTGCCAGTTCTCTACTAACGCCAGTGCTGTCGTGTTGTGTATACAGTTGGACTGGCTGGTCGGCCAGTACTCTAGTGTCAGTGCTCAACTAGTGCTGTGTACACACGGGCCAGTGCCAGTGCTCTAGTGCCAGTGTTGAGTACGGACTGATATGTGAGACGGTCGGCCAGTAATATCATTAGTGTCAGTGCTGGTACTCTAGTGTCAGTGCTCTAGTGCCAGTATTGGGTACGGACAGGTATATGAGACGGGCTGCTCGGCCAGTACTATTCGCGTAGTGTCAGTGCCAGTGCCAGTACTCTAGTGCCAGTGTTCTAGTGTCAGTGTTGTGAACAGCCAGACATGTGAGGCGGGCTGGTGTGGGGATAAGATGCCGATAGGCATGAGCTGCAGCAGATCAACGGCAGCACGATGGAAACGATAGCAGAAGACGCTGAAAGTGAATATGAGCTTGGTATTTAATTAGATTTTATAGTTTTTATTATTTGGATCGTTTTGTTTTGGGGGGTCGATGTGTGTCACTAGTGATGCGATATCAGTGTGGGTACTTACATTATTTCATGAAAATATGACTCTGCCTTTCAAAAAAGATTGCCATAACAGAGAACAACGAGAACTGAGATTGAATAAATGTGAATAAATCAATATAATAATGAATGAACTGATGAGGCTGAATTATATATATATATATATATATATATATATATATATATATATATATATATATATATATATATATATATATATATATACATATATATATATATATATATATATATATATATATATATATATATATTTATATTTATATATATATATATATATATATATATATATATATATATATATATAGATAGATATATATATATATATATATATAGATATATATATATATATATATATATATATATATATATATACATATATATATATATATATATATATATATATATATATATATATATATATGTGTGTGTGTGTGTGTGAATGTGTTTGTGTGTGTGTGTGATATTATGTCTTTCATGGTAAATTTGCTTCTTTTCGGAATGATTTGCGGTCCAGCGGACCCTATCTCCTCGCGACATTTCGAATACATTCTACGAAACGTCGCGAGGAGATAGGTCAACTTGACCGCAAATTCATCCAACAAGAGGCAAATTTACCGTGAAAGACACAATACCACATAATGGCTGCCTTAAAAATTTACAATATCATTCAATTATAAATATATAAACTTTTTTTTTTGGCAATATATATATATATATATATATATATATATATATATATATATATATATATATATATATATATATATATATTCATATATATAATGATATGATTATGAAACTATTGAGAAATTGCGACCTTACCCGGGAGTCGAATACGGATCTCCAAATTGCCGGTCTGACGCGGCCTGATTTGTGACACTTTTCGTACGGTTAAAAATTTTGAGACCTATGGGTCCCACCACAAATTGACAGGAAACTGCACTGCTTTAATTGACATCTTCCATCTACCCCCGCTGTTGGAATCATAAAGATTTCAATTGCGTCCGCCGTCCTGATTAATCACCAGTAAGTAATTATAATTGTATGAATGTTGAAACTGTTTAAAATTTGTGACCTCGAATTTTTGTTAAATTTATACACATTTTGCGCAATATTGAAACAGTTTCAAAATCATACCATCATCATGTATATAACATACTGGTGGTTAACCAGGAGAAGCTACTTGAGATTATATATATATATATATATATATATATATATATATATATATATATATATATATATATATATATACATAAATATATTTATATATATATATATATGTATATATATATAAATATATGTATATATATATATATATATATATATATATATATATATATATATATATATATATATATATATATATATATATATATATATATGTATATGTGTGTATATTTAATATCAGTATAGGCATATATTATCTTCAGGGTACATTTTAATGTAGCTGGATCGACTTCGTTTATGTATAACCTTAACTGTACGTATGCCCTTGTATACTCTCGTCAATAATTCAGGAGCAAACAACAGACGATCTCTTGTCTCATTATCTTCCAACATGCACTAAATTATTCCTACATGCCTACATCATGTCGAGCTCCCAACGAGGTACAGGTCGTCAAGTTGCATAAAGCAACTAAACAAACCGGGGTAAAACAAACTGAAACAGTTGACGAAAGATCTGCATGTGTTCTTCTCCTAGGTAGAAGAACGATATATATATATATATATATATATATGGGATTTTATAGTTATGTCGAAAAAGATACGTCTCGTCCGGGATTCGAGCCCGGGTCCTTGGGCTTGCCGGGAAGGTGCTCTACCACTAAGCTACCGAGGTATTACTCCTTCGACATAACTATACTTAGACTCACGATACTTCGAGGGGACCAGCCCTAGTCCCTAGTTATAGGGCTAGTCCCCTCGAAGTATCGTGAGTATCGTAACTCTAAGTATAGTTATGACGAAGGAGTAATACTTCGGTAGCTTAGTGGTAGAGCACCTGCCCGGCAAGCAGAAGATCCCGGGCTCGAATCCCGGTCGAGGCGTATCTTTTTCGACATAACTATAAAATCCCATATATCTCGATATTGGATCGTATCCAAGAAGTTTAATTATCATATATATATATATGTATATTTATATATATTCTTTTATATATTTTTGGTATATAAATAAACCTATACCAATACTAAAATTGTTGAGAGAACACAATGTGTGACAGCTTGCAAGAACTCCGTGTACTCACTCGTATCTATTCAATTATATTTGTTTCAACGACGCACTGTAATGATGAATAAGATATATTGTCGGTAAATGATTGATGAGATGGTGAGATGAAGGTTTCTGAGTTATTGGGAAGGAATCGGTTGTTACCGGTATAGTATAGGAACCGTCCCGGCATTAGCCTAGACAACAGAGGGAAACTACGATGCACCCCTGTGAAGATGAACAGTGGTGGGGATCGAATCAGGTCCGATATGTCCCTCACCTCCCGGATGACACGAACCGAGCGCGTTAGTAACTGAGTACTCACTCGTTCACAATACAATTGAGTGACGCATTTTATTTGAGTCTAATAAGTGAACCGTTGAGTAGCTACACAAATAAGGCATTTTTTCATTAATTTTCGGCAAACATCTTCCAATTTGATGGAAATCCGATAACTCAAAATTTTCGTCACATACTGACTCAACCAGTTTTCTCGAAATCAAGTTCCCCTCAAATACGTTTTGAAAGAAAAATAATCATAGAAATGTACAGACTGTGTTTGATTGAAAACGCGACCTTATGACATGTATTATTGCCATTATAACTTTGGAAATTGCGAGAAAATGTTAGAGTTTTTCAGTTGAACGAGTTCTACTGCTGAATGATTGTTTACTTCTTCGATAAACCGTTTGACAGTTAAACGAAGCGCACGGTACTATTTTTATTAATAATGGATGAGCAAAGCAAAGACTCAATTTTACCGTACTCAAAAAAAACTTTTTTTTTTCGTTTTTCTTTTGTTCGTGCTTCACACGTTGAACGACAGAAATTTTTATGATGGAGTTTGTCATGCACATATTTCATCATCTAACTCGATACTGTATAGTTTCAAAGTGCAATTGGTTGATCCACTTATGAGAAAAATAATTTCGGGGGGAAACATGGAAACAAAATTTCTCAGAATAAATTCAAATTTTCCACCGAATTGAGGTACATGAGTTACACATATAATTCCACAGTTTTTCGGATTATTCGGATGAGTCGTATTAAATATAAAAATTATTCTGCATTTTTGATCCGTCCAAGCTGCGAAGAAAACTATTGAGGAGATCAACATAGTAAAACCAATTAGATCATGAGCCGATTGAAATGATCAATTGATAAATTAGGAAGGCATTGTGTTAAAAAGATATAAATTCAATAGGGGATTCATTCATATACATACATGAATATATACATCATGATATATATATATACATGATATATATCATGATATACATGATATCATGATATATATACATCATGGAAAATGAACTCGGTCCCAAGGTTCAAGGTGTCTGTGTAATGCTGGGCTTCCATAACTGCGTTATTCCTATAGGTTATTCGGATTTTTAAGCCACCATGATGATGGAACGACCATTCAGTGACGAAAGTTACGCGATTTCTGATTGTTCCTATTGAGCTCGCCTCAATTCCACCGCCTTGCGAAAGCGAAACGCAAATCGCGTTCATGGAAGGCCAGCATTATTGTTGATATTAGATGAAACTACTTCTCTGCTGTTTTTTAGTATCATATTTTTTATGTGACTAAAACCGTTCTAAGCCCTAGGCATTCCTGTACGATTTTTTCGGATTGTTATTATTAGATTGTTGATTTGTATTGTTTTGGACGATTGTAACGTTTGTTTAAACATTCTAATGTTTGACCTGTTAAGGTATAGGTGTAGGCCTTTATGGCTTTCCATTACACTTCATGTAACATTTTCCTCATCTTACAACGCATGCTGCGTTTTTCCCTTTGTATAGAAAAACATTATAAATAACCCCGAAAGAACGGCAATGTTAGGTCAAAATGGGAGTAACATGAGGACTTGAATGTATCTAGAGATTGGCTAACGTTTCTGATCTCATTTCCTGCAGCAAGAACTTGTCGTGGAGACGTTAGGCTACTTGTACTACACGGTATATACACCTTATCTTAGCTCTTGTTCTCGGAACCATTGTCAGTATTTTCGATAATGTTAATTAAAAAATCAACTGCATGTAATATAGAAATTCCGAATTAGAATATCATTATTTCTTACAATTGTGAATCATTTCAATTACATCACCTTGATTCTTATTATATACAATATGGAGTAGGGAGATCGGAGGGGGGTCCGTCCCCCTTGGCTCATTCAGCACGTCAAGGCATTGTCATCTTCCGTAATGGTTAAACTAAACTAGGAAAACGCATTTTATGCGTTGTAAGATCAGCGATATAGGCACATTTAAATGAAATTTAATGGGAAGCTATATACACACCTTGATTTGAAACTACCATTTCACAGCCTTTCTGTTTTATCCATTGAATAAATTAATCGTTTCACGATTTAATCGGTTTAACCTGTAGCTATTCATGTATTTTATTATGTGTTCATGTATTCATTTATGTATTCATTGATTTATTGATTGATGTGATATATTGAATCTTAATGTTTACCTTTGAACCTGTCTGATTCTATATATATATATATATATATATATATATATATATATATATATATATATATATATATATATATATATATATATATATGTATATATATATATATATATATATATATATATATATATATATATATATATATATATATATATATAGGTGAAAATTTGTAATAATGTCATTCTCGAAAATTAAAAAATGCTGGAAATTTTTTTTCCCATAATTATTCTCTTATCTAGGTTATTCTTATAAGAATTTTCAAAACTCCCAAATAGTTATTTTTGAAAGTGTTCTCATCGATTGAGCATCAAAATGTGTGCTCTTGTTTGAACTGCGGAGCGTGAACAAAAAATCTTTCATTTTTTCAAGTACAATATAGAATTGAGTCTCAATTAATTGATAATGTTTATTTAGCAATTCTGCTATATTTTACACTACATACAAAATAAAATATACTCAACATGACAATACAATTTACAATACAACAATAACGATAACAATAATAACAACAATGATAGCACGATAATAGATGATAGATGATGACCTATCTAATGAAAATAATGAGCACATTTAATTTAAATGGTCCCAAAAACGCACACTTTCTTTCGAATCTGGAACCAATTTTCCTTCCTTGATTAATTTAGAATATGCATTCCTGAAACTTCCAGATGTTGTTAGTTTGGTCGCTTCGCCCATCCAACAAATTCAAATTAATGTACTAAGTGAATCTATTAAAGAATGAATTGTAGTTCTATATCTTATGTCCTTGCCTCCTCAATAAACAGATATAACACGACTTGATCATGAGGCTGTTGCTCTGTGTCGTAACAGTCAATATAGCTCGTTCATCGTATTAACATATGTAATAACATAATACAGTCCTCATGATTGCTCCACTCATGACTAACGTGCATCATTTATATTCACCTGTCAATTGATCCAACACCATAAAAACATCTCTTACGGATCCATAAGACTCCGAGGAGTAGAAATCTACAATTTATATTTCTATCAATACAGAGACTATATTGTAATAATAAATATTATGTTTTGTATAGACATGTTTTATTCATTCCATTCTGCTTGAGAATATTATTTGATTCAAAACATATGACTGGTATTACATGAATGATAAAAAAAAACAGTCGATTGAATGCTCTGAGTAGCATTGTTTATATATAGGCCTATTCCACATAAATTTCCAAGGTTTCCAAAGTTTAGAATGAGGAATTGAAAACGCTAAAATAAATAATGCCAAACAATAATTAGTACTTAGAAATATGATATTGTAAAAAAAGTTCACAAATTGTGAAACAAACAATTGAAGAACAGAAACCAGTACTCTTGTGTGCGGGGTGACAGTATAGAGTTTGAATTGGAGTAATACTATTCTTGTTGCTACCGAGCGCTCACATCTTCAAAATGATTCAATTTATTCCGCAACGCCGTCTTCAAACAGAGAAAGACAAGAAAATGTTGAAAATATATCATGTGAGCTAGATATATTATTTTCTATGTTCATGCTGAATGGAAAAATAATATGCACACTCTATACTCATATCGAGGAGAGAAGAAAGTCGTCTCTCAACATAACAAAAACAAATATATCACCATTATTTGTACGGCAGTGTTTTTTTACCGTGCAGTATTGTGTTTTTTCAGGGTAGGGTTGCGTTTAGAAACGCAACTGCATCTTTGAAAGTGTTGAATCCTTGAAGATGCAGCGAAATTGTATAAGTAAACTTCAGTGTTCGGTTGGTATAGACAACCTTCTGCTTTCGTGGATCAAAACAGGGCAATCGCGGGAGGAATTATCCTTGCGTGCATGCGCAATGATCAACTTCAGCTATAAGAACAAGTGAGACAATAATTTAAAAAATCGAATGTAAAGGGATTCCGATTTATTAGGTGATGAAGAAATTCCAAAATTTGAATTGAGATATCTCAAAATTAAATATATATTTCCGCCAGCCTATAATATTTGATTTGATAATATTCAGCACATGAAAACGAATTGACCGTGAAAATGCATATATTAGTTATTCCTCTTCGACGGATTTAATTAAACGGCCCCACTAACATCTAGGTTATTGGGGGCGATTTTTGTATTTTCTTGTTGCGCTATTTGTACATATAGGCCTAGCTTATAGCTGTGGTATTTTTTTAGCGTATTTTGATATTTTAGAACGAGGTTTGAGAAGGTACCAAACTTACTAAAAACCAACTCTCCTGAAACTCGACTGGCCTAAAATCCAGCTGATCTAAAAATCAACTGTACTAAAAATCAGCTAACCTTTACCTCTTCTTCTCGAGTAATCTGTACAGCAGTTAAAGTAGGAAGTTTGGTCCTTATACCCCTCAGAACTTTCTTTTGACACAAACCTTACCCACCCAATCTTCCATGAACATCACTAAAAACCTATAAAACATTTAATGGGTTATAAACATTTGTGAAATGGCCAACCCCCACTTTTACTTCTATTAGGTTGCTCAAGAGAAAAGTTCGATCTCAGTTGGTTTTTATGACAATTGGTCTTTAGTATAGATGTCAGTTGACCAATCTCCCGAGGTCTGCCTTGGAAAACGCAGCTGCATCTTTCAAAAGCGTTGAATGCTCACGGTTGCGGGTAGATCATCTAATCACCGGTACCGAAGTTTTTACAATTATGCAGTTGCATTTATTCACGACATATCTCCATAGTTGATTTACACGTATCGTGTTCTGAAGTAAACTATTATACTTCACGTCGGAAATAATTGAGAAATTCATACATAATAACTTAATTCACGTAATAAATCAAAAGACCAATAACCAACATTGAAACACGATCGTCTCGTCTGTAATTTATTGCTTCAACGAATAATCGAATAGTGATCATGTAATCCAACTAACTGATTGCTAATTCCCTCTCACACTCCAGTCGCCTCTGTACAGTGAATGTAGGTCGATCTATATGCGATGTTTCAAAACTAGATCCATTATATTATCGCGAGTACGCTTGATCGAGTCGAATTACTTGCAACACCAGTGGCATGTATAGTACCGCAGACCGCCCAGTGGCGTGTTCGCGCTCCTGCAGCTGGGGGATTCACACAGATTCTTTTCTTCAGGATGTCTTAAGTTAGGACTATTCTACTGAGTTAGAACCAATATTGGTCTTAACTCAGTAAAATGGTCCTAACTTGGGACGTCCTAAAGATAGCTGATTCTTGGTGAATCTGGGCCCAGCTGCAGGAGAGTGAGGTAATCGCGGCAGGAACGACCGTTGCGATCAGAAGGTAGCGCCCCAATTCAGTGAAATCCCGACTCGTCGACTAGCTTGAAATGCGGTAAAATGAGTCGACGGATTGGGATTTTCCTGAGTCGATATCTTGATGAGTCTTACAAGTCGAAGAATTGGACGTAAATGGCTAAAAGTCGACGAATCGGGATTTCGACGAATCGGGATTTCACTGAATAAGGCTATATTATATTTTATTCTATTTAATATTATATCAATTGACCCTGAGAGAACTGGACGGATTCATTTTAGTGATGTTGAGGACATTTTTGCAGTCAAAAAGAAGGCCAAGGAATTTTAATAGCAATCGATAAGTGAGTGAAATAATACATGTGCAATAAATGGTATAAAAATCTTAAGAAAATTTGAATCACATTTATAATAAAATAAATTGGAAGCACACGAGTACTTTTCGGGACTTCGCCAAATATGGAAAAAAGGGGGGAAGGCCCATTCATACATTTTGCACTCCTGTCTCGTCGTGCCTTGTTACGTCACTGGTTTTGAGGTTCAATCGGTTAAACCACTTCTTAGAAAACTCAATTCAAAATTTTCAAAAACCCCATAAGAATAAGCCAGAGGAAAAAATTCGTCAAAAATATTTCCTTCGAGAGAATTCAAATTTTCAGGGAATTTCAATATAATGATGATACTGCACCTTATTCCGAACTTTGAGTTTGATCATATCAGCCGTTTTGATGTAAAAAAATATATAATTCAATTTTTTTGAATCACTCAAAGCTATGAAGAAACCAATTAAATCCAAGCAACAGGTGTCATCAATTATTGAGAACGATTAAAACAAGGCCTTTTTTCATCATCATATGAATTAATTAGAAGATATAGGATGGCAGTGACTTTGTTTGGATCTCAAGGTGTGTGTATATATATATATATATATATATATATATATATATATATATATATATATATATATATAAAATTATATATAAGTTGATATATTCTAGCTCATCCATCAACGCGGCAACACATAACGCGTTTGCCTAGTTAACTTATACATCAACCATTTCAGAATTCAGACAAAATAGTGATCTGAGTGCTCGAGTCAATTTTCACACCAAACTTTTCGTCACAGTTTTATAGTTGTACGGAAAAGGAAATAAAGTTTTTCCTTTTCCATCCTTGGTTCAGTGGATAGCATCATACTAGCATGTGATCACAGCCCTCTGGATGTACTTCCATCCATCTTGCGTATATAGTCCATCCAAGGGACTTTGGTGTGATGATTAATGATACGGTAATGATCCTCGCCTCGAATGGTTCGAGATTCTTGACGTCGCCATTATTATTCGTCCAATCATTTGCGTCAGTGATTGTCGTGTGTGCATGAACGTGGTATGGCATTTGAAATTCAATAAACGAAGTGGCTAACACACGAATTTTCGTGCCACGAACTGCACGAAGACTTCAAATTTCGTGGATATTATAGGTAAATAGAACTATAGGCCTTGATTATGATTGTGCTAACAAAGTTAGATTATGACAAGTTAGGTTTTTTAGGTTATGTCGAGGAGCCGCGCATTCGCAGCAGTTGAACTACTTGATGACATTTTTGTGTAGGGCCTATAGGTACTCCCATGGTACTTACTACCTTCAATGCACAAACAGCGTGCTGCGTATGTCTTATTTGACTGCACGTTTTTGTTTGAATCTCGACCCAATGTGAGGGGGAATATATGTTTACGCGAACAAAAAAATAGTTCTGTTAACGTAACAGCTTTGCATCACCGGCTTCATAGCTAACAACCTGACCTTGACGAATGTTGACATAGCGTAAACATAGTTTGTCTTCAAACATACCTGCCACTACACTGGCCTCCGTTTGGTACGGTTCAAAACCATCGCAACTCTCTCTCTCTCTCTCTCTTTCTCGCAGAGACAAATAGACCTGGCATTCTCATGACGTCGTATGCTTATTTGTCTTTCTTGAGTTAATGTTTAGAGGAAGTGCAAATTTCAATCAAATCGTCGCTGTAATATATTCTGTGAAAGGACAAGGCTCAGGCTGTGCTGACGGTACTATTGGAAACGGGAAAACTTGTGTATCTTAGCAACGAAACGTATCTTCAGTTGTTGTGCTTGGCGATAACAGAATAACGTTCAAACGAGATAGGGTAAGTGGAGACATAATATACACTATAGCTACTTCGACATATCACACAAGAATAAAAATGAAACTGAACCCATCTACTTCATTGCACGCGTGACTCCCTCCCAACCCCTCACCATGGAGCCTCGATCACCACCCTCACCACCTAACTTATGGACTATTCTGACCGTTTGAAACTGATACAAGCGTGCTGTATTGTGATTGGATATCGGCCAGCCTGCAGCGCCTGCAGTAGTCAGGGTAGTAACTACTCGCAGACTTGGACTAGAGGAATGGAAGTGTGGAGTGGAAATTCGACTTGTCTTTGCCGTAAAAGTGCCGTAGGCCCTCATTCTATAACGACAAACTAAATGAAAGTGCGACGAAAATGTCAGAGCCCATACGATATAGCATGGGATCTTCGGAACAGAACGAAAATGCTGCACTTTAATTTAGTTTTAGAGTTATAGAATAAATGCCCTGTATTGGTAGTGTATGCTGTCTTGGTTTGGTCTATCTAAGAACATGAAATTGTGTTCAAGATCGTTTCATTCTTTTGCATTTTTCTTCAAACCGGATGAGCCAATTGATTTGGATTTTCAAATATGATCATAATATTTCATATGAATATTACGTAAAATAATGAGAATGAGGGAACATTTACAAGTGAACAGAATGTATTGCGAATCCAATCGCCTATCCAGTGCAGTAGTTTATCTTGGTTACGGCTGCAGTGGTCCAAGTCCCAAATGCATTACCCTTCATCCCGTCCCTGGCGTCCCAAATACAATAACCCTTCTTTCCATTGCAAGCAACATTTTAGGACTTGCACAAATAAATAATTTATAAGTGAAAACTCGTGTATTGAATAGAACAAACTCAAATGCGGGGGGGGGGGGGATTGTTTTGTTTGTTACCTTACTTATTGCCAAACGAATTCACCAACAGCTATAGATTAGATGGCACCGAGACGCGTGGCCGAGTGGTAACACACTGAACCGTCATTCGGGAGACCGGGGTTCGATTCCCGCCATGGACGACCATCCTCACGGGGTTTTTTCGTGGTTTTCCTCTGTCTCTTAGATTGATGCTGGGATGGTTCCTCAACGGCAGGCCACGACCGACTCCTTTCCACCATCCAAAACACCTAATGAAATAACCTTTCATCTCATCATCCCATCATCTCATTCATCATCCACCGACGCCAATAGATCGTAGCCATCAGTATAGTGCGTCGTTAAAAACTCGATATAAAAAAAAGATTAGATGGGGTTCACTTTGGTACCATCGACCATGCATGCTAACTTATGAGATGTATTCAGAATTAAAGATTGTATATGAATGGTAACAAAACAAATAATTCAATTTCGACTCTACATTTTTTTGTGAATTTCACCATATATGAACATTTCCTCATCTTACAGTCTCTTGGTCCAGCTCTAACACTTTC
Organism: Brachyptera risi; assembly: GCA_964007535.1. NCBI lineage: Eukaryota > Metazoa > Arthropoda > Insecta > Plecoptera > Taeniopterygidae > Brachyptera > Brachyptera risi. The sequence continues at coordinate 20,205,515 of OZ023326.1, forward strand.
GAGATTCAATCTTCGTTCTTGGAACGTGTTTGAAATGTAAAGTAGAGACAGTTAACAATTTAGATTCATGTAATAGGCACACATCCTTCGTCACCGTCCGGTTGTTCTGACAAATTAATTAATTAATTACAATATATGAAATTGAGTCGATGATTCCTAGTTTTCTCCCAATTTAAGGAAATAAATATCCTCATCATTCAACACAATCTAGTTCAGGGTTGTGATGTCCTGGAATTGTTTCCCAAATGTATCCCAATAAATTATATTCCCTCTCATGATAAATGCTGCTCGAGGCTTGTATTTGTAATTGAAGTATAGTTCCGATCTCTGGAGAGCTTGGGTCCCCTTCTGTCAGTATAACGTAGTCCTGTTCTATCGACCGTAATATGATACAGCTTCTGAGAGCCCTCTCAGTGTCTAGTTAATTAGTCTACAGGCTTTGCAAGCTATACCTTGTAGTACGTACGTGATCACATTATTTGCTTGAAATGGAGTTACGCCAGGTTATAACTTAGTCGTTTAAGGCGATTATTAAACGATAATGTAATGAGATTTTTTATAGAGTGTAGATATTATGTTTGGTGAGAGATAGAACAGGCAGGAGTTTCGTGTTTGGCGAGAGATCAAACGAGCAGGGGTTTTGAGTGATACCTATCCCTAGCATTGTTTTCGTTCTAGTAGATTTTATTTTCAATTTTGTTGTGCGCCATTTTATACAATGTAATGCTTCTAATATTATTAATAATTTATTTTAAATTATATTTTTGAAATGATCGAGTCAAATGAAAAGTGAGTGATTGACTTAAGTTTTCTTTCTAGTAGATTGTATTTTACAATTTTGTTACGTGCGCCATTTTATACACTGTGATGCTTCTATTATTATTAATAATTCATCATGATTCATATTTCGAAAATGATCGAGTCAAATGAAAATTGACTTACTTTAATTTACTGTCAGAAGAGATACATTTTATGATGTCAAAACACGAAGGACGAGCATTATGTAACACTTGGCCCTACAAATTTCAGTACTGAATGATTTATGAAAAGATGGAAGATCAACTTCTTTGTAAAATCAGTTGTTGAATATACTCACCAGATTTATCTGATTTTTTGACGTTACGATTCGAGAAGTTTTGTAGCTGAGCCGAAGAAATGAATCAAAAGAAAAAACAAGTATATATTCGAACCGAAAATTCCAACGTCCTGCAAGAGATCAAAGTTATTGGCTTATCCGCTGGAATTTCCGGGGAGCAACTTGAAAAAAAAAATCGGAACTTTTATACTGAAACTTGAATATTTTTAGTATTCTTTGTAAACTTTTCCTTTAAGAGTCTCCAGTCCACGGGCCAAAAAGTTCTCACCAGGTGATTTTACAGATATAAATGATATCATAAAACTTGAACCATACAAGATACAAAATTAACAGATTTATCATCAGATGCAGACAATATTTTTCAAAAAATGTCAAATTTCATAATAAACCAGGTGGACATAACACTTGTATTCAACATTGACACTCGATATTTTTGTCATCAATTTTTACCTCACAGCGTACCGTTATATAAAGTAGCCCGTATAGCATATTGTGAATGTGTATTACCGACAATATTTTAGAAAACATTTTTCTGCACGGTATGAAGCAGTTTCTCTACAATGATGTTCATCCGGAAAGTGACTGCGATCGTTTATATGTTATGTTGACACTGTAAACGTTACGTTGTGGGTACAGGTTTCCCTAAGACCACTAGGTTGATATGTGACATACGTTTAAAGATGCAATATACATGAGAAACCACATCTATCTTGTTAGTCGACACCTCATTTATAACCTTGGATGGAATTTTAAAATTTTAGGCGTAATACTCATTTTTTCAATTTACTCATGACTAATTCTTGTTATTATGTATTTCCGTATTGTTTACCGTCCCATCTTCTGATTACCCAAATAGTCAAGGACCAATGTAAAGCTTATTGTCTGGTGTGTATTGTTTGCTTCTCGCCCCCACCAACAGCTTGGTTATTTGGGGAAATTGCTAATGTTATATATTATATTAGGCCTACGTTGTATATACAATATTTTCGAAAAGTTGTTTCTTTTCTTGATTTTAAGGCCAAGAGAGACTTATATGAATTCTGAAGGTAAATTATCTTCAAAAATGTCGTTGCTGTACAATTCTATTCCAATAGTAGCTATGTAGTATTGAATTCATCAGCGAATTTGTACGTTTCCCGCTGTGCTCTTATATATCCAGATTTCACGTTTCTGGTTCTGACATTTAATGGTATAACTTCTCTTGCTGTGACAAAACAGCATCTCTTATTATAAATTCTACATTCGCTTTTCACCTCGTTAGATTGCTGTTGACAAAATTACGTTTTGTCAAAAATATAGTCACTATATACTGGCATTGAAATTCTAACTACAGGGAAATGCAGCATATGCGTTGTGGGATGAGAAGCGAAGTTTTATACGTAATGTAATGCCAACTATAGGCTATATAGGCCTGAACACTTTGGTTTTGAATCTATTTAACTCACTGCCTTCTTGATTTACCTATCAATTGACCATTGTAGATCGTCCGCCCTCGTGATGTCACAAATTATAAAAACCAATCAAGTGGACAGTGAAGCAGGGGAAATAGGGAAATAGCCAATCAAGGTATCTAAAATTTCCCCTGCTTCGTATAAGTCACGCCCATCTAGATTGGTCAATTATTTCAGTCATTCTGTGATCTATTTGGTTGTCCAATTGACGACTCGCAGTCTCCGCCCCCTTGACGTCATAAATCATACAGTCCAATCAACAGAGCTGTTATAGAACTGTGGTGAAATTCAAATATCCAATCGAGGCATCTTCAAATGACCACAAATTATATAGATCCAACTGGCCTACTGGTGAAGCCACGCCTATTTTGAGTCGTCAATTGTTGATGTCCTAGATAGTAGCTTTTATCCTACTTTTATTGATTGTTTTGTGAAATAAAATAAAAATTATCTTCAATACGGCTCATCCGATTTATAATTATAAACCTTTAGATTTGTGTATATGCTTTCTGTCAAGTGAGGTCACTCATTGTTAAGAAAGCAGACAACATTGTACACCAGCTGGTATTAACCAATCATAATCTTTGATAATTCACCAGTTCGCTGTATTTCTATGGTAACCATTTTTTTCATTTTTGTATGTGTCAGAAGCCTATAGAATGCATGTACTTGAATTCCGTAGAAAACTGAATTTATTCAGATGATTTAGTTCTCCATATTTTCTCTCCTGATTCTCATGGGGGGTTTAAACACTTCAAAATCATTTTTCTCATAAATGGTTCAACCGAATGCGCCTCACAGCTATACAGAATCTATTCTGATAATGTTATATGTCCATGCCAAATTGACGACTTCACGAGTTCAAACAAAAAATCTTTCGATTGACCTGTGGACCACGAAAAAGAAGGGTTTTTTTCGAGTACTGTAGAATTGAGTCTTCGCTCCGCTCATCCAACTAGAGTAGGCCTATATCTAAGGTTTGGTCAGCAGAGTCTGGAAGTTATCTCAAATAAATTCTAAATTGAGGAAATTTGAGTTGAGCTTCATTGAAGAAGCAAATTCTTGAAATTGAATAGAAATTGCATCAGAAAAAACTGTTACATTGTTCTCGCTGGAGTAACAGCATCCACTTGATACTCGAGAGAAATATTGCGATCCTATTTTTTTCTTAATTCTGGTGAAAGCTTGACTAGTTTCCTCCTTGAATGAGTGTAGGCCTAATTCAAAATGATAATGAGTAGGCCTACAGTACCTATATCTATGTTTGAATAATTGTATTCATACCTAGAGGGACCAGTCACACAAACAACACTGAAACATCGAGTATGCGTCATTAAAGTGGAGGTCAGCTTAAGGTTAGATTAAGAGCTTGTGCACCGAGCTTGTGCGAGTGCGTGCGCCGGCGTTCCGGACTCACGCACGGAATTGGGTGACTAAAAGTATAATAACTTTATCTATACAATAAGACCGTTTTTTTTATAATAAATGTCATTATACTTTTAGTATATTTTAGTTGTCTGTTGAGTAATAAAAACGCATGAAATTTGAATATTGCGTGTTGAATGATGGGGAAATGTCTGATTCTTAAATTCATATATCACAAAAAGCCCGGTCAGCCTATTATTTGTTTTGATATCATTATCGAGCATACCAAAACGAATCGACTCATCAAGATGTATACAGTATAGTTTTTTATATTACTATACAGCAATGATTAATAGACTTCAAACGGTAAAAAAATCAGAACGAAACCATCTTGCCTTAAAAAAACCTATTGACGTCACGCTTTTGTTACTGAATACTCTTTTTTTTTCAATTGATCTGTAGGCCTGAATATAATAAACTCTCAGCCGTATCTTTTCGTTGACGTTTTTCAAACAGTTGCGTTCACTTATCAATTCTTTAAGCGCACAGCACACCCACAGCGTGAAGCGTCACATTTTCAGCGTCAACCCTTCATATGAACAATCGTGGTGACTTTCCGTCATCATCATATTGTAGTGAAACTGCTTCACATCATTCAGAGAAATATCTTATAAAATACTGTAGATCTATAATGAACATTCAAAATTCAAAATAGGTTATATGTTATTTGTATGTAATTGTAAGCGGTGAGGTGAGGTGAAAATAGATGACAAAAATATCGGGTCTTGTTATATGAGTTACAACTTATCTTTCCACTTTTGTTATTATAAATTTGATTCAATTATGATCATTTTCGACAAATATTATCTGAATCTTAGGATGTATTTGTTGACTTTCTATGTTGCACTGTTTGAATTTTACAAACATTTATATCAGTGAAATCACCTGGCTTGAACTTTTTGCCCTGTAGAGACTGGAATCGCCTTAACTTAACGTGCTGTTCTGTCTGCGATTCACTCATCAACCTGCGTGATCCATGAATTCACTGACATTAAGTTCTCTTTTGATTTGCACCTTTTTTACATTTATTTTCTGAAGCTGAGATTCGCATGGATTAATATGTTGGTATAGGAAAGTTCGGTTCATCCAAGTCCGTGAACCTGGCACCTCGTGTTCAAGCACCAACTGAACTATGACGTAGGCCTACACCTCACCGTCTAGTTCCTGATTAGTGCTACATCACCTGATACATACATGACAGTGCTCAATTACCTCAGTTACTTTAGAAAATCATAGCATCGTCGGTGCCAACTTGCACGGAATCATTTCAACTGAAAAACAGTCGTTGAATTTAGACTGCTACTAATTAGTGCTATTGAATGGAAATTTCCCCAGAATTAGAGCTATGTGGAAGTTTTTCAGAGATGTATACATTTTTCATATTGTGATATGTTAGATATATTCAGTATCATCATTGGGAGATGAACATCTAAATTTGATTATCTCTCGATCAAACCTTGGATTGAAGCTATTGTACCAATGGATAGGCAACAGCGTTCCAGAGCTGTGCAACTATATAATATAGTCATAAATTAAAAGACACTAATCTGCTGCTACCGCAAACTATTTCATTATATATTGCACTACGCATTCAACTTCTAGTTGAAATTATATTCTTCATCACATTCTCATGCATGAAAACAGAAAGCAAATATACGTACGACTCACATAATTTTCTCGCACACAGCTTTTCTTCTGTCTGAATTGAATTCTTCTTTGTATAGAATGTATCCAGCAAAAATCGAAAAAACAGTACTCTACTCGATCAATAAAATGTTGAAGGTCACACTAATCCGATTCAACTATATAGTTTCAACTGTATTCACCATTACACCAAGCTCTGGAGGGACTCTGCATTTGGAATTACCATGAGCTGCGTATCCATATTGCAATAATCAATGATCAATCTAGCATAACTGATTCTGAAATGGCAATATAATAATGTCATACCTCTGCATTGAGCCAATGTCAATTTTCAAAATGTTGGTGAAAGTGGGAGAGGACATTGTTCACACACCTCGGGTGCCGCAACTTCCACATATATATATATATATATATATATATTTTTTTTTTTTTGAACATGTCCGATAATTCATCGGATCACTAACTGTGGGGGGAATTCATCCAATATCATCAATTATAATTATTATAATTCATTCAATTTGAATTAAATATTCACATTTATGTATCAATTACAATTCACGTGAAAGCCATCCACAGTCGTACATGCCATTATATTTTAAAGCAGAGTGCTAATTATCAAACAGGTATCATTCAATAGCACTAGATAGATAGTAATAGTGAGTGATAGTGATATGACAGTGAGATGCGTGCTACAGGTAGTGCTTGAATGGAAGAAGGGGGAGAGGGTTCACGGACCTTCGTTTATGTAAATGCCATGAAAGGTGTCGTTATTAAGCGACAGTTTGCTTGCATTTGTTTACTGATATTTGTGTTGTCACACCACGGGAGTGCACGTTAAACACCTAGATCATTATGATACACCTGTTGGTCAACACTTGTTATGTCAAGCCGGTGGCAAATACAAGCAAATAAAACCAAGGAAGAAGGTTTTCGAACAACTGTATAATTGTAAGAACTTGGGTATAACTATAGGAATGGAGAGCTATATATACAGACACATTTTGATGTTAAAACAATTGACCGATGTAGATCGTCCGCCCTCGTGATGTCACAAAATATAAAAACCAATCAAGTGGACAGTGAAGCAGGGGAAAATAGGGGAAAAACCAATCAGAATATCTAAAATTTCCCCTGCTTCGTATAAGTCACGCCCATCTACAATGGTCAATTGACCGATGTAGATCGTCCGCCCTCGTGATGTCACAAAATATAAAAACCAATCAAGTGGACAGTGAAGCAGGGGAAAATAGGGGAAAAACCAATCAGAATATCTAAAATTTCCCCTGCTTCGTATAAGTCACGCCCATCTAAAATGGTCAATTGACCGATGTAGATCGTCCGCCCTCGTGATGTCACAAAATATAAAAACCAATCAAGTGGACAGTGAAGCAGGGGAAAATAGGGAAAAAACAATCAAGATATCTAAAATTTCCCCTGTTTCGTATAAGTCACGCCCATCCACGTTGGTCAATTGATGCACGGCCTACCTGTTCTACTCGTTGCTGATTGATGATGATTATTGTTTGCTTAACGACCCCATCAGCAGCTAGGTTATAAGAGAGTACGAATGAGCAGGTGATTATGAAACTATGAAGTGATGATAGGTGAAAGGACATTTACAAAAACCCATGCCTTATTCGGAACTCGAACTCACGCCCAACGGTGACTTCAGTTTCTGAAGCGGTGCCTCAGCTGACCGAGCTACCGACGGCGTACTCGTTGCTTATTGGTCTGAATCGTTCAACGATCTGATTGGTTTCACCTTGAATCCACTAATGGCTTTTCAATGATCTGGAAACTCTTCATTATAATCATTTTTTACTAAACGGCTGATCCGATTTATTTAAAACATTTGAATAATGTGTACCCATTTACATCTACCCATTCATATTCATTCTTCCCATTCATATGCTCGAATTCCGTGAGATTTGAAATTCCGTTCAAATCTTTTGAAGTAATTCGAAATTTCATCACGAGTTTTCTCAAAATTAGTCCAACTTATTTGACCCAAGAACTATATACAGATACGGTTCTAGCTGGCATACGTCTACGTGATCACAAAAATGTTCTTGTTGATCAGTTTACCCGTGTGAACTACGCAGTGTGCTGATTATGTATCTCGATGGTCTATTCTCCTCTGCCAGATCGTGCCTGTGATGTTATCGAAAAGGGTGGGCGAGTCTTCCAATAAGGCAGTGCGTAGAAATACTGCGCCCATCCTCGAGTCTCGCGCTTGAGTTGTCATGATTAACCTATAGACATGCACTCCGTTGAACTGATAAAAAGAAAACGGTCCAAGAACAGTCTTCTCTTGAGTCATCAATGAATTAACCCGTGGGTCCCACCCTTCCCTCAAGGTATTTTGTGGAGAGAAATGTTTACCTATTCGATATACGAGAAGTATTTTTTTATCCATTTCCGCTCTAGTTGTATAGAATTTTTGTATGAGTGCCTGTCTTCTTAGCTTGTGACGAAAATGTGGATATAGTGAAGCGACCGCTGTAGACCGTACGGCGGTCAACGGCTGTAGCTATGAGATATGCCAAATCTAGCTCCGTGTGTACACAGCGAGATGTCGAAAACCATAAGGCTAGAATCATGTAGGTACAGTACATTGTTCATGTTTCATCCAAACATTGAATCTCGATTACCCAGTTCTTCAAACTAAAATGGGAAATTCATATATTTGGGCCTGTACTTTTGGTAGTAATATATAGTATATAAACACTCACATACGTGTATATATATATATATATATATATATATATATATATATATATATATATATATATATATATATATGTATATATATATATATATATATATGTATATATATATATATATATATATATATATATATATATATATATATATATATATATATATATATATATATATATATATATATATATCCTATAAGTGTCTAGTTTTGCGAAAATTGGCCTTATTTTTTTAAAAGAACCAGCTATAACTCGAAGTTTTGCCGAAAAACTACTAGCTTAGAAGATGATAGACGATGGCGAATCGTTTCTCTCCGAAACTTCGAGTTACAGGGTTCTTTTCTGGATCACCCACGCTCCACACAGAAGGGCACATTTCCGCAAAACTTGACTCAACCATCAATCAACGACCCTAAAAACTTCAGACATCATATATCGGCATATATATATATATATATATATATATATATATATATATATATATATATATAGGCTATATATATATATATATGAAGTCATTGCATTCATTCATCAAAGAGTGTATGATATATTAGATCATCATACTATAAATATTTGCATGAATTATTATTCATACGTTGTAAAGTGGATGTTGTGAATCTACTTCGCCAAATGATAATACATAAAATGAATAAAAAATAAATCATTCAAACAACTCCGACAAAAACACGTCTAATCCACCAAGTTGCCATATACATATTTCGGTCCGCCAACCAAACATTCGGTTTTCGAAGGTTTCGATGTTTTTATTTTCTACACTCGCGATGTTTTCAAAAATTGATATCGACTCAACAAGAACAACATCCAGAATTATTTACATAATATATAAATAGAATCGTGAGCAACCTTATGTTATATAATAAGGTCTTTGATCGTGAGTGAGTGATTTGCCCCGAGAGGAGAAGTTGCTTGTCAGTTCGTTAGTCGGGAGCTATTAGCTAATCATCGAATCACGCATCAGTCGTTGATCGTCTAATTAACGCGTAGGAGCGAAGTTATAGTGTCACGTGGGCATGCAGTATGCCGCCAAGATATCCACTCTTATGATTGAGTTGAAATATATTTTTCTACACACCTTCATTCCCCTCATCTATGTCTGAAACTATAGTTTATCTACCCAGACCACTGAATTAGTGGGACGGGCTGGCCGATAGCCAATATTATACTCTACAATCCAACATGTTTATATAGGTCTATAGGCCTATTGCAAGATAATCACTCATCGTAAAATCCTACGAGATCCTAAAATTATTGCCATGGTTATAGGACTGTTATAAAATGTAATACAATTAGAGATATTTTCTAAAGTTGGTGTACATTTTGCTAATTACTTTTGATTTTCACTCCCAGTTTTGAATTTGTTCTTGTTTTTATTGGAGATCAAAATAAACTGAATTGCGTGCGCAGTTTATCGTATCATGACTGAGCGACGTCAGTATTCGCGTCTCTTACCCTATCCTATTCCATCTGTTAGTCGTTGAGCAAGTTTGGACGTTCAGACATCTTATTAAAGACAGATAAAAGACAATGCGTTTTTCTTGCGTGAACGGTGAAGCGCTTTGAAAAGCACTCATCATCTGTTCAGTGTTCTTAAATCATATGTTCACGTGTCCAAAATTATCCTATACTTTTTGGTAGAAATATCCCGAAGTTCTAATGAAAAAATGCAGTTTAGCGGGAGTTACGTTTGCGAGAGTTTTATGCAGTTTAACTCGCTCGACAACGATATCATAGCCAGAACTTGATAAAGGATCCTATTTCTAGTAATTACGATGGTAAGTATTATTAACTATAATCATCCTTTAAAGCTTGAAGTTACTCTTTGTCGTCGGAGAAATACGACCGTGTATCACGGCAATGCTCTGGGGGGGATTTCACCGCTGTAAGTTCCATCAGAGTCGCATGCATGCATGCTCGTACACCGCGAAACCAATCCTATTAACATAATGGACGGCTTTGACTGAACAATATTCAATTAACTTCTACAGACGGGATTATAATCCGATAAATTCGATACACGTTAGCTGTCTATATGTTGTCGTAAGTCTGATGCTACGGCGGGTGATATGGATTGCCAATATTTTAGATTGGATTTTTTTCGAACTTCACTGGTAGGCCTATACTATATGAGTAAACGATATACCCGATGGAAACATGAATATAAATATAAGTCTGGAGATTTTCAATAAATATGTGTATGAAACTATATATATATATATATATATATATATATATATATATATATATATATATATATATATATATATATATCATGTATATATATATATATATATATATATATATATATATATATATATATATATATATATATATATCATGTATATATATATATATATATATATATATATATATATATTTGAATAATTTATATATATATAGGCCTATATATACTGGGTATATATATATATATATATATATATATATATTTGAGTAATCAATAATATTATTACCAGCCTGATCCGAGGGGTTAACATCTCCTGAAATCTGGTGTACACTTGTCATGGAATCTTCCTGAAATCCCTTCAATCTTCTTGAAATCCCTTGGAATCTTCTTGAAATCCCGTGAAATCTCTCTGGAATCCCTTGAAATCTGAAATCAGGTGAACATGAATTTTACTATTTGTTCACCCCTCGGCCTGATCCAAAGCTGTTGAGTATGATAATAAATAGGCCTACAGAGGAAACACGTTCATTCACGAGAAGAGAAGGCTGTGTGTATATAGCAACTGAATAATTGTAAATACTTTGATAATTACAGAAACTCGCTTCATTTGATGAGGACTTGAGGCGAACTTGGCCAACAGAGTGCAAAAAGTTCCAAAAGGATCTCGGCACGGATTTCCGAGACGTAAATGATCATGAAACTTGATACGTGTCAGGTACAAAATAATATGTCATCGGATGCAGATTATAATTTGTCGGGAATTCTGAGTCAAATGTCATAATAATAAATTGGGAAATATCAATTGTATGGAACAATAGCACCTGAAATGCATGCCATCGATCTTTGATTCCATATAAGGACCATTCCATAAAAATCACACGTAACCTATTGTGAATGCAGTTTATCATGGATCGACAATATTTTCGAATATATATATAAGTTACTTCCCTGAATGGTAGGCCTATAAATCAGTTACATTATAATATCTTCAAACGGTAAGTCCCCACAGTTTATATGGCACGTTGACACTGAAAGGGTTATCCGCTCTGGATGGGTCCCGCTTGAATATTTAAAAGATACGATTTCGCATCGCAATGCAACAAATATTCTAGATGTATGTCTCTGATTCGGTCAAATATTGCGAGAGAGTTTCTCTGGTTTCCTCCCCGGCCGACCGGCGACCCGACCTGACCCGACCTGACCCGATCTGACCCGAGCACGAAACGCGTGCCGAGACCTGCTTGCATCAACCATATCATTCTTGCCGGCCTGCATCCTGCTTCCCAACACCGCTTCCTCGCAGCGTTTCGTTAGTCCGACCCGAATACCAGCGAAACTCCCTTCAATTATTGCAGAGTTGACATCCAACATCATTTTGAACTCTGAAGATTATACAGTATGAAGTATGAATCTTTTTTAACCCAGCAAAATACATTACCCAACACACCAACACCACAACCCAATTAACCTTACAACCAATTCCCCGAAGTGGTAGGGTCCAACTCTTACGGCAACATTACTCTCAATTGAAATGTTATATTTAGTGAAACAAAGACATATATTCCTGAATGAATGAATATTGGGGTTTTAAGGCGCATCGACAGCGAGGTCATTTAGCGCCTGAAAATATTTTCCGGTACCGGGAATCGAACCCGGACCTTCTGGGTGAGAGCCAGATATCCTAACCACTAGACAATACCGGATTGGTATTCCTGTATATGAGAATCTTATTAGAAACGAATGAGTGTGAGACAGCATGTTTCGTCTTGGTAAACTTCAGCGAGCTCATTACCACTGAGCCATGCACCACGACCGTAAGTTTCAGGGGAACCCACCCACAAAAATGTATACATTTTTAGGTCATTTTATTGGTGTATCAATTTTGAAAAAGTATATTGAAAATTCATAATGAAAAAAAATGAAAATTCCGAAAAAGTTTGAGAAACTATATAGTTGAAACGTTCGACAGGTATGAAAGTGAGCTCATTTCCACGTAGCCACCATGACCATTGTGTTTCAAGGGGCCAACTCACAAGAATGTATCAAATTTTGGGTAATTTATTGATGTATCAATTTTGAAATGGTATATTGACAATTCATCATGAAAAAAAGTTGAAAATTCCGAGAAAAGTTTGGAGAAACTACTTGTGAAAACGTTAAACCGTTACGTTTAACAAAACCAGTAGGCCTAAATGGTTAACATGAAGATGACAATTGATACCCTTCCTCTATCAGATAAACTGAATATCATCAGCGTAACTGCAAACCATTTTGATACAAATAACTAGTCTCTGTCACATTGATTTACCACAAAACATGACGTGACTTACCTGATCTTGAATGCCAAACGCATGTAGTTGAATTGTTTATTTTTATCTTAACCCCAAAGCAGTTGTTTTACAAACACATCGATACAATACACGATAAAATATCTCAAGAAGTAATCAAATTATATATGCAACGAGAGATGCATATTTTTTGACCATTAACAATGTCAACTGAAGCATAATCAATCGAAATGGCTTTCTGAATGAACGTATTGTTGTGAAACTGCTTGACACCGTGCAGTGAAGTACCTTCTAGAATATTGTCGATCCCAAATGAACATTCACAATATTCTCATAATTATTCACCCAGGTGGAAACTTTGTGCCCTATGAAGACCGGGAACCCCTTAACTGATCAATTGTGCTCCTTAAAAGCAAGAAATGAGAGCAATTCACTGAAGCCGAGATAGTTGCGAGACCGAGCCGCTATAGTAATTATTTTTGTCAAATAGCTAAAAACACCAACTGGATATGAAAAGCGCAATTCGAGTAACCATTTAATATTGAAATTCATTCTTGAGCATGGGTTTGTGGAGAAAGCAGTTCTTTCTCTATAAGAATAAGAAACCGAATCTGTGTAGAACAAAGAGTCGAGTGAGAGATGCGTTATTAGTATTTCGGTAGATGAACAAAAAGATATTGACTATAGACTTACTTTGAACAGATTATTTGTTTCTGCATCTCGATTGATATCTATGGAATAATCTTCTCTATAGCCCCAAACTCGAGAACTCAAGTTTCAATACAAGATGGTTTCTCTGTTTGCTGAAACACTCCTCGCGTGACAGTCACCATTATAACTAGGACTTTTAAAGATATGATTTACTCAAAAATTGGAAAGAGGGGGCATTATATATATATATATATATATATATATATATATATATATATATATATATATATATATATATATACATATATATATATATATATATATATATATATATATATATATATATATATATATATATATATATATATATATATATATATGATTGAAATGAGTGAAACTAGGCTGTTTTGAATCGCGATATTCATTTATTTTTGAATGGCCAACGTTTCTACGAGAATGGTCTCGTCTTCTGAGTCCAAACTATAAGTATTGTTTGGACTCTGAAGAAGACGAGACCATTCGCGTACATATATATATATATATATATATATATATATATATATATATATATATATATATATATATATATATATATGTATATATATATATATATATATATATATATATATATATATATATATATATATATATGTATATATATATATAAATGTTTATATATGTGAGTACATGGAAATCTGCACACAGCCAGTGCGTACCCAGTGATGTTGATGGAATGGTTTATAATGTCACTAGAAAATACAAACTCATCGAGAAAGCAAACCCTGGATCTTTTGCTCGATACGGAAATGCTCTTTCCATCTGAACAATCAAGGATATATATATGTGTGTGTGTGTGTGTGTATCTGTTTATTCATGGAAATGTGCTCATTCTGGGACATCGAACCTGGGATCTTTCAGCTTGATACCGAAGCTCTATAACCTGAAAAGCTGAGAAAAACTTTGTTTTGTCCCATAAATGTGTCGATTATTCGATTCTAATCTGTCAGTCTTAACAGCTCAGTTGATTAGAGCTTCGATCGGGATGAAACCGAGAGGTCCTGGGTTTGAGTCTCAGAGTGAGAACTTTGATATGATTTGACAAAAACGTTTATACATATCGGTGATGAATCTCATCCATGAAAAAATGTTGTTCAATATATATATATATATATATATATATATATATATATATATATGTGTGTATTTGTGTATTGATATGGATTTATATATGAATACATATATTGAATATATATATATATATATATATATATATATATATATATATATTTATATATATATATATATATATATATATATATATATATATATATATATATATATATATATATATATGTATATATCTATATCTCTATATATATATATATATATATATATATATATATATATATATATATATATATATATATATATATATATATGTATTCATATATATATATAATATATATAGTGTGTGTTTAAGTGTGTGTGATATCTGTGTCATGGTCTGTGGATGCTGCGTAAAACGATATCGATCCGAGAGAGAGAGAAGAGAAAGAGAGAGAGAGAGAGAGAGAGAGAGAGTGAGAAAGTGGCAAGGAGTCTATTAGCGTGTATTCGGCACACAGCAGTCTCTGAGGTGTTCGTTGCACTGTCCAGTGTGTACGTGACAGTGAAGGAGAAGTGAGAATGCCAATGAAAGTACGATTCGTGAAACGCATGGAAGCAATTGGTTACTGACCCGCACGCTTTGTATATATATATATATATATATATATATATATATATATATATATATATATATATATATATATATATATATATATATATATATATATATATATATATATATATATATATATATATATATATAGAGAGAGAGAGAGAGAGAGAGAGAGAGAGAGAGAGCGATATATATATATATATATATATATATATATATATATATATAAAATAAATATATATATATATATATATATATATATATATATATAATATATATATATATATATATATATATATATATGTATATATATATATATATATATATATATATATATATATATATATATATATTTATATATATATATATATATATATATATATATATATATATTATATATATATATATATATATGTATATATATTATATGTATATATATATATATATATATATATATATATATATATATATATATATATATATATATAAATATGTATATATATATATATATATATATATATATATATATATATATATATATATATATATATATATACACACATATTATATGTGTGTGTGTGTATATAAACACACACACACACACAAATTAGTGAGAGGTCACGAATCGCACTTCTATTCAACGGAGCTTATATGTCCGTGGGCTATGCGCAACCTTCCCACACCCAAGCACACGAGGTCAAAGGTTGGTTAATCAGAATCTACTAGTTTCGCGAATGACGTATTGCGTATAGAAGGATCTGCATCAAAGTCGTTGTCGCCCGAAGATGATTGCCTCTTTTCCGCTCTCCCTCAACCGTGTAACCAATGAGGGCCTAATTAGTCTCCTGAATGAATGCCCCGCTACTCCAACCGTTTGCTTGAAAACTTTCCTGTGACAAAGCAGGTGTCTAATGAGAAGTCCGTTTAACCAATCAGAGGAGTGATCGTATTACCTCGACATGATATCTAGGATTTGTCAGATTCAATAAAATATCATCAGAGCGTGACGTAATAAAACTCTGAAGTTTGTTTATGTGATCAAATCCAGAGTTTTATTGTCAATCTGGAAGTATTTGATTAGATACTCTTCTCTTTCTCTGAAGTAATGGTCTCGAGTCTTGAGGGTTGTTAAAACTCATGGCGTGGAAGTTTTACTGTCCGTGCTTCACTCGTTGATACGCCTCTCATATCAAGCAATGAAGTGAACTAGTATGTATCATGTTTTTTGTTCTGGTGGAGGGGCCATGTTTCGTTGGTGGAGGTGCCAATTAGTTTTGGTGTTGGTGCCAATTTTTGTTTTAGAATCTCAAATATTTGTTTTTTCAATGGTGCTTAACGCCCCTTAATAACTGAGTTATTTATCCATTCAAGTTATTAAGCATACGAATGAGTGGGTGATGATGATGAAGTGATAGATAGAGCACGTGATAGTCAGGTATCAAAAACCCGTGCCTTATGCGGTATTCGAACCAACGTCTCATGCGGGACACGTCCGAATCGACTCCTGGTAGTTCACAAAGCAGTGTCATGACTACCCGAGTCACGGGGAGCATTTTGATTTTCCCATTTTTGTCTCGCTTTTCTTGTCAAGAAAAAGAAAATCAAGAAAAATCAAGAAAATTTCAAGAAAAAATTAGATAAACGAAATGGAGAAGAATTTGGATTCAAGTGATGTTTCATTTATATTATGGAGTATTTTTAGTTCCTAGTTTTACGTCATACCTTTTAAATTTTCATACCAACGAAACGGAGGAAAATTTGGATTCAAAAATCATTTGGATTTCAAAAATATAAATGAAAGAGCTTTCATTTATATTTTTGAGTCTTTCTAGCTTCTAGTTTTACTTCATACCTTTATTAGTAGGCTTAGGTCCTGTATTACCAAGTCCAGGTAGCAGTTATCTGAGAGTTAGTGGAAACAAATATCGTAGGTAACCATGGTGATAACAACTTTTATCTGCCAGTTGGAGTACTCCCACGTTGAAAATACCGGGCCTCACCGAAATACTGGAATAGGCTTACTGATCTGGAATATGATTGTGTGTAGTTGGAGTACACAGAACACAAGTAGGATGACCCTATTCTAACAATGGTTCTCATCAAATATCTGTAAATAAATTGTTAGAATCAAGATAGGCCTAATAAGTTTTCTCTATGAAAAAGTACCGATAATTATTATGGCGATAAGACCGATCTTAACGATCTGAATGATCTGAACGATGGGCGTTGTGAGATTTTAATTCGTGAGTGCTAATGAGTGAACATTCATCTTAACTTCACGAAAAATTGTAAATTACATAGGGAATTCATCAACCAAAATCCATAATTGAGGGAATTGTGTGAGGGACAATTTGTTTTTCATTTTTTTTTGCATCCCTTCCCCCCCCCCCCTCCCCGCCCTTCTTACAAATTCAAACACCGCATGCACATGATGATACAACATAACTCGGCATATTTGACATTTTCTCGAGCAGCTACAAGCATATATTAGGCGTGAAAGCTCATAACCTTTAATTCAATGCGGTCGTGTGTGTTGATATTCCCTATCTTTTCTCTGAGTGGCTATAAAACCCTGCTTTCAGTGCTAAGAGGTTCACCGTCGTAATTCTTCCTATCGAGTGATATCGCTTTGTTTTATCTGCTTCATATCCTCATTCACTCCTCAAATCTTTGTTCTAAATTCCACGCTCGTTTGCACCATAGACGACAGATATACTACCAAGACATTTTATACTTCAAGTCTAAATAAGAATACATCCCCGTGCACACATTCATTCTCCTCGCTGCTCGCCACTGAAGGAACGGTCTTGGTGACTGCTCGGTAGCAGAACAATCCAGCATGACTGCATTGCTGTCTAGCAAACTGCATAGGTACTACTGGTGTTAGAGATAAGAGGTTAGAAGAGAGTGTTGATGAAGTATATTGGGGGGTCAATTTCATTTCAACAATGCTTGAAATTCCCAGATAGTATCTCTCGTCTATGGTTGTAATCGTATATCCACGAAAGAAATGAGTTGTCCACCAACATAAAAAACATAAATATCACAGTTGAAACTCTATAGGGCTGTGGTATTTCAAGAGGTAGTGATTTTTCAGAACAAGAAGTTGCGATTAAGCAAAGTTTCCACTCCGATTTTTTTCCCTGTCGTCAGTTACAATTCCGGACAGAAATTCGGACACTGGTCTCCACTACAATTTTTCATTCCGAGTTTTTTTTATTCATTCGACTTTTTCACACCCACTGCTTTTTTGAATCCGAAGAATTAAACTGTCAGTACCAGCTTTTGGATAGAGTGATTGGATGTCAAATCCGACAGTGCCTTTTGAAATAACCGGAAGGTCATCGCATAGATGTCACTTGACAAAAATAGTTTCTGCAGTTTCTATTGACGTTGAACCTTTCTTTAAACGATTTCGTGCCGAAAGACGTCATCATATTATTTTGATAGCATTCTGAATTGTGATTGTACAGAAGGAAATGTCGGTCTGAAATTTTGTCGAACGACAAGAAAATACGTAGTGGAAACCAGGTTTCAGAAATACGAATCTTGTAAGGCCGTTGAATGTTTGAACAACAAAAGGTTTCTATACATTTCTAAAGATTTTATAATTATTCATGTGACAAGACGTCCTTCTCGCATGTATGCGTCTTCAAGCAGGTGTGTAAAAAGAGAGGTAGGAAATGACCCCTCCCTGCCTCTCCCTCTGATATTCCTGACCCTTTCCCCCATCCCACGCAAATCAAAGTTCCTATACGAACCCATATACAATTATATAAGTACTCACCAACACCTGCCTATTCATTTCCAATTCTCCTCTTGTCGTATGCAGTATCATCAGTCTATTCCCCAACATCGCACAACTTGAAATTCGATCTCATCTTCTATCAGTCTATTTATAGGTTGACACTTTCATATCTCCGACAATGGACTAGAAAGTTTTATCTGTTCTTTAAACCTCCTCCTCCCCCCCCCCCATCCTCCTCCCCCCATCCCCCTCCCCCTCCCCCCACCAAAAAACCATCCACTATCTCTTCTGAAGATCTATGTTACGACTTCATCTTCACCTCCCCTATTTGTTATCGTATCTCGTTCAACAGAAGCGGGGGATGAAAGCGTGGAAGTGCTCTATCGAGATGATCTATGGACTCACACAGACTTGTGTTTTCAGCCACGCCTGACTGGCTCAGGCAGCTGAGGCCCTGATTTATACCTCGGATTGTTACTATCATATACCGATGTGCTACTGCTATGATATTGTAATTATTTGGACGCTCCTTAATCCATTTACATATATATATATATATATATATATATATATATATATATATATATATATATATATATATATATATATATATATATATATATTCATATATATATATATATATGTATATATATATATATATATATATATATATATATATATATATATATACATATATATATATATATATATATATATATATATATATATATATATATATATACATATATATATATATATATATATATATATATATATATATATATATATATATATATATATATATATATATATATATATATATATATATATATATATATATATATATATATATATATGAATGTATATACAATTATTCATGTTCAATGTGTTCAATTACAACTGTCGGACAGTTCTGTGTTTTACTCAACTTTTTTGTTTCGCCATAAATTATACCACCGACTTCATTTCGAAAAGAGATAGATATGTTAATACATAAGGTCTTCTTGTGTCGACTCTCTGCTGTAATCAAGCCGTTTCTTTAACCGTAACCTAAAGCTATCCCATCAGAGAGCAGGCAGCATCTCTTGGAAGCTGTTCAACAACCACACGACGTGGGTACAGTGGATGGCAGTGCGAATAATATAGTCATAAACCTCGTCAAACTCGAACCAGAGAGAGAGAGAGAGAGAAAGAGAGAGAGAGAGAGAGAGAGAGAGAGAGAGAGGGAGAGAAAAGAGGAGAGAGAAGTATATGTGTGTGAATAGACTTCTATCGGAGCCATCATCATCGCCAAATGTTCAAACTTTTCTAGTTTTCTTTCAAAACACTTCCCTAAAACGACTCGTGAAGTGAAACGTGGCGAAGTTTCCGTCCTCGTATCTTCTGCGTAGATCGGCTCGGTCGTTGGGGTCTCCGAGGTATCGTTATGATGCACGTGATCGCTGTGAGCAACCGTCAGAGCTATACGTTATTAGAGCTTTATTCGTGGAAATCGGTTTCATTTCGGAGAAACGTCATCATCATTCACGAGTGGGTAATACTATTCTGACAACGCTTTGTATAAAGTGACGTGACAGTGACGCATACACACCGAACTCCCTTAATAGCGAGCAGGCGTTGGAGACGAACTCAAACGGTCGCACAATCAATCAAGCGCCGAGTTCAGAGCGTATTTTTATCGAAATTTTGTATTGGCGTAATCCTAGATTTTTCATTCAGTAACAAAATTAAATGAGGATCAAATTTGTTAACAAAAATTACGTTCGTGAGAGTGCACCTCGAGGTAGCTCCCATTCCTGGACATCTATATAATGCCAAAGTGAGCAGACAAACAAAACGAAACCAATAGTTCGCGTATTGTATCGCCCTTCTTGTTCAGTATGTGTATTTTATTTAAACTTTGTATTGGCGTAATCCTAGATTTATTCATTGGTGTTAAAATGAAACCAGGACCTATTTGATAATTCAAGAACTACGGTCGTGAGGGTTCATAGCGTGAAGGTCTACAGGCCTAGCAGATGCCTGCGGCTACTCAGGGCAAAACAAGACGATCTGGACCCCTATTCCTGAGATAAATGAGATGTGAGAAAAATAAAAGTGAGTGAGAAAACGATTATCTCACTTGAAATGGCCGATTTACCATTACAAATCGGCCATTTTAAGTGAGATAATCGTTTTCTCACTCATTTCTATTTTTCTCACATCTCATTTATCTCAGGAATAGGGGTCCTGAGGGCGGAAGCAATACAAATTTCATATCGCTTGCTATTTAATCTTCCTGTCGATTACCTCATGAAACAAGTATAGTGGCAAATAGTAAAACTCTAAAATATCAGTTTCCTGACGCCTGTCCCTTATCAATTGATGCACCTAAATTATTCGTTAAACAAGATTCCAGTAAACAAATTTGATGAACAAATGCTTGGAAGTCATTACAAAATCCAGAAATAATTTTAGAAACTCATGGTTGTATATATCTGTAGAAACAAACAATATTGTATTCGTTTTTCTTACGCGCTTATATATTATTATTAGTAGCCGCATCGTTTCGTTTTACCCGATAACATTCGTTATCGTACCTTCATATTACCTATTCGTTGGTGGGTTCGTTGAGCAAAGTTGTTGAAAGAACACCAGTACACTGGACCCTTACCTGATAAACCACTCGAAATTTCGTGCTAGGACTAGTCAAACGCGAAATATGCGTTGTAAGATGAGCGAGATATCCTAATAAGGTATAAAAGTCCTTGAAGTAGTTCTACCCTTGCTACTTTATCGACTCTGGTATTCTACACACCTTGATATCTGAATAAGCTATAAAAGTCGTTAAAGTAGTTCTAATCTTGCCACCTTATTGACTCTGGTAATCTACACACCTTGACGCATATAAAAAATACTTCATTGTTGGTCAACTCTTGAATCTAGAAAGCAGTGAATCTCAACAACTTAATTCTGTAACAATTTGTATGATATATTTGATGAATATTATCAGTTATTTTTATTTTTTTATTCAAAACGACTGATCAGAATTGCTTAAAAAATCGTAATAATGTGTAAAATCCATGTTTACAGATTTAGAGAAAATTTCATCCCATTTGGAGAGATTTTATTTTTCAACATTTTCTGCACAGCCAAATCTTATGGGGTTTTTAGAAACTTTGAGATGATTTTTCTCAAAATCGGTCTGACCGATTCATTCCAAAAACTATACAGTTCTAAGTTGGATGAGTTTGCGTGTACGAAAAAAGTTTCATGTTGATCAGTCAACCCTTGCGACCTGTGGAGTGCTTACAAACAAAAAACAAAAAAAAAAAAAAAAAAAAAAAAAAAAAAAAAAACACAGACAAAGCCCTATAAGAGTGGGATGGAGACTTCGCTACGCTCATCAACCAGCTAGTTCCAAGAGGCTAGGACTTTCATTGGTTAATGTTCACTGAAAAAGCTACCAACAATGACAATTTATTATAAAAACAAATGCACGGTCTCTTAGAGTGAATAATTTCACATTTCGACGCCAACCTTACAAGAACGGCTAGGATTTTGTGCTCACAACAATGGGAATACACAGAGACTAGACATGTTGTCATGAGAGGTAGCTCTCCTAATAAACATTGACCAATCAAAGTCCTTGCCTCTTAGAACTAGCTAGCACTAGCACGGAATTTATTAGGTAAGGGTACAGTATACTTGATTGTTGTCCCGCGACATCGAGTGTCAGGACCCTGGTCAGATGGCAAGTATCAGGACATCAGGATCTGGTGATGGTTTTGACCGATGACCGAGATAGACCATATACCAAGTCCATAGATCCAACACCAAGCAGTGTACAAGCTTTTTTATAGCAGAACGAGATTCAATTTTCCGTACACACCTCCAATCCCCACTCCAGTGTATGCAGTTAGTATGAAGCAAGATTCGCTAGGAAGCACGAAAAGGGTAGGTCCGTACCTTTAGCACCCCCTTTAATTGTTATCAAACTGTTGATGACGCCAATCGTTTGTGCTACGTTTGCGCTGGTTTCTGTTGTTGAAATTTTCGTTTGTGCCGCCCTCCTTCTGCCACGAAATTGAATTTCAAAAAAAGGGCGCTAAAGATTTGTCAGCACCCCCTTTTTGAAAAATTTGAAAATGCAACCATATGCCAATCGTTTGTGTTACGTTTGTACCGGTTTGTGACGTCGACATTTTCGTTTCTGCTGCCCTCCTTCTGCCCCGAAATTGCATTTCAAAAAAGGGGATGCTAAGGGTAGTCAGCCACTCCTTCATTGCATCGAATATTTCAACACGCCAATTGTTTGTGCTACGTTTGTGACGTTGTAATTTTCGTTTGTGCTGCCCTCCTTCTACCTCATGATCGCATTACATAAAAGAGGGTTCCACTTTTTGTAATGCGATTTCGGGGCAGAAGGAGGGCAGCACAACGAAAATTTTAACGGCACAAACCAGCACAAACAATTGACGTCATCAAAAGTTTTGAATAATGAAAGGGGGTAATAAGGGTAAAATGGTCCCGAAAAGCGGGCTGGCCATAGCCAATAACATGACACAATCCAGCCCGCTTGTCACACTTTCTGGTGTCCGTAACTTTGTACTAATTGCAGTAAGCGAGGGCATTGAAGATTGGACGGTGAATTGAATCTCATTCTCACATGAACTATCTTGGTATTGTCTATTCTTTCACGTTGTAAATAATGTTTCTTTAGAAAGTTTTATAATACGAACATTTTCAGAAATACATTTGAATCAACTAGACTTGGACGTTCTAGAGCGATACAGCCATAGTGCTATCACAGTTTCTCAGAGTCACGTCTTCTCATCGCTTCAAACCAGATCTAGTTCAATTTAACCCGTTGGAAGTTACCCAAGTTGACAGGCAAAAGGCGTGCTACGTCTCTGGGTTGATTAGCATACACATTATCAACATATGGAGGGGGAGAAGGTGGGTGAAGCGGCTTATGGCATTAGCTTGGATTTACAGAAGACGATTATTCAGTTCTTTGTCAGTGTTCTCACGTATCTTGCATGATAATTTGTTTTGTGTTATCTTTATCTCTATCTGGATAATAATTTCGATGTTCAATTGATTAACTTATTTTTTGACTTCATTATAATTATTTCAATAAATTCTTCCCGAATGAGAAATCAATAGAGCTGGCCTTGCTGGATGAAATTTTTTTATGCGAATTCGCTGCAGTATGCGGGATTGAATTCGGAGGTTGACTCCCATTTATTATAGCCAATCAGCGACGACTGCGGAGTGATGCGTTCTGAAAAAGTTTAGCTCGATTCCACTTTTTACCCGCACCACAGCATTTCGCATGCGAAATAGCCGATCAGTTTGGTAAGTGAAATTTGCTTGAGGTTGCCGCCATACTGTTTCCTTCAGAACAGCATGCGTCGTTTCCAATACGAATGTTTTAAAATAGATGCGGATGACTAGTTTAATATGATATTGTTTTTAAATGATTGTCATTATGGGATGACACCAACGATGACAACTGTATTTCAACAAACTGTCAACGAACTTGAGTCTTGACACGGAAAGCGCTTGGCACTTCATGCACGCCCTTCTCTTTGCCCACCTTGCTTTAATTGCCACTAGGTGGCAAACTTTGCTTCACTTTATTTATTCTGTCACGGTGTGAGGGGCCAGCTTTCTTTGTTGATTTGGAATTCAGAAACAAATAGTGGCTCTAAAGCGATATGAGCACCGACTGCGAATTCTTCAATGCGCAGGCGCGGGATGGAGTAAATGCCTGCCTCATAGTAAAACGATTGCACATTTTTCTCTGTCCCGGTAAGGTATATAAACTAGTCAAAAACTTTCCGTAGATTTTCTACTGGTAGACGTGGCTTACCGGGCCGGAAAAGACGTGCAATTCCGAGTTACTATTTGAGCCAAATTTCTTATTTATATATATAACAATGATGTATACGGGTAATTATTCTCTATATCTACCTTTTATCTTTCACCTTTTATTTTTGTACCTTTTATTCTTTCTACCTTTATACCTTTTATTTGAATAATTTTTTCAATTGATTTTTTCTCAAGTGATTTTTTTCATCATATGTAGATGATAAAGACTCAGTTATCTTGAAAACTATTATGTATATAGGAACTATGTAGATAGACAGATTATCTTGTCATTATATCACTGTTCTTATGTATGTATATGCACTATTTTATTATCGATTGTGAATGGGGAGGTAAATCAGAAAAATGTCAATGGAATCAATTTGGAAAAATAAATGAATTGATTGAAAAAATGAATAATGATAATATGCCTGCATGAGAATGCCTTACATAGAACATAGGTACGAATGAAATTTTGTCAGACAATTACGGGTGAAACAGTTTAATAATAATTTTGTTACTTCAAAACGATTTGAAAATCACCATTATTATTCATACATATCGCTTCATATATGTTCGTTAACAAACGTATTTTTATTTCTGATAATTCTTTCAATTTCTCATTAAATCTTTAATCGACTTGGAGATAAGCCTGGGTCTGGTGTGTTTTTATAGGACATCGTTTTTAATTAGGTCTAAGCTCTTCTATTGCTATCGACGTTAGCAACTTTTAACGTCATTTGTATCGACTTGGAAGAAGACGCGCGCGCATCTTCTATCCTATATCGGTGGTAGATAAAGAATAATACATTTCCGATCTCCCCTAATCTTCTATTCGTTAAAATAAGCTTTCATCTCATCTTCTCATCATCTCATTCATCATTTGCGGACGCCAATATATCTTAGTCACCAATACAGTGTGGGTAAAACAATTTAAATGAAAATAAATTTGAACTTAGTGACCACAGTGACCATTAGAAAACCAGAGAGAAAATCATTTTTATTGACGGCTGTTCATCTTTTTGATGACTGACCATGAAGGTCCAGCTTACTACGAATTTGGAATTATAATTGCCGAAAGTGAAAATGAGTTATACAAATATAGTGATAAGATCAAAAACTTAATTATTATACAAAAAAAAAATATTAGAATTCAAGTAGATTGAGATACGCTGAAGAGATGATTGTGGAGAATATGTGATGATTTTCTTAATATTGTGGAAACTATTTCTTGAATTAATGATTTTGATACCGGTATATTAAATGATTTGAAAAAAGTAATAAAAAATGTGGGAATAGCTGCCCTTGCTCCAATAAGGAGTCCTACAACGTCCCAGTATTCCTCAGGAATTCCATAACGTTCCGCGAGGTGAGGAATACAGGGACGATATATCTCCTTCTTCTCCGCATCTACTTCTTCCGCGTGCCCCACTCCCTTTTCAAACCTAATAGTGGGGTCGAGAACTAGAACTTTTTCTCTGTCTTCCCGTATTGCGACAATGTCCACTCTACGGTTCGAACCTGAGGCAGAGTGACAATGCACCTCCTCGTGCACCTCCCATTTATTCATTCTAAATAGGTCAGCGATCATTGTTCTGATGGTGTGATGGCGGTTATTCCGCAGCAGTTCACCTTTCCGGCACGACCCGAGGACATGGGCAATTGTTTCGATCTCGTTGCAGCCTGGATGGCGGCAACGGTTGCCCTCGAGTGATCGTCCGGGAACGGCTCGAACTGCTGCGACATTGCAAGACATTTTTATGGAAGTTGTATGTTTTTATGGAATTTTTATGGAACTTCCAGTAGTCCATCAACTTTTTTTTTTTTTTTTTTTTTTTAATAACATCGAAACTTGATACAAAATCATTGTTCCCCAATTAAGGCTAAGAATGAAAAGTAGGATCGTTTGGACGGGGCACCACAAGGGCGATCTTACCACCCCATTTTAATTGTTTAAAACCAATGAACTTCAACACCAGGGCTGCGCTGTCGGTGACCACAACTTTCCGCCGCAGATAAAAGTCTTGCAGTTTCCGAAAGTCCAGAACACATTATAAGTAAAAACCGTTTCTTTGATATATATCCGGACATTATCAGCATTGGTATTAAGAGTAAACAAAACACACGAATGTTGATATCTTCCACTTTGAACTAAGTCTCTTGGGCAATGATCACTTCGTTTCATTAACAGCAAATCAACTAAATCCATCAAAACAATCAAGTCCATCAACTAAACTAAATGTTGTAATTAGCTTCCAGCATGCCTATTGCTCCCAATACTCTGCATGATATTATTCATATTGTCATGCGACTGATTTGAATGTGAGTTTTCCTCGTAAATCCGAGTGCTAGATGTGCTATTGGAGTGCACATGGAAGTTCATCAATTGTGAAATATCAGTTTTTATTGATGTTAACTTTTGAATGGTATGTGATATCACAATTCTTGTACGAAGGTAACACAGATAATTGAAATACCTTCAAGAAAGTGTGAGTGAAAACTTTTCAACGTATATATCGCATAACTTTCACGAGTAAACAGCTAAAAATCACATTATTCAGCTGTGTGCCTGGGAAAATGTTGGAGTTTAGGAAAAATGAATCTATTTCACACGATTTTGGAGGTATTACAACTGTCTGTTTCTCTTTTGAAAAACTTTGATATCTCATGCCACCCAGAAGTAATCACCAAAAAACTGATATTTCGTTAAATCGTCTCGCTAAATCACCTCGGGCGTGTGCTATAGGCGTGTAAGCTTTCACGCTATGAACTCTCACGGCCGTTATTTCGAAAATATCATGTACATTTGTGACTTATTTGATTACTGATGATCACCAAGCCTACGCTTATACAGAAGTTTCATAAAAACACACGTTCTGAACTCAGCGCTTGAATGATTATGCGATCGTTTGAGTTCATCCCGGACACCTGCCCGCTCGCGTCTTTATGAACCCGAATAGGCCCCAACACACTACTCACTTTTCTCGCATTCCTTCCTTATGTCGGCTATAGATCAAATAATTAGTTTCTCGAAAAGGTGCTGCATCCAAAGGTTGACAATTCGAATCTCGATGTAGTCATACTCTTTTGTTTTCATGAAGGAATGTTTTTGATGATGTTCAAAAACATTTGCTTTGTTTTCTGGAAGACTTAATTGAAGTATAAATAAATATTGCCTTAAGGAGTTACTATTCCGGGAAATTGTTTAGAGCCAGCACAGAGAGACTATATATTGTTGAGGGTTAGCTGGATTAGGTTTTAGTCTTCTTGAATGTTTCCTTCTTGTATTTGATTTAGGTTCTTTTGAAGAGGGTGCTAAAGAGCGATTACTGGCATAGCGATACTACTGAGAGTGAAGGAGGGCTTGGCGTGTAGGAATGCCGTAGACGAGCTACTTTAACGGGGAATTGGTTAGAGCACAAAGGAGCTGTGTCAGAGTTTTTGGGTTGGGTTATGATTGTTTTCCTCGAATAGGCCATCTTCTTTCTAAGTAAACGCCAAGCCGAGTTCACTTTTGGTAGTTACTTTATTCCAGTATTCGCTCTTCTGGCGTCCCCCTTTGAAGAAGGTTTATTCATAAATATTCACTATTCATTTGGCAATAATTGAACCGAGTTCAGGTAAATTGCGTTGTGCCTACACGAGATTGTCAAGTCAATGCCCTCTCCTAATCGCCGTGTTCTATTGTTCCAGACAAGGTGAAGAAGAAGTACGCGCCTCTGGGCGAGAGTGTCTTGATGGTCCAGCTAGAGAGAGGTCTGCATGGCCTGGGGCTCAGCATCGCCGGCCACAAGGACCGGAACCGGATGGCCGTTTTCGTCGTCGGCCTCAATCCCAACGGCGTCGCGTCCAAGACGGGCAGCATCCGCGTCGGAGACGAGATCCTGGAGGTAGGTGCTGACTTGTTGGTTCGTCTCAAGATGCATTGAGGGTTGCTTTGGTTTGCCGTTTTCTTTGTGGTGACAACTCTCCACCATACCGAAGTTGAAACTATGTGCCAATTCACCGTCCGAATCTATAAATCTTAATAGTCATGCAGAAGTGATACAAGGAACTAACGCTGCTCAAAAATGGAAATGAAATGACGTTAAAAAAAAAAGAAAAAAGATGAAAAATAACTACAGATTTATGTTTAAAAAATGTTTCTCTCCTCAAAGAAGTTCGGCTATGTTTAATAAAATAAGTTTTGCTCTACAATGAAATCAGTTCGGCTCTATGACTCAAAATTTCATTTCGCTTCGCAAATAAATTCAGTTTCATGATTTACAAGAATAAAAACCCATCTCAATTCACATCAACCAAAAACCCTTGACATTCAAATCAAATTTTGAAAAATTGGCATGTAGGGAGAAATTCATGTGCAAAATTGCAAATCACTTATCAAAATTTCAAATGATATGTTTTTTTTTTCACCTCAAATTAGCTGTATGAAAACGTATTTGTGCAACTCAAATAATCACCTATAATTACCTCATATTTGAAATATGTTGAGCCTCTCTACTGTATTATCTCGATCGACTATATGTTAATTAATTGAAATTATTTCACCTAACTGTTTGGTCTTGTCGCAATAAAATATCATAATTATTTCATTTCATAATATGAACCAATTTTATTGAAATTTTCACTTTCGAAATTTATTACATTTGTTGGTAACTTCCAACCATTCCCTCAAACATAATAATCACATTTAATTTAATTTAATCGTACTTTTAGATTAGTTTCGAACAATTACTAACTTATGCAATTAATATAGCATGGGTGAGGGTTTATACAACTGGTTCTGAAAATAAAAGCTTTCAACCTTCCCTCAATTCCCCCTCTCACCACCCATAATTTATATTTCATCAGCGCTTACCATTAGTTACATCCATTTGTTAGGATTGCATGCCAACATCTGACGTGCGTGTGAGCAATACAGGCCTATGCACCACGGATTCCCGTTGCACTGCAATCGGCCCACCACACTCTCAACTCTCAAGCGATCATGTATCTCCCGAGTCCCGAGTCCCGAGGGATAATGTTGCTGGATAAAATCCATCTGCGTATTTTCCCACCGAACTCATTTACATTCGTCAAACATTTCATTGCATTGTTTCAACAGAGACTGGAATATTTCACCTGCGCATTCAGTAGACAACTTATGTGATCGCAGAGGCATTAACAGGCTATTATTCGAAAGTATTCGTATTGTTCTCAGATGACAATACTTCAAGTTATTAACGAACTCTTGCGATCGAACATGGAATGTTTTTCTCAAAAATCGCATTTGAGATTGAATATTATTGAAATGATTGAATATTGCATATTATTGATGAAATAATAATACCAGTTATGAAATGAATATGTGAATGGAATATATTAGATGAAAAAAATATATACCGGTTTAATATATATATATATATATATATATATATATATATATATATATATATATATATATATATATATATATGTATTTATTATATATAAATATATATATATATATATATATATATATATATATATATATGTATATATGATATATATATATATATATATATATATATATATATATATATATATATATATATATATATATATATATGATATACATATATATATATATATATATATATATATATATATATATATATATATATATATATATATATATATATATATATATATATATATATATAATGCTTATGTGCTTATACTTATAACGATCGCTATTATTGAACTTCTCAACGGAGCTAGGGGCACTATAACCAGATTCTTTGCAGATTTTTGTAAAAAGTTTCATTTACGTAGTGATTTTGTAGATTTAATATGTTTACTCGCATTGAAAGGCTCAATATTGATTTTGAGAAATCATTTATTCGGACACTAGTCGCAGGTACCACGTCTACAATCGGTATATTATTTCAATTTAACATGTTTTTATAGTTATTGTGTTGTATATTTCTGATATTTTCTGTAATTTCAATATTCTAATATGTTATTTCATTCAATTTCACATTTTCCTATAGTTATTGTGTTGTATATTTCTGATATTCTCTCTAATTCTAATATTCCAATATGTTATTCCATTATTATTCTATGTCCTATGGCAACCTTTAAGGCAAAGACAGAGTCTTTATGTATTAATAATAATATATATATATATATATATATATATATATATATATATATATATATATATATATATATATATATATATATATATATAAATAAAATATATTTATAAAATATGAAAGAAACTGCGTGTGCACTTGGAGTGTTCTGTGTACACTCACGGGCACATAAAGTATTA
The DNA here is from genome assembly GCA_964007535.1 of Brachyptera risi. Classification (NCBI taxonomy): domain Eukaryota; kingdom Metazoa; phylum Arthropoda; class Insecta; order Plecoptera; family Taeniopterygidae; genus Brachyptera; species Brachyptera risi. Next base: position 20,236,609 of record OZ023326.1, read on the forward strand.
GAAGGAAGTGGTACTTTATTTGTGGTCGATAGTCACATTGGAGCGCATCCCAAAGAACATTCACTGACATTGGAGGCACTAAAACCAGCAGCCAATGTACAACTGCTGTCACATCAGATACCGTAGTATTTAATGAAATTGAAATAAAATGAAAATTACACATATTTTACTGTTGATTTCTCTTATAGACCGTACGTGGATTTCCAATATAATTCGTCTGCTAGTTTTAGTGCGTTTATATTGTGAGTCAGTGTTTTTCAGGGTGAATTTTAATGTATCTAGATCGATCGCTTTATGAAACCGCGATCTGTTATACCTCTCTCGAAACAATATCGTTGAATATTATGCATAGATTTTATTTAATTTCAAAATTTTCATCACAGAAAATATATTTTCAGTTAATTTTTAGTGCCGTTGATTTTTAGTGAGTTAGTTTTTTTGCACAGTCGGTCGATTTTTTGGTCAATCAAGTTTCACGACAGTTAATTTTTAGTACAGTTGACCCATCCCCATCGTCCTCTTCGTGTGATGACAAGTGTGAGCAGTTTGCCGACGACCTCGAGTGATTGCATGATTTTGCTGGTTTCATTAATAACTTTCAACTTTTCATCGAGTATGATGAGATATAGAAGAAATATTGGAAAATCGTGTCAATAGTGACACTGACTGCCCATGGTACTTGGATTACGTGTATTGCCACTGCTCGACTTTAAATTATTCCAATATATGAGAGCGATTCATGTATATAACATTCACAAGTTATAACAATGTCTGCTGTTTGTGATGGAAAATTCAATTAAAATCTGTCGGTTATGTATACATTGTTCATCTAGATAAAGAGCGAGTGAAACCAAAGGGAAACCAATAATTCTATATACCTGGAAACAAATTAAATACGATGGCGTGTGTTGAATAGACATATTTACAGTGCGTCGTTAAACCCAATATATATATATGAAAAACTTTATAGACAAACCTTGCTTCTCACAACATTCGATATTTCAGACATTTTATTTCTGATCAATATTTATAATCAAAAGATTGATTTTCCGCCAAGTCCTTCTTGTCCCTATTAATATTATAAAGGCATGTTGAACCATATGCATCTTGGATCAAAGCTATATCGTACCGACAGATATAGGCCACAGCGTTCAGAGCTGCGCAAATTATCTAATTGAGCTCACTATACAAACCAAAACGTGCTGTTACCGCGGTACAAATGACACTATATAGTTCTTCTTTATTGTCTCATCTTTAGTCTAGTTCAGCGTTCAATTGCAATCAGATACTGCAATACCCTTTCATACATAAAAACAGACAGGCAAGAATATGTGTTCGCCTGATTTAATTCGCGGAGTATTTCTACATTGAAGTCATCTTTGTAGAACATGTTTCACACAAATCAGAAAAACAGTACACTAACTCGTCGAAGATCACAATAATCCGATTCCCAATTCAATTTGAGCTCGAATCACCACGCAGAGCTAAAAAATCCAACAATTCACCCTCAGGTAACCTAGCTTTGGAGATACTCTGCATCAGGAATTAGCAGGAGTTGCATATCCATCGCTTCGACAGCTATAACACCAGGCGTGTATAGGCTTCTGTCAACCCACTCAGTTGCCATGGCAACTAATGGCGGCCATTTATAAACAAATCGAACTGGTGCACAACCTGCAACGACGTGGTATCCCTAGCAACACGTTGAAAGATGGATAGTGTACCGAATAAAAGTAATTATTTTGATAGTTTAGATTCTGCTTGTGCAGAAAGATACAAATTAAAAATTAGCTGTATTGATAATGAAGATCCGTACTGCATTCCGACGACAGAATTAACTGCAGACTTCGGTATTCTGCCGAAAATAACATACCCAGATCTGGTTAACTACCTAGTGTATACAAAAAGTCACTACACAGCACAAGATTTTAAGGCTTATAAAAGTCTAGAGGCCTACAATCAATTTTCCTGTGGATGGGTTCGTGATTTAGGAGCCAAGAAATATGATGACAACTGGCTCATAATCGCTAAGGTAAGTTTAACACTAGGCCTAGGCCTAGCTTATTTTATAGTGTTGATGTTATGACAGTATGCTACATCTAGCTAGGCTAGGCCTATATAATGCAAGACAGGTAATTCAATCATTTCTATTTTCTTTAACTTACAAAATCAATGGCCCAAAATGTAAGATACTGCTAGGCCTAGGCCTATACCCAGAATAAGCCTAGGCCTAGGCCTACTCTCAGGAATTTGAGTGTAGGCCTAGGCCCTAAATGGGTTCTAGCCATGGACATGTCAATTATTTCACTAGGGCTATGTGAAATCGAAAAATTGACAATAAAGCATGGGCCTATATTATTATTATTATTATACTCATGGTTTAAATATAGGCCTATATATATATATATATATATATATATATATTAAATAAGCTGTAATGCTACCAGTACCATTAAAAATTCACTGATGCTATTAAGCATCATGATGCTTAATAGCATCAGTGAATTTTTAACGGTACCGGTAGCATTACAGCTTATTTAATATATATATATATATATATATATATATATATATATATATATATATATATATATTCAAACTGCAGTTTGAAATGAATTTCCGTAGAACTTGAATATTTTCTTCTCCAGGTTCTGCATTCACAATGTTTTACTGGGACACCGTTACTGCCATGGGTGATAACCAACCATGACGGAACTGTTTTATCAGGGCATTGCACCTGTATGGCTGGACTTGCCGAAGCATGTACTCACATAGGTAATATTAGTGTGAACTCAAACTCAATTCATACCAAATGGTCTATGTGAATGTGCCAAATACTAGCTCGGTAATTTTAGTCTGGTCAAGTTGTTGTGAATGATGGTACGATTAGCTGGGGCAAGGTTTGAACTGTAAAATGACAGTCTGTTTGAGCTTTTAACATAATAATAATTCATAAGACCTTACCTGACCCTAACAGTGACTAAAACCCTGGAAACCTAAAATATTGAACCTGAAAATGCACGTTGATGTGGACCTCCGTAGAAAGTTTGTCAATGAAATTGCAATTGCTTCATATCACTAGCTCATTATGTAGTGAAATATGTGTCAATAATATGTGCCTCGTAGACCAACAAACTTTAACTTATCGTATGGATATTTGTTACAGGAGCATTGCTGTTTTTTGTCGAGTTCGGGGTTCGGAATTATGAAGCTCGGACTGTGACCGAAGAAAAGGCATATTGGCCAGTACCTTCCGCAAAAGAAGTCCCATACAGCCGAATCCGGGACATTGATTTTTCCAGTGGAAAAAAAAAATGCCAGCATTTGGAAGAAAGTGTAGATTGTCCTCAATTAGCGCCCGATAGGCCCATATCTAATAAAAAAAAGGCTAGAAAAGAAGTCCCCGAATCTACCAAAGAAGACATCGAAAGAATGAACAGAGAGATTTTTGAAACTGGGACCAAATCAGCATTCCTCCAAGTAACCCGTGGATACGAGGAAGTGTTCAAGTCACAAACTGCTGCTTTTACCCAGTCGGCTGACTTGCGAAGTCTACACAATACCGACCTCTACAATTTAACATATGAAGAGCTTATTCCCCTCTGTTATGAAACAAGTTTAACAATCACCTCAGATGAAGCCTCTACAATTGAAAAAAACACCAGACAACAAAGTAACTCTAAACAGTGGTTTAGGTTCAGAGCTGGGCGTATCACTGCTTCTAAATTCAAATCTGCCTGCTGCACTCGCACTCCCATTTCTTCTCCGAGTTTGATAAAAGCAATATGCTATCCTGAAGCCGTCAGATTCAAAAACAAGGCAACGGAATGGGGTTGCACTCATGAAGAGACGGCAAGGTTGCAGTACATAGAGAGTTTGGAGGCATACCATGAAGGCACTGTGGTATCAGCAGTAGGCCTGGTGATAAACCCCAAGTATCCTTTATTCGGTGCTACTCCTGATGCAGGAGTATATTGTGACTGCTGTGGCTACGGTATACTGGAAATAAAATGCCCATACTGCATTAAAAATCAGCCCGTTGAGAAATTACCCGAAAAAAATGGTATGTGCCTTGCTATTGGTGAGAATGGCGAGAAGTCTTTACGGCGTGATCATGCCTATTTCTATCAGGTACAGGCTCAGCTTTTTATCACTGATTCTTATTATGCTGATTTTATGGTGTGGTCGAATGTAGGAGAGCCACACATTGAACGGATCTATCAAGATGCAGATTTTTGGGATAGTGCAATTGAACAGGCTACCAAGTTTTTGCGCGAAGGAGTTTTGCCTGAGTTGTTGGCCAAGTTTATAAGTCGAGGCTGCAACGAAGCGCTGTCTCAGCAATCACCCCAACAGATAGGCCCCCAAGCATCTACTAGTAGGCCTATGAGTTACGCTTGCACTCCCGATGAAGTTATGTGTATTTGCGCTGGTCAGGGCAACAAGTCCCTGGAAGTAATACACTGCGTTGGTGCAACGTGTCCAATCAAATGGTACCATATGGACTGTTTGAAACTGAAACGCCACCAGAAAAAGTTCATTTGCAAACCATGCAGAAAATCCCTGAAGAAAGGAAAATGAAACATTGATCAACCCAATAGTGTAGGAAGTTTAATTTTAGAAAATTCAACTAAAACGCGAGTGTTCCTTCTTTCGTATTGATCAATCTAGTTGAAATAGCGTACATAAACAATATGAGTGATGGACATTTCCATATTTTTAAATTGATATTATTATTAAACATTGTGTAAAATTGAATTGTTTGCGTGTAACATACATTCTGCCAGAACACGTTCCCGTATCACAAAATCCAAAATTTTTTAAAACATACATTCTAGTATGCTCCTAGTAGTTCTATTTTTATTTGACATTTTCATATTATTTGACTACTCTTGACAACATTCAGCACAGTGTACGTTTGAAATGTATCAACCGTTAACTAATGAACAAATGGCTGAAATATAAATTAAATAAATAAATCCGTGAACAATAATGAGCACATTTTTTTACAAAACAGAACATTTATTATTCATGTAACTAGACCTAATGACTTTTTATATGTACAAATGTATCAACATAGCATCAACAGTCTTGTTTCATTGGATAACTTCTTTCTGTCAGTCAGTTTAAAGTGAAATTAATCATTGATAAACATAATTATGAGAACAATTTAAAATATGTACAATATTTTCTACTTGGGTAACCAATTAGGCCTACTTTTGATATAGTACCACAGCATTAGCAGTCTTGTTTTATCACATCATTCAGTCATCCAGTTTGAAATATTCCTTTATTGAAGGAAAATAAAACATAGAGATTCAGAATTTTACATGAATATTTAATGAATTAGATTAGGGCCTACTATTGAATTGATATGAATTTATATTCCAACAGCATTACCAGTCTCATTTTATCCTATCACTTTAATGAGTGTGATTGAAGTAAATTAAATTTAAGTAAATAGTCCTAATCTAATGGTACAACTGATGGACATATGGATGTCAGTGCACATGCACACATAACAATTTTATCGATTGTAGCACCGTGACCATTGTCGACAAGCATCTCCCGTGGTAGAGGACCATTCAGAATATTGTACTTTGTAATATTGTAATTTTACATGAATATTTAATGAATTAGATTAGGGCCTACTATTGAATTGATATGAATTTATATTCCAACAGCATTACCAGTCTCATTTTATCCTATCACTTTAATGAGTGTGATTGAAGTAAATTAAATTTAAGTAAATAGTCCTAATCTAATGGTACAACTGATGGACATATGGATGTCAGTGCACATGCACACATAACAATTTTATCGATTGTAGCACCGTGACCATTGTCGACAAGCATCTCCCGTGGTAGAGGACCATTCAGAATATTGTACTTTGAACGTGTGAGGCCTATAACTCGTTCCACGTGTATACGCAGGGATGCTATTTTACGTGTATGTTCAACATCCAATGGTGAAAGTTGCATTTTGCCTCTCGTAAAAGCAGGAATTTCCACTTTTGCATAATGAAAGCCTACTTCTTCACTTATATTAAAACCTCGATCTGCCATAACAATATCTCCAGGAATGAGCTTTTTTAATATTCCACACTCTTGGGTTAAATGTTTGTCTGACACTCTACCTCCCCACCCTTCTGAAATATAAGTAATTGCTCCCTGTGGACAAATACCTATCAAAAATTTTACAGTGTTGTGGTGCTTGTATGATGACCAAGTCTGACACTTTGCCATCAGATTCGATGGTTTCTCAATGAACACTTCGAAACAATCAATAATTATTGCAACATTTTTACCAAATTCTTTGATGAATGGCACTGGCATAGAGCTGTATAGCTCGTCACGACTAGGCCACCGAACAATATATTTATAGCGATTGTAAAATACATCTAGAACATTGTGGAATGCTCGAGAAGCAGTATTATTGCTCACGTTGAATCTATAGGCTAAATCCTGGTACTTGAAGTTGAGTCGAAGCTTCATGAAAAAGAGAAGACACTGTTGAAATTTTGTCAGCACTGAAACTGGTGTCTCAGTCAAGTAGGCTGAAATGTTATTCACCAGCACCATTAACAAGGCAAAGTCTGTTATTCCAGTATAAAAACGAGTTTTATCAACATCTTTCTCGAAGTTTTCTTGACTTAAAGTCCGCTCGCTTATAACATCTCTCAAACGATAAACCTCTCGGTTTGTCCGGCGCAACTCATCATCGATTGACGTTAAGTCATCACCAGATAAATTGGTTTGACATCCGATGCTTCGAGTCGAAGGTTCATTTTTGGACAGTTCAGGGTGGTAGCTCACTTCAGACTCGTTGATGTTTGACTCTTCATCTACGGCACTCGGTGCAGGCGTTATGTCGACAGTGGTGTCGACAATACTATTGCAAGGACTAGGCGAGATCACTTGCTGTAATACAGAGCATAAATTAATTACAAAAGTAAATGACAAATTAACTTGGGTCTAAAAATTCTATCCTGTCAAAAATGAAAAGTAAATTAAAATCATTGTGATAGTTGGTAATGATATTGTGATGAAATATGTTCTGGAAAATGTAGTAACTTGGCCAGGACATTGCAAGTTAGGTCATTAGATCAGCAAAAGTTGAGTGAACAAATTTTAATTCTCACGCCTAACAAGGTTAGGCTTAGATTATCATTTTAGGCCTATAGGGTGTTGGAACGTAACAAACGACAAACAATCGTTACTATAGCAATACAGCAAACTGGTGAACTACCAAATATTCTGATTGGTCAATTCCAACTGGTGCACATTGTTGTCTGTCTCTTTCAACAATATGTGACGTCACTTGCCAGAAGCCTATTCTATTGGATTCAACGACGCACTATAATGAAGTCCGAGATTTATTGACATCGGTAAATGGGTCAGGATGGTTGACGACCTTGGTGGGAATCGAATCCCGGTCTCCTGAATGACAGTTTATCATACCAGTCTATCCATCCATCTTTGTAATAAGAATACCGACCGTACTAATAACTTGAATGATAAAAGAACGTACCCGTTATAATCTACCATTTCAATCGAAACGTCAAGTATTTAGTAAAATACAGACGATACCAAAGATAATGATGTAACACACATGGAGTGGCCAAACATGAGCTGGTCGTCAGCAGTCAGAAGTCGCACATCAAAAACTCGCAATCGTGTAGTAGGTCTAGCAAGTACCCGGGCGGGCACCAAACCAAACTAAAGATACATCCATATATATTAGTTATAAATAAAATGAAATGATATAGCCTAGACTTACAAGCATTTTCCAAAATATTGTAGAAAAATGCACAAACCCAATCTAGGCTTATTTCATTACCGGTATCAATTTTAATTGGGCCCTGGGCCTAGGCCTATTCAAGGAGTGGCTGATAGGCCTATATATTTGTGTGACATGGAAAGACTGAGAAACATGACCAATAACAAACTTGATTAGAGCTGCATACATACCAATTTGTCTTGTCGATTCGAGACTCTATTGAAGCGACCAATTGCTATCCTAGTTTTTTTTTCTTCCGTACTGGAATAGCCCAGCAGTAATCGTGGTACCCAATCTGGATTATTTTCATCAGCTAGGGCTGCAGGTTTTCCTGTGAATATTGAATACTATAATGAACATCCACTAGGTTCAGGTTAGCTACAAATTCAATGACATTAAGCTGGACCCAGTCTTTTAAGACCTTCATCTCTCAGCAACTCAATGCCAAGACAAAACTAAAAGTAGGGTTATGTTTATAATTTTTTCTCAGACCTTCCAAGTTAGACCCTAGGCCTACTTGCATATGAAAATCTTTAAAATTTAAATCATCATCACTGAGATTAGCTAACTTACCATTAACGAAGTGAACAGAACATACACGAGCGTTTTTCAGACTGTCATTTGTCAAATCTTTCCGTCGTATGACATTGAACCAACGTTGTCGTCGTCTCATTGTTAGCTCTTTAACACTGGCTTTATATCGTTCAGGCGCATGAGGAAAGCGATAAAAAGAGACATTGTCCCTATCACTCCGATGGGAGCATCCAAAAACGGCACAAAAATTCACCATTACGTATTAAAAAATTCGACAAGAATGTTAAACAACCTGCAATGTCTTATGGCGAACCGATGGAAAATGGCTGACGTTGTGCACCAGTTCAAAACTACATCACGTGACCAGAGATCGTGACGTCACTTGACAGAAGCCTATACGCTTGAATCTGTTCAGGAAGTAAAACTCAAGACTTCAGTGTTGAAAGATGGCCACAACATTGACAGAGACGGCAGTTTATATAATTGGGGGTACGAATGAGCAATTGATGAATAAATGATGACGTGATGATACGTGAAAGTACGTTTACATCAACCAATGCCTTATATGGGAATCGAACCAACGCCCAATGTTGACTTCGGTAACCAAGTCGGTAACTCAGCAGTTGGCTTATGTCTGCATGAGCTATACTGAGGACGCGGCTTGTTTGGAATTCTTATTCCGCATCTATCATGAAAACGGTTCCAACCTTTCCCCGTATACCAACGATTTTTTGTTTTTTGATTTTATTACTGAGCATGGTTGCGCTCGGATTTCGTTAAATTGGGATTCAGCAATATTCGATAAATGCGGTATCGACTCAACAATTGCTTTCAATTGAAGAGTTATGAATATAAGTAAACCAGTACGACGTATAATACGCTGTATGGACTTGAATGAACCGTAACTTGGATTATAGCTATAAGCTATAGATACTCAACTCGTATCAAAAAGCAGACTCTCTCCAGTGCTCATAAACATGAGAGGTGAATTCTTAGACTTTTCAATTTTGCATGGTGAAAAAAGTTGAAACTATATTTTAAATTATTGTCAGAAAATATTTTCTTTTTTCAGCTGTATACTTTTGGCAATTATGCGAATTAGGTCAGGTTTTACCAATCTCAGTTAGGGTACTAATCCACTAACTATTAATTAAAGGTACGAAAATAACTTTTGTAACCAACGGTGATAACAAGTTAATCCGCTAATCATTGCCTAATCCAGTTTCGTAAAACCGGGCCTTAGTTGAATATTCATAACATAAACTACGGTATCCTGACGGTATTGAGAATATCCATCTTTCCCAGTATCAGACTTTTGATATCGCAAATCGTTCAAAGGTTATCACCAAATAACTTATATTTCGCTGAAAATGCGCTTTCACACATACAATATTACGAGGCTCAGCAGCCCCTGGTCACCAGCAACCCGCCGAGGACGTTGTTATTGGATCAGAAGTGACTGTCAACTCGACAGGTCGACGGGTGGACTGGGAGGGGGGAACAAAGGGCGCTGCCCACCCCTCTGGTTGACATGACGTTTTGTAGACGAATCAGACAGGTTTGTTTAATTCTGATGATTTGAGAGTCAATAGTATATCCGTGTCACAACAGAAGAGCCCCCCCCCACCCCGTGGTGACCAGTATTACCAGGCTCAGTTTGTGTTCCTATAATGCAAATTGATGTGTTGACCACGGCTGTGACAAGAGATGATTGATTGAATGCATTAGAGGGGGTATTGATGACATATCGACCACGCGGTTAACATGGGTGGAGGGGCCAGGTATGGTGAGTTGCAATAGTCCTTACAGCCGCTCGTGTCTTCGTCATAGTTTTTTATTCAACTTTTTCTCAGGTTTTATTTCATTTTGACGTCACGATTCAGCGAGACCCCGTGGAATCTGAGTTGACTGAAAAAACGCAAAAAAAAATAGGTCCTCATTTTTCTGTACGTACCGCCGTAAGTCATTACTTGACCCAACTGTTGTAGCTTTAATTATATATATATATATTCATGAATAGGACATTGGAATGTTGACAGTCGTACAGTAACAGTAATAGTAATGAGGCCCCATAGATAAGTGCGTATTTTATTTATTTTTTCATTTTTTAAATTTATATTGGGTTTTAACGACGCACTATACTGATGGCTACGAACTATTGGCGTCGGTGAATGATGAATGAGATGATGGGATGGTGAGGTGAAAAGTTATTTTATTATGTGTTTTTGGATGGTGGGAAGGATTCGGTCGTGGCCTGTTGTTAAGGAACCATCCCAGTATCAACCTGAACGACAGAGGGAAACCACGAAAAACCCCTGTCAGGATGGTCTACCATGGCGGGAATCGAACCCCGGTCTCCCGAATGACGGTTCAGTGTGTTACCACTCGGCCACGCGTCTCGATAGTGCGTCTTATTAATCGGTTTCCGAAAGTAAGGGGGAGAAAATACTATCAAAGAAATCTGGCGCATGTTGTCGCATAGTCACGAGAGATTAGCCCCCATTTTGACCCACTAGGTCATTTTTTTCATTTTATCCATTCTGATGGGGCTCAATGTGTTTCACACAAGGTTCAAATGCCAAAAATGGAATATTCCTCAAATAAAATCAAGAGTGGCCTAAATGCTATTTGATGATCACTATTATTGTGAGTTCTCCTTCTCCATGCAGTTGAATATATTGCCATGGTTGAGTTTGATAGCCACCCTTACAAAACTACTTACCGAAAATTGTCATTTTTCAAAGCTCGTGGTACCACGTTTAGTTTGATGCAATGTAAAATATAAATTCATAAAATAAATAGACTTTCACTATATTCATTTCCTTCCTTCTTTCTTCCTTCCTTCCTTCCGTCCTTCCTTCTTTTTTCACCATTTTTATTCGTCGCGCATCCAGTTGATGGAAAGGGTTACCGCCTTCTCCCCTTGTATCTGCCTGGTCTCAGTTCGAGCCCAACGCACGCCAATCTAATATCATAATGGAGGGCCGAAGTAATAGATCAATTCCTTTCGGGATCTCCATATCGCTTCTCCTTATATATACCGGAGGGTTGACTTTTACGATGCAATGTTATTCTCCAATAACATTACTTAATCGAATGCCAATGCGAAAAGATGACATAAATATGGACGGACTAGCTATCTGTAATCTTTTCTGATCGAAAGTTCACATGAAGTGGGTGTGTTTAGAATGACCATGTATAGAACGGTATAACTTGTATGCGTCCACAAAATAAGAATTGATCGCCTGCAAACGTCAAACTCTATCATGCACCGTTATATTCGTATATATATCCATGTGGTATTTTTAGGAAATTAATTGGAGATTCGAAACACTACTATACATCTTTCAAAAGCTTCAAACTTCTAGAATTGAAGCGAGATTCTTGAAATTGCCGACGTTGTTACAATTTGTGTATGATAGAAGACCTTCTTTCAAAGATACGAATCTATATATAGGTCTATGTAAGTCTATATCTTGTACTTTTTCTTCCTCGTGTATAGCCTCTCTCTATCTCTATCTCTCTGTCTCCACCTCAAACTGTTCTTCCGATTGGAAATATTTCTACGTTCAATTCAATGTAATAATATTAGACTAGGAAAAACACTACGTATACCCTTACATGAGCCTTTCATTTGATGAAACGATCTATGTAGTAATTTCGTATCTAATATTATTATTTGCGTATTAGACGTAAAAATACTCAAGTTGTGCACATTCTGTAGTTGTGTATATTACAGGCCTACTAATTCAGGCGATAAAATATAAAGTGGAGTAAGAGAAAAAATAAATACTGATGGAATTATGAATGAATCCATTGTGAAAAATACATATACGTAAATCCCGAATACACGTCAATTTTGTGAGACTCAAAACTTCAATTGGATCGATGGAATTACACAAATCAGGGTGTGTACATGAAAGTGAAATAATGGCATTGACAATAATTGTACTCAAATCACTTTCAACCCTTCTGAACGCCGTTTATCGGAATTGCAATGTACTCAATATCCACTGCCACCTTGTATCTACATAATCATTTGTGTATTTCTGAACATGCCGTGTGATCATCCTGGCAGCGAACTGGGCGTGGCCAACTCCATCTACTGATTTTTCATTGAATACGTGTCAAAAGTCATAAGTCAACTGTTTTCCATTTGATCTCATAAGTTCCAGGGACTTCATCCCTCTACGTTGTTACTGTTGTATAAGTAATCACTTGACCTGACTGTCTCATCTTGAATTAACTATTTATGAATATACATGAGAGAGGAAAATATATGTTGTAATATTCAGTGAGAGCAATATGCTATTACTATCATATAAATACGATACAAGCAGGGTAATTTTGCTCTCCTAAATATATTTATAGATATGAGATGATAAATAAACAGTTAAGTGATGACTACCTCAGTTATATCGTGCAGGAATAAAACCCCGTTCCCACAAGACGCTCAGGACCCAGTCCCACAAAACGGGCAGCCGCTATATTCATCGGGAGCGCCTGAAGAGCATATATCGGAATAGAGTCGACTCGGTTGTGTGACATAGATTCGGATGTCCAGCCTTACATGAACCCTAACCACATTTTATAACCATCCATTGAAAAGTACCCCGAAGCCGATATTACACGACTGACTCGACTTTATTATTCCGGTATACGCTCTTCAGCGCCCCCAATCATCACCCATTCGCCCCCTCGGTCCATCACCATATGCGGACGTTGTTGTAGTTGTAGTTGTTGTTGCGCGCAGTCTAAATCAATCTATATAAACCCAATCTGACAAATTTAATCAATCATACTTAACTCAAACTAACATACGCAATTAGATCAGTCTTTCGTCATGTATATGGCATTGTTCTCAATGAAACCAAATTCAATAATATATTATTACCGGGCCATATAAAGATTGACAGATATATACGTCATCAAACGAGAAGCCCATAATTAACTATACACAGTGTCCGTGTTCACACATTCCTCCTCCTATAATCATTTCCAATTGGAAATGGAAAATGTGATATGGATCAATAGATACCACAATGGCAAATATAGGGATATACTGGTACAGTGGTAGGGCCTATATATATATATACATATGTATATATATATATATATATATATATATATATATATATATATACATATGTATATATATATATATATATATATATATATATATATATATATATATATATGTATATATATATATATATATATATAATATATATATATATATATATAATATATATATATATATATATATATATATATATATATATATATGTATATGTGTGAACATTACAGCATTCATGCATTCCAAAGTATACTGAGTTAATGGAATTCATCAACTAAGTTATTTTTAACATAACATTGATCAGTTATTGAATTTTTTTCATAATTGTAACAGACTGATCAAAATTCAAGAAAAACTCAACAGAAAAGTGACAAAACAGATCCACAAATAGCAACCTCCGTAGTTCATTCAGTTAAATCACTGCTTTAAAAACTTTAGTAAATTCGACCATAGTTTCGAGACCCCGTTATGTTTAAGTTAACATCATTCATCCATCATGCACTCATTCTCACCCCCAAATAATCTAGCTGTTAGTGGGGTCGTTAAGCGAACAATCATCATCATCAACCTGCAGACTTATTTCGATATATTATTCTAGTTCAGCTTTTTCTTATGGTGCTCACTATACCTCACTATAACAGCTATATATCATTTGGAGGTATAAATACGCAGGTGAAAATGAAGTGATGACCTGGTGAAAGGTTGAATAAACATTCACAAAAACGTGCACCCTATGCGAGGATCGAACCCACTCCCAGCTAGACTTCAACTTGAAGCGGCGCCTCAGCTGAATGAGCCACGGGGAGCGTCTACCTCTATTTGTGCTCGTGATGCATGTTTCGTTAGAGGTTCACGGAGGCTGATTAATGGCTCGGAAGCAATCAAATAGGGGTAAATCTCTGGTGAAACGTTGATTGATTCTCATTACCCTGACCTTGAGTGACTGTAGCGGCTATCGCGCAATGCTGGTTCATATATATGAACACCAAACAGCGACAGAATAATAATTGATTAGAAGTGCTTCCGGTATTATAAAGAATAGTTATGCGTCCAAATGGCGCTATTTGGCCACATAACGAGGTCTGAATAGCTTATTGGCAGTATCATGAGCTCCAGATTGGACTATTCGTACACATAGACTGGCCAAATAGCTATTCGGTGCTGAGACCACCTAATAAATCCTTATTTGGACAAATAGCTAATGTGGTAGGTTAGCTTTATAATACCAGCCCTTGACCAAATATCAATTTTTGTATATCAGTTTTTCTAACTTATGAACGTTATAAGGTGTATCAAAGATCTAATAGCAGAGAAGCACAGATATTTCTAATATATCCGAGATTGTATGTGTACAGAGTATTCAACATATATCATAATTTTGATAGGTTCTCAGCTGAAAAAAATAATTTTTCACATTTTAAAAAATCAAAAGCTACAGTTCATAATGTATTTCACATCAGTTTCAAAGTATCAAAAAGATATGTGCTTTCCTGTACTTAGAATTCTGATGTATCATACCGGTACGGTTCAAAATCTATAATCAAAATAAAT
>OZ023326.1:20254049-20304049 GCA_964007535.1 Brachyptera risi
TATCGTTTTTGTCATTTGCCGTACGAAGATTAGTAGCAACATTTTCTACTTGCTATCTACTGCATCACACACGTGGTTCTGTAATATGAATATTTTTGATACGTGAATATTTTCTGAGTAGACGAAAACAGAAGTTCAGTTCGTGACGCATCAAGACGCTCGAAGACCTCATTATTATATATAACCTATACTGATTATCCTGCTTCAGCCAAAGCCCATACATATTACACATGAAGTATATTATTTAGCCGGCAAAGGGAATCCTTTCACGTTCTGATGGGGCCTCTTTTCATAAAAATGTGATTTCTCTTATTAAATTTAAATCCAACATTGGAAAATCGATTCTGCTATCGATGATCTCTTCTACGAGCTTTGGAAATACGAAATTGAAAGTTGATACCAATATTCAATATGAAAGGCATAAAATAATGATAGCGCACATTATCTCTATTCAAACAGGCATCCATTATATATATATATATATATATATATATATATATATATATATATATATATATATATATATATATATACATATATATATATATATATATATATATATATATATATATATATATATATATATATATATATATATATGTATATATATATATATATATATATATATATATATTTATATATATATATATATATATACATATATATATATATATATATATATATATATATATATATATATATATATATATATATATATATATATATATATATTAAATGTATACATATACCGGTATATATATATATTCAGTCGAATATATATATAAATATATATATATATATATATATATATATATATATATATATATATATATATATATATATATATATATATATTTATGTGTATGTATGCACATTCATTGCCTATAATTTTTTGGAAAATCATTACAATAATTCCCATAGAAATATTATCGCGAGACAGTTTTTTCATTGTTCAATAGAAATGTATCCCATACCTGTGTTCACGTATAAATAATTTCAATATTCCATAGTAGGTCTATAGCACACTAAGAAGTGAACGCAGTCTCTCTGCTTGCAGCTTTGTTTTCAATATGAGACAAATCTCACTACTTTAACTATCAAACACACAAACCAGGCCCTTCCACCAACACATTCTATCGTACTAGTAAATATAGTGTTTTCGTTTGATTCCGACATTTTACTTCGATTCGATGTTCACATATAACTACAATTAAATAACGAATATGATTATCGCTATCGAATTGTCGAATTGCATATCGAAATATCTCATTGAAATACGCAATATTCGGTGAATGCGTTATCGAATGACTTGACGATATATCGATGAAATGTAGTAAATAACTGAAACTATGCTGCTAGGAATTCCATACCGGTGCGTGTTAGACACGAGAGCCATTGGTTAATTAATGGGCACTGAGAAATAAATGCAGTCTCTTTGTTTTCTGCTTTGTTTCCAATATGTTTTCGATTTGATTGAATATTCTCGATATCGATAGAAAATGTCGATATATTTCAATCAATATTTGATACTACTTATATATCGGTATCGCTTGCAAGCTTTCTATCTAATGGAAACCAGAGTAAAATTACATTATATAGGCCTACCCATCGTTATAAAGGACGGTGTGGCGGCCAGTAAATTCAATCAATCCGAAATATGTGATGTTGGTAGGATATTTAGTGCGTGTGGTTCTTTAAATGAATTTGCATCAAAATGTGGAAGTGTCTCGAAGACACGTCCACCCAGTTGGAATGAGAGATATTCCATTGGTCTTTATGAAGAGAACTACGATGCGTTATCAATTTCATCTTCTAACTCCTCGATCGCCAACATGCTTTGACTTCTCGATCGCCAACACGCTTTGACTTCTCGATCGCCAACACTCTAACTTCTCAATCGACAAAACACTTCATCTTCTCAATCGCCTATACACTCTAACTCTCCTGCCAATAATCGAGCATTCCATATAGACTACTATACATACCAGTTACAGTTGGAAGATTTGGATTTATTTAATCTTATTTGACTCTTAGCTCCACACACATTATGTACACACTGTCTGTATGATACCTTCATATGTTATTCATTTAATTCGTTCTATTACTTGTCGAACTTCTTCAAAGACTTCGATATCCGTGTATACATACATGTAAGTGTATGTAATAATGAACATCTGTTTTACAAACAATGCATATTGAGATAAAAAGGTGTAGGCCATCAAGCCTTGAAACAACTCAACCCACATTAATCTGACTACCCTGATCGACCTAATCTGACAAATTAACCTAATCTAAACTTCCTACAAAAATTCCTGCATATTATAATAATTCGACAGTCATGAGAGCTATAAGTTATGAAAATTCATGAGTTCAGTTGACGAAAGTTAGAAGATGTTATAGAAAATAGTTTTAGAGAAAACTCATTTCAGAGAAAACTATAGAAACCTCATTTAATTACGAAAATGATAATTAATGTATCCATACTCTAATTCCCGCCCTCAGAAAATGTGGTTTAGGTTTCGATTCAAAATCGAGTAATGCCTATACGTCATGACTCAGCGTCTCTGGAGGACAAATAAATCAATTATTATTCATGAAATTGAGATGATGTTTTTCTAGTTTTCTCAAAAATTAGGGAAAGAAATGGTCTCATCATTCATTCAAATCCAGTCTCAGTGTTGTAATGTATTTTAATTGATTGCATTAATCAACCGAGTGCCACGTTTGTCAATCTGTAGTTTTCACCTCCTTAAATCACTCTCCACTCTATCTCTTTCCATAAGTTATATCTTGACAATGTTTTTTTGTATTCTAATTTTTTCTTATTTTTTAGTTTTCAATTGGCCATGTTTATTGTTTCTTATTTGTTACTTTGTATGTTTTGTTTTGGTGTCGTTATTAATTTGCCTGGTAACGGTATAAAGTTCAGTCACACCAAAGCGTAGCATTGAAAAAACATTTCAAAGTATATTCACAAAAGTATTCTCGTTTGTTTCACTTAGTGTTTTAACTAGAATTCACGAAAGTACATAAATATTCAGAAAGAAGTTTGAAAACTTTTTTCTCAACATAACTTTCGAATTGTTCTTCATCCCTCAACTTATCACTATAATTCTTACAATTTGTTGAAAAAGCTATATTATATCCAACTATTCCATTTCAAACGATCCTAAACTTCATCCTTCACCTCCATTGGGAAACAACGATTTCACGTCAAGTTTCAATGTTAATGAAAAAAAGAAAAGAATTCAGGAGATCCGTGCGTATCGACTCTACGTATAAAATAATTGCATTAACTGTGTACTTTGCCAGTACTTTGAACAACTTTTCTTTGCTTTGAAAGACAGCATTATCTGAAGTCGACTTCAGCGCTGCCTGACGAGAGAAATAAGATTGATGGTTCAGCGGAAAACCAATATCGCTCTCATATAGAAGGAAAACATAAGTTGGTCTTTACTTTAAAGATCTATTTTCATTAGGTCATATCTCCGACTTGCAGGCATTATTCATATTAATGTTCGTTTTCAACATCGAAATTTTGATTCAATCATTTATGCCTTCAATTGTCATCATTTTCTTGGACAACGATGAATTAGTATAGAGAGCCGTTTTATAGCGACACCACTCGGTTGTTTCAAGACTTGAAGGATATCATCACCCTGGGGCTGGATCTTATTGTATTTGTCTATTTATTTATTCATTCATTCATTTATTTCATTATTTTTTTATTTATTGTATTTGTTTGTTGTATTTGTATTTATTTGTCTAGTTTTTCCCCAATTTGAGAGGAAACTAGAAATCATCACCTCAATTTCAGAAATTATATCAAATTCATTCGTCCTCCAGGACCCGCTTCTTTTTCTTAGGCCTCATTTCACCAACTATTAACTGGAGTTTAAACCCAGTTATAATTTTTAATCCAGGTTTATATTTAGGAAGCCGTTTCATGAAGCCTAAACTGGGCTTAGATTTGACCCAAACTGAGCTTATCCACATGGCATTTAACCCAGTTTATCATTAAACCAAGTTTTACAAAGCCAAGTTTAAACTGAAGTTGGTGAAACTGGGCCTTGGTATCATGACTTGAGCATTACCCTTTTCTCCTCATGTTTCAATAGTTAATCGGGTGAAGAGTACGTCATCACTCGGTGTCACTTGAGGGGAAATGAATCCTTGAGGGGGGAATGATTTCTGAACTTGAGAAGATAATCTCTACTTTTATGTAAAATTAGGTAAACAAATCGCGACATTATTGATTCAAATCTATTCCCAGGGTTGTGATGTCCTTTGATGAAATTGTGTATCGTATTTTTATGAAAATGTTAGCACCAGTAATATCACAGAGAATACACTAAATGTATACAGATACATGAATGAATAAAGCTATGATAGCCATGAAAGACATGATAGACAAGACACCAACGTCTTGAATGCAGGATGAATCTTGAAAAAACACTTCGAAGTACTATATATTCACTTTTTAATGGTGAAGGACCCGCAGGTTCTAGAATATACTTGTCCCGATTTGAAAGCTTAGGTACTCTTGAAATAATACCACTCCCGTGTCCAATTCAGCAGCCCCACTTGTCTATATGACTCGGTCGCCTCCGTTGGTTGCTAATTCAGCCACCCTAATTACTAATTCAGCCTCACCCATGACTAATTCAGCCACCCCCATGGCTGATTCAGCCGCCATCCATTTCTAATTCAGCCACCCCCATGGCTGATTCAGCCACCATCCATGGCTAATTCAGCCGCCCCCATGGATGATTCAGCCGCCTCAATGACAAATTCAGCCGCCCCCCGTGTCTAATTCAGCCGCCCCACTTATCGCATCCGCAACTCAGCCGCAGTCGCAACTCAGCCGTAACTTTGTCGCAACTCAGTCGTATCCGTTGCTAGTTCAGCCACCCTCATTGCTAAGTCAGCCACCCCCATGATTAGTTAAGAAGCCCCCATGACTAATTCAGCCACCCCATGGCTGATTCAGCCGCCATCCTTGGATAATTCAGCCGTCCCCATAGCTGATTCAGCCACCTTCCATGGCTAATTCAGCCTCCCTCTGTGGCTAATTCAGCCGCCCTCCATGGCTGATTCAGCCACTTTTTATTATCAATTCAGCCACCCCCATGATCAATTCAGCCACTCCCCTGACTAATTCAGTCATCACCGTAGACCATTCAGCATCCCCGTGGCTAATTGAGCTAAAGGAACCTGAAGATAGAAAATGAAGTCATCAAATCGGGCGTGAGTTCGAATCCCGTATGAGGCATAGGTTTTAGGCATAGGTTGTAAACACCATTCATCTCATCGAACCAATTCGTTCCGCCGAGTAAGATAAAGTGAATGAGGTTATTAACTAATAACAAGAATCGATTCAATCTCAAAAATAAAGATAATTACTAATTGCGTGGAATGTACTCAGTTAATTCTACAGATGAGCTCGGCTCCAGGTCAACTGAGGCTGGTCTTGATAAGCCGATGTCAGCTAATAAAGGTCGCGGGAGCGCGAATAAACTCCGTGCATTTGTTTTTTTTTCACGCCTCAGTTTCTTCGTTTTCCCGCGAGTTGCTTCCATGGTGAGATCCGCATGTGACGTCACTGTGCCTAATCTACCGTGACAGTGATGCCGCTGCCGCAAGAGGAAGGACCTCCCCCCCCTCCCCTCACCGCGGCAACACCGCCGGGCAGGGGGATGTGTGCGCTCAGCAAAAACTTGATGTGTAATTTATCGGAGGAAATAGAGACATGCATACAAGACCCGTATAATACACACCCCACACACCACATACACATACCACATATGCACATCACACATTCAGCACGCGACACAATGTTTCATTTTTACTTTCAACCAGTTCAAAACACTGCATATATATATATATATATATATATATATATATATATATATATATATATATATATATATATATATATATATATATATATAATATATATATAAATGTATATGTATATATATATACACACATATATATATATATATATATATATATATATATATATATATATATATATATATATATATATATATATATATATATGCAAAGCCTCTGACAGGATGGTCGGAAATCGAACCCTGATATGAATTACAGTTGCTCAGCGCGTGACATTACTGACATACTCTCCGTCGTTCTGATCCACCGACAGTGACTGACTACGTGTCCATAACCCTCCCCCCTCCCCACCACAAAACTTGTTTTCTCTCAAATTGCTTTGTATCAATAATTCAGTATGTGAGCTGACTGTGTTTCGTGCGAGAAGAATGATTGAATGAATGAAGTAGTGTGAGATCGCAGCGAGTCTGTTCTGGTCTCTGCTGATCGATGCAACGAGGCGACTACAGCGTTGGGATAACGTATTCTTTATTGTCATTGGATCCACATTTTCCAGTAATAGATTCACATACATGTAAACATCACATTAACAATCCAGAGATTTTGTTGATACTTTTCTATTGTAATAGTCATTGAATACGCGAAGCGAATAGTGTAGCCTATTTTACCGCGTTTTCGAAAAAAAATGGTCTTTTTTTTGTTCTCGCTCCACAAGTAGGCCTGAACGAAATAACAAATTTGGTTGAATCCCTGCATACAAATTTCCATTTGCCGTCCAGTTTTGAGGCGTGATCGCGGTAGCACCATTTTTGAGAAGAAAAAAACATTTCGAAATCTTCCAAAAAACTCATGTGGAAAAAAGGAGTAAAATTCTGTCTCCGAATTAATTCAAATTTCCACGGTATTCAAACATATGAATGAGATACATCATTCAAAAGTTGGAAATAAATCGTATCAGCCGTTTTGTAGAGCACAATCATAATGTGGATTTTTCAAATCAATCAAAAATATATTATCAAAATATCAAAAGGTAAAACAAATAGAATCGTTGAACGATATGAAAAATAAGCAACAAGTAGAACAGGGAGGCCCTGCATCAAGTTTTGAAAACATTGTATGTCTATTGCCTACAGCTTTTCATTCACATTTGAAAGGCATATCTTGAAACGCAAATGCTGCGTTTTCCTGGTATCAATAATAAAATACTGATTGATATTTCAAATTAATTTAAATTAATCTTAATTAGATTAATGGCGACTTTATAATAATAACAAGAGTGCAAATGCTATGTACAATATTGATTTAAGTAGTTATGTGAGTCTAACAGAAGAATGCGAGAGGGTTGAGCGAGAGCCAAGAGAAGCAGCACAGTTTAAGGCGCATTCACAATGCAGTATGCTAACATTTACGCATAAAACTAACGCGTAACACTAACACTAACGCGAGAAATGTTTGTCTCATAGGGTGCCCTTGGTCTGTTCGCAACCACCACTAACCATAGCGAGATAAACGCGAACATGACAGCTTGCAAGCTCCAAGCTTTCATGTTGGCTTAACTATGGAACATTATAGGATAAGCCAATAGGAACTTTCAATTTCGTAAAAATGAGAGACAAGGAGTGACAGGTGAATTGAAATACCTAAACAGCTGTCATCAGATTTGGTTTGACGGTTTAAGGTGCAGTGACAAGGGCAAAAACTTTGAATTATCAACTGACTACAAACTATCAACTGTTATTTCCGTGAAGAATAATTTTAATTCCGTGTTATCTTCATATTCATTATTGTCAAGGACATCACAACCCTGGAAGTAGATTTTAACGAATAAGGACGTAACTGATTGCCCCAATTTTAGAGGAAACTAGAAATCATTATTTCAATTTCAGAAATTATAATCAAAATAATTATCATCTAGAATTTTTTTAGGATTTTGTGTTGGCCTTTTTCTGAGTCGTGAAGTGGACATTATATACTTCTATACCAAACTGATAATGCCAACGTCATGACTCGTGGTCTCTGTATGAGTATTTATAATTTCTGAAATTGAGATGAGGATGTGAAGGTTTTCTCCAAAATCAGCGAAATGAATATCGCCAAGATTTATTGGAATCCATTGGTGATGTCGTTTTGTATTGGTGTCGTGTTGCATTGTGAATGGGCCTTAACACGGCCAAGATTTATTGGAATCCATTTTCAGGTTAGTGATGTCCTTTAATATTAGTGTCTCGTTGCATTGTGAATGGGCCTTAACACGGCTAGCCGCGCGCATACCACTGCCAGCGCGCTGTTAGCTCGACCAGTCATTGCCTTTTCGTCGGCCTGGGATGGATTTATAGTTATTGATAGTTATAGTGAGATGAGTGGGCAAAACCACATGCACTTTGGTTCATCAGTTTATTGCTAGCTTTCTGTGCTCCACTTTTAGAATTATAAACGCTATTTTTGCTACACGAATTGATTGTTTCAATTGGACGGATGATATTTAATGCCAATAACATCAGGCATATATATCGGAGGCAAGTGACTGAGATGGGTGGTTGAGTGGTTAGAGCGCTGATCCGTCATTCAGGAGACCGGAATTCCATTCCCACCATGGTCGACCATCCTGAGTGAGACGGGTGGTCAAGTGTCTAGCGTGCTGAACCGTCATTCAGGAGACCGGGGTTCTACTCCCGCCATGGTCGACCTACCTGCTGAGATAGATGGACCAGTAGATAGCTCTAGCACGCTGAATCGTCATTCAGGAGACCGGAGTTCGATTCTCGCCAGGTTCGATCATCCTGACAGAGGTACATCGTGTTTTCCCTATGTCATTAAAATGAGTGAGGTGGTTTCTTAACAATTGGCCATGACTGCTTCCTTCCCACTATCCTGAACATCTCATAAAATAACATTTTACCTCATCTTCCCTTCAACACATCTAGCCTATCATTCGCCGACGCCAATAGGTCTCAGTCAACATACGAAATGAATCAATAAAATGGAACCAGGACAAGGCATATTGAAGGAATACAAATATTGTTCGAGGCATCGTTATAAACGCTATTCTATTATCTCCGAAAATAAAATAAGTACTGGATCGACCTAGATTTCAATCTCTTCCCCTCTCAACAGCTTTTCGTCTCCCCTCAACTCTTCTGCAGCGGAGAAAACTTATATAAACATGCAATAAAAATGATAAAAGTCCGGAGTGTAACTTCAATGAAACGGGAAGAATGGGGTTCCCAAAAAGATAATAACACTCTGAAAGTAACTGATTTCATGCTGACTGAAGATAGAAACTGACGATTTATCTGATGATTTAAATGTATTTTTTATACATATACTGTAGATTCTGTCGAGCCATGCAGGTAATAGTCGTTATGGCTATAAATAGGTATAATGAAAGACCACGTAAAACACATGAATATTTTGATAAAGACGACTTATAATATCTATCCATATTGTGTTTATAACGCGCTGTAATGATAACTGAGATCTATTGGCATCAAATGAATGATTGGTGAGATAATAACATGATGGGGTGAAGGTCCCTCAGGTAATGGGAAGGATAGTGGGAAGGAATTAGTAGTAGTATGTATGGTGGGAACCATCCTGGCATTAGCCTAGACAATTCCCAGGGAACCACAAAACACCTCTGTAAACAAGAACGGTGGCTGGAATCGAACCGAGGCCCGATCAAGGCCTTTACACTATTATAGAATCATATAATATAGTTCAATATAATATATGTGATAATTTAATAGATATATTATATGTAATAATATAGAAAGCCTTGGCCTGATTCACTTTCACTCCCAGCCACATGGAGCAATTGTGAATTACCACTGAGCCACCAGTGGCGGTAACTTTTAATCATTTCCGCACTACCATTCTATCACGATGTAGCTGATACCAACCTATTTTATCATAATTTAGAGAAGATGACCCAACTCGGGTCTTGAAAGTGAAATATTTAAAGGGTCCTGATTGCCTGTAGCGTAACTGTCGTTTTTATATCGACCCATATAAAACAACAATACTTAACAATGGTGGACACGGCTCAGTAGAATTATAATGTTAGTAGTTGCATTTGCTTTTTACGAAAATTATAGATTTAAGTTCAACAATGCCACCGGTATCGTAGCCACTCTTATCTACATCTAGTTTACAAAGGAATCTTCTAAATCGTGACAGGCAATCGGGACCGTTGCCTCTGAACTGACTGCAAGAAACCACAGATACCGTCCATGTCATTAGTATGGGAGTTGGAGCACCCTCTTTATATTATGATGAAATCGATTGGTGTCACTACATCGTGTTACTACTATCACCGGTAGGCCAAATATCAGTCATGAAATACGTCATTAATGTCATTGATGGACTGAGCAAGTTGAAGCGAGTCAGGCGCATGCGTGGGCAGAGGTTTATTCTAGCTGTATATTTAACTTGATGATTTTGGCGAACGTTCAGCTTCTTTCTTCGTGGTTTCTTATTGGCGAGGGGATTAATCACATTCTCCAATTCCATGCTCTCATAAAGTTTTCATGTCGATGTGCAGGGGGGGGGGCTAAGTTAGAAGCGTTCTTCTGTCTCTTGGATCTAGTGCACGTCTTAATAGTACATGCTATAACAGGCAAATGGTACAGCTGTTAAGAGCGCATGGGTGTGGATTTAGTGAAATATCAGCTCTATGACCAGGCCTATATCTTTTGAACAGTATGAGATATAAAAATTTTAATGCTGGTGAAATACAGATGATTATAATACCTTCCAAATTATGTGAAATATAGAATTATTTTCATCTTGAATTCACATTTTCACAGATATACAGCTGATTTTTTTTATATTTTCAATTGTATACTGGTTAAAATAAGGCGATGAGTTGAATACTTTTCACTTATACCATCTGTAAGGTATTATTGGTATCTATGTTTCCTCAGTACTAGAATTTTGATATCTCATACCGTTCGAAAGTGATCATCAAAAAACTGATATTTCGCTAAATCGACTCCCATGTATACTCTTAACGTCAAAGCTTGTAGACACATTTTGTACAGAGTTCCAAGTATAAGCATATCGCACGCTAACATATATCTTAGTGGCTTCCCGTTTGAACATATTGTAGTGAAACGTCGTATTGATGGATAGGCCTAGCTTTTGCCAAGTGAGAAGTAAAAGTGAACTTTTTCAACACTTTGGTGTTGAGTTAAAATTGCATTCTATAAAAATAATCCACCTATCAACCTTTTAATTATGATAACTCTTATAATAATTCAATCATAATGATGGCTTAGATAAATAGATGAATAATAATCAATAAAAGATGGAAGAATAAAAAGAAAAAAAAATGAGATCGAATTGAAAAAAAAATTATCAATATTGTAATGCATACAAGAACAAAAAATAAATGATAGGTAAGAAATAATTCAGAAATAAGAACAATGAAAGATCAAGATGATAAGATTCAAGATTTTTTCTCCCCAATTGTAAATGTGTTGCATTGTTTTCTATCCCTAAAATTATTACCTCAAGATTTATTGTTTTTAATTACATTTTCTATTGATAATTATCATTATGGGTGGTAAGATCGACCCTGTTGTGCCTCATTAGAACTATCCTACCTTTCATTCATGCGAAACCATGTTTTTCTTTCAAGTTTCGATTTGAATTTGAATTATTTTATACCCGCTCTAAAGTGCATGGCCAGCTACAAGTAAGTGCATGTGGCTACTTCATAAATGTTCAGATTTCAGTTGAAATATTCTTCATTATGCGACAGAGAATATGTAATACTCTTGAAGTTATCAAACCAAATCACTGCTGATCCGAGCCCGACGATTCTGCGACGTTACTGATATTGGTGGAGGTGCCGTACCGTTCCATATCTCCCTTTGAGAACAATATCAACTAATTATAGATACACGTAGGTGTCGTGTTGTGAGACCTACACCGTAACGCCTTGAATGCGAAACTATTAATATTCCTCCTGTTGATCGTTTTGATCGTTTTCATAATTAATTGATTTCACCTATTGATCATGTTGGTAGTTCTAATAAGTAATTCAATTGACGTTATATGATTGATGTTGTTGAGAAGTTAATTAATGAATTCCACGTTGATATAATGAATCGATACAGAATAAGAGTTACTGCATGTCTAATTTGTATTCATGTGAAACTTCAGAGTAACGTGTATTATTATTGTGTTGGAATTCAGTGAAAAAAAAGCGAAATGATTCTTCTCATAAGTGGTCCAACCGATGGTGCCTCAAAACTACACTTCGGTTTCACTTCGAATGATAACATGTGCATGGCAAGTTTCATCACAATTTGTTATTTCGATTGACTTGTGGAACGTGATAAAAAAATCGATGAAATTGAGTCTTCGATTACGCCCATCCAATTATCAAACATTTACAAATCTATATACACAGTTTAAGCGTAATAATTTTGAACATTTTATTATGTTTGATATTGAAGAACCAGCATTCGAAGACAAGGAAGTAGAACCCAGCAATAAATCACAGTCAATTCATCGACGTGGAAATTCGTCTGACCAGGAGTACGGTTTAGATTGGTTTTAGTTTAGATTGAATCAGTTTAGGATGTTTGTTTGGTTAGAGTATTAAGCTTAGGTCAGTTTGGGTCACGTTGAACAGGTTAGTCAGATTGAGCTATTCAGGTTCATTTAGACTGCGCACAACAACAACAACGACAACAACAACGTCCGCATGTGGTGACATGAACCGATATGGTCCGATGAATAGCGGCTACCCTTTATCATTTCCATGGTTACGTTATTCTCTTGTCAACCAGCTTTAAATGAAGTAACGTGGTTACACTGTCTGACACGGCAATTATTTCCCGCTCTTTTGTGCCACAGCGATATACATGAAAGGCGATAGCGATGTTATCATCGCTCGTTAATTCTCTTCGCTGAGGTAGAAGTTACCTCCGTGATGATCATATACAAAGATGTTAACAAAGATGTTTCACTAACAATATGGCGCATAGAAGTCGATTTAGCGAAATAGCAGTTTTTTGGGTGATAACTTTTGAATAATATAGGATATCAAAATTCCAATATGGGGGAATTAAGACAGATATCTATGAAACCTTCAAAATGATATAGGTGTAAAACTATTCAATTTATATCGCTTAATTTCCACATGCAGTACGATGTGATGTATTGGTTGGCCGAGATATTATACTATTCACTCAATAATTACAAAAAGCGACAGCGTGTCACCACCTTGATGCAGGAAGGCATTAATACATAAACTAAAACAATTAAAGTAACGTCGAGTAATTTGGAATCATTAAAAAATGAATTAATATATCTCAATAATAAACCATGGCGTGATATGGCGTTCCTAGATATAACCTGCATTTATTATCAAAAAAATACAAATAAACTTACACGATGGAGATAGAGGTTGGAGCTGTTGCCTCCAAAACAACCGATAGCGCCCAAAAACTAGCAACTGTTCACAAGACATCGGGGCAGTAAGTGGGAGCTATTCTAGGGTGTTTTAAGTTTTTATCACCTCGGTTTTTGGAAGTTAACGTCTAGCCTAAGGATAGAAATTCACAAGGGTGCAGGTGACTTGATTGGTCAAGCGAGGACACTTGACGATCGCGTCACCTGTATTGTTACATACATCACGGTATTTTGGGAAGCCTCTACCTTACTTCTACCACAGAGTAGGTAGGCCGGCATTTGGAAAAGCCCTACTCGTCAAGATTAGCAGAACATTTGAAGTAAAATTAATGAATCACACGCGATTGGAAATCTGAAAAATTCACTCTATTACAGATTTTTTTTTTTTTAATAACATCAAAACTTGATACAAAATCATTGTTCCCCAATTAAGGCTATGGATATATAATTCAATTCCGTATCTTGCAGAGTCTGAGTGCAATTATCGAAACATCGTTTTATTATGACAAAGTTTAAAGAGTATATGATATCAAAATTCCAATTCGGGAAGAAAACATATATTTTTGATGCCTTCAAGATGATGTTAAATATAATTATTGACCTTGGATTGCCATATTTTCACGGATATACAGCTGGAAAGTGTGTTTTTAGCTGCATATCTACAGAAGATGTGAATAAAAACTGTCAAAAATATCAATGAATCAGATTTGATAACACAAGAGGCGGTATAACAATGGTTTTGTCTCTAGTAGAAGCAGATATATTCGTCAACTACGATCTTTAAGGCTTTCGATACCAGCAGCGCGATTCTGTTCTCAAAACTAGCCGTAACGAATTCGTTAACTACTCATTTCGTTCGTTACCTATCGAAAATCGTTAAAAAGTGTACCGAGTGATTCTGTTATTCGATTTGTGATTACAATTCGTTATGAAATTACGTATCGAAATTGCTAACGAATCGGTAGACCCCACTCGTTACGATCAAATCGACTACTGTCACAGAATATCAGGTCTTTCTTGTTGGGTGTTTGCCGAGTCATGTCTCAGAACCGTGTCAGTGGAAAGAGAAAGAGAGAGAGAGAGAGAGAGAGAGAGAGCGAGAGAGAGAGAGAGAGAGAGTGAGAGAGAGAGAGAGAGAGAGAGTAGTAGAGAAAAGAAGAGGCGATGATGAACAATTCGGGGTGACTTGGCATTATATGTCGACAGAAAACATTGTTTGTTTGACTTTTGTCATTTTTGTGAAGACTCATAATTTATTTCTTCTCATTCTTGTTTACAAAATTTGCCATCATCAATATTCCGTCGTCTTGTATTCATTTAACATAATTCAGAATCGCATCTTCTACTTGTAAAAGTCATCTCTCGCTGTTTTAATGATTTTTTAATTGAACTAGCACAGTAGCACTCAAGAGATTCTGAGTCGCGACGTAGGCATTGCCTGATCGTGTATCGAAACAACAAAATCGGGTAATGCCTACGTCACGATTCAGAAAAGAGGTGGGTCCTGGAGGACTAATGAGTTGATTATGATTCCTGAAAATGAGATGATGGGTTATATTCTTCTCTAAAATCAGGAAACGAAATAGTGTTATTGTTTATGTTGTCCTTTATCATATTTTTATTTTCATTCTCCATAACAAGATACATACCATGTGTATATATTAGTAATAAGTAATTAGAGATAACCGATAAGTAATAACTAATAAGTAATAAGTGATAACTAACAACTGATAAGTAAAAGTGATAGTAATTTTATTGAATTTGCACAATTCTTCGTTAAAATATTCGTAGATATAGTATGTTGTCGACTCCATCAAGGGCTTCCCAAGTACTCCTACCTCGAATTGCGGTGTTTACTCTCTCTTGTTTGATGTGTTGTGGGGGTCATATCGAAAAGAGCGGCTCGTTGATTTGATAGGTTTGATGTCAGAGACTGATCGGTTGTGGGACTCGTTTTTATTCGTGGGGCATAATCATGAACCGTGCTGTATTCTTGTCAGTTTGCGCCATTTTACGTTGCTGTGGTGATCTCAAGAACGAAAACTAAATTTTCGTCATGGCCGGGTAACACTATTGTAATTGAAATTATTATAACTTTTCATACACCCAATTCATTTTCATTATTTATATGACAGATATTCAAGTTTGTGTCTGTCGTCTAAGGTTCAAATGTAGTTTTTAGACAAATACTGCGCCAAAATAAACAGAAAGAGCTCAGATGTGTTCCTATGAGTTGTTACAGTGTTGGTAGCAACATCCTTCTTGAAACTCAATTCGCCTGCAAGAAAATCACTACCCATTTATACCAACATATTGTCATACACAATTCTCGCATCAGATGTCGCAGATAATTGCACGTTATTCTGTCAATAACTGTATTATTGTTTGTGTACAAGTTTGTTTGCTATTAGACTTTTAGAGCATAATGACATTATTACTAATTGGTTCTGTATTCCGTTCTGAAAACTTCGAGAAATATTCCTGTTCAATGAATCATTGTTAGCATTCTCGTCAGTATTCAAGGTTTACGTTTCCAACTTCAGCTAGCTTTGAACTGGACAATAGAACTCGAGATATGGTAACAAAAACGCTATAAATTGTCTTCTGATTGTTGTTGAAGTGTTTTTACGTCTGACCTGGTTTTGTACTCATAATTGTATGGATGTTGGATGTTATAATATGGAATTATGAATCCTGCCGACCCAGCAACTGAATCGCACTCCTAATGTTGAAATATCACATTGGGCCTACATCAGTTATAACATGAGGAGAAAAAAAAATCTCATTGAAATAAAAACGTTTGTGGGTAGAATTGAGTTATTTTATTTCAGATGAGTAATACTCTTAATACTAACAAGGTTTATTCATTTTGAAGAGTAGTTTTCAAAATGATATTCTGTTTGAAATCACCTGACCCGGCACCACCACCCTGTATAATATCTGGCACCTCCACTAGGGCATGACGCGACTAGAGGACACGTTTGTGTTACCTTGGTTGTGTGACGATGGTGAAGAATGTTTAGAAGTTGAGAAGAATTAACTGAGATGAAATATAGGCATAGTTATTTATAGGGTGTAGAATGCATCAGAATGTGCCATCAGGTTTCCTCTAAGTACCAACACGTCGAGAAACAGTGGCTTTCCATTTTCTTCTAATTCTTATGAAAATGGAATGCTTCTGTATAGATCAATGTAGACCGTTATATATATATATATATATATATATATATATATATATATATATATATATATATATATATATATATATATATATAAATATATATATATATATATATATATATATAATATATATATATATATATATATATATATATATATATATATATATATGTACATATATATTATATATATATATATATATATATATATATATATATATATATATATATTTATATATATATATATATTTATATATATATATATATATATATATATATATATATATATATATATATATATATATATATATATATATATATGTGTGTGTGTGTGTGTACCTTGATGAATATTAATTATTACTATATATATGAATCTTATCATTTAAACTCGTATGTTTATTTTCCGACTAACTTGCTGAGAAATATTTCATTTTCACACATTTCTCTCTCTCTCTCTCTCTCTCTCTCTCTCTCTCTCTCTGTCTCTCTCTCTCTCTCTCTCTCTCTCTCTCTCTCTCTCTCTCTCTCTCTCTCTCCTCTCTCTCTCTCTCTCTCTCTCTCTCTCTCTCTCTCTCTCTCTCTCTCTCTCTCTCTCTCTCTCTCTCTCTCTCTCTCTCTCTCTCTCTATCTCTCTCTCTCTCTCTCTCTCTCTCTCTCTCTATCTTTCTTTCTTTCGTCACGATGTTATATTCTTGTATTGGAACTTGCAACGAAGAAAGTTCGTAGCTGTAAAATACATTCTTTTTTTCTGTCAAATATATCAATAATGATCCCGTTCCTCCATTCAGCTCTTCAATTTGTTCCAATTAAAATGGTTAAAAGCTGTATATGGAAGAGGAATACCAATTATTATCCCTGCGCGCAACATCATACAATAATGATGCCGTTGGAAATAATTGAAAGCATATTCCGTAAGCGCTGGTGAAACGTGAGAGGAAAATCACGCGAAGCATCGAATGACGTGAGTGTTTAGGCCTGGTATTTCCGAGAATTTGACTCGAGCTTAAAGGACATCACAACCCTAACTAGATATCAACGAATAATGAGGGCATTTGTTTTCCTAAACTTCAGAATGACTAGAAATCATCATCTCAATTTCTGGAATCATAATCAATTTATTTGTCTTCCAGGACAAATAATCCCTTTTTTTTAATCGTGACGTATAGGCACTACTTGATTCTCTTGATCTTTCTATACAAAATCGGTAATGCCTACGTCATGACTCATGGTCTATAGACTATAGAGAACAAACACAAAAATCTGAAATTGAAATTATGATTCTTAGTCTTCTCCAAAATTGGGGAAATAATGTGAATATCTTCACTATTCATTTAAATCTAGTTACAAGGTTGTGATGTCTTTTAACTGGAAGATGTTTTTTATTCTCCAGTTAGAGTTCTCAATTACATTGGGTATTCAGTGGGGACAGAGGTGTGTCGTGACAGTAGAACCATGGTAGAACTGATGACGAGTTTTGTCTGTTTTCATCCGCAAAGGGCGCTTATACGTTGATGAT
Organism: Brachyptera risi; assembly: GCA_964007535.1. Lineage (NCBI taxonomy): Eukaryota > Metazoa > Arthropoda > Insecta > Plecoptera > Taeniopterygidae > Brachyptera > Brachyptera risi. The sequence goes on from OZ023326.1 coordinate 20,272,023, forward strand.
TGATTCTCACGCTTTTTCTATCCAGTGACAGGAATCACAACTAGTAGACAGCTGGTTTAAGCTCGCTGGCTCAATCGTAAAAAAAAAGATATGAAGAGCGGCGAATATGGACGGAAACTCGCATCATAATTTTACAAGATATTTTGTAAATCGATATAATCAAATCTTGCGCGCTATATCGTACTATAACTCATATGGTAGATATAAGATGAGTGAGATATTTTCATGGAATGCACTCGAATTCTATACATACACATCTTCCATACATATGCAGCCATGACTTACCGAGATATAATAATCCTCAACAACTTATTTCTAGAAAATTTCATTCAGAACAAATATTCATAGAAATATTTTCTTCAGAACGGCTATTTCAATCCAGATGAGATTTTGTTATTAGGTACGTGTATTTTTCTTCAGAGGAAATATATTTCTTCTTTAAAATGTGGGAAAGATTGATTTTTTGGAAGATTTTCCAAATCGCTCCGAGGAGTTATTAATACGTTTTTTTTCAAACTTTCGAGATGGTTTTTCTCAAAATCGATCAGACCGATTTGGTCCAAATAGTAACAGTTCCAAGTTTGATGATTTCGCGTGTTCAGTGAAAATTGTATGTTGATCAGTCAGAGACCTGTGCAGTGCAAACAATGATAACACAGAGACAAGCACCGTACAAGTGTAGCATGGAGGTCTTCGCTAACGCTAATTTAATTGATGAGCGTAGCGAAGTCTCCATCCCACTCTTATAGGGCTTTGTCTGTGTTTTTTTTTTTTTTTTTTTTTTGTTTGTTTGTAAGCACTCCACAGGTCGCAAGGGTTGACTGATCAACATGAAACTTTTTTTGTACACGCAAACTCATCCAACTTAGAACTGTATAGTTTTTGGAATGAATCGGTCAGACCGATTTTGAGAAAAATCATCTCAAAGTTTCTAAAAACCCCATAAGATTTGGCTGGGCAGAAAATGTTGAAAAATAAAATCTCTCCAAATAGGATGAAATTTTCTCCAAATGTGTAAACATGGATTTTACACATTATTACGATTTTTTAAGCAATTCTGATCAGTCGTTTTGAAGAAAAAAATAAAAATAACTGATAATATTCATCAAATATATCATAAAAATTGTGACAGAATTAAGTTGTTGAGATTCACTGCTTTCTAGATTCAAGAGTTGACCAACAATGAAGTATTTTTTATATGCGTCAAGGTGTGTAGATTACCAGAGTCAATAAGGTGGCAAGATTAGAACTACTTTAACGACTTTTATAGCTTATTCAGATATCAAGGTGTGTAGAATACCAGAGTCGATAACGTAGCAAGGGTAGAACTACTTCAACGACTTTTATACCTTAATAGGATATCTCGCTCATCTTACAACGCATATTTCGCGTTTGACTAGTATAATATAACGTTGTTCAGAATGCTCACGTTAGAAAATAACGATAATTACGAATCTAGAAATAGATTCGTAACAAACTGAATCGCTTCAAATTCAGTTTGTTGCTATGGTTGCTATGGTAACCTAGCAAACATGTTATCTCCCTGAAGCCAATTTTCAGCATGAACTATAAACAAAACTTTCTAATTGGATACACACACTTGCAATACTGAACCAATATATTGTTCGCCTGTGACAATGTTCTACGGCTGATGATGGGATAGTGTTCGTCTTCTATGAATGCTAATGAAGTAATATTCAACCAGATGGGAGCGCTTCATTCGAATAGCTAATTATTACAGTCACGTAGAAAGGAAGAGGGGAAAATGAGGAAAATGACCCTCTTTCCCCCATTAATGTTTCCCCCCCCCCCTCCTCTCCTATCCCCCCACTCTACACGCCTTGACATAATCACTGACGGTCGTCAGAATACACGCTAACTCATGTTGAATAATTATGCTTCTAAGATGGTCAAAGAACAATGAAAGGGCTTAGAATTTACCGCATCGCGCGACTACACCTCTTCCCTTATGTTCGAGTATATATATATATATATATATATATATATATATATATATATATATATATATATATATATATATATTACCTTCTGATTTGCAATTATGTTCCCACTCAAACCACAATTACTACGCACCTGGTTAATTATAAATACTATTCTAAATAAGGCGTTCCCGTGTCTCCATAGGGCAAAAGGTTCCCACCATGGTGATTATTTTATGAACACTTTGTGAATGTTCATTAGGGATCGACAATATTTCAAAAGGTACTTCTCTGCACAGTGTAAAGCAGTTTCACAACAATACGTTCATCCGGAAAGCCACTACGATCGTTTATGCTTTATGTTGCCATTGAAAATGTCACAAAACATGTATCTCGCGTTCTTTCGGTAATGCCCACATTAAAAGAAAGAGGAAAGGGTCCTGGAGGACCAATAAATTATTCCTAATTCCTTAAATTAAGATGATGATTTCTAGTTTTCTCTCAAATTATTCATTCAACACTGGTCCTAGTATTGTGATGTCATTAAAATCGTGTCAATATAGCTGGCCTTACATGAACATTTTCGATGCGATATCACAACCGCATACAGGAGCGATATCGGCCATTTTAAATCATTGACCAATCAGCGAAGACTGCGTGAAGGTGCGATGGTTTTGTTGCACAAGTTCAACTCTAGCCAACTTTTTGCCCGCACCGCATAAAATCGCATGCGGAATGGCCGGATGTAGCTTGGATTCAAGTGAAATCCGCTTGAGGTCGTTGTCATACTGCTTCCCCCAGAACAGCTGTGTCGATTTTAGCATGAATTGTTTTAGAATAATTCCATAATTGATCAATGTGCCCACGTGTATACGACTTCTTTTATGAGATTTTGTTCTTGTATAGTTATTATTATTATTGAGAAGACACCAGCGATGTCAACAAATTTACAACAAACAGTCAACAATCTTGAGTCATGACACGAAAATCTCGGGACACTATAATATACACGCCCATCTCTTTGATCAACTTGCTTTAATTGTCACTAGGCAGCAGCAGTTTTGTTTAATCGTTGCCGCACGTGATATCGCATCAAAAATGTCCAGGTGTCCTTACCTGACGCCACCAAGTCACTAGTGGTTTCAAATCGAATCCAACAGAAATGACGCGTAAGCAATTCTTGAATTCAAAAATACAAACCACTGGGGGATTGAAGTCACGTTTTTCTAGCGGATGAAATCACGAGCTTTTTCGTCGTGGTTTCAGCTTTTTGTGCGTTTTCAAAAAGGTGATTTGGAATAACTCGCCACTTTTGCAGGTTATGAGAGAAATTTTTGGGAATTTTGTCACTGAATCGTACGAATTTATTCTTTCTTCCTACCATATTTCGGCAATTGATGTTCAAACCAAGATAATTATGAAAATTCCAGTATGTATATATATATATATATATATATATATATATATATATATATATATATATATATATATATATATATATATATATATATATATATATATATATATATATATATGAATAAATATATATATGCGTATATATATATATATATATATATATATATATATATATATATATATATATATATATATATATATATATATATATATATATATATATATATATTATTTATGCCTTGAACTAACACGGGCCGTGTTTTCTGCGCAGGTGAACGGCGTGGTTGTCCAAGGGAGATGCCACCTGAACGCGTCGGCCATCATCAAAGGGTTGCCTGGTCCGGTCTTCAAGGTTATCCTCTTAAGGTAAGACACATGTTGTTTATTTATGTATTCATATATTGTGTTTAACGAAGCACTGTACTGATGACTACGATATATTGACGTCTGTGAATGATATAAATAAATGAGATGATGGGATGATGAGATATGAATGTTATTTTAATATGTGTTTTTGGATTATTATTATTTTGTATTTTGTGTTCTTGTATTATATTTTTATGTGTTATGTGTGAGTGAAATGTAGATCAAATTGAATTGAATTGGATAGTTGGATGGATCCGGTCATGCCCTGTTGTTAAGTAACCATCTCAGAATTCACCTGAACGACAAAGAGGAACCACGAAATACCCTTCCATGATGGTCGACCATAGCGGGAATCGAACCCCGGTCTACCGAATAACGGTTCAGTGAGCTAGCCACTCGACCACTCGTCTCAATACACATGATGTCGTATCACACTTTGTGGGTAAAACAAGAAACAATTAAATATAAAAGGAATACCAAATTTTAGTATGGTGATGGAGTAGCTCTAATTGGGAGTTAGGACAGGTTTTCGCCATGGTTACTCATGCAATTTGATTCAATCAACTCTCAGGATAAGGCTAACTGGACTTGGTAATATTGGAGCTCAGACCAGAAACTCGTTGAAGGATACAACCCAGTGGATAGACTTAAATTAATAATGACGTTTTTTTTCACTAATTTTAGAGAAAACTAAAAATCATAGTCTCAATTTTCGAAATTATAATTATTATATTCATCCTCGAGGTCCAGCCTCTTCTTCTGAGTCGTGACATAGACCTCTATTTCACAAGAAATTCAGTTATGTACTGTACCTACGAAAATAAACCCCTAACTATAAAATAACAGATGTTGTTTTATTAAACTTTTTATTACTTTTATAAGCTTTATCAGACCCAATGCACCTGACACTAAGAATACTGAAATACACTTCAAGAAATGCATTCGAGATTTGTGTGTCTATAAAATGAGATTGCCGGAATCTTGATTTATGAACCGAGTGAAGCCGCTGCCAGTAAGAGTCGATAATGATCTGTAGGGCTATTTATAAAACACTGAATTCAATAGTAAACATATTCATGGCCGGAACCGTATACGGTTTACACGATTTAAAATACGGAGCTTCACTCGAATTGGTGCTAGGGACCGGTATTCACGGTGCGATATTATATATACATGGGTTTTCTGTGAAAGATGTTGATATTGATTAATTTTTGTTAAACGACCCCATTTGAGGGTGCGAATGAGTGGATAATATGTGAAAGATGTTCACAATAATCAATCACTCATGGGGGACTAGAACCCACGTCCAACTTGACTTTATAGTTTCTTTAAAGGCCATCACTACACAACTAGATTTGATTGAATAATGACGATATTCTTTCCCTAATCAGAGAAAACTAGGAATCATCATTTTAATTTCCCAAGTTATGATTGATATAACTGTTCTGAGACTCGGAGTCAACGCATATGCATACTCGATTCTGTATTAAAATATGAATAGAATCGATTAATGCATAAGTCACGTCTCAGGCGAATGGGAATGGGCTGGTTTTTGGAGGACAAATAAATTAAAATAATCAAAATGTCTGAAACTGAGATGATTTCTGATTCTCTTCAAAAATGAGTGAACAGCAGATAGCATTATTATTCATTCCGACCGAGTCCCAGAGTCGTGATATCCATAAGCTTTGTTCGTTTGTCTTACTCGACTTTACTCTAAATTACACTTTTTCTGGTCGGAGCTAGTTTAGGGTAGAATGAAACACGTCAACGAGTAAAAAGTGTACGGGAATGTGCTGGTGACAAACGAACGCCCATTCGTCACACGAAATATCATAATGATGTTAAAATGTATAAAATACCTCCAAGCAATCTGACGGTAAAACCACAAATATCATAAACTACTATAACCTTGCACAAGAATAGGCCTATATGCATGCCATTCATAATTCCACAATGTTCAATTTCCACAATGTTTCTTGCATAACTCTCAGATATATTATTTGGGTGACCATCTTCATATAAAACATAATTTCTCCTCACACTGTGCGTACACTTTTTACCCGATCACTCAAGCAAGAGTACGAATTAGCTTACACTTTTTGCTCTATTATCACTCCTCAATGTATGACACTACTTTACACGATGACAGACAAACGGCCAACAAAATCTATTCTATCAGTTTTGATACAATCGAGTCAAAAGTGTAAGAAAACGAGCAAAGTTTTTACCATTTTTTGCCTGTAGAAAGGACATCACAACACTGAAACATACTATACTAAATACTAATAAACTAAAATATATACTATATATAAATTCTTTATTAATACAAAATAAAGACTCTGCCTTGTAATGAAGGTTGCCTATACAGACACATAATAAAAAATAATAACAACGAATATAACAAATTAGTGATGGTACAAAAAATAATAACAATATTGAGCTAATTATAGAGAGAAAAAAATTGTAGTTGATTAATTAATTATTTAGAAAAAGAATGGTGAAAAAAAGAAAATGCACATAATATAAAAAAAAGAGAAAAATGGCTACACACTGAATCAATTCAAATTATATAAATGGTTTCTGAAAATTGAAATGGATCCTTTTAAGGCTAAAAGAGTTATTGAATAAATGTAACTATTACTAATATTGAATCTTCTACAAAATTCCACGAAGAAGTGAGGAATTGTGCCTCTGGCACCAATCAGGAGTCCAATCACTTCCACGTCCAGCAGATTGTATAAGGCTACATACTGAAGCAATACATACTGAATACATACTTAAAGCATACTGTACTTTCACGAATAATGGAGATATTTGTTTCCTGATTTTAGAGAAAACTAGAAATCATCATCAGAATTTCAGGAATTATAATTAATTCATTTGTCCTCCGGGAGTGACCTGACTTTTTTTTTGTGAGTCGTGACGTAGACATTACTCGATTCTGTTTATGTTTATATACAGAATCGATAATGTCTTGTGATCTCCAAATGATGAGAAAAATAATTTTAATTTCTGAAATTGATATGATGATTTCTAATTTTCTCTAAATTGAAGGAGACAAAAATCGTCATTAGTAATTAAAATTTATTTTTTGTGGTTTATTACATACTCGTCAGGGTGTGTTCCAATGTGACTTGATCGACCACTTTGAAGTATGAACATTATACTCTCACGTCAACTTTTGATGATATTATTGTGTTCGATTGTTTTGATTTAACCATTCCCATTGGGAGAACGTTTCTCTGAGTATTTAATCAACTTGCTAATTGAATCGTTGTTTTCGGCGAGCGAAGCACTTGATTAAAAAGCTCTTGTCCCTTCAGCGTCCCACTCCCCCCCCCCCCCCCTCCCACTTCATGGCTCTGTTACACAACTCTCTCGTCTCTCTAATAGAAACACAAACCAAACAAAATGTGCTAAATTAGCATGCAATTTGTTTGTGCTCAATCATAATAATGGCTGAGACGAAATATATACCACCACGTCATTGATTATTAATACTAGGAAAACGCGGGATGCGCGTTGTTAGACGAGCTTAGGGGTATAGAAATCTAGAATGAAAAATAATTTGTCAACCCAATCTACATCTACAGACCTTGGATCACTCCAAACGTTCAAAAACCTTACGAGAATCAGTTATGTCACGGCCTTCCTCTTCATTCATTTCAATCGTTTTGAATTAATTGGTGACACTTGTTGCTATAGATTTAATTGGTTCCCGTAATAGCCTAAATTGATGGGAAAATGCTTTATAAATGCGTTTTCTTCTTTATTTCTCATCCGATTGATGCGAAAAATCTCTCAAAATGTGCTTAATAGTTTCCTTTATATTCGGCGAAAATTTGAGAGGTCTTGAAAAATTTTGATTTTTCAAGTATTTTCCTCCGTGTTATTCTAATGGGGATTTTTGAAATTTCTAAAATTCATAAAAAAAAAAGTTACCATCCGATAATGCCACAAAACTATACAGATCTGAGTTAGATGAGGAACCATGACGAAAAAATGTTTGAAGTTGATAGCTGTAGCCGTTTGACCTGTGGAGAACCGACAAAAAAACATAAAAAAAAAAAAAAAAAAAAAAAAACATAAAAACGAACACCAATTTTTTTCAGTATGTCAAATTGAATCCTCGCTAAAGCTCGTCTAATCATTATCATTATTATTATAATCCATTTTGATACACATATTACTTATTGCAAAACTTATTACAACAATTATAAATGCAGTGTACCGCTATAGTGATGGTGAGAATAGAGCAAGCCGCGTAACAGCATGTGCCAATTACCATCGGCCTAAACTAAACTAATAAATAACAATGAAAATAACATATTGAAATGATGAAATATAAAATTTGAGGAATTGAAAATTGAAAATTAAATGAGATTAACATATTGAAATAATACAGTCAAAAAAATGTACCAAAATAAATTTAGGCCTACACAAATGAAGCGGAGACCGGGGTTCGATTCCGCCATGATTAACTATCGCGAAGGATATGAATCGTGGTTTTCCTCAGTCGCTCTTCGTTCATGTTCATCACAAACAGGCCAGTACCACGACCGACTCCTTCTCACTAGTTAAAAACACGTGATAGAATAACATTTTATCACATCTTCTCACTAGTCAAACGCGAAATATGCGTTGTAAGATGAGCGAGATATCTGAATAGGGTATAAAAGTCCTTGAAGTAGTTCTACCCTTGCTACTTTATCGACTCTGGTATTCTACACACCTTGATATCTGAATAGGCTATTAAAGTCGTTAAAGTAGTTCTACTCTTGCCACTTCATTGACTCTGGTATTCTACACACTTTGACGCATATAAAAAATACTTCATTGTTGGTCAACTCTTGAATCTAGAAAGCAGTGAATCTCGACAACTTAATTCTGTCACAACTTTTATGATATATTTTATGAATATTATCAGTCAGTTTATTTTTTTTCTTCAAAACGACTGATCAGAATAGCTTAAAAAATCGTAATAATGTGTAAAATCCATGTATACACATTTAGAGAAAATTTCATCCCATTTGGAGAGATTTTATTTTTCAACATTTTCCGCCCGGCCAAATCTTATGGGGTTTTCAGAAACTTTGAGATGATGATTCTCAAAATCGGTCCGACCGATTCATCCCAAAAACTATACAGTTTTAAGTTGGATGAGTTTGCGTGTACAAAAAAAGTTTCATGTTGATCAGTCAACCCTTGCGACCTGTGGAGTGCTTACAAAAAAAAAAAAAAAAAAAAAAAAACACAGACAAAGCCCTATAAGAGTGGGATGGAGACTTCGCTACGCTCATCAATCACATCTTCTCATTATCTTCTTATTCATCATTCACCGACCCCAATAGATATTATGTCATGTACGTTGCTAAGCCCAATACAAATTTAAATTTAAAATAAATAAAAAAATCATTCTATTCCATACATAAGAAATTACAGATTTAAGAAATAGACAGTTCATTTTTAACATTGGTCACACCACACCACACCATTCTATGGTCACACTTAATAACATAGTTTACATTACTAGTCAAACGCGAAATATGCGTTGTAAGATGAGCGAGATATCTGAATAAGGTATAAAAGTCCTTGAAGTAGTTCTACCCTTGCTACTTTATCGACTCTGGTATTCTACACACCTTGATATCTGAATAGGCTATTAAAGTCGTTAAAGTAGTTCTACTCTTGCCACTTCATTGACTCTGGTATTCTACACACATTGACAGATATAAAAAATACTTCATTGTTGGTCAACTCTTGAATCTAGAAAGCAGTGAATCTCGACAACTTAATTCTGTCACAATTTTTATGATGTATTTTATGAATATTATCAGTCATTTTATTTTTTTTCTTCACAACGACTGATCAGAATTGCTTAAAAAATCGTAATAATGTGTAAAATCCATGTATACACAATTAGAGAGAATTTCATTCCATTTGGAGAGATTTTATTTTTCAACATTTTCCGCCCAGCCAAATCTTATGGGGTTTTTAGAAACTTTGAGATGATGATTCTCAAAATCGGTCCGACCGATTCATCCCAAAATCTATACAGTTCTAAGTTGGATGAGTTTGGGTGTACAAAAAAAGTTTCATGTTGATCAGTCAACCCCTGCGACCTGTGGAGTGCTTACAAACAAAAAAAAACAAAAAACACACAGACAAAGCCCTATAAGAGTGGGATGGAGACTTCGCTACGCTCATCAATTACATTCACACGCACCTTTGGTAGATAGATCCAAGCAAAAAATGAAGCAAATAAAGATATTGTGTTTCTGAAAGTATGGTCAGGTCGAATTTAATGAATAACTAGTCAAACGCGAAATATGCGTTGTAAGATGAGCGAGATATCCTATTAAGGTATAAAAGTCGTTGAAGTAGTTCTACCCTTGCTACGTTATCGACTCTGGTATTCTACACACCTTGATATCTGAATAAGCTATAAAAGTCGTTAAAGTAGTTCTAATCTTGCCACCTTATTGACTCTGGTAATCTACACACCTTGACGCATATAAAAAATACTTCATTGTTGGTCAACTCTTGAATCTAGAAAGCAGTGAATCTCAACAACTTAATTCTGTCACAATTTTTATGATATATTTGATGAATATTATCAGTTATTTTTATTTTTTTCTTCAAAACGACTGATCAGAATTGCTTAAAAAATCGTAATAATGTGTAAAATCCATGTTTACACATTTGGAGAAAATTTCATCCTATTTGGAGAGATTTTATTTTTCAACATTTTCTGCCCAGCCAAATCTTATGGGGTTTTTAGAAACTTTGAGATGATTTTTCTCAAAATCGGTCTGACCGATTCATTCCAAAAACTATACAGTTCTAAGTTGGATGAGTTTGCGTGTACAAAAAAAGTTTCATGTTGATCAGTCAACCCTTGCGACCTGTGGAGTGCTTACAAACAAAAAAAAAAAAAACACAGACAAAGCCCTATAAGAGTGGGATGGAGACTTCGCTACGCTCATCAATAAATATAATTTTGATATTAGATGGAGATAGAGAAAAATGTATAGAAGCCCGCGTAAGAGAACAATTTCTTGTGTGCGGGCTGACATGAGTAGAATGTGAACTAATTCACGATATTTTGGTGACTGTCTTTAATAATATTGATCATAGATTGTTCTTTCCAATTTTATTCATAATTATTTATAATATCATTATTGAATATATTATTAAATGAATTGATAAATCAAACACAATCTTTCCAGATTTGTCGCTGGTAGTTGGGATAGCTGCTTGTCTATAGGCTTATGTCATACACTTTTGGGTGAATGATGGGTATAGGATTATTCCTTCAACTTGTTCATATAGGTCTCATTTTGTTACACACGCATCTCAGAATATTGTCAAGAGCCCGTATCTTAGCTGAGCATGTTTCTCTTCGAAATGCTCTACCCAAGTTCGATGTGCGTTTAAAAGTTTGATTGTGGGTTAAAAAGTGGAAAAAGGACAATATTGGAAGAGTTCCAGTAACTACCGCTAGATGGGGGAGTTTTTCATTTTATAATTTGGACAAAATCTAGTTACATTACACATTTTGGCCAAGGAAATTGAGAAAACTGTAGAATAAAAAACGAATCAGAATTTCTAATATTGATAAGCAAAGTTGAACTTGAGGATGTGCGTTTGTAATTTATGTCTACTATCATTCGGTAACCGGGAATTAAGCAATGAAAAACATCAAATTAGGCACATTTTGATTCAATTATTGCTCCATAATGAAATTATTCTTCAATTTTCGATTAGGCATAACTAATTGTGAGGGTATTGTTTATTCATTGCATTTTACTGCAAGTCCGTAATGTGTGGTTCTTGAGATATTTGTGGCGGAAGTGCACCCTGTAAATCTGTTTAAGATGCGGGCTCTTAACAGTTAGTTTTTATCTTCGTTTGATTTAATATTGGGTTTAGTGACGCACTATATTTGTTAGTGACATATCTCTTGGCGTCAGTGAATGATAAACGAGAAGATGGGAATGGGATGATGAGATGAAAGTTTATTTCATCAGGTATTTAGGAGGAAACGGCCCTGGCCTGTTATTGATAAGCTATCGCAGTAGAGGGAAACCACGAAATACCGCAGACAGAAATGCCCCCATGGAAATGGAATTGACCATGGCGAGAATGGGACCCCGGTCTCCTGAACGACGGTTTAGCGTGCTAGCCACTAGTCCACCACAGTCTCGGTGATTTCGTTTCTAAAAACGAATTTTATCACAACATACAATTTTATTTCTACTGACACAATTATGGCATACACATATACACAACTCAATTCAGCAACGCATTCCGTCCTGTTCGCAATTCGCGCAAGTATAAAATGTAGTCATTAGAACAAAGCTTAATCCAGTATAGCTATATAAGGAAACGCATTCACCTCGTTTCTTTAGCAAGTAGTCAGAGAAAAACACCATTCCAGCATTTCCCTACTGCTCCTCTCTGCTTGCCGTCTCTTCTCTTTACTGCGCAACCTATCTTTCCTCTATCTCTCCCTTCTTATTATTGTATGACTATATCTATCCTCTCACTATCCCTCTCTCTCTCTCTCTCTCTCTTTCTCTCTCTCTCTCTCTCCCCTGGCGGCAGGCTATCTTCCCTCTCTCTCTTCTCTTCACTGCTGCCTATCTTCTCTCTCTCTCTCGTATCTAATATCGGACAGGAACCCTGTCATTTGCGTGTAAAGCGCCTTGATTACCCCAAAGCATCAACTTGATAAGACACTGGTCTTGAATGTTCGTAAGAATTTGACTCCACAAAAGAGAAGCCATGTTATGGACTCTGCTTATATTCACGGGAAAAGAAGGCTGTCTGCCAACAGAACAAACATAAATATCATCGTTATATTTGTTTAGACGTGATATTTCTAGGTTATTATGATCTTTCAGGACGAGGTTTACGATAAGAAACGAAAGTACGTCATTCAAAAGCGTCAAAACCTTGAAGCTGCAGAGAGATTATATAATAACTGAAGTTTTTACAATCATTGGTAGAAGACCTTGAGTAATACACAGAACCGTCATCCAGGAGACAGGGGGTCGATTCCCGCCATGGTCGACCATCCTGCCAGAAGTTTTTCGTGGTTTTCCTCTGTCGTTCGGGTCAATATTGGGATGGTTCCTTAAAAACACGACCGACTCCTTTTCACTATCCAAAAACACATAATAAAATGACCTTTCATCTCATCATCTCACCATCATATATCATTCACCGACGCCAATAGATCGTAGTCATCAGTACAATGTGTCGTTAAAACCATATAAAAAAAGAAAGAATAAACTTCTCTCGTAGATACAAATATACTTTTAGATGTTTGAGTTGTAACGGAACATAAAATTCAAAATGTTTTCAATGTCACTTTTACTGAAAACTCATCTGCCAATTGGATTTATATCCAATCAAAATTCAAATCATGTCCTGTGATGCGAGCGTTTTACTGTATTTGTCTGCAGTGAGAGAACGAACCTCCTGCCCTCGGGTCCTACAAACGAGCGGGGGTGTTACCGTGCTTAACGCGATATGACTCGAAATGGCGTTATTTGGAAAAACCTATATAGTTGGAAAAAAATCGTTTTACAAGGGCTAATCGACAGCTAATATTCGATGTATCGATACAGTTCGATATTCATTCATTCAATTTGAAAATATACCAGAAGTTCTTTATTATATGGTTACCCCATTCTGTCTGTTGTGAGGTCACACATGTTTGTGGCATATATTAAAGGACATCACAACACTGAAATTACATCTTATTGAATAATTACGATATTTATTCACCTAGTTTCAGAGAAAACTAGGAATCATGATCTTAATTTAACAAATAATAATAATTTATTTCATCCTTCAGAGACCATGAGTAATGATGTCAACATCACCAATTCTGAATAGAAACCTAAACAGAATCGAATATTGTCTACGTCGCGACTCAGAAAAAGGGCCGGGTCCTGGAAGACAAATAAATTGGTTATAATTTCTGAGATTGAGATGATGATTTCTAGTTTTCTAAGTTGAAAGAAAAAGAAGACCAACAAACATATTTTTTATCCATCCTGACTTGGTTTTTCGTGGTTTCCCACAGTCCTCGAAGCAAATGCTTGGATGAAGTACTAATTGGCCACGACCTTTAATTAGTAGAGTGATAGATCCAATTATAACTTTTTATGCCTATCACTTATTTTTATTTTGTCCATTTTGTATTATGATAAACTTTACATCTGCTGTTAATGGAAGGAAGTGATCATTGCCCCAGAGACTTAGTTCAAAGTGAAAGATATCAACATTCGTGTGTTTTGTTCACTCTTAATACCAATACTGGTAATGTCCGTATATATATCACAGAAACGGTTTTTACTTATAATGTGTTCCGAACTTTTGGAAACTGAAAAACTTTTATCTGCGGCGGAATATTATGGTCACAGACAGTGCAGTTCTGGTGTTGAAGCTAATTTGTTTTGAATAATTAATATGGGGTGGTAAGATCGCCCTTGTGGTGCCCCGTCCAAACGGTCCTACTTTTCATCCATAGCCTTAATTAATTGGGGAACAATGATTTTGTATCAAGTTTCGATGTTATTAAAAAAAAAAAAAGTTTTCCCCGAAATCGGAGGTTTATCGTCATTATTCGTTAAAATCCAGTTTTAGGGTTGTGTTGTCCTTGAACGACTAGTGGTGGTCAGTGGTCACTACAGAGTGAGGAGTTAGAAAGAAGTAGAGGTATAGTATAGAGAAAGTGCAATAGATGGCAAAGTTAAAATACAGTACTTTTTAAAAGTATCTTCTAAAACACTGTGTATCCATAATAGAGATTCATAATAGATTATACATGCTATTTGTATGGAACGGTACGCGGTGAGGTGAAAATAGACAGCAAAAATATTGGGTGTTACATACAACTGATCATCACCTTCTTTATTAGACGAGCTTTAGCGAGGATTCAATTTGACATACTGAAAAAAATTGGTGTTCGTTTTTATGTGGTTTTTGGTTATGTTTTTTTGTCGGTTCTCCACAGCTCAAACGGCCACAGCTATCAACTTCAAACTTTTTTTCATAATGGTTCTTCATCTAACTTAGATCTGTATAGTTTTGTGGCATTATCGGATGGTAACTTCTTTTTTATGAATTTAATTAATTTCAAAAATGCCTATTAAAATGACACGGCGGAAAAGAAGGAAATATTTTTATTTAAAAAAAATGAAATTCCGCGTGAAGTTGATTTACATTTTGATACACATTTCTGAAAATTTTCAGCTTGATCGGGTGAGCCATTTCGAAGATAAACCATAAAATGTGCTAAATTGATACCACTCGAAGCAGTTTTTACCCATTTCTAACTTAAATGTCACCCAATTGGCGAATGTAGGCAAAAGTTTGGCAAAGAAGTCGACATACTATTACTTTCCGCTCGTCTTACAACGCGTATATAGCGTTTTCCTAGTTATGAGATTTGACTCACTAGCAATTTCTACAAATATTATCTGCATCTTGTATCTATTGTGTGAATTTTTTTTGTATGTTGATTTTGTATTCATCGCTGTTGAAATTGTGTGATCATTTATAGCTGTGAAAGCCCCCTGGCGGGAACATTTTGCCCTATGGGGGCTGACATCGTCTTAAGCCACAACAGCCAATTGGAAAAACGAGAGATAATGTTGAATAATATAGCAATGAACTCACTGATTGGGTTATTTGGGAATCTCAGGCCAAATAACTTGTAATAAAACAATGGTCCTTATATTATCCACAAAAACGACTGTTCCTAATAGCTATGCTCATAGGCAACGTTAGGCTACAATAGAACATTGAGACGGTGACTGAACTCAAGAAGATATTTTAGGTAGAATATTGTGATTTATGAAGCTGTTTTTCTTTTACGCATGGAAATTGTAGGTGAGAGAGGGAATTCAGGCAATTTTGAAACAAAAACATATAGATTATAACTTAATTGGTTTGTCCGTAAGATTTTTGGAAATAAAAGTAACTATTATTATGTTTACAAATTCAATTGAAATAATTGTACTTTTGTACTAGCTGATCAATTAACTGATCATTTGATCGAGGAAAACTACCTTAATCTTTTTTCTAAACAGCTGGTCCCATGTATTGTGTGAAAATTTGATATGGTGTGTTAATTCATTAATATGTTCAAATTAACATTTTGAATTAATATTTCTCAAAACGAGATGAGCCGATTTTGCCCTTACTATACAGTTTCAAGTTATGTTTGTTCGTGAAAGAAAGTCATATTGATGTAACCTACCGTTCATAACCGTGGAGCCAAAATAAAAAATCACAGTGTTAATATCATAAAAGTCCAATTGATGTCAGAAGTATATGTAAACTCGCCCGTCAACAGAATCTGATCAAAAGTTGAGATAAATATAAATCACTCTTTGAATGAGCAAAGTAAACATCAGCTAGAATCATAAATGATTTAGATAGTGTATGGCCGCGTCATCGCAAGAGGAAAACTTCTGAAATGAATATAAATCTCTTTGCAAGCAGAACGAAACTTTTCCGAGTTGCTTTACTGTCGAGTGGATACTTCGCCGTGCCAGGGTGGCAACTTGTCGTATTGCGCTGTACGACGTGTAGTGGAATATACGTGTTTCAGGGGCTATTGATGCTGATGCACACAAGTGACGGGCATTATTATACTATGATTATACTCTTGTTCGTGGGCGAGGTTAACAAACTTGAAAATCTCATGACACGTTTCTCTCTCTCACACACACACACACATGCACACACTATAGCTCTCTCTCAACAACATTCGATCTATTGATTATTGGTAGAGCCGAGAGCGCATATCTTTCAGCATCAAATAATGTTTCACAGTTTCAACACTTATACTAACCATTATTGTTCACCCACTTCATTAGTAATTGTTCACAACCATACTAAATTACTATTGTATTCAACCCATCAACCAGGTAGAATTAATTGAATATTGAAAAGGTAACATCGGGTCAGTTCCTGTTTTTTCCATGCCTTGCAAGATTCAAGAGTGATGTGAGACGATTTAGCGAAATATCAGTTTTTTATGCTCACTGTCAAATGGCGTGAGATATCAAAACGGGAGTAACATAGATATTTTTAATATCCTCATGATGGTATAAATTAAATTGTTCAACTTATATCGCATAAGTTTCAAAGGTAGGCTATTCAGCTAAAAATTGTGCTTTTTTTAGATGTATACCTTCAACAATGTGATATTAATATTCAAAACCTATATCATTCGAAGGTATTGAACATATATGTTTTTTTCTTTTCCCCGTATCAGAATTTTATCTCAGTCATAGGGGTCAAATTATTGTTATCCCCAAAAAATTTGATATTTACCTAAATCGACTCCCATGCGCTCTGAACTAGATTTGCTCTAACTTATTCCAACTTTGTGCAAGTGTCGCCATCTAGTGACCACCTACAAAACTATATGGACAAACCTATTTACTCGACCGTCGCTGCCAGTCGCTGCTTTTCTGGCTACTTCTGCTTGCCTCGTTGCTAGTTACAAGCAGTTACTTCATCATCTGTGTTTATTCAATTCAGTAGATCTATGAGCTAGTTGTGGATAACACGTATGCGGTCAGTTATTTCCATCTCACGCATAGCCTAACCAGTTGTCACTTCAACGTGTTCAGTGCGTGCCTGCGTGTGCAATTCATTAAGTGGAAACGAGTCTTGCCCTCGATACAGATTACATCACAATGACATTTACATCGTGGTCTTGTTGTTGTGATTAACTTCAAATCGGAGTGCTCACTGCTGGTGAAATGACATACACAACAGGTTGGTAAATAGGCCTATATGTTTCTTGATTAGTGATGGAAATGTTCTGGATGGAGTAATACAATTTTAAAAAATTCACGGTCATCGCTTTTTAACACGATTGAAACTATATTTACCGGCTCTGTCAATATTTCGATATTTCAATAGAATAACCAACCTATAATTTTTATTAACACGGTCATAATTACATCTTATTTGGTATGGATGGATTTGTCTATATATGTATACACATCTTTTGCGTAGTGCAATAATCTGCTGCAGTGACTCATTCAGCTAAGGCACTGCTTTAGAAACTGACATCAAGTCGGGCATGACTTCGAATCCCGCCAAAGATCTAGGTTTTTGTAAGAGGGTGTGTTACTTGATAAGTGACAGTAAGATTCTGGATGGAAATACACAATTATATAATATCCCATGCATCTGTTTTTAACACGATTGAAACTGCATTTACCGGCTCTGTCAATATTACGATATTTCAATAGCCTATAACCAACCGGTAATTTTAATTAAGACAATTATAATTACATCGTATTGGGTAAATCATGGATTGAATATGGATGGATTTTTTAAAATATAAATATATAGAATCTATATAAATATGATCCAATAACAATAATTATCGCCATCCATGGTCCATGCTACCAGCATATTATTCACTTCTTGTGTGACAAACGTAATCGTGCACTTCACGAGTGGCATATACCATACACTTTACAGGCATACATGTTCTGGCCCTGTGAGCATGGATAAAGGAAACAGTCGCTGCTAGGCCCTGCAACTACATAGTGGAAGTTGCGACTCGTTTGTCAACTGTTATCATTAGTTTATCAAGGCTACATGCCCATTATCGTGGCCTATTACAGTCCGGCATTAACTAGCGTCTTTATCAGTAAACTAATACACTCTAGAGTAGGCCGCATAATCTCTTCAACCCACAGCCTGTCCTTACTTCGGAGCGCCAAACTAGATTGAAATTTCGAACATTCAAGCCACTCTCCGTGGTTCAGTCAATCAAAGAAACTGATGAAGCATTAGAAACTGATGTCACCGTTGGACGTGGGTTCGAGTCCCGCTTAAGGCATGGGTTCCCGTATATGTCCTTTCCCTTATCATCACTTCAAATAGTTTGATTATCACCTGCTCATTCTTCCCCCGAACCACGTGTCTGTTGGTGGGGTCGTTAGTCAAACAATAATCATATAATTTAACTTGAAGATTAAATCAAACTGTATTTACTATTCAATGTCGGCTGTTGGGGCTGTCGCCTGTCGGTGATTGGTCAATCAGCAATAATATGAACCAATATTACGATTAAAATCCTTGATATAAAATACTTGCCGTTATTGCGTATAGAACACAGTAATGCCCGGTATTCAAAGGATTTCTTACAAGCTAATCAACTGATAGCTTGCCATCCAGTGACGGATAAAGGAGGGGGTGACCCCCCCCCCCCCCCGAGGAATTAGAAGCGACGAAAAAAAAAGTAGAAAGAAAGAAAATAGGAAGAGAGAAGGAAATAAATATCGTATAAGGCTATGTGAGACTATGCTAAGATTTCATATTTTACATAATTGCATTGAAAATGAATTTGACGTACTGTTTCAAAATGTCAGATCTAGTAGACCTATGTAGTTTAGTTAGTAAGAATCAACAAACACACTACCGTGCTTCTCTCAGACTGTGAATGATATAGGCCTATTACGATTTTTTTAAATGTCGATGATAATAACGACGAGGTGAGGGGTGGGAGAAGAGGGCGGCTGCCCGGTGCCCAAATTTAAGAGGCGCTATCGGCGCCTGTTTGTGACTTTCTGACAGTACCGGTAAATGGTAATCGTTTTGTATCAATTAAATTGCATTCTATTTACATCATTGATTTTAGTAAATGTTCGTATTGTATTCAAACATCATTGTTATTGAATGATATAGAGTAGTTCAGCGTTTTATTTGCTTGGAATTCTTGCAGTCATTAGGCAAAATTAGTCTTGTTAGCACACTAAAGAAT
Source organism: Brachyptera risi (assembly GCA_964007535.1). NCBI lineage: Eukaryota > Metazoa > Arthropoda > Insecta > Plecoptera > Taeniopterygidae > Brachyptera > Brachyptera risi. The sequence continues at coordinate 20,291,562 of OZ023326.1, forward strand.
CAATGTATTCCAGAGATTTCATGTAGGCCTATAGTTCCTGAACTGAAACACAGTATGAAATTAGAATTTGATATCTCATACCGTTCGAAAGATACCACCCAAAAACTGATATTTCACTCAAAAGTAAAAACTGAAATCTCACTGCATGCACTCGTCCATTCTTTTCGCCCATCTGCAATTAGTACCTCTTCCCACTATAGCCAATCACAATCCAATCCAGTACTCTAGTTGCTCTTTTTAGCGGCCATCAGATGCACTACACGATGGGGGGAAAGAAAGGAGTGGAAGGGAATTGGTTTTATTTCAACATTACGTTACAATATGTCTTGAAGTACCGGTATATGACAACGCCAGGGCCCCCACATGCCCGGTGCTACAGTTGCTACGGCAACAGGGCCCGTGGGCTAAGGGGCCCGCAAGGAAGGGGAAAAAATAAAAAAGTAGAACATTGAATGAATATTAGGGTTTTGAGGCGCATCGACAGCGAGGTCATTTAGCGCAGTAGAACATTTTTAATAAATCACATGAAGAAAACAATAATTAAATCACTAGGACTAGATTTATGTGTATCAATGATTCAATACATCAAGAGTAATATAAATTGATTCATTGGATATGTAAAAATGTTAAAAATGTATATTGTAAAAAAAGGTCAAAATTTCTGTTTTTGGTAGTAAGAGGAGGGCCCATCATGGCTTTCAGTAATGGGGCCCAGGGAATAATGTGGGGGGCCTGGAGAACGCTGTGCTTCTACAAAAATGTGTCTTATGTGAGCTGACTGTTGACCTTCGTGCAGTTTCTCTGCTTGTGGGATTTTGTGGTGCGTGATTTCACATCGAGTTGCTGGTGTAAAGCGTATGTAGCGGTAATCACCGGCTATAGGCGCTAATTGCGCGACGTTGTATATTGTATCACTGTTTATTGAGTAACCGCTAAACCGCTTGCCGGTACTCGCTTGTACCACGGCAAACTCCCTGCAGGATGAGTCAGTATAGCCACAACACACTCATCTCTGTTTATTCAGAAGAAGTGATGTCTTTTACAACCTTTTGCGATTATTAATTGTGGCATTGAGTATTACAAAGAAATATAAGCCTAATGATTATTCAATTTCTATTTAATTATACCAATTGCATAGTCTTAACTTGATCACCGGTGTATATATTCTTGACAAGACCGCCTGGAAGTCTTGAATCAACCAAGAGATATAGACGAGAGATATACTACCAAGTCAGCTACACTCTTATGGCTATAAACAAGAATAAATCCCCGTCACACCTCCATTCCTCTCACGTACGACTGCAATTAGTACCTATGATTGCCACTGAAGGAACGGCACTGGTGACTGCTCGATAGCAGCACAATCTAGCATGCCTCTAGCGCTTTCTGTCGATATGAATAGCATAGGTACTACAGAAATTACAGGTGAGGGGGTCAGAAAAAAAGGTGATAAAGTAGTGGGTATTTAAATGGAGTTCACTTTCATTTTAACATTGCCCGATATGTCTTGTTAGTATATATTTCGTCCATGGTCTTACCAATAATCATCCTCAGCCTTGATTGGGAAACAATGACTACGTTCATCACACAGACACACACAGTTTGGAAATCGAAAAACACGGAATTCGGTTAATTCACACCGCCTTGTTGGTTTGGAGTTGCGAGCACGCCCATCTAACCTGTCTTGGTTTGTTGATCACATATTTCAGATGTGATTTGACCAATGATTTGACAGTCATGCTTGTGGCCTTCCATGAACGCGATTTGCGTTTCGCTTTCGCAAGGCGGTGGAATTGAGGCGAGCTCAACAATCAGAAATCGCGTAACTTTCGTCACTGATTTGGTCGTTTTATCATCATAGTGGCTTAAATAACCGCCTAGCGAATTCGCAATCCGAATAACGCAGGCATGGAAGCCCATGCAGCATAATGCCATGAACTTATACAATATAAGTCTATGATGATAACACATCGCATCTTGAACCTTTTTGGAAATACATCATTTTTGCCCAAGATATCAAGAATATCAGCATTTTCAAACCGTTTCAGGCGAAGTCTATTCATATTAACCCTTTCCCGACAAATAAACGTAGTCGTTGATGGTAGCCTACCGGCATATCAAAATTTCGATGGTGATAATTATTCGAAAAATAATTGAAATATTCAAATTTGACTATTGAGAAAGTACTGGTTGTGTATATCAGTATGCCACGCAATGATAGAATAAAACTTACTCCCACTCTCATCCCCACTACTTTATCACCACTCTCTTCTAACCACCTCGCCTGTAACACATGGAGTACCTATGCAGTTTGCTAGAAAGCGCTACAGGCATGCTGCCGAGCTGTCACCAAGGCCGTTAAGTGGCTAGCACGTATAGGTACTAATTGCAGACGTAGACGTGGGGAATGGAGATGTGCACTGGAATTTCTTATAATTGTTTGGAACTAAGTATAGTATATGTTCCTTCTATGCTATGCGTTAACTGCAATCTGATTAGCCGCCCCGCCCCGTAGCTCAGACAACTATCGCACTGCGTATTGGGAACTGAAATTATGTCGGACGTGGGTTCGAGTCCCGCACAAGGCATGATGCGTTTTTGTGAACGCGTACTTTCACCTATAGCATCACTTCATCGTTTCATTATCACCCGCTCATTCGAACCTATAGCTGTTGGTTGGGGTCGAATTGAAATGTTAAAAAAGTATTCTGATCGGTAGAATTATGAGATTTGTGACGCAACTGATTTGCATGATAGGGCCTAATGCTGCCTCTGTTCACGTACCGTCAACAGTGGTTTCTTGTCAGTCATGTAAACATCTCGTTCATATCGAACAAAAACTCGGCGCCTCGGCATTTGTGTTCTCGTGCATCGTGCTGCATTTCCATAACTCTTCATCATTCCTTGAAATACACGCCGATGTGTATATTCGTAAATAGTTTTTATAGTTTGTTATAAAGTAGACAAAACTTCCTTCTGAACGAGATGACATTCTAGTTTTATTTTCGTATCGTCACCGCACCATGAAGAAGTTGTGACTTGTATGAGAGTGAGACCGTATACTGGCACGGTTTCTATGACACCCACCATTCAGTCATCGTTATTACATGGTAGTATAGCCAATAGCCCGCAGTAAAATAAAATAGATAAATAAAGACTCCTTCACAATAGAAATTAGCAGTAAACTTGAGAGTAAAAGTTTTCATAGCTATCCATATAACAACAATTTGTCAGCTGAAGAAACAGCCAATGAGATGGCTTGTTTCCAACAGCTGATCCAAAGTGACCGCTAACTTGTCACGTGATTGGCAATTCTCAAGTTAATCTGATAGAATGGCACTTACAGCTCGATATGATATCAAATTAGGGTACATTTATAGTAGGTATAATCAAAGCGGATCCGGTTTAGAGTTGTGTTTGTTAGGTTGACTTTCTCAAGTTTTGAGGGGGTTTTCATTATGGTTATAGTGTTAGAACTTAGGTATAGGGTAAGGTTTGTGGAATGGACATCAAGACCGTTTTTTCACGGTACGAATATGGACGAAAGATACACTATCAAGTTCACTCTAATTGCTAAAACAAGAACAAATCCCCGTGCACACCTCCATGCGTAACGAGGGGTTAACAACTCTTGAAATCCGGTGTACACTTGCCATGAGATCCCTGAAATCACCCTGAAATCCTTGAAATCCTTGAAATCACTTGAAATCTCTGAAATCACCTTGAAATCACTTGAAATCACCCTGAAATCACTTGAAATCCCTGAAATCACTTGAAATCACCTTGAAATCGCTGAACTCACCTTGAAGTCCCTGAAATCACTTGAAATCCCCTTGAAATCCCTGAAATCACTTGAAATCTCTGAAATCACTTGATATCTCTGGAATCATTTGAAATCACTTGAAATCACCTGAAATCTTGAAATCTGAAATCAGGTGTACACCAAATTTGAGAGTTGTAAACCCCTCGATGCGTAATTAATACATATATGCTCGCCACTGAAGTAACGGCTCTGGTGACTGCTCGGCAACAGCACAATTCATCATGCATATAGCGCTTCCTAGCAACTTATAGGCCTATTTCATGAGCAACCTGTACAGAAGTAAAAGTGAGGGGTTTGGCTCCTCCCCTTCACAAATTGTTACTACCCATGAAATGTTTCATGGGTTGATGGTTTAGGACAGGTGAATAAGGTTTGTTTCGAATGAAATTTCGGAATGAATGAATATTAGAGTTTTAAGGCGCATCGACAGCGAGGTAATTTCGGAAAAGGAGGAGCCAAACCTCCCACTTCAACGTCTGTTAAGGTTGCTCGATCATGAAGTAGAAGTTTAGGTCAGGTGGTTTTCAAGTAGGGTTGCCGTTCGATTTCGATCGATTCGATCGATTTTCGATTATAGGTTTTCGATTCGATTTCGATATGTACTTTTCGAATTTCGATTCGATCGATATCGAAAAGTTTTCGAAGATCGAAAGCGTACAACAGTACAAGAGTAGCGCGAGACGTCACGAGTAACGCGCTCGCTTCCATTGGTAACATTATACTTGTAAAGGCCTATATATAGCGCGTGCGGGGTATATAAACATGTTTTTTTGCTACCTGACACGTTTTTTTTTCGATTCGTCAATTCGATCGATTTTCGATAAAAATGCAATTGATTTCGATTCGATCGATTTTCGATATTGTGAACTTCGATTTCGATCACGATTTTTTGATCGAACGGCAACCCTATTTTTAAGACAGTTGGTACCTTCTCCACGAGACGTTAATGATGCAGCGTGCTAACAGCTGGAGTGTTGTGGTGATAGCCCCAATGGTGCAGCGTGCGAACAGCTCGAGTGTTGCGGTTATAGCACAAATGATGCAGCGGGAGTTGTGTAATGATAACAGTGTTTGGCCGTGAACTCGCAACAACAGGTGGTTTACTCTGTTGACATGAGATCTGCCCAAGGACTCTAGCAGAAGCCCAACAGATTAGAATCTGCGTGTAAAGACATAAACAGGCAGTTAACGCTTCCATCTTATAGCTGGCAATCTCTGTTTGCACACATACCTATTAGCGTGTTAAGGGGAACCCAGCATCTACATTAAATTTTCTGTTATTCGTATATGTGTTGAAAGAGTGTATTAAAAATTTGAAAAGAAGAAAATATTAAAAATTCCGAGAAAATTTTTGGAAAACCATTTGAAAAAGATGTTAAACTGATACACACGACAAACCCAGTAGATAATTATGAATTAATATGAAGATGACAATAAATACATCAGTGGTTGAAGAAACCTTATCTAACAGATAGAATGGATTTGGGTACAAATAAATAGTTTCTGTTTACCTTGATTCACGACAAAGAATGGAGTAACTTTCACTGGCCTTGTATGCCAAGCGCATGCGGTTGAACTGTTCATTTTAAATTTAGTCCAAAGTCAGTTGTTTTGCGAACACATCGATACTATACTAGATACAATATCTCAAGAAGCTATATATGTAACGCGAGATGCATGTTTTGTGACCGACAGCGTAATATTTCAGTGTCAACATAGAGCATAAACGATCGTAGTGGCTTTCCGTATGTTGGTATATGTATATATTGCAGTGAAAATGCTTCACACCATTCATAGAATGTATCCTCTGAAATACTGTCGATTCATAATAATAATTCACAGTAGGTTACATCAGCGTTAGTGCAGTGGTGTATTCGGGCCAGGGCGGGCCGGGGGGGGGTACTTTAATTTTGGGGTAAGGCGCGCCCCGGTACCTTTTTTCTTGAAAACCATATTTGAAGACATATAAAGCTAACTTGAACCATCTAACTCGCGAACTCATAATGTTAAAAATGATGCATCCTGATAGATGGAATATCTGCCAATATTCATTTGCAACTTCAGAATTTGCAATAATGACAGAATCTTGTAATGTATGTAGAGTAAGTTTGGAACATTTTTTGTAGGCCTCCTACCTTATAAAGAAATGTATTCACTGGGATTTAGCGCAATGTTCTTGATAGTAACCGATCTTCCACGGAACTGATCGTTAAGAATATTGCTTCGCTTCTCAAATTCAAATTCAAAATTCATTTTATTCTGTTACAGAAATATATTGTACATGCATTGGTATAGGCATCTTGAAGGGTACAAAAAAAAACAGTTACAAACAAATACTTGAAGTTCAGTACTTAAATACAGGAGCAATTAATTGTAAAAGTAATGAACAGTATACAAAGAAGGTAACCGTAATGACGAGCATAGAAAAATTAAGTACATGGTAATAGTACCCATGCAAAAATTAGCATTTTTAAATGAATATCGTAAATAAACTGTTACATACAGAGCAATAACATTATACAAAATAAAAACAAAATAATACAGAACAGAAGCCCACTTAAGAATATTATTCTTGTGTGCGGGCTGACAGTAATTTATTGGATGAGCGTAGCGAAGACACAATTTCACTGTACTTGAAAAATCAAATGTTTTTTTTTTTTTTTTTTTTTTTTTGCGCTCTACAGGTCAAACAGAAATTCAGATCATGATGAAACTTGTCACACACATGAACCCCTATCTGACTTGATGCTGTATAGTTTTGAGGCGCGATCGGTTGAACAACTTCTGAGAAAATTCATTCCAAAGTTTTCAAAAATCCCATTAGAATAAACCGGAGGAAAACATTCGTGAAAAATATTTCATCTGAGAGGATTCAAATTCTCAGAGAATTTCAATCTGTTAATGATACACATTATTCCGAACTTTCACTCAAATCGGATCAGCCGTTTCGATGTAAAAAAATATATAATGTTATTTGTGTTAATTATTCAAAGCTATTAAGATACCTATTAAATCAAAGCAACAAGTGTCACCACTTGATTGTAAACGATTAAAACAAAGCCTTCTTGATTATCATATAAATTATTAATGGAAAATAAGATGGCAATGATGTAATGGTTTGGATCTCAAGGTGTATATATATATATAATAACCAATCCAAAGATAAGTTGATATGTTCCAGCTCATCCATCAACGCGGAAACACATAACGCGTTTGCCTAGTATTACAATAATAGACTTTAGTAGCTGAAAATTTAGGAAACAAAGACATTAATAAATAATTATTTAAAAATTCACTTAATATTTAATAAATAATTGATTAATAACATTAATAATTAATTAATATAAATATAATATTCTGTTCATCAAACTAAATGGACCACCTCTAGTCAAGGTTATCAGCTGGCGACGCACAATCGCAACATGTAGACCATGATTTTTTTTTTTTTAATTGGGTTTTAACGACGCACTGTAATGATTACTAAGATCTATTGGCGTCGGATGAATGATTAATGAGATGATGGGATGATGAGATGAAGGTTTTTATGGGTAGTGGGAAGGATAGTGGGGAGGAAGCGGTCGTGGCCTATATTGTAGGAACCATCCCGGCATTAGCCTAGACTACAGAGGGAAACCACGAAAAAACCCTGTAAAGATGGACGGTGGCGGGGATCGAACCGGGTCCGATATGTCCCTTCACCTCCCGGATCACACGAAGCAAGTGAGCTAACCACTCAGCTACTGTGCCGGTTGTAGACCATGATGAACCCGCGGAGGATCAAGCTGCGAAAGATTCTCTGTGGCGATTATTCTAGATGCAAAGGTAAAAAAACCACATCATTTATTTTTTTAATTTTAGATATGAATTAGAATCTCCTAAAACCGACATTGTGACATGTTACGGCTCAAAAGTCCCTCACCCCCCCCCCCCCCCCCCCCCCCCCCCTCCCGCCGAGTTGGGATGAATGTTTTTTTTCCAGTTATCACCGCCTCGGTACTTTTATTTTTATGAATACACCAGCACTGGTTAGTGGCAGTGACTACCAAGGAAGCGGTAGTGACCTATATACTGTAGGAACCATTCCGACATTAGCCTAGGCTATACAATCGGAAACCACGAAAAAAAACTGTAAAGACGAACGGTGACGGGGATCGAACCAAAATCCGATTCCCTCATCGACCGGGTTAAATGAAACGAGCACGTTAGCAACTGAGCTACATGTGCCGCTAATAATACTCTAATATACTGGTATCCACAAGAGGTGGAGGTTGTCTATACCAGCTAAATAATTGTGAAGAGTACGAGAGTTATGCCGGAATAATTTCATTAAACTTTGAGGTTTCAACGTTTTTGAAATGATTAGTTGCGTTTCTTATCGTCAACCTCGTCCTACAAAATCGTGATTACATGACAACAGCTATTTCAAATATAACCGTAATTTTCTATATTTTTTTCGCCGACAGAGGCACACAAGCATGGCGAATCGTTCTATATATTATCCTTTAGGTGCATCCCAGATATTCACATGGATCCAAGATATAGTCCACCTGTCTAGCCCGCATGCCTAGTTGCTTCATATTGAATGCATGGAGAATACCACGTATATACATATATACATACATACATACATACACACACATACACGCACACATATATATATATATATATATATATATATATATATATATATATATATATATATATATATATATATATATATATATATATATATATATATCGATGAAGAATGAATAAATCTCTTTGTGTTGAGGATTGATTAGTAAAAATTGAAGTATCGAAATGAATACAGGTACATAAATTATATAGGGTCTACTTGAAATTCTTTCTCTCTGTCTTTCTCTCTCTCTCCCTCTAAGAATTCAGATTAAGAATTCTGTTTTCACGAAATATTCTTTATTTTGATTGCAATTTTGATTCGCAATTAAGTGTTCATGTATACGTTTTCTGATGCTGATGCTGAAACTGATTCTACCCGTAATATTATGTTCACATTGTAGGAAATATTGACTCAGCAAGTCACTTATCTGTTCATTCTGTCATTGTTTGTTGAATAAGATTAATTTATGATTTACCTGAATTTATTTTATTGTTCAAATTCGGTATTTCTTTTAGGGTTGTAAGATCGCCCTTGTGGTGCCCCTTCCGAACGATCCTACCTATCATCCTTGCACAACTGTTTTGTATCAAGTTTCGATATGTACATTTGTGTGTTATATATTAGTTTGAACACTACAGTCTACACTTGACCAAACTGTGAAACTGGTATTATAAGAAGTAAATTTATCAACCTGTCAATGATTCGATAGATAATGTCGCAACACAATGCATCATGTCAAAGTAACATGGCACTTTTAGTGATACATGTTATTATTCATGATGCATTTGTTGGAATATTCGATAAGTCTAACCACATATTGAAGCTAGTGGAGAAATGTTCGGTACCGTACCTTATATTTGAATATTTCAAATATTGATTCGGATTAAATTCATAATAATATATTGGGATTAAATTCATGATAATAATTGAATAAGATATGTAGGCCTATTTGCGTGGCGGATTCAAGCCAAAGCTTTTCTTCCACCCTGTTACGTATCCATATAGCTATATAATCGAAGGCTAAACCGTATACCAGCTGTGTGATAAACGTAGCCACTAGTGATGTACAATGAAATACAAATTAATTCTCAATTGCATAATAACGTGGATAAACCTTGGCCAAGCTGTGATGTGCTCAGTCATGAGTAAGAGTTATGAATTGGTGCAGCCTCCAAGTGAGACGCAAATGAGATGCACTTGAGACGCGAGACGCATGCAAATGAGATGCACTTGAGACGCAAGTGAGATGCGAGACGGATGCAAGTGAGATGCGAGAAGGATGCAAGTGGGATACAAGTGAGATGCGATAAGGATGCAAATGGGATACAAGTGAGATGCGATAAGGATGCAAGTGAGATGCGAGAAGGATGCAAGTGGGATACAAGTGAGATGCGAGAAGGATGCAAATGGGATACAAGTGAGATGCGAGTCGGATGCAAGTGAGATGCGAGAAGGATGCAAGTGGGATACAAGTGAGATGCGAGGATGCAAATGGGATACTAGTGAGATGCGAGTCGGATGCAAGTGAGATGCGAGAAGGATGCAAGTGGGATACAAGTGAGATGCGAGGATGCAAATGGGATACTAGTGAGATGCGAGTCGGATGCAAGTGAGATGCGAGAAGGATGCAAGTGGGATACAAGTGAGATGCGAGACGGATGCAAGTGAGATGCGAGAAGGATGCAAGTGGGATACAAGTGAGATGCGATAAGGATGCAAGTGAGATGCGAGAAGGATGCAAGTGAGATGCGAGAAGGATGCAAATGGGATACAAGTGAGATGTGAGAAGGATGCAAATGGGATACAAGTGAGATGCAAGTGTGATGTGAGAAGGATGCAAGTGAGACGCGAGTGAGATGCAAGTGAGATGCGAGAAGGATGCAGATGGGATACAAGTAAGGTGCAAGTGTGATGCGAGAAGGATGCAGCAAGTGGGACGCCAGTGAGATGCGAGTGAGATGTAAGCTTGATGCGAGAAGGATGCAAGTGGGACGCCAGTGAGATGCGAGTGAGATGTAAGCTTGATGCGAGAAGGATGCAAGTGGGACGCCAGTGAGATGCGAGTGAGATGTAAGCTTGATGCGAGAAGGATGCAAGTGGAACGCCAGTGAGATGTAGGCGGGACGACAGTGAGATGCGAGTGAGACACAAATGAGTGGTGTGAAACTAACTGTGACCTGTCTTGTTATTGCTTGCAGGAGGGACGCGGCCATAGAAGAGCTGGCAGTGAAGCCGATCACACAGTTCCCTGTCTCGCTGGATGATGAGGTGAGTTGTCCACAACACCTACCATTCACAACAATCTCATTCCACTTTGATGAGGAAACTGAATACACACACACACACACACACATATATATATATATATATATATATATATATATATATATATATATATATATATATATATATATATGCCGTATATATATATATGCCGTATATATATATATATATATATATGTATATATATATATATGTATATATATATATATATATATATATATATATATATATATATATATATATATATATATATATATATATATATGCTAATCAAATACCATATATGTCCATAATGATCATTTTTTTCATCATCATATATTCAGTTCTATCAATCTAATTCTATTCAATCAAAATATTCTATTCAATTATATATAGATACAGAATACCAGACATATCTAACCTTGATGTGGACAAATACTTTCCCCATTCCAGAGAAAATAAGAGATATACAAATAGCGGTCTGCCTTTTTCAGGAAATATTAGAATACTTGCGTTTATATAACCATTTAATTGTAATCGCCCTGAAAACATCACGTGTTCGAGTCCATGCAGAGACTTGCAATACACCAACGACACTAACAAGTGAAACGTCATGTAGATATAAAATGAAACCAGGGTCGATCAAGTAGTTCTATGTTCTGCACTTTATCGACTCGGATGTAAAGGCCTAGCACAAACTGAATAAAGTTTCAGAGTTTGTGCTGATATTGGGGGGGGGGGCTGGTTCACGGACCCTGAGAAGTGTTTGTTTTCATTGTATAACTACCGGTATCTAAATGTTCTGCTATTCAACACAAGAGCATTGAATTAGGCGTTACATTAATAGAATGTTTGGAATGCAAACCTCAGTAATTTGGGTGTCAGTTTTTTCTCCCCGACTTATCTATAAATAAGTTGTTGAGGTTGTCATTTTGATGTCAAAAAGTCAAAAACTGACCAATCTCATTTAATATTCGGGGAACAATGTGTTATATTAGTATTTAATTTATTCTGTGAATTATTTTATGAGTAAATAATGGATCAATAATTGATTATTCAATCAAATTATTAAATAATTGTAAAAATAACAAAATATGTATAACTTTTAAATATCATTCACAATATATCCAAACGAATACGCACAAACAAAAAATGGCCTCTATCATTCTCAATCAAATCACAGCACAGTTTTGAACAGTTTAAAACTTCGATAAGTATACGATTGGGAAATAATAGTTGCCATTTCGATTTCAATGGATTACTGGCTGATGCAGATCAATTAGTGGTGGGATGCCTGATGATCGACAGCATCCCTGTAGTAACAAACGCTCTTGGCCTTTCAGTATCTTGTCTTTGTTGCAGACACCAGAAGAGAAATACAGCAACTTCAAAGGCATCCGAAGTGTCACCATCAAGAAGGTAAACATACCTATTCCAATCGGTAGACAATATAGTATAACATTCCAATCTCTCTCTCTCTAACATTCCCACTTTCTCGTGTTTTATTCAATCTGTCTCTCTTTATCTTCTCTCTTTCTCACACTCTCTCTTATCCACGTGAACAAAACACACTGCAAGCCAGATAGGGAGCATGATTGTGCTTTCAAACAAGACTAGAACTAGATTGCAATTAAATCGAATATAATAATTTTTTAATAATTATTTTTGTACTTGTTATTTTATACAATAACAATTTTGAAAACTTCTTCTCATTCTATTGTACATAAGTTTATCCAGTATAAGGTAAGCATACTGGACAACTTGTAAAGATTATTGATAAAAGGT
>OZ023326.1:20309049-20329049 GCA_964007535.1 Brachyptera risi
ATTTTAAAGAAATCAGCTCCTAGCACATTTCATCCACTCATCAATATCGTATTGGCTTTAAAACTCTTATTAAAGGATGTCATAGCCGTGGGTTGAATATGAATGAATAATGACACTATTCTTTTCCCTAATATCAAGAGACAAGTAGAAATCATTACGTCAATATCAGAAATTTTAACCCCTTTTGATGGACGTGACATGGACATTACCCGATTCTGCATCGAAACGTAGGTACACACAATCGGGTAAAACCTACGTCACGATCCGGAAAAGGAGTCGGGTCCTGGATGACAAAGGAATGTATTTTAATTTCTGAATTTGACATGACGATTTCTTATTTCCTCTAAAATAAGGGGGAAAATGGCATCATTACAGTATTCATCCAAATCTAGCCCCAGAGCTGTAATGTTCTATAATGATACTAACAATTGAATATATGTATATATATATATATAAATTGAATCTCTCTGTTTGTTGTGTGCATTGCTTCTTGGCGGTGTGAGCTTCTAAGTGTCTGCGCACAGCATGCTGCGTTTGCTCCTCTCTCTCGCGTGTGCCCAGCTGTTGTCAGACGTTGTGTATTCTCATTGGTTGCAGGGGACTCAGGGGCTAGGTATCATGATTATTGAAGGCAAGCATGCCGAAGTTGGACAAGGTATCTTTATCTCGGACATCCAAGAAGGCAGTGCCGCGGAACAGGTACCTGATCTTTCTTACACCCTCTTGTCTGCTAGGACATAACGCTGCGCTCCGACACGAGATCAAACGGAATGCGGTCAGGTACAACGATCTGGAGCCGCGTTCCTGTACGTTGTGACTGTCCTGTACGATCACTTGACCTGACTGTCCTAGCGATTGTCTCCCATTTATGAATATATATATATATATATATATATATATATATATATATATATATATATATATATATATATATATATATATATATATATATATATATATATATATATATATATATATATATATATATATATATATATATATATATATATATATATATATATATATATATATATATATATATATATATATATATATATATATATATATATATATATATATATATATATATATATATATATATATATATATATATATATATATATATATATATATATATATATATATATATATATATATATATATATATATATATATATATATATATATATATATATATATATATATATATATATATATATATATATATATATATATATATATATATATAAATATATATATATATATATATATATATATATATATATATATATATATAAATAAATGGGGATTAAAGATACCTCAGTTCGGTCAAGTGATGACTTACGACAGTTTCACAACATACAGGGATGAGGCCTCAAATTCTTGGCTTTATTTTCTCGCGTCACTTTCAAACTTAAACATGATTTTGTGTTCTTTCGAGGGCCTTTCGGTAATACCACTGGTAGGCCTACTTGTATTCATATTTTTTGTAACACCAAATGAATAAAAGAGATATCAATCTAAGATAGAGTTTACTTCTTTAACCACTAGACCAACATTTAAATGTAAAGTACATACGGTAATTTGTTTGATCTATCACACGTTACTTATCTAATTTCAACAATATTCAATTTAGAAGATATGTACAAGCAGGTTGAAGATTATCGTCTCTATTTTATATTTAATAATTCCGGTACTAAATGTTTTGCGAATAAACTTTCTGAAGTTACGTCATTTTTATAACTTACTTAATAGCGTAAACATCTGGTGTCGGAGCGAAGGAATGTTTAGTGTTACTCTCTCTAAAGAATTATATCTGTCACCTTCTTTCTCCCTTCCTCCCGCGTGCATTACGTTGTGCGCCATGTGGTAACGAGTGAGCTGGATATGACTGGAATGGCTTGTCACGTTGACAGAATCTGTAGATCTGTTTGAAGCATGGCCTAGCTTGATATATAGCACAATCCACAGTAGAACTAAACTAAACTGGTAACATAAATTCAAGTTTACAACCATTAAAAGTATTTCTTAATTGCCGTTCTGATTTTGACGTGCGTCATAGTATGTTCACAATGTTTACGGTATGTTGACTACCGTCAAAGATGATAGGTATACTTCAAGACATGTCATGCAATGATGAAATCAAACTGACCCCCTCTACTTTGTTTTTAACCCTCCCAACCACTCACCATGTAGTGCATTGTCCGACCACTAGAACGCGCGACAAGTATCCTTGCCTGGGATTGGCTATCAGCCAGCCTGCAGTGGTGAGAAGAGGTACTAATTGCAGACATGGGTGAGGGAAATGGAAGTGAGCAGAGAAATTTCAGTTTCATTCTGCCACAAATGCGGAGTGTCTTTGAAGTATGTCTTTGGTCTGTGAACTTGGGAAGTTGATAATTTTCTGTAGTATCTGTAGGCCCAGGGTACTTAAAAAGATTGAAGGCTTCTATAAAATAGGTTTGTTGTTTAATCAAGAATGATGAAATTTCAAGAATATTGAAAATCAATCAAAAATATCGATGAATTAAGGGTTTCGTTTGATATCAAATTGAAATTATTAAATGATATTGAATATCGATTCAATTTGTCAACATATTTTTAGGTCTAAATCATGTCTTTTTAGCCTTCTGTAATTAATTTGTGCTGCGCTGTGATAATTTGCCTCTGTCTCGACACACTTCAAGGGCCAAATGACGACCTGACCTGGACTAGAACTTGAAGAAGTCAACAGTCTTGTATTTATTCTTTCAAAATCAAATACAATTTCAATTTCATATTGATTGAAATCGACGAGATTCAATTCAATATTCAATCGAAATGATGATATCGAATATCGAATGAAAATATCGAGATTGAACAGCAAGCAACCCTAAAGATATATTTTATATGGACACACACACACACACAAATATATATATATATATATATATATATATATATATATATATATATATATATATATATATATATATATATATATATATATATATATAAATGTGTGTGTGTGTAGGCCTATGTGTGTATGTAATAGACAATCAGTTGCATTTCTATAATTACTGTTCTGATTTTAACATATTATAGAATACTATAGATATATATCCATTAATCTTGTACAATTATTCACTCCCAATAATATTTCAGTTGCATAACAAACGTAGACATTTCAGTGTGTTTTGATAGTAGCTCATACATTTGGTTGAATTCTGTAAGTATAATTAACATGTAGCCCTATAACATGTACTTCATAGGAATACCGTACTACTAATGTACCAGTACTGTACCTTAATATATAAGAGAACATTTATCAATAATATAAATCATTCATAGTCAAAAGGTAATAGATCAACAAACAGCTTACCACGTTACATTTCACTACATCCTTGGATTATAGCTATATAATATATCAAAGATATGGAGATAGGCAACAGCATTCCAAAGCTATGCAAGGTAATATTTACTAAAAATCAAAAATGTGCTGTTACTGCAGTACAAATTACACTCGTTTCTTCTACATTGCACTACGCATTAACGTTTAGTTACAAATATATACCTTGTAACCTTTTCATGCATAAAAACAGAAAGGCAAATATTTGTATGCATGTATTTTTTTCACTCAGAAGTCTACGTTGAAGTCTTCTTTGTATAACATATCTTACACAAATCTGAAAAAAAAAATAGTTCACTACTCAACCAATTAGACTTCAAGTATGACAATGATTGATTCACAATATAATTTGAGCTTTATTCACCACGCAAAAGTGAAAGACCCACCAATTCACCCTCATATTTTCAAGTTCCGAAGAAACTCTGCATCAGGAGTTAGCATGAGTTGTGTATCCATATATAACTATAATCCAAGCAACATCGTTACAGGAATATGTCACTGTATTGAACTGTAGCACCATTCGGTATCCTCTCATTCGTACCCCCAATTAATTAAGCTGTTGTTGGGATCATTAAAAACCATCATTAAGGTTTTTAGAAATACCAAAAATTGCAAAAAGAATTATGAGACTTTAAAAGGGCTTGAAACAGTCCCTCAACATAGTACATCATGCTTACAAACTTGAATTATTTTCATCGTTATTTTAATGGTGCTTAAGAGACCGCAGGCGCTCGTATTACACGCCGCAAACTCTCACGGCCGTAATTTTTGAGATATCAATATGATTGTTTCTGCATTGGGTTAATAATTGAAAAACGGAGGTTATCGTATTTACAGAATTTTTAACAAAAAATTTGTAATTTTTCAAATTCTCCAAATGGAAAATGAAAAAATTTCTAGTTTACAAAAACCTAGTTACATATTTTTGAATATAAAAAAAAAATAGACTGTGAAATATATCAAAAATGTGAGTAAGGGAATTAACGGCGTTTACGTGAATATTAGTTCGGCAGTCTAGTCTATGGGTTGCGCCTAGCACACGATGCATGTTAAACTCGAGTCTGAAGCGAGCGAACAACGAGCCTGTGAAGAGCGCCTGCAACCTCTTAACAACCCCATCAACAGCTAGGTTATACAGGGGTACGAGAGAGCAGGTGATGAAGGAACGATGGAGTGATGATAGGTGAAAGGACGTTAACAAAAACCCATACCTTATGCAGGACTTGAGCCTGTGCCCAACCTGCCTTCAGATCCTAACGCAGTATGTTAGTCGACTGAGCCACGGGGGCAGCTCTTTTATTCTATATATATTTAATTACTGGTAATATAGATTGAAATAAAAAAACTCATGATATCTGATCATAAGGCCCACATTTTCGGTCCTGAACATAAATTTACTTTGAACACCGCACATTTAGACCTGACTATTTGAATAGAAATATTATTGTTGTGACACAGAAAGACTACAGAACAGCAGACTGTTGGGTACCATGTCTGGTATTTATTGTTTTCAATGCATGTCAAAATTTGAAAAGCAATTATATTCTATATCACCACTCTGTAGTGCTGGTTGCCTATCTCTTGGATCAGTTCTACTACTAAGTAGGTAAACATGTCAATCATAACCTAAGAGTAACAAAGGAACTCTTCTGTCCTGCATTTTCAGAGGACACGTTTGTGACTAGGTAAGGGTCGTGGTGGGATGTTGCTAAATCCGCTGGACACCAAAGTCTCATTCTAGATTTAAGTCGACTTACATTTATAAAGAGAGCAACAGTGTATGAGTTCACTTAAGTCTGTAGAGATGATTGACATGTTGATAAAACTACCTTCTGAGATGATGGACCATTTGCAAGCACGCTGAATTGTCATTCAGGAGACCAGGATTCTATTCCTGCCATGGTCGAAATGGTCTTCATCATCCAGACAAAGGTTCTACGGTTTCCTTCTGCCATTCAGGTGAATACTGGGTTGGTCCCTTCACAACAGGCCACAACCTTGCTCCTATCCATCATTCCAACGGACTAAAAAGGACTATTCACCAGCCCTACACCATTGTGTAAACTGCAATAAAATGAAAACAGATACTTTCTCGCAAGACAATATAATAGAATATATATATGAGCTATAAATGTGCTAAATTTAAAGATACCAACAGTCTGTTATGTTGCCAGGCCAGTCTGATATGTTGTTATATTGGCAGGCCGGTCTGATTGTGGGCGACATGATCCTATCCGTGAACAAGGACACGCTGCTGGGGTCCAACTACGATGCGGCTGCGTCTCTGCTCAAGAAGACCGAGGGTGTGGTCACGCTGGTGGTCTGCAACCCCAACAAGACCAAGGAGGAGGAGAAGAAGGCAGAGTCTACCCTGACCGTGGCGGGGGCGGACAGCAAGGGGGCGCCGGCACGCAGCCCCACCCCCACACAGCAGCGGCCAGTGTCGCCACTTCCGGAAAAACCACGTGAGTACAGACTTACGATTATGTTGTGAACGTAACTTACGAAAATGATTCAGGATGCGATATTTTGGGCCAAGCCAGGGGTAGACTGGTCCAGGTCCTATTCTGTTCAGTGAAATTTAGGGTTCCCAATTTATTTATTTTCAGCAATAGTTTCAACGTAGATTAACGTACATTCATTAATACTATGGTTGTTCCTCGATGTAAAAATTCTCATCAATTATTGTTTACATCTCATCTATAATCACAACGTAAAATATCGTGATTTCATTCACGGGAATGAACTTGATAGGCTCCTAGACAGATTTGATGATCGAAAATATTGTGTCATAATAACAGAATCGATTATTGTATTGTTTGGAAAATATTGATCGTAATTGATATATTGGTTACTGTTCGCAACCCTATTGAAGATGATTCAAGGTGCATGATTTTTGGCCAAGCCAGGAGCAGACAAGTCCAGCTCCCACCCTGTTTAGCGGAGTTTGGGTCCCCTAATTTGTTTTGTTTCAGCGATAGCTATGTAACGTATATTGATTAATACCATACTCCACAGGTACGTCTCATCGAGGCTAACTTTAAATTGTTTTTCCATCATTCAGCCTTGCAATTTAAAAAAATGCATTGACTGCTTACTTTTTTCTACCCATGTCCCTATTTTTAATCGCCTCCCTGGCCAAACACACCCAGTCCGTTCTTGGCGCCACCAACTTTCAAAATCTATTTAAAATAGTTTAGTTTGTTTGTCATCGAATACTATCGATAAGGTCTGAGATTATAAAAGAGCTTTAAAGATGAATGGTTGATTTTGAATTGCTGTTGAATGTTACAGTGGTTCTTGATGAGTCATTGTTACCAAAAATATTCCTCAGTTGAGATCGTTATTAAAAAAAAAAAAAAAAATGAAAGTTTCACCGCGATCTTCTAGATTCAAAGTACACACTATTACTATTACTAAGTACTAGATAGTAGATTAGCAAACAGAGTCGTACTTGTGCGCATGAAACAAGAGGGCCGTCAACCATCGTCTGACAAAATCTGTTTACTTTAATGTATGGTGTATTTCTCTTTGCTTTACAATCTTGCCACCTCCGGGTCGTCACTGTTTGACCTTCAACGTAAGTAATGACACTGTATAGCTACCATCTGTTCAACATTTCACTTTCTTGTCTGATATTCAGTCAATTTGTAACAAAGAAACGTCATTTATGTTAGAAGTACGGTTGGGAGTGGTCGATCAAGCTTCATTAAAATGCATCCTTGGGCACACAAGGTGCTCACATTGTGACATTGTGAACATTCTGAATTGTCAGGAAATTGGGAAATTCTATCATTGGTTCACCCATTCTTTTTTCTATTTTACCCCAATTTTTCATATGGTCCAGAAAATATTGATACGCAGAAACAATGTGCGAAGATATCATTTCAACTGAATCTAAACATGTATCTGCTCAACACAAACAATAGAGACATATCAGTATTACAGCAGCTAGTTACTCATGTTGTAGGTATAGCATATTCAAGTTTTCTTGGACAAAATTTAAACGAATCAATGTATTAATAGTAGTGTCATGTTTGCTCATTTATTTTCTTCTTTGTACAGATTTGCCACCAAATAAACCTAACCTCACTGCCACCACACCTCCCCCCTCTCCCGCTACCCCTGTTGTTTCTCCCGCCGCCCCTGTTGCCTCTCCCGCCGCCCCTGTTGCCTCTCCCGCCGCCCCTGTTGCCTCGCCTCTGCCGCCTGGCGACCTGGCCGCTACAGAGGAGCCCGTGGCTGATCCGCTCACGTGCGAGATCGTGCCTGGCAAGGAGACGAGTATCGAGATCTTCAGGGAGAAACTGCCTCTCGGCCTGAACATAGTCGGCGGCTCGGACACTCTCATGGTAACTATCGACATTTTAAACTCGACTTCAAACTTTTCTGGGTTATTTTAAAGAGAAGAACCACCTTTCACCAATCAACCAGTAGGAGGACGTGGACGCATGTATGTGTCCACGGCCAGTTGCGTTGCTAGGCTGTCGATGCTTGTGAATAAATAGAGAAAAAACTTGATCATAAGTGGTTTGGAACATCACAAAACATACAGATAAAAAATAAATTGTTACAGAGAGCTTTCAATCACATATATCGCGCTTATAGCTAATGCAAAAATGATGCCTCTAATAATAAATAATAATCAAATTGGTCACGTCCAGTCTGGCGGCCCAAGGTCCCAAATTTCTCTAGCGTTTCCTGGGAATGTAGATTTTCCGTCGAGTTTTTCATGCTGATGAAAATATTATTACTTTGCAATGTAAGATCCATATGAACTTGTTCTAGGGCATAGTTCTGATCCAAGAAGTGTTCCCGGATGGAGCCGCTACAAAGGACAGCCGCCTGAAGCCTGGAGACCAGATCCTAGATGTGAACACGGTGGATTTCCGTAGCATAGCCCACACCAAGGCTGTTTCTACGTTACGACAAACACCCGCCAAGGTGAAATCTCCCCCCACACACACTCAGCGTCCACCTCTTACAGTC
The DNA here is from genome assembly GCA_964007535.1 of Brachyptera risi. Taxonomy (NCBI): domain Eukaryota; kingdom Metazoa; phylum Arthropoda; class Insecta; order Plecoptera; family Taeniopterygidae; genus Brachyptera; species Brachyptera risi. Next base: position 20,317,427 of record OZ023326.1, read on the forward strand.
ATCAATGTGGCCAAGATCAAGGCCGTATTCAGGCACCGAGGCCCTCGGGGCCTTGGGCTAGGTGCCAACTTTGAAAATTAAAGTTGGTTCTCAACTTTTAACTGGTTTTCAACTTTTAACTGGATTTCAACTTTTAACTGGTTTTCAACTTTTAACTGCTGAGTTTTCCGGCAGCAGCTGAACACTTTCTGCTGAGTTATTTGTCCGAAAATACAATAGTTCGTACATATAATTCCAGATGTTACATTTATCAAGGTAAAGAATCACAGAAAAATACAAATATCCAAAGGTAAATGAAAAGAAAGTGGAAAATTCTTCAATACTAATTCTTTATTTCTAGGCCAGTTAAAAGTTGGGAGGTTTATGAATTAGATGAAGGGGAAAAAAAATTTAAGAGGAAAAATTAACAATCCATCTGTAGGCTTCTCTCACACAACTAATGACTACCAATCGTTACCACAGCAACACAACTAACTGGTTGACTGTGGTGACTAAAAGTGTGATTGATCAAGCGTGCATGGGTGTCGATTTAGCAAGATATCAGTTTTTTGGTGATAACTTTTGAACAGTGTGAGATACCGGTACCAAAAATATAGTAGAGGGTAACACAGATATTTTTCATATATTCTAGGGAGTATATGTAAAAAGTATTCAACATATATTGCATAATTGTCAAACGTATAGGCCTACAGTTGAAAAAGGTTTTACAGCTGTTTACGTTTGACAATTATGCGATTTGATTTCAATGCATGGTTATAAGAATGCCTAGAAGGTATCAAAAATACCTGAGTTACCATCTACTGTACTATTTAGTATTTTTTGGTATTTTTTTTTCATACTGTTCAAAAGTTAACATCAAAAAACTGAAAGTTTACTAAATCAATGCCCAAGCACTCTTAACAACAACTGGTGTGCCTTGTCTCTCACAAAACAACGCTTGACTCGCTTGTCAGAAGCCTGTAATCCAATCGCGTTGTTTACAGGTGAAGATGGTTGTGCTGCGCGACGAAGGGCAGGCGAAAGGAGAGGATGTGTTGGAGACATTTGAGGTGGAGCTAACGAAGAAGGCTGGTAAAGGTCTGGGCCTCAGCCTAGTGGGCTACAAGGCAAGCAAGGGCGTTCATATAGCGGACGTGGTAAGTTCCCCTTGACAACTAGTCAACCTGCATAACTTGGGATAGCATGCGTCCCTTGTCAGAATACTCACTGCTTCGCAATATTTGGCAGCTCTGTGTATCAGGTATAAGAGTAACTAAGCAAAGGTGTGGTAGGATTGCCATTCCAGTGCGTTTAGTTTCAGGTCATAGTTTGAATTTGTTGAAAGTTTTGTGTTGCGTACACTTTGTCTGTAATGATGTTGAGGAATTTCAATGTGAGTTTGGTGGTATAATTTATTTTCTTGTTCGAGGCAAATTATGGAAATTACGACGTTTTACAAAATCATTGCATGTTATTTGAAAATCGGGGACTGAACCAGCAGTCAGCCAGGCTCTTCACTTTACATGCCTGCAGGAAGATAGCCTGAAGATTCATTTGTCTAACAAGGGTAAGAGACCAGCAGCTTACCTTGAGAGACTAGTCTAGCAACTTGTCATAGAGAGCCCAATAACATATCACATATATATATATATATATATATATATATATATATATATATATATATATATATATATATATATATATATATATATATATATATATATATATATGCATATATATATATATATATATATATATATATATATATATATATATATATATATATATATATATGTATATATGCATATATATATATATATATATATATATATATATATATATATATATATACATATATATATACATATATATATATATATATATACATATATATATATATATATATATCACAACTGCGTAACTACGTAGTTTCTCTATTTGAGGAACTTACCCAACACTGATGCTTCCTTACGACTTTGTTAGTAAATGATCTGTTTTGATTCTGTTGATTGATTCAACATTGCACACACATAGTTTAATGCAAGTAGAGAAGCCGCGCGACTTCCACTGCATTCTTGACATAGTTCGAATAGCAATCACTCTCTTCGTCATCATTAGTAATGCAGAGATTGAGAGGGCCATGAGGCACCATTGAAGTTGAAATTTCTTTTATTGTTTCCCAATATAAATACATGACATGTTCACAAAATGTCCACAAAGTCTGGTACAGGCTTGTCTGTGGTTTTACATTAAGAAAATACAATGTTGGATATAAATTAATTATGGTGAAAAATGGACAGTTCATTTGACAATCAAGTGCAAAATATTGAATGACATATTTCAAGATATCTTGAGTTGAAAGAATGAAGATAATGAGAATGAAATTGAAGAGAATGAAAGTAGCCTATAATATAAGATATTTGTCTAGAAGCAAGAAATTATAAATGATAACATTTGATATGTGAAATGAATAAGAAATGAAACTTAATTTCCTTAGAGATAACAGAATTATTCCTAACTCACAGAAGGAGCAAAACTGTTGCAACACACACAAAAAAATATTTACATCAAAATTACATCATACCAATAACCATAACGTAAACACAATAATATTGAAAATAATAATTATGAAGATTCCTACTTACAGCATTATCGATTCAATAAAATAATATAAACAAGTCATGGGCAAGTAATGTGCAAAGGAGTAATATCTAGACTGATCCAATTTGCCACAATAATGATTTTATTAATTCCTATTGTATATATTTTTGTACAGTCAAAAATAAACTCCCAAAACAATTAGCGCAACAAACGAAAGGAAGTTATGTTTATATATGTTTGTATGAGCATACCAATTTCAACATTACAAATTACAATTACATATATATAATAGAGAACCGTGAATACACAAATTAAAAATGATATAATAAGTTAATAAGTTGATCTATAGATTTTGTTTGCTTTTTGCCTAACCTAATAAAACGAGATTGATTTTCACAAACCTAAACTTGAGAAGTCAATTCTTTTAGTTTTAGTTGGAAAACACATCAAAGATACTTACTGAATACAAATCGACCGGTTAAGAAAAGAGAGTGTCAGTTTCTTCCCAACGATTAACTATCCTGAAGATAAACAGCCGGAACGTGTAATCAATCGATTGGCATTACATATTTTTTAATTGACTATTGAAAAACTAGGCCTCATTCATCAAATGAGATGTTGATCACGTTTTTTCATGTTGCTGTTCTAATTTGTGAATTTCATCCTTTGATGCCTTCAAAATGACCTGATTCAATGAGGTATTGAGAGTCCAGCTGACTGCAGCTTATATAACCCAGCAGTTGTTGGCTCAAAGCAACGTCACCACACGCAGTCACCGAAACGTCATAAGATCTTTAGCGTTGTCGATAAAATTTTCTCAATACTCTCAATCAATTGATTCAGGTCTGTGATTCAATCAGAATATTCAATATTCAGTAAACTAATATGGCCTAATACGCTGCTTTCTGTGGTTCCTAATCTTGGAACGTTTTGTCCAGATTCCGAGTGGCGTTGCGGATGCTGACGGCCGCTTGATGAAGGGAGATCAGATCTTGAGCGTGAATGGCCAAGACCTGAAGCTGGCCAGCGAGGCAGATGCTGCGGCCGTTCTGAAAACCGTCAGCGGGAAGGTGGCCATCAAGCTCGGCCGGCTCAGGACCGGCTCGAGACGGACGTCTACGGCAAACACTGCAAGGTGAATAAAAATGAATTTTCTAAAGTAATTAATCAACAGTTTATTAACACCGTGTTTCACGAATATCGTAATATAAATATGTTGGTCATACTAGTAGGCCTAATTATTGAATGAAGAAGGCCTACAAAGATATCATTGGTAACTACAAACAGGGATAATAATAATAAATTAATTCGCTAATTATCGCTAGATATACTATTCGTAAAACCAGACCCAACACAGTTTAATGTTCAGATTTCTGTGGAATACTGTACTGGTACTGTTTTATTTTGTGTATAATTTCATTAATTTGTTTAATTTCATTATTTACACAAAGCGTTTGATCAAGTTCATGAAACTTGAGACGGGTGGACCAGTGGCTAGCACGCTGAACCGTCATTCAGGAGACTGGGGTTCGATTCCTGCCATGGTCAATTATCCAGACAGATGTTCTATTCATCAGTTTGCCTTTCACTCCAAGCCAAGCCTAAGAGTATGACTTTTCACAACTAAACCCATTCCGTGTGTTCCCATCTTGGGCATTTCCCTTGATAATAGTCATAGTATAGGCCTGTACTATAAGACCTACTCATTACATTACCTCAAAATTACTAGTTACAAAGACTAACCTGGAAAAACTAGGGTTACCGTTCGATTTCGGTGTTTTCGATTGATCGATTCTTACAATTCTGCCGGGAATGCGTGCCAGGAACCCTAGTGTTGAGTCGATAAGTCAAGTGAAAGGCACAGCTGAGCAGCAGACCCCATTCTTTGCCTGTGCACCATTTGCGTTAATAACCAATATTGGATTTTTTGGATTCTATTAAGATATTTTTCATAATTATTAAAAATATTACATTTCAATATATTTCGATCCATTTTTGTTCTAAAAATGTTGATATCGTTTGTAATTTGTATATCGAACTGCAAGCTTAGAAAAAGTGAATGGTTATAAAATCTATCCAAAAGGTAAAATATGTGTTCCCGTTCAATCCAATGTAGGGCCTACCATTATTCATGTAAAGTGAAACCTCTATGCATTGTTCTCGGATCCATCATTTTCCTGCTTGTATCATTCATTTTTCCTCATCCCACTCCTATATAATCGATGTTAATATATAAACAACGTTTATTGGTCCCTGGCTTATAAAAAGTTTACAGGATAACAATCAGTATAAAATACAATTTTGATATCAATATATATAGAAATGAAATATAGTTAAATAATTGAAAAAAGTGAAAAATTGAAAATTGTAATAAGTAATAATAACATTATGCTTAAAAAAATTGAACTAATAATAAAAATTGAGAATATAACTGGAGAAAATTAATTAAAGTAAAAATATTTGAGGTTCTTAGAGGAAATGAAAAAAGTGAAAAAAAAAATTGAAAAAATTACTGGATGGATTATTTTCCTGCATAGATGGTTTTGTTTTCCTGGTCCCTTGAAAAATGATGGATGGAGGTTTCACTGTATTAGAAATGCTGCCCTTCATCGATGGTCATCCCTTGAATCACTCATCCGTTGTGGATCATCCATCATAATTATCATCCATTATGACGATTCAGTTATGATTCCAGATTATTTTAAGAAATTCTGAAACTATTCAAAAGTTACCACCTTACCATAATTTTATTCTGATCTAATTGTTTGGACATATTATATTATAGATGATATTTATTTCATGATATTTTTGTCGTTACTTGCAAAAATATTTTTTCGAATCATCAGATAATGGATCATTGATCGATTATTTTCTAGTTGTCAACACCCCGTAACCAAGATCATTAGTGTAGTGAAGGCTTCAATATTAGTTCACTCTGAAATAAATATGAGTTTGTCTTCATTATTTGTGCTTATAATTTTTTCACACACTGCATACAGGTAAGAAAACGTACCAATCCGGCAATCTGTTTCAACACTTTTTTCGGTAAATGACCTTCAAATTTAAAAAATATCCATGAGAATAGAATTGAGTGAAAATATTTTGAATATTTTAATGAATCCTATTGTAATGGAATGTTCACAGAATTTCAATACTTTCCTCATACATCTTTTCACCAAGTTTTGAAAATTGTAGTTTGGGTGTTCATAAGACAATTAATACATTCATTATGCTGAGAAAATGGTCAATATTGAAATTGTGAAATCAATTATTAGAGCTGCACAACAAAGGCAGTAAAGCTACTTAACTAAATAGTTTTAACTCCTGATGTGTAGGCCTATGTAGTTTTGAAGTATATTCCATATAAATATCTCGCTCATCTTACGTCACATATGCTGTGTTTTCCTTGTAATGAAAGGGTTATGAATTGTTGGTGGGACAAGTGAAGGTGCGGTCTCGTGCTATTGGCAGCTGTGTGACCAGTGTTGTGTTTCAGGGAGAGTGGCAATGACCAAGACAGTGTCGTGCCACAAACAGTCGGGGCCGAGCACGCCCCTATCACGACCTCGCAAAGCTTCCCCCGGTACGTCTCCAAGAGAGAGTCGCTCATCAGACAATTCACCAACTGGTCCTTTCGAAGGAGAAACATTTAACATCCAGTCGTGCATTTTGTAAAAACAACTCGTAATTTATTATTTCTTTGAATTCAAGAAGAACTTTAGGAATAGGATGCGTTTCGTGTACCGACTGAACTGTGAATTTCTCAGAGACAAACTGTTCATTTTCAATCTTGTTGTGTATTAATCTATTCTATCTTCTCTGCCTGTGCTTTCATTCGTCCATCAGGAAATAAATACTGATGCTACTTAGCGGTAAGTCCAAGCACACATCCAGTGATATTCTTCATGTTTTACCTTGGTCATCTGCTCAGGCTAGCCTCACACCAGGCTACATTTAATTTATGTCATTAACATCTTCTGATTATGTACAAAACAATTATTCATATTATACTCTCTCGTGACCATTGAATCGGTCTTAGAGTGACAAATATAACTTTTTGCAAGAAGATGGATTTTCATTAAAATTATACCCTTAGTCATGGGGTTATCTATGTATTTTACTATAGCAAAATTAATAAAGAATTTGCTTTCTTCATTATGTGTGGGCAAATCCATTTCTCAAGTTCCTGCCAAATTATGTAACATTTACAGTATTATAACGGAATGCTCACTGGTAGGCCTTTTATCACAAGTGATTATCACAAGATATTACGTGTAGGTCTACATTTGTAGAGATGAAGAATTAAATTTGCTGTAGAATAATTTTATGGATGTATGGTTTGTACAAGTAGGATATCATCATATTTATGTTAATTAAACTACATTAGCATAGAACAAGTCCGCCATTAATGTAAATGTGAGAAGCAATAGTGCAGTTAAGTAGACCTCCGACGTATTTCACAAAACAGACATCAAATGTACTCTTCTGGGGCTTGTCTTTGTTTCTTGTCTTATGTGTGGTTTACAACGCAATTGTCAGGTTGTTTCTCTAATTTAGCCGAAATATAGCATATGTATATATAAAGTATAAACTATTCAATTGATTTGTGCATGCTGACCTGTGATTGGTCGATGAGTGGTATTAGCTCGCAGCTAGCATCGTTAACTACATTAAGTTGAAATTATTCACATTTACAAATAACAATCTACGTTTGGAATGTGTGAATTTTTATCAAATTCAGTGCACAAACTATTGAAGTTAATTCTGGTTAATTCTGCATGAGTAATGCTTCAGCCATAATTCATCATCACGTAGTCATGAAGACTGGGAAATATGTAAGAGCCTTGAGCAGCACTTGACCTTTCTTTCTTGTCATTCTCTGACATACACTAGACTCAATGCAGGGTGTTTGTTATTTCACATTGTCTTTGGCTAAAACAAGATGAGGCGAGGCACATTTACTCTTCCGCTTTGATCAACATGCGCTCAGCTCACGGATACGTTCACTGTTGAGCGCTGTGACTTTGAATTGAGGTCATGTACCCAAACAAAACATTCCCAAACAACCCAACAACACAAACAATTCTTGTTAACTTCAACCAAATGTCTCCAACTGAACTTTATGAGCTTCTTTATTTTGTTGGATCATTAATAGTTATTACCAAAATAGCAATGCTGAATGCTGATATAATATCTTCTGCAGAGCGTTTTGTATATAGCGTTAGCCACAAGTTAGTTGTGACTTGTAAACAATAACGTCACAACAGTGTAAGTTACACATAGAAAAAATAAACCAAGTCCATCTATCAGCTTGACCATCAAAAATGCATGCAACTCGTAGAAGCTCATTATCTCTCTGATTGGTCGTTGCACGCTGCATATTGCTAAAGCATGTTGCGCATAGCACAAAGCAGAAGAGTAAACGTACCTTTAATATCGAGTCATCTTATCGCATAATACCCAAGCTCACTCCAAAATGCATTACACGTAGGGTCGTGTTAGCTAATTGTCGTTATCACTATCATACTAGCTTCATTGCAATATTAGTAATAGGCCCAAATGTCATTATCAATTGGGATGCATTATTTTTTTATGCGATTATGAAGACGATTGATGATATAATATGAGGATATAATAAATAATCATTATTAAAGGATAGTTGAAATTTTAAGCCCATATGTTATTCATGTCAGCCATTGAAGAGAACATTTGCAGAGACACAGGTGTTCTTCCGTGTGAGTTGCAGCTTGGCTCTGATTGTAGGGGCTGAACCTCGCCAGAAGCGGCGTGTCCTTGAAGCGCTATCGGGGACGCCTCGATCTTGACTCACCATCGAACTCGCCACGCTCGCCCTCAAGTCTCAACAATCGAACGCAGGGTTTCACTGGGACCATATTTACATTCTATGTAAAGTTTACTCTTTTTTTTTTTCATCTGACACGAAGTTATGCGACTTTCAATTAGAACTTGAGGTTTCGAACTTGAAGAATGACTAGTGACAGTGATTAGAATACATGGATGATAAGCAAGTAGCAGAGAACAATGAAGATGTTTAATCAATTATTACCTAGTTAGCATTAGCCCGTTACATTGGGCTTAATATTCAAAACAGTTGACTGTTTTACTGTCAGAACAATCTATTCACGTTATGTTTGTATATATTATATATACCGTAATACATTTATATATTATATATATATGTATATATATATATATATATATATATATATATATATATATATATATATATATATATATATATATATATATATATATATATATATATATATATATATATATATATATATATATATATATCTATATATATATATATATGTATATATATGTATATATATATATATATGAATATATATATATATATATATATATATACATATATATATATATATATATATATATATATATATATATATATATATATATATATATATATATATATATATATATATATATATATATAAATATATATATAATATATATATATATATATATATATATATATATATATATATATATATATATATATATATATATATATATATAACTAGCACTTCGTACGTTCATAATTGATAGTTACTGTATAGTCATACATACATAAAATATATATATATATTAGGGGTGGGCACAAAATCGATTTGATCGATTTTATTAATCGATAACGCCAAAAATTCAATCAATTGATTTTAGTTTGAAAAATCAATTTTCTCAATTTTTTGACATTTTGAAAATACCGTCTTTTAAATTGCTTTGCATGTACCAATTGTTGGTGCTGGCTAGGTGTAAGTTGAGTTTGAGGTAATCAAGTAAAGGCTGCAAGGCCATAAGCCTAGCACTTGACACTTGAATTTTGCACTTCTACTCCTCCACATTTAAAATCTGATGTGTGGGTAAATTTTAGTTTCTTGACTGAAAACAAGAATGACCTGACAACACCTCTTAAATAATAAATAAAAATTATTGGCTGAAGATTTGGTTCACTGTTTATTGTTTGTTGAGGATGTTTAATTTATCACCTTTATTTGACTTTTACATAGTATAAGTATAGGCTTTACATGAAATACAAACTAGTATAACATTAAGATACATAACACATAGATTTAGACAAGACAACAACCAGAACAATGGAAACAAACAGAACAAACAAAACAAATAAATAGAACGGACTACAAAAACATACTGAACAAACAAGACGAGTATGGTGAGAACAATATGTTATATGATGTTATATATATTTGTTTGAGGATGGATTAAGTTGAACTGATTAGGGTAAATTCATGTAGGTTGTTCAATTATAGCGTTATATTTATACATAATACACGAACGAGGGATGGAGTGAGTTTTTATGGGATGTAGGAGAGGTATTCTTTTATATTGTAAAAAAGATTTGCATTGAGGAATGTTTTTAGGGAGGATTTGAAAGAGCTGATTGAGGGGGAAGACTTGATCGAGGGAGGGAGCTTGTTGTATAGGGTCATGTGTAAACTCAATGATAGGGTGGAGCATAGTCTAATGGGACTTATGGTAGTTTGAGTGAAGTTATGTGGAGGTTTCAATCAAATTGGCAGGCCTAAGTCAAATTCCTTCAGAGTCAACAGAAATCAAATGAAGTATAGATAAATCTACAACAAAAATAATAATGCTCAATCGCAATTTGGAATCCTGTCGGATATCTCGATACCAATATGGTCTAGACCTGGGTAGGCTATTTTATGAAATGACTGATGATAAAATGAATTAAAACCAGGGCCTAGAATCCATTTTTGCAGTTGAGTAGCCACTGCCAATTAAACAATTATCTAGGTCATTAATCAATGACATTCATTTCACATTGTTCTATTATTATTCCAGATTCACGCAAAATTAATTGGGGAACAATTCAATCCAATTTCAGTCTTGAGACTTGTTTAGTCACGTTTATTATTAAATATTATTCTTTATGGCAGTCTCTCACTTTTCAGTGACATTTTGTGATGTTTGGCTCCCACAGCATATTGAACTTTCACATTGACCAAAGAAAGCAGTGAGAATGGCAACAGCCAATGAGAAGCGAGATTCAATCTCAAATTTACAAAATGGGTGGCAAAAATAGTTTTCTTGTTCCAAAAATGGTAAAAAATTGAGAGTATATATTTTTCCCAACTTTTTCGATTATAAAATCGATTTTATTTGATTTGACCCTCCAAAAAAAAATCAATGATCGATTCCAATATTTTAATAATTGATGCCCACCCCTGATATATATATATATATATATATATATATATATATATATATAGTTATTATTATCATTATTATTCGTTAGCTGTGGTGAAGTGAATGAACTTTGATAAACTGCACTGAGCCACTCTAAGCTCTTTCAACAAGCAACGTGAGGCATTCTATTCTTTCTAATATCTAGCCAAGTATTGGGACAGCAAGTGCCTATGTAATGTGTTGAACACAAGACAAGAAGTGTGTAGCAGTTGGCCCTACTGGCAACTCCGGGCTCTATTCCCGGCTGAGTTGTACTTGTGTCCACGGCGGAAGGTCTTCTGCCAACTAAATAATTCTAAAAACTCCGTTAATTGTTGAGAAACTTGCTGCAGCTGTGAACATGCAACACATTTGAAAGATGTAGTTGTTTTTCTAGTTGTGATCCTCTTCCAGAAAAATCTTCAACCCTGTAAATAGCACAGCTATATAAATATAATGTTGCTTGTGTTTGTTATGCTGGTAGATGACCTTGTTTTGTGGATAAAAGTGCACAATGTTTTTGTTTCAAGATTTCATGTTCATCGTCTTGTGATAAACCAAACTCTCGGAGCTCTGGAATCTGAAGGAGCAACAACCTTGCCATGAAGGAGCAACGGCTTTCTTCAGTCAAATAGCCATCCTGCCGTTTCCTTTAAACTAGCATCATTGATGATTGCATCAATGTATTTCACCTGTGGCATGTCGTATTTCAATTTGTATATAAATGCCAGGCTCTCATTTGAACATTTACTTGTGTAGATCAAAGGCAATGCTGTATGTTGACTAAACT
>OZ023326.1:20334049-20534049 GCA_964007535.1 Brachyptera risi
AGGGTAAACTGCACTTTTACTAATAAGTTTATTGTATATCGTAGTGATCGTTGTGAGGGCCAAGGTGAGTGATACTTGGACTCTTCTTCCATTTCGCTCAGATTTGATCGTATGAGATATTATCTAACCGTTAACCTAGACACCATGTCCTACTATAACCCTAAAACAGATAGGCTCGGTTTACACCTAGCTGTTGGCTGAGGCGTTGAGCAAACAGTAATACTTGATTCTGAAAGGTGAATACCAACATAGGCGTGTCAGAGTTTGCCATTGTCTCTTATTGGTGATCAATGCGTTTTAGGGTTGAGTAAAACCATGGAATAATTAGTCTCATTCCATTTGACAGTTCTAAATGTTACTGTACCCAACCAACCCTAACGAGCAGTTAATTACGGTCTGTACAAATGTCGGTAATATTAGCGGTTACTCTGGGCGTAGTGAGTAATATTAATAATAATGATGGGCCCACATAATTCTGTAATAATGTTTATGAAAGCAGAATTGATTGTGTACATGATGATATTGCCATCATCGTGTACAGAATATTATGAAATACATATAAAATTGTTGTAGAAACAAGTTAACATAGCAGTAGATAGAAGGACCAAGAGACAATAATTGGTATGATGAATACTAGGCCTACGCTACTGAGTGAACACTGTGTCTATTGACCTGTTGAGTCAGACGGTCGTGGGTTCGAGTCCCGCTGCTATTATCACCCGCTCGCTCGTACACCGGGTCGTTGACTCCTCTGGCTCACTGTAGGCCTATGTTGTCACAGTCAGTCAATAGCTCCAGCCTAGACCTAGAATACATCCAGACCTAGACTACAGTATGTGTCACACAGAAGAACAAACATACCCATACACATGAGATCAAGTTTGTAGGTCAGTATCGACTACATTTCAAGCAGGTGTAGCCAAGGTAATTTGATCTCAACAAGGGTTCTAGTATCTCAATCAGGCCAACAATAAGTGAGTTAATATTGCCAACTCCATGTTGGTAATTCTGTCAAAGCTACAAAGAGAGGATGACAACGTTGTTGATTGCGAGCGATTAGAAGCGTCACCACGTCGGTGATCAATAACGTCTCACGAGACAACGGTAAATTTACTGATTAACGTACCACGCCATTTTTTCAATTTTTTCAATTCTTTCTTCATTTTTTTAAAAGTATATAAGCTCCGTTCTGCCTGCCGGCGGTATACGCGAGGTTTGTACACTAACCTGACCCTAACCTAATTTACTGTCCACCTTTGTCATCTTGGTCAGATCACAAAGCATCAACTTCAAGTGAGTAAAAAACATATTAAAACAAACAAAATACAAAATGTCCAAACTACACACCATAGATATGAACAAGATCTATCAGAAAACACCAAAAACGCGAACATAGGACAAAAATTGGCCATGGTACGTTAATCAGTAAAATTACTGAGACAACCTTGATCGTGTTGGCATGACTGCTACGTGCGTTGACAGTGTTCCCTGGTTTGCCTGACAGATGTGACGGTGATCAATAACGTCTCACAAGACAACCTTGATCGTGTTGGCATGACTGCTACGGGCATTGACAGTGTTCCCTTGTTTGCCTGACAGATGTGACTGTGGAATCCAGCGAGTGGCGAGAGGGAACGGCTGAGAGACGAGGACGCAGCGGCAGGGTTGAGCTGAACGACTCGCAGAGGAGAGGAGGCGCAGGGAGGAGAGGGGAGAGGAGACCACAGTGGAGAGGAGACCACAGAGAAGAGGAGAGATCTCAGAAGATCCAGGGTGAGAAGTAATGAAAATAAATGTTTGAATTTGATTTCTGATCTTAATTTTGGTTTTAAAATTTACAAAAAATATTTTCTATCTCAGAATTAGTTCCTATATCTGAAAATCTAAACATAATTCCACATCTGTAATTATTTCAAAAGTCCATTCTGAGAATCGACTAAAAAAAGGACCGTTTACACACTTTTCTCGCGGAAACGGCTGGGGCGAGCGTAGCGATATTTGCTGATGATTTAGAGATCCTGAAGTAATATTCATACAAAATACTCGAACATCGTAGGTCTCTCCAGTTCATAGAAATAAATTGCGAAAGGTGAAAAACTAGTGTCCACGAAAATTCTCCCGGCTGACCACCACTCATCACCCGCCAAGCCAGAAACGCAATACTACTTTTTTTTAAAATCAAAATTTTTACAAACTTTTTTTGCGGCAATCGAGATAATACCCTTACCATTTTGGCATATATTTTTTGCGACTTGAAAATGTTTGCTCACTTTCTCAGTTCTGTAGTCATGTATGTGTTACAAACTCAAATTAGAACACATCACAGGTCACAGTTTCAGAATTGAGTTGAATTTGAAGATTTTAGAGCAAAAAATGACGGCATATTTGTCATATGGGACCATAAATTTATATAGAATTTTAGAATCCCTGTAATTACTTGAAAATATTTTTTGTGTATAAAATTCCAACAGATTTAGCTCTTTCAAATGTCCTTTTGTCGCCCCACAAAATTTTAGCAGAATCAAAATTTACGATTTATTTTTTTCACTTTTTACAAATTTGATTTCTGACTTCAATTTTGGTCTCAAAATGTACAAAAACATATTTTCTAGCTTAGGATTGAATTCTCTATCTGAATATCCAAACATAATTGTACATATCTTGTTCGTTCAAAAGTCCGCTCTGAAAACTCGTTGGAAATGTCCTTTTTTTGGTAATTCACACACTTTTTTCTTGGAAATGGCTGGGACAAACTTGGCATAATTTGCACACGATTTGAAGATCAGGAAGTTATAAACATGAAAAAATACTGAAGCCTCGTAGGTCTCACCAGTCCATAGAAATTAATTGCGAAAGGTCAAAAACTAGTGTCCTTCTCCCTTCTCATTTTGGCAATTTTTTTTGTGATTTGAATTTTTTTGTTGAATTTCTTAGTTCTGTAGTCATGTATGTGTAGAGTAACCAATACAGAACACAAATCAGGTATCAGTTTCAAAATTGAGTTGAATTCAAAGATTTTGGAACAAAAATAAACTTGGTATATTTTTCATAAGGGCCTATATACAATTTTAGAATCCTTGTAATTACTCGGAAAGATTTTTTTTCCGTAAAATTCCAACAGATTTAGCTCTTTCGAATGTCTTTCTGTCGCTCCACAAAAGTTTAGCAAAATCAAAATTTACGATTTATTTTTTTCACTTTTTTCTAATTTAATTTCTGACTTCAATTTTGGTCTCAAAAAGTACAAAACATGTTTTATAGCTTAGAATTGAATTCTCTATCTGAATATCCAAACATAATTGTACATATCTCGTTCGTTCAAAAGTCCGTTCTGAAAACTCGCTGGAAATGTCCTCTTCTTGGTAATTCACACACTTTTTTCTTGGTAATGGCTGTACAATCTTGGCATAACTTGCACATGATTTAAAGATCATGAAGTTATACTCATAAAAAATACTATAGCCTCGTAGGTATTACCAGTTCATAGAAATTAATTGCGAAAGGTAAAAAACTAGTGTACTTCTTTCTCATTTTGGCATTTTTTTTGGTGATTTGACATTTTTTGTTGAATTTCTTAGTTCTGTTGTCATGTATGTGTAGAGTGATCAATACAGATCACAAATCAAGTCTCAGTTTCGAAATTGAGTTGAATTTAGAGATTTTAGAGCAAAAATGACTTAGAATATTTTTTCTTTTTAATAATTTCATCTGTCTCAAATTTGATGTGCACACAAAGTAGCTATTTTCTAAAGATAATCCATTGAATTTTTCTCAATTTATTGAATTTGAAGCAAGTTATTTACGATAATTTCCTGTTTGCAGGCTGCAGCTTACCTTGAAGACTCACTCCTTGACTACGAGATATCGGGTAATGCACCGGCATGTGGGTAAACTGTCCCCAGTGTAGCGCGCAACCAGGTGTGATTCAGCCTATTGTAAAATGATCCCTGAGCCGGGTAGGCCAGCCTAGCGTGGTCTGATCAGCCCTGTTGTCTCAAACCAAGTTGATCAAAGCTCAGAATGGCGTTTTGTCGGCCTAGAGTTCAACAACTGACAGTAATGACCAGGTAATGTCACGTTAATAAACTACTGCTCCGAGTAGGGATCTTGTTGCCCTGAGCTTAAAGAAACCTGATACCCATGAGCATTGGTGCCTGTTCTCACCTGGGCCGTGGCTAAAGGGCCCGCACCTGAGCCGTGGGTAAAGGGCTTGTGGGGTGGGGGAGACGGTCTGGATGGCCCTCGGTCGAGACCTTCTACTCTGGCGTGTGAGATAGACTCGCATGAGTCTGTCTTGCATTCAAGGGTACATTGTCATGCGTCCGATCACCATCTAAGATTTGCTGGAGGGATTGTGGCGGAGACCTTGTATTCGACCGTAGGAGAGACTTGTGTAGCTTTCTCGGAAGCTACTTGAGCCTCTCTTGCACGCAAGGGTTCAAGGTCAAGCTGTCACAACACCTCCACGTCTCTTTCACCCCTCCCTTGCGCGCTGCACTGGGTTACTGGGAGCCACAGGATCATCACAAGTCAGAACACATCAAGTCATTGTAACTCATCAGTTTATTCATTGTTCTGTACAAGTTGTATCAATAAATCATGCAATCACAACATATTTGTTTACACATCATTATTACTCTTATCTCAATCCACTCATGTTGCAATCCACATTTAACCAATCAAAACACAGCAGGCTGACTTGACCAGCTGCTTGCTTGACTGGCTGAAGTCACAGCGTTGATTGCTGCGACGGACGAACTGACCCCAACATGACCCTGAAGTCAGCGGCAAGGCGTGTCTCGTTCAGCAGGCTGAGACGAGTGCACTCATCCACGTGTGTCCAACAGCTGGAACAACCTGCAACAATAGGAAATAAATTCGTTCAAGTCTTCACATCGATTAGTTGACAGTCAAGGAGTAATTTAGGAGAAACTATTGTTGACTTTTTGTTCCCCAGTGAACTACGGTATGCTAGTATCTACGAGAGGAGGGCACAAACCAACTGAAAACTTGGGTAATTACAAAATGTCGCTGAACTTGAAAAGTCTAACGCTTCTGAAAGACATAGTTGTGTTTCTCATGGCAAATCTTGTCCTGAATAAAAACAAGTCCCTGAAATAGTTTGGTTGTATAAATATTAACCCTTTTAGTGCCAAGAGCCGATATATCGGCTCTAAATATCTTGCTTGAGAAATGCCAAGAGCCGATATATTGTCTCTTACTTCAAACTGATGTAGTTCCCAAAGTTTCTGTAAGATAGCAATAGTAGTGACATATTCAGAAAGCTGCTATTCACACGAATTTCGTGTCATGGGGAGGTCAATATTCCACCATTTTTCCACAGCCGTCTATGTTTGTTTACATTTGGCTGAAATATGACAATGTTATTCTAGTTTGTTTTCAAAATGGCGTCTTGTGGAAGACGTGATTATTTTCAAGTTGAAGAAGTGATTAGGGATTTAGTAGACGAATCAGATGAGGAAGAATAAAGTGACTTTTCGGAAGATGCATTATCCCCATCTTCAGATGAAATAGTGATGCGAGTGACAGGGGCAAAGAGAGTGATGTACTTGATAAAAATGTGGCTAGGCCCACGCCTAGACCTAGAGTAGGCCTAGTTCATGTCATGTCGTCATCTTTTGAAAGATAGTTTGTAATGATTGAAATTCCACATAAAAATGAATGAAACTCATGATTCTTACTCAAAATAGTCTGTTCTTCATCATACAATTCTTCAAAATGATGTTGAAAATTATTTGTTATCTGTACCATTGTCATTAACCCAACAAATATTTTGACAGTTGGAAAAAATAAAAATAAGTCATTTTTTTATTTATTGTCAGATCAAATATGAGATTACAGTATTCCTCATCCAAGTGCCCATCCTTCCATCACATTTCAAAAAATATTTCATGAGATTTGACCGAATGATTGGCAAGTTATGTTTTTTTTGTGATACACTGTAAATCGGTCAAAACCTACCTGGCATTGTTAGACACATTTTGGATCAAATCTGGTGGCACTAAAAGGGTTAAATATAATGGGGATGAGTGGTCAAGTGGCTAGCACACTGAACCATCATTCAAGAGGCTAGGGGTTCGATTTCCGCCACGTTCACCATCTTGACAGGGTTCTCTTGTCGTTCAGTTCAATACTGGCTGGATTAATTCCTTGACAACAGGCCACGACCGAATCCTTCCCACTATCCGAAAACACCTAATAAAATGACCTTTCAAATCATCATCCCATTACATCATTCACCGACGCCAATAGATCGTAATCATCAGTACAGTGCATCGTTGAACCCATATAAATACGAATATGACGGGGAGTTATGTTGGCTGACAACCTTTCGAGTGGGTACAATTATACCGTGGACCCCGAACAATCCATCACCTGCTCATTCCTACCCCCATATAACCTAGCTGTTGTGGGGTTGGTAAGCCAACAATAATCAGCAATCACCATGAAAAAATAACGAGAGAAAATCTATAGATTATGTTCAATTTCATCTAAAAATGGTGGAAAAATAATTCCATCACCTGCTCATTCTTACCCCCATATAACCTAGCTGTGGTGGGGTCATCAAGCCAACAATAATCAGCAATCACCATGAAAAAATAACAAGAGAAAATCTGTAGATTCTATTTGATTTTATCTAAAAATGGTGGAAAAATAATTCCATCAACTGCTCATTCCTACCCCCATATAACCTAGCTGTGGTGGGGTCGTTGAGCCAACAATAATCAGCTATCATCATGAAAAAATAACACAAGATAATATCTGTAGATTTTATTTAATTTCAACTAAAAATGGTGGAAAAATAATTCCATCACCTGCTCATTCCTACCCCCATATAACCTAGCTGTGGTGGGGTCGTCAAGCCAACAATAATCAGCAATCACCATGAAAAAATAACAAGAGAAAATCTGTAGATTCTATTCAATTTCATCTAAAAATGGTGGAAAAATAATTCCATCAACTGCTCATTCTTACCCCCACATAACCTAGCTGTGGTGGGGTCGTCAAGCCAACAATAGTCAGCCATCATGAAAAAATAACACAAGATGATATTTGTAGATTCTATTCAATTTCAACTAAAAATGGTGGAAAAATAATTTCATCACCTGCTCATTCCTACCCCCATATAACCTAGCTGTGATGAAAATGCCTATATTTCAACCCTCGGTATCTTTTGAACCACTTGAGATTAAAAAAAAAAAAATACTTCTATGATCAGGTCAAATTTTTGAGCAAGTCTGCCAATTTTTATCAAAATCTGAGTCGGTGAGTTACAATGAGTGTTGATTTCACATGGAATGATTCAACACTGACTTTGTTGGAATCACTAATAGCGAGTATCAACCACACGCTCACCTCGAGCTGCGGACGTTTCCTGAGCTAGAGTTGACGCTGAACCATTACGCCACCATCACGCTTGTTGGCGGCCGCCTGTAAACCATCACACTGTGTCAGACTTGAGCATTCCGCATCATACGCAATACTTTATTGGAATCAGTGATAATCAGTAATCAGGCCCAGATGTATCGCTCTTATGTTATACCGGTATGCATTTTTGAAAAAAAAAATCCACTTTTTCTGAATACCTACCGGTAATCAATTACAATATTATCTTTTCTAGACTACGGGTATAGGGTTACGTTTGGGGTTGTAAGATCGAGATTGTGGTGCCTCGTCCAAACGATCAGCACTACCATTCATCCATAGCCTTAATTGGGAAACAATGATTTCGTATCAAGTTTAGATGTTATCAAAAACAAAACACTAGCTCAATATTATCATTATTTTTGTATCAAACACTATTGTACTGTCTTTGTGCTCTCTTTATTAATTTGTTCTATTCATTGTTTTACATATATATAGGCCTAGGCCCTACATCATTCTGTGTCCAATAGGCAACGTTTTGAAATGCAATCTTTATTTCTTACTAATAAAGGATTTATAATGCGACTGTCAAACACTCACCAACACGTCCTGGTGGGGGCACGGTCCCATGCACTGTCGCAGGCGGCGTCAACTCGGGTGGCGGTGGAGGTAGCCAATCGAAACTTGGTTCATCCAATCCCGCGCAGATGGAAAAGTTGATCTCGGTCAATCTGTTGAAATCAGAAGATTGTAGTTTTAATCAAAGCTTCAGTTATTGAAGGGCATAATTATTCATAAATAACCTTTCAACTGCTGAGTTTTCTGACAGCAGCTGTACACCCTGTGCAGAGCTATTTTCCCTCCAAATACAATAGTTGGAACAAATGATTCCAGATTCTACATTTATGATTACCGGTATTTCTCATCGATCTTTTCAAGACACCACAGGAAAAGCATCACGGAAGAATACAAAAATGGAAGGGTGATAGAAAATCGGATGGTAAATTCATTTTTGATTCCTAGGCCTAGGTGAAGAAGTGGCATTGCTGCACAGTGAGCTTGGATATAATCTTCATCTCCACTGGTAAATACGTTAGGCCTAACATTGTTATTGATACCAAAATCGAGATAAGATCACGTTTCACCTTTTTATATTAATGTTCATGCAGCCAAGTTTTATATTAATGGTCGAACAAAGCATTTTATATCGCCGAGTCGGTCAATCAACAACCGCCATTTTTCACTCAACTTGGAATTAGTTCATTCGTTGACAGAACTTTTGTCTGAATAAACGCTAAAGCCTATGAAATAAATTGAAAGTCGACATTATTTTGAAGGAATACAAATGTTCAGCCGATAGCAAGAAAATCAAGAAAAATGCCCAAAGAAGCAAGAAAATGTCGCCTGCTACAGCATTGCTGCGAGTGAATGCTGCTCTAAGCGTGCTGATCAGTCAACTTTAATAGTTGGCGAGCATAGGCTGTTATAGGGCGTAGCCTATCTAGAGACTACTTGACAAGACTGAATGTATCTATGACAACACACTGTACTGATAAGATCTATTGGTAGGCCTATTGGTGAATGATATGATGATAAGGAAGGTCATTTTATGATGTGTTTTTGGATAGTGGGAAGGAGTCGATCGTGGCCTGTTGTTAAGGAACTCTCCCAGTATTGACCTGAACCACAGAGGGAAACCACGATAAAACAGTCAGGATGGTCAACCATGGTGGGAATAGAACCCTCTACTGAATGATGGTTCAGTGTGCTAGCAACTCCAGCACTCATCTCAGTACCAGTACCAAGAAGTTGATTAGTGCTCACTAGGTCCTATATAATACATTGTATTACCCGTCACCAGTGCCTAATACAGTTGAATAACTTGAATTGACCCAGTACCACCAGGAGGAGGAAAAGTGCGGCATGGGTGCATCAATGATGGATGGTGGCATTGATAATTGGGCCACGCTTTCCGATATTATGGGCCTAGCTCACCTCATTGCGCTTAGTATGAGTTTCCTGTTATCATCTGGATGTAGCTGTATCCTTTCTTCATTTCAAATGATATATTATTGTTTCATTATTCATAGTATATTTCGCCTTTTACACTCAAAATTTATTACAGAAGAATGAAAAATTGCATCGCAATTCAGAAGAAGCCTGGAACCAAAGAGCAGAGAGGTGAACTGACTGGTGAAGCCAAGAAGCCGATGATGTGAATTCACCGCCTTGTCGAAATCCATATCACCAGCATGACAAAAATAAAATATCAGCGCCAATATTTCAAAGACATTTATATGATAGTCATAGATATAATAGAGACAGATATAGAGATATTTATATAATTATATTACTTCGTAATGCAATATTTATACTTGATTTATGTAATGTGATGTAATATATATCTTCATTAGCAGTAAGCTATTTACATAATTAAATTCACAGTACACAAAATTCTCGAAATAAAAAGAAAATACAGTACTAATACAATTACCAGTTACTTAGGCCTATATTGTAGTTGCACATATTTACACATATTCTTCTACTAAGTACATTTATCCCAAAAATTGAGATTATTTTTCTCATATTCCTTGGGCATGATCTTTTTCTCTTTGATTAGCTCACAACATTCTCGTCTGAAACTAAGTATTTTACTTAAATTCTTCACATTATCAGGTAATCTATTATAAATTTGCATACCTTTAACAAAAATTGAGTTATCTTGTTCTTTATACACTGTTCTTATAATATTTATATTTTCCCTAGTTCTAGCTCTATAGCTATGTGTATGTTTATTTAAAACTATTTTATTACAAAGATATTGTGGCACCAACCCTTTGTTTATCTTGAAAATTAAAGTTAGACTGTTTAACACAAGGTTTTAACTGTTTATACGGTAGGCTTATCAAATATATTATCAACTGTGAGAATATATGAAGCTCTTACGCACCATCTAGCGGCCACGCGTGTACGACGGATCTCAAGAAGTAGTAGACTACTAAATCGACTGCGCGCAACGATGGCGAGTCAGTTAGGTTATAATAAACCTTTGAAAATATGAAAATATCAATATTATAATTCTCAGAATGCTGAGAAAATCGATTAAAATAACGAAAAACAATTTAATGCTATTTTGAAACGTTCGCACGTATCAGTTGCGCGCTGGTTTCATGACGTCACATTCTCTAATAGTTGCACGCGCGGCCGCCAAGATCGGGACCATCTTTTATCGCCACTTGTTTCATATATTGTTCCAGTTAATAATATATTTGTGCTTATTATACCTTTGTCAGAAAAAAATATATATACAAAGATTCCATGCAGAAAAGATGAAAAACAAATGACGAATCATCATATTATGTCTATATCTTTAAAGATGGATAATTTTTTTTCCACTTCATAAGATCCTTTTTCCAGCATATTCTCCTGAAATGGAAAATTATAATTTGCCAAGTTGAGTTTTAAGAACCATCTACAATTCCAAAGCCAATAGATCTTGAATATTATTACAGTGCATCGTCAAAACCCAATAGGCCTATAAATAAATATAGTTTCACTAAAAATGAAATATGCGGACCTACACATTTTTCGATGGATTAAAGCAAGCTCGAGTAATGAGTTAGGAAACAGTAGCTATTAATATAGAGAAATTAACTGAAATATGACGATTTTCTTCTTTTTTTCCAGATGCCGAAAAACGTCCTGACAAAAGCAAAACTTGACAGCAAGTGAATGCAAGCTCTCGTATCATGTACTAACGGAAATAATCAGAAAACTCTGTGCCGCAATCATAGAGAAGTCGATTTCAGTTAATTGAACCTTTGACCTTTGATAGAACTTAAATATGTCATGATCAAAACAGACTCGACTGCTAAACGAGCGACGGTCATTGATTAAAGGGCCGCTGGCCCTTTTTTGGCCGAGATTTACTTGCAACACAGCTGTTTCTAGGTATCTATTCAGACCCATTCAGAAAGTGAAAGTGCACTGACCTATCCCACAAGTCGTCTAGCACGAAAAAAACGAACTGAGCGCTAGCAGCGACATTTTCGCGTCTATTTCAAACAATGTGCAGAAATTTAGCACTTGCTGAAAATGTTATAAATCCAAGTAAACTTCATGATTTTTTTCTTTGTTTCATGGAATTTTGATTTGTCCAACATCATTATTACTATACCATGCTATCATGGTTCATATATACTGTACTGTATATATCTTCATTCAAGATTCTGTCCTCAGTAGGATTGTAAAAAATACAGAATGAAAATCAATTAATTAAAATATTAGAAATTAATAATAATAACATTTTAGAATGAATAACAAAATAAATATAATAGGACGAGAAACAAAATATAAGTTAATGAAATCTAAGAACGATGGTAATCGAAATGAAATGATGATATTAAGAATTAAAAAAAAAATGGAAATACCGTATTTACTCGCATATAAGTCGCATGTATATTCAGAAATTTTAGAACTCAAAACAGTGGTGCGACCAATACGCGAGTGCGACTTATACGCGCGCACAAAATCTCCAAAAATGAAAGTCAAATGCATCAATTCTCGTCACAGTCGAGCTTGCTATTTTTGCGTCATTCAATTCCATACCAAGACAAATCCCCCCTCCTCCTCTCTCCTCATCAGAATCGACAATCAAATCATCCCCAGCACCCACTCTACTAAATTTCTAGGAGATCACATCACTCCCACCTTAGACTGGTCCATTCACATCCAACATACCCTTAATAAAATCTAAAGCGGTAACTTTCTCCTCCGAAGACTCAAACCAATTGTCAACCTCCATTCCCTAAAACTTGTCTACCACGCCCACCTCCACTCCCACCTTTCGTACGCCCTCCTTTTCTGGGGCACGTCTCCTCAGGCCAAACGCATATTCGTCATACAGAAGCAATCTATCCGAATAATATCCGGCATATCTCGTCGGAAAACCTGCAAGCCTCACTTCATAAACCTCAAAATCCTAACCCTCACCTGTACCCTTATCCAGATTGCTAACCTCTTTGTCCGAAATCACCCAAACCTCTTCATCACCAACGCAGCTATCCACAACCACTCCACAAGAAACTGCAACACCATCCGCACACTAACCCACAACCGCTCACTCTTCACTCACAGCCCACTTCACCTTTGCACAGTCATCTACAACAAACTACCCTTGGGCATAACCAATTCAACTAATAATAAAACCTTTGCATCCGCCCTGAAATCCTTCCTAATTCAGAGCCTTACTACACAGTAGACGAATTCCTTTCATCTTAATCAAATTATCACACCCTTACATTTTTCGCACTACCTCTCCACCATGATGATAATTTTACTCTGGTACTTGTATGTACATATATAAATAGTTATTCATGTTATTTTAGTTATTAGTTTCTAATATTCTTAGTTAATAAGCTGACGTTTCCTACATACCGGTATGTATAATGTACAAATCTACAGAAATAAAAATGAAATGATTTATACATGCGTAGACACTACCCTCTATTAATCATCTGGCTGTTGATACGCGGACACAGTGAATGAATGACAAGCAAGCAACACATCAAGTTAATAGCTGTACTAAGTTCTTGAGCTTTTAATATAAACCCAAGATCCCGCGCTGCACACACTTACATAACGAAGATCACAAGTAGAGAAAGTTCCGGTACATAGTAGGTGGCTACTAAAGGCATAGCCATGTCCAAAAAATACAAGAGTTGCAGTTGTCCAAAAAATACAGAATTTAGCAGTTAAGGTCCTTGGTTCCAGAAACTAACTGTATAACTACCAACAGAAGTATTTCAAACTATTTAAATTTTGTCATTTCAGTACATACACTTTAGACCCGATTATATAGTATATGGCTTGAACTAAAAGTAAAACACCATTCCATTTCCTGTTTGCCTGATATCTGTCAAATGCAATGCTATATGATATCCATTCAACCCTAGTCTATTCACTAATTTATTCACTAATATATATATATATATATATATATATATATATATATATATATATATATATATATATATATATATATATATATATATATATATATATATATATATATATATATATATATATATATATTAATATAATATATTGAATGGTCAGAGATATACAAATTAAAATATAAAAATCAGATCATTTCCTTATTTATATTCAACAATGCACTGTATGATATGCAAGATTTATTGGTGTCTGTGAATGATGATGCTGATGAGAAATGAGATGAAAGGTTATTTTATTTGTTTTGGATAGTGGGAAGGAAGCAGTCGTGGCCTGTTGTTGAGGAGGTATCCCAGTATTCACTCAAATGAGGGTAACCACTATGCACCTCTGTCAGGATGGTCACCATGATCGGTATCGAACCCCAATGTCCTGAATGTTGGTACAGCATGCTACACATCCCTCACATACAGATATTTTTGATAACTGCCAACTGGTAAGAGTTTAAATTATTATTTCTAATGTTCTGAAAGTGACTGATAATAAACCTTATTAGTTATAGGCCTATATGTGGGTGACCAAACGTTCTAGTTTGTTTTTTTCGTGAAAACATTCTGGTTTTCACGGGATTGTCTTTGTTTTGAACTACCCATCCCAGTGGCCCAAAAAATGTTCTCGGGTCCATCAAATGTCTCAGTTTTATAATATTAGAAGAAACGGTAAAATTCTTCTTCTTATAATTCATGTCCATTTTGAATTTTAAAAACTGCTATTGACACTACACAAGGTATTTTGTAGAATTTCAGGGAGTTGATAACATTTTTGTTTGTTGATCCATGGCATACTGTAGGCTTTTGTTGCTTCCCTTTGCCATCCAAAGTCCAACCATTGCCGCCTTACGAACGCGATTTTTTCGTCTCATCATCTCTATGTTGTAATCAGTAACCACCTTGCAATTTAGCAGAATTTGTATAGCGTGAGCAAGTATTCAGGTCCGTATAATCATGAGGACATGAAAGTCAGTTTTCAACGATACCGGTAATTTACAAAAGGAATAGCCATACTTGAAAAGGCTGCAGTATTTGCTGAATCACTTTTGAAATATTACATTAAATTCAAAGAACTTACTTTTCATCATTTGTATGGGTAAAAAGTTGTATGGGTATTATTTTCTATATAGTTTTATCATTTTATCTGACACTTGGAAAAAAAACATAACTAGAAGACTACAAATTTTGAAAAAAAAGTCCTGTGGAGGATTCCCCCCCTCCCCCCCTGCTCCTCCTTTCCCTACCACCTACAGTTTTGCGTGGAATGATTTCGACGTTAAACTTCTTGGAATTATCTCGGATTTTCCTTTTTTGAAAATGGTCATCCTGGGTTACATGCTGTGATGAATGATGGTATAAACAGTATATTGTCGAGACATATAAAGAGACACACAGACATTACGGTATATCATGGATACAAATGGTTGAGGTAGTTTGTTTGACTCACTGCTTGTTCTTTCAAGGGCACGACAGGAGAGGAGGGTTCCAAGTGTAAACACATATGTGATGGAGATACGGACAATCTGACACACTGACTGCCCACTGTTTATTCATTCAATATCAAATTCACATTCAATATCGAAATAATCGAAAATCGATACATTGATTCCGATATCGATCGAAACCCTAATTTTGAAAAAAATAGTTACAAATATTCAATATCAAATGGCAACCCGAGTAGGCCTACATACATACAAGAAAATGTGCAATATTTACCCACAAACACAAGGTAATTATTAATCTTCAGTTAAAAAATCAAGTTACATATATAAAATATACTAGGCCCATTTCCCTAATTTCCATGAACGCAAAATCGCTTCCGGAAAGTGGAATTCATGTCGCTTTGTCAGCCGTCTTGAAAATTCAACCAATTGGTGAAGAGTGCAACATGGGTGACGAAAGTTGAGCAAATCTCAATATATTCTCAGAAGAATTGTTTCACAGACTCGGACCAATGAAAACGATGGGATAGAATTGTACACCCAGCGAGTCATCGACTTGGAACGAGCATTCTGCCGTCCAATCTCTGAAATTAGCGCTAGAATAGTGATTCAATGAATATATAGCCTACATGGTAGACGTGTAAAACATAAATAGATAAATATTAAACATAAATATTTATAATACATAAAAAGATTTTGCAGAGCGGAAAGAAATTCAAGGTGCGAAAGCGATTTCGCGGTCATGGAAACTTGGCACTAGTGCAAACACGGTAGGTAGGTAAACATGGACATTAAAAAAGAATAATACTGTTACGCCGAGACAAAACTGCAGCGAGCCATTCTGACTCTTCTGTACAGGTGAGTATAAATACACAAAAGTAGATCATCTGTGCCAAACATGAAGAAAATCCAAGGTAGAGCTTTTCTTTATCAACCTTTGACACGCGTTGAGATTCTCTAACTAGATTAAAAACTTGGTCGACAACGATGTGGATCGACAACGTTAATAATAGCTATCTCAGACAGACATTGTCAAGAAGAGAAACAGTATAACAACTCGATCATTTGCGATTTGAGTCAAGACCAAGATTGGCTAAGAACCATCTGTCTCTTCACCTCACCAAAAACCGTCTATGAACTGTCGCTCTCGCTATATACCACCCAATTCCAGTCCTCTTATCCAGCTCAACGGCAAGAGCATCTCCTCAGTTTGACCACTACTTTCCTGGGCCTCTCCTTAAGTGACACCCTCAACTGGACCCCCCACATCCAAACTACCTCTTCAAGTATCCTGAGCGGCTGTTTCATGCTCCGAAAATTGAAGCTCATTGTCAATACTTCTTCTCCCCTAACTGTCTACCACGCTCACATTTACTCTATCCTATCATATGGCCTTCTGTTCTGGGGCTCCTCTCCTGCATCTAACCGCATTTTTTCATCTTCCAGAAACGTGCTATTAGAATCATTGCTGGTCTATCACGCCGTTAATTCTGTAAACCCTTCTTCACATCACTCCGCATCCCGACTCTTTCCTACACACTTATACAAGCAGCTGTCACCTTCGCACGCCTCCATCCCAACAATTCCACCTCAACTCCTCAGTGCACTCCCACTCCACTCGATCCAACCTCGATATCTTCATTGCCCCACACAACCTCGCCCTCCTGCTCCATCCCCTACAGTCTACAACAACCACATCAAGTTGTTGCCCACGTATCCTGCTTTCAAATCTTCCCTCAAATCATTCCTCATTGACAGGGCTTTCTATTCCCTCAATGAATTCCACCCTCCTAATATTACTTTCCAAATCCCTCTCACAATCATCATTACTTCAATATTCCCTCTTACTAAAAGCTCCTTATTATCATCTTTGCCTACCTTTCATTTTCAATCCTCATTATATTTCATTAATTATTGCCATTAGTCATATGAAATTATAATGTTCCTATTACACTCTCAAAGTCATTGTTAATTTGCACTATTAACTATTATTTACTATTTTATTATTAGGGCCTAATCAAAGGTTTTGGGTGGAAGACCACTTTCAATTTAGTGACCCCGCCTATCTTGGGCAATCGTTGTATATTTATTATTATATTATATTTTATTTCATTATATCATACAAATATTGACCAAATAAAGAAAGACCATAACCCTGGATTTCCGAGAAAATTCATACGACCATCGATGACACAAGTTTTTGGCCAGTAGGAAGCCGAGATTCTGACGTTTGTGAAAGAAATTAATGGATGTTTTTAAAGAGGCCTATATAGTGGGTGAGTACCAAGTACTTACCCACCCATAAAACACGTAAACGTTACCACGTAAACCTTGGTATTATCCAAGGTTTTATTTCAGTAGTCTTTGAGTAATACACATACGGATGACTACGATTTGCTGTCTCGGTCGCTTGGACCAAGATATATCGAGCTTACATGGTGGTTTCACTCGGCTCTCAATTCTGTTCTTCTTCATTTTTTTTAGTTGCTGGATCAGTCTTACCAGTACGGATCGATAAGTAGTCGATTTGCCGATGAAAATTGTCGCTTCCAACTGACATCAAGTTACAGAATCTCAACGCTGAACAAGGTGTATCGATTTATAGCTGTCACAGAAGATATTGAGTAGGGCTGTGCGAGCAGAGCTTTTTGAGTTCGAGCGAGTTTCGAGCACTATTTTAGTTTGAGCGAGTTCGAGCACAAATTTTGAAGAAAATTCAAAAAACACATTGTAAATAAAATCATATCTTGAAATATAGCAGGAAAATCCAAAAACCGATATGACCAACCCTTGAACAATACTTCAGCAACATTTTCGTGAAAAAATTGAATAAAAAAATTTTTGTTTGAGAAGAACGAAAAATAAATTTCCTTGTTGATAATTTCGTAAAAACCAAATAATCATGTCCATTGTTGGTTTTTATTTTATTTTCATTTTTTTGCAGTTTTAGCATGATAGTTATCCAAGTGCAAAATTTGAAGTGGATAGCCTACAATCAATATTAAAAAAGATAGCCACGAAAATCATCACTTCCCAGTTAGAATTACGACAATTTTGTATTCCGTACGAGAGAAACCGGGCGAAACTACCTGATAAGTTTGGTACTGATGAGCTACTTGATCGGCTAACTTTGCCGATAGAAACACGACACGCGAGCTTTTTGCCATTGGCGCTCGGCCGTCCCGAGTGGCTTGATGACGTTTCAATCTGTCCTTGACAGAGTGTGGATGTGTTTTGGTTGAGGGGGAGGAACTGAGGAAGGGAGAAAGACGCGTGTGCGTGTCTGGTGATTACTACGACTCAACAAAACTCACTCGGAGTCAGTCAGTCCGGTGCAACTTACAGTGTGAGATGATACGCGTTGTAATCATTCAGCAAGTTTTATATGCAAAATCGAAGGGAGAAATGCAGAAACAAAACTTATTCATAAGTTTCAGACACTATATATTTATTATTTAATACAAATCTGTTGAATGATAAAAAGATGTCAAGTTTATTCTTCCACTCTCGCTCGCTCGCTCGAAAACGTTCGAGACCCGAAAGTATTTCGAGACTCGAAATTTCGATCTGGGAAAAAATCTTTTTGAGCAAGTTCGAGTCTCGATCTCGAATCAAACTCGCTCGAAAATTTCGAGTCTCGCACAGCCCTAGTATTGAGCTCAACTCTGTTACTTATACAATATAACACATATTGCACATATAGCACATATGATACAAAATTCAATTACCAAGTTGAAAAGAGTGGCACCTCTGGCAACGCAGTGGATTAATTAGAAGATAAGCTATTGATCGAGAAACATCATGATAACAGCTCAACCCTTAGAAAGGTCAACATTCAGACATTTAGTGACGACAAAGCTCAGAAACTCATGGACTTAAATTTCTGTAAAAAAATCAAAATGTGTGCCGAATTCCATCAAAATTCCAGTCGATCACCCGAAATGTTGTACAGTTTGTGGTAAGTCTCACGTGGAATGAGTCTGAATGCCTAACTATCCCACGAGACCACAGGCTCTAAGGTCAATAGAAACAGAACTAGATCTTCAGCTGACAATTGAACATGATAACATTCTACTGATAAGCAATGCCTAGCCCGCGTCTCCGTGTATCGTACACTGCCACTCAGGCTGGCCACACTCGCAAACCTTGCCCGCGGGCTTCACCTGGAAGACCGTGGCCAAGTGGAGCGTGTCATCAAATTTACAGCTCACGTGCAGATTGTGGATGAGGAACGTGAAGAACTGGTTACCCCACTTCTCCCTGAGATAAACTGACCGCGGGTCTTCTTGCAGCACGCCGCGTATTGCGGTCTCCACCTCACTACCCTGGTCCGCAGCCTCTAGCTGGGATCTCGCACTATCCCTGTCCAGAGCCTCTAGCTGGGCCCTGGCCCTGTCACTGAAGGTGACGGTTAGCTTGGACACGGGCGACTGAGTGATCCATGCAGGTACTCTGACTTGAGCAGGGGGCGGAGGATTACAGACTCCCGGGAGGGGGGCGGCCAAGGAGCGGGCCCCCTCCTCCCCGTCGGGAGCCTCTCTCTCCCCGATGTTGCTGGGAGGCCTTGGAAGTGGGGCCGACACCGGGCCGCTGACAGGAGAGTCGTTTCCTTCCTCCGCCCCCCCGTCCATGACCCGCAGGTCGTTGACTGGGAGCCAGTTGTCGTCGAGCGGCGACGTGCGGAGCGAGGGGTCGTCGTACTGAGGTATGTACGGCTTGATGTCGAGAACGGGCGTGCCGTCAACCATGTCCACACCAGAGAACAGGATGGTGGAGCCTTGAACAGAAACAGATGTTCACTCAAACTATTGAAACAAACTTCTATTGTTTAGCTGAACATTTGCAACGAACAGAATTGTCAGTCTAGCTTTTTGAAAATTGAGTTGATAAAATATATATTTTTTTTAATAACATCGAAACTTGATACAAAATCATTGTTCCCCAATTAAGGCCATGGATGAAAGATATGATCGTTTGGACGGGGCACCACAAGGACGATCTCACCACCCCATTTTGATTATTCAAAACCAATGAACTTCAGCACCAGAACTGCGCTGTCTGTGACCATAATTTTCCGTCGTAGGTAAAAGTCTTTCAGTTTCCGAAAGTCCGGAACACATTATGACCGTTTCTGTGATATATATCCGGACATTTACAGCATTGGTATTAAGAGTAAACAAAACACACGAATGTTGATATCTTCCACTTTGAACTAAATCTCTTGGGCAATTATCCCTTCTTTCCATTAACACCAGATGTAAAGTTTATCATTATACTAGGAAAACGTGTAATGTGTTTCCGCGTTGATTGATGAGCTGGAACAATATATCAAAATATTTTTGGATTGGTTATTAATTATTATTATATACATCCACCTTGTGATCCAAACTATTACGTCACTGCCCTCCTATTTCCCAATTGATTTCTATGATAGTAAAGAAGGCTTCATTTTAATCGTTTCCAATTAATTGGTGACACCTGTTGCTTGGATTTAATTGGTATCTTAATAGCTTTGAGTGATTTAAAAAGAATTGATTAAATATTTGTTCACATCGAAATGGCTGATCTGATTTGACTGAAAGTTTTGGAATAATGTGTATAATTATTATATTGAAATTCCCTGAGAATTTGAATTCTCTCGAAGGAAATATTTTTGATAAATTTTTTCTCTGGATTATTCTTATGAAATTTTCGAAAACTTTGAAATAAGTTTTCTCAGAAGTGGTTCAACCGATTGCGCCTCAAAACTATACTGTATCGAACTAGATAAGGACACTTGTGTATGCCAAGTTTCAACTGATTTTGAATTTTCTTTGACCTGTGGAGCGCAAAAAAAAAGAGCACTTTTTTTAAAGTACCGGTACGGTGAAATTGAGTCTTCGCTTCGCTCATCCAACAAAATGGACACACAAAAAATGAGTGATAAATGATAGGTCTATAATGTTATAATTAGGCCTATCACTCTACTAATTAAAGGTCGTGGCCAATTAGTACTTCATCCAAGCATTTGCTTCGAGGACTGTGGGAAACCACGAAAATCCAAGTCAGGATGGAAAAAATAAAATATAAGGAACGTTTTCAGAATTTGTTCCGAGTGTAAACATACCATACTAGTAATAAATCAAAAAGGAAATATAGTAAACTCTCTTCAACTTGAAATTCATTGGTCCCAAATTACCTTCATACGTACGGTATTCAACAATGAGCTTATGGTTTAAAATTTTATAGAGACCAGAACTATTGTAAGAATTACAGCAAAACTTGAGTTATCAGAGTCTGAATTAATGAGGCTTTACTGTATTGGTGAAAGCATTACTTAAATAAATACAGGGGTATTTCAGCTCAACAAATTCATAGCTTACGTTATTCAGTAAACACCACACACTTGTTGCATTGATGGATGAGCCCTGTGATTGGTACATCGATTGTTTTAATGATACATTTTCATCGGACACATATAGTACAAAAATATAGACCATTTTTAACCAAAGTCTACCGCTAGGTTCCCATGAAGATTTTTTCACGTCCCGTCCGTCAAAACTTCAGCCGACGGCAACTTTCAACCAATCACGCGCAAGAGAATGCATCGGAGGACGGGAACGATTTTTCCCCGTCCAAGTAGAGCCAATTCTAACTTTCTTTTGACGGACAGCACGGTACGGGACGATTTGCGGATGTCGTGTAGAGTACCAACAATTGAATGCAGGATCGCATCATCTCATTTCTGTTTTATTTCAATATTACTGTCATAATTGCGAGCAAAATCACACGCTGCTTTATATTCTGAGGTTATATAAACAATTATTCATTTCTAATGATTAGTTTTGATCCCAAAATGTTCATCGACACAGTTAGACAATATGCCTGCCTAAGGAAGTGTCATGTTGAATCGTTGATTTCGATGGTTGTCTTTGAAAAGTTCTAGTTTTTGCTGATAGAACGCATTACCTTATGTGGCGGGAAAAAACGGTATGGGAATGTGATCTATTTTATACCGACGATGCCGTCCGAAGTTTTGACGGACGTCGCGTGAAAAAATCTTCATGGGAACCTAGCTCAACAGCCTATCAAAGCCTTGCAGTCTAGTGCCAGCAGCAGAACTATCTCTCTTGGTTCTGACCTTGAATGCTGTCGATGGCCACGAGAGAGAGTCCGATGGCAGACGGTCTGTGTGGAGACCGAGTCCCGAACACTCCCGTACGAGCGCCGTTTAACCGCGGTGGGGACACCTTTGCTCGGACGTGAGTAGAATCGTTCTTGTGGAAGTGGAAGAGGATCCTAAAGAAACAAAATTGAAGTTTGTTTACTGTTTATGATCACTGTCTAAATAATAGCACTAGTGCTTAGGGAATTTTTCAGTAGAACCACTTTATTAAGTTTCTCGTTACTACATTTTTTCACCTTGGTGAGTTTTATTTTCTAATCCCATTCATATACTCCTAGATGTTGAATAGTTTCTTTAGTAAGTCTTTCACTTTGGTAAGTTTTTTTTGTCTTGTCCCCTGAAAAACGTACTGAAGAGGTTCCACTGTACAGTAATATGTAGAAAACTGTCAAGACTTTTCGATGACAATAACCATTGCAATAAAAGTAGAAATAAGCGATGCACGTGGAAACTACCACAAACTAGTTGGGCTTGATTTTATGGTCTATTCATCAAGTTAATCAATTAGGCCTATTAAGTTCATAATATCAATCAATGATTCAAGTTGTAATCAGTTTGGATAATGGATACTGATATTAAGTTACATCACAGACCATACAGTAACACTGGTAATGAAATGAGTAAGTGCAAGCATTTGTCACAAGGCAACAGGCATCAGCTAGCAGCATAACTCTAGCAGCATTAGTTTTAAAAATACAGTAAACCTACCAGTAGCCTATCAATTTGATTTTGATTTCACTTTGTTTCTAAAAAAGTATGTTTACACACTTTATGATAGGTTTACACCAATACAGTTTTTTATTGGGTTTTTGAATGCCTGCCAGCCATTAGTTAAGGTCTACTGTAGTTGTGCCTACTGCTAGTTCTTGTTGGCACCAACGGAAGAAATGGTAGATTTCAAATGGTATTTCCACATTTGAATAGCAATTCTGAGTTGCAAGTTTATTCAAGATTAATTAGTATTAATTTATTATAGACCTATTATTGTAAAAATGATATAGGGAAATATAAACTTTTTCTCATAAATGAATATGTATTTTTTGTTTTCTGAAAAACTGAGGACCAGACTCTAATATACCAGTAGGCCTACTGAATGTTTACTACAAAAAAAGAAATGTAGGTGTAGCCTATACCATATTCAGTAACAAAAACAATGTTATTAAATGTGCCTATAGATAATGTTTGAGATTATAAATTCAAGTTTGTCAAAAGAATCTTAGGCCCAAAACATGAAACAAAAACAGTAAGAGCGTAAAAAACTTTCTCATATTTTCTTCATATACGGTATATATATGCATACCGGTACTTTCTCATTATTTCTCATCACTTGTTTCTTTTACACTTTAGGCCTATCATCATCCATCACTCATGTCTCTCATATTATCGATCACAAATTGATATTCTTCAAATCCAAAAATGGAAGAATTTATTTGTTACACTGTGGGCCTACTCTAATTAGGCCTATCTGCAATAGACAATTTCACGAAATTGAATAGTATTTCCTAAATAGTGTATTAAATGAATTCTAATCTTTCCGTGACACCCTACCACATGTGTGAGAACCCCTCAAGTCCTTCGAGAGCATGTTCTGGATTGGTGAAGACAGAGTTGGAGAGAGTGAGCTTGCCCCGGCTACCGATGCACACCCCCGGTTGCCGGGGCGTGGCCTTCTTCTCAGGGAACCACGTGGATACGGAGCCGATAGGAGAGAATGAGACCCCATCAGGCGGCGGACAGCTCACGCCTACGCCTGAAGACACGTGTGACTGTCCGGGACCTCTACTGGCGGAACACAAGCACTCGCAACGATGACTAACATCGAGTGCACTGTGAATTTTCTCCACTTCTTGTTGATGTGTCTTAGCAAGACCTCGAATTTGTTGCCTAGGTGAAAAAAATCCGGGTTAAAATAATTGTAAGATGAATCAAAATATTACGACATGTGTCTCGGCCTATAACCATGAAATAACGTTGCTATGGGACTATTTTGAGTTTTAATAGAGATAGATAAATGTTTACGCCTATAGATATGACAAATTCATACACCGGTATAAAATAATGAGAATATATCGTCGGTTTGGAGTTGAAAATGATTATATACAAAATGATCGAAATGAGATGGAACCAATTTAAGATTGATGATATGGGAATAGAATGAAGGAAACACAATTGTTTTGAAATACAAATTTGTATTCTGCATTCATATGTTTACTACACATGTACAAACATTACACATGTACTGAAATGATGATCAAAATTATGTTAGAACACTTTAATTGTTGGTGTGACTGTCTCTTTAGATGAAATGTCTCAAAATGTGGACTTATGCAATTTTAGTGTTATGTAACATTATTAACTCAGGCAAATGTACTATTTGAATATAAAAGATATATTTTCTGTCAAGAAATTCTTGTTTCACTTCCATTGATCGTTCATTTACTAATGTGATGAATAATTGGAAATCAGAAGAATCATCTGAACCATTATCAACGTGTAATGTGTTTTCGATCTCAGATGCTGCAAGACTTTTGCAAAACTCGGGTTCTGGCAAAACGTTAACCTCAACCTCAAAATATTGATTGCAATAATTATTGTACATTTCAGTTGTTGAAATGTCATAAAATACTTGTTACGTTTTTAATGTGTAGGCCTACGGTATTTGTTACTATCAAATGTCAATCCTTACATATGTAGTCATTGGATGAGCGAAGCGAAGACTCAATTTCACCATACCCGAAAAAAAAGTAGGCTACTTATTTTTTTTTTTTTTTTTTTTTCGCGCTCCACAGGTTAGAGGAAAATTCAAAATCAGTTGAAACTTGGCACACACAAGTATCATTATCTAATTCGATACTATATAGTTTTGAGGCGCGATCGGTTGAACCACTTCTGAGAAAACTAATTTCAAAGTTTTCAAAAATCTCATAAGAATAACCCAGAGAAAAAAATTCAGGAAAAATATTTCATCCAAGAGAATTCAAATTCTCAGGGAATTTTATACACATTATTCCGAACTTACACTCAAATCGGATCAGACGTTTTGATGTAAAAAAATATATAATGTAATTTTTATGAATCATTCAAAGCTATCAAGATACCTATTAAATCCAAGCTACAGGTGACACCACTTAGTTGTAAACGATTGAAACAAAGCCTTCTTTATCATCATAGAAATTAATAATGAAAAATAAGATGGCAGTGATGTAAGGGTTTGGATCTCAAGGTGTATATATATATAATACGAAGTGCCTATTCCCACGCCCCGACCCACACCCGGGTTGTGGGAATAGCCGGCCCGGTCTATTCCCACGCCCCGACCCACAACCCGGGTTGTGTGAAAAGCCGGCCCGCGCGGGGCCTTCTATTCGCACAACCAGCGGTCCGCACGAAACGGTTCTGGGCAATAGCAGACTCACTAGGGCTGGCTATTCCCAGGAACGAACTCACAACGCACACACCGCGGCAGCACGTAGTTTATATGATCGTTGTCAGAGGGCTCTGGGCTCAGTAGGAGGAGATTGTATTGTGCTGAAGCGGAAACGGGCGGGAAACAGGAATGGACTGGCGTAGTTGCCATTGATACAAATCACTGAGTAGGCCTACATAAATATGAAACAACACTCAAAACACGCGGGTTACACATTTGAAATCGTGTTGACACAGTCAAATGGCATATTTATCAACCTCACTGCAATTAAAGACGGTGGCCAAGATGGATTATATTCCTCAACTGCCTTCTTCCGCTGCCAGGCCCCTCTGTGGGTATCAAAATAAACTACGTGAGAGCATTTGGTGTGCCCGTTCTTGCGAATAGTGATGGCCGTGTTGGTCAGCTATTCACAAGAACCACACAACCGGTTGTGGGAATAGAGATTACACTTCCTGCCGGCACGAAAGGTTCGTGGGAATAGTGTATGTGCGTCTTGCCGGCACGAATGGGTTGTGGGAATAGTATTTGTTAATCTTGCCAGCACGAACGGTTCTTGGGAATAGTAGTTCAGGTTGCTGGAGGCACAACCCGCACGAACGTTCGTGGGAATAGGGTCGGCCTATATAATAACCAATCCAAAGATAAGTTGATAATGTTCCAGCTCATCCATCAACGCGGCAACACATAACGCGTTTGCCTAGTTACTTGCCACAGAGAACATAGACCTACTAAACATCCATCACATTACTGGACTTGAGCACTTTCAGTTTCAAGAAAGATTAGTCACTGTGAGAGCATGTACGTGCCATAACATATCTATGTTGACGTCTCCGATATCAGTGTATGATCTATGTATGACAGAATAAAAATTATATGGATACTAGTTGCAAACATAGCTCTGTTGAACAATCTACCGTAAGCGTCCCTCATAACAAAGCTACGTTCCACAAGCAACAGCCATTCACCATCAATCTTAGGCCTAGTTACACTCCCTGTGAAAATACGAAAACAGACATCGGCATCTACACTGGGCCATTGATTTTGTACAAATTCAGTGACTGGGCCTATGGGGCTCAGTTGTAGGCCTATTCTGGGATAACTAGAAATATAGTCTCGACCAAACCTTTCGGTAACCAATCGTTTCTTCTAGCCTAACCCTACCGATGAATACTGTTTTCATAACAACCCCACCAACAGTTAGATTATACGGGGGTACGAATGAGCAGGTGATAATGAAACTATAAAGAGATGATTATTGAAACGATGCGTACAAAAACCCATGCCCTGTGCAAGACTCGACCCCACGCCCAATGGTGACTTCGGTTTGTAGAGCGGTGGTTCAGCCAAATGGGCTAATTGGCCAGATTCAATGGTTTAGCCATTTGTTTACTCAATGGTTTAGCCATTGATTTTGTAAGGTTCACTACAACTTCAAACACTACAAATTCAATGGTTTAGCTATGGAGGGAGGCAACCTAACCATACAATCACTAGTAGGCCTAGACCTAGGCATAAAAACCCAAAAACATTGAACACATATATAAGGCCTACATATAACACTATTAAAAGGTGGGTTACAGACACGGCATATTTGCCCATTAAATTACATTTCATTACCTTAAATTATGAATTTCATTTCTAGCAATAAGGAGTTGTTTGCGCAAAAGGAGGCCCAAGTCTTCTGCTTCATTTTCTGCAGTGCCGGGGTTGATTGTCCCAGAGCTGGATTCCATTTAATACTGTACAATAATGACCAATGATAATGACAATGAATAGGCTAGCAGAAAATTGTATGGATTATTAGGGCCTATTTGACTTGGCACATAACAACAATGTGAAATACGTAGAGTATTGGTGAATGGGTCTAGGCCTATTACTGTCAGTGTCAAACACCCGACATGGCAGTAGGAACGTGACTGCAGGCAAAGATAGTGGCACAAGGGGATTGTCTAGCGTCACGTATATGCACGGCCATATGGGTATGGAGTTGTCTATAATAGCGCGTAATTGAAATTGAATTGACCATACTAGCCTTCTACTATTCATAATCTTTTACTGCTACAGTCTCTATTTACTTTATTATCATTTCACATATACTTGTTTTTCAGAATAGGCCTATATAGTATAGTACATAGAATATATATATATATATATAGAATGGGTCTATATAATAGAATATATATATATATATACATATATATATATATATATATATATATATATATATATATATATATATAGAGAGAGAGAGAGAGAGAGAATATATTATATTCTATGTCTATAGAATATATAGTATATAGAATCTTAGAATATATAGTGGGCTATAATTTATTAGCACCAAGATCATTTATTAGGATCAGTCTCTGGGCCTCTGTTTTCAATCATATATAGATGATTTAAGAAATATTCTTATTTTTTGTGCAGATGATGCTATTTTTAATTTGTAATACAGATGGATGTAGCTACATAATAGCAACATATATACATACAGGATATAGCAACATAATAAAATGATATAAGATTTGTAGAATTACTTCACTTTGGATAAAATGAAAATGGATTCTTCAAAAACCAATGCAATGCTCTTCTAAAGAACTTACGTATAAGTATGAAACTAGTTTAGATAAGATAGAGCTCCAAATAGGCAGTTGAAGTTGAAATAGTTGAAGAAATAAAATATTCAGGAGTAGGCCTACTGGTAATTATAAATGTAAGCTCAATTTTAAGAGTAACGAAAATTATGTTTTGAAGTTGAAAAGAGATTGTTGTATGTACAATAATAAATACAAAAGAGTTACTGCAAAATCCCAATGAGAAGATGCATTTTTTGGACTTGCTTGAAGACCAATTTAATTATTTAAATATTAGGCCTACTGGTACTTACATAACATTTAAGCTTTGTTTAAACATTTTATTGTGAACATTTATTTGTTATTGTATATTTTGCATTATTCAATGCTATGGAATTTTTTGTAACTATATGTAGGTCAAAAATAGCATTTACAGTAATGCTAATTAATATCTACTACTACGTATTACACAAATATAGCACATATATAGATACCTTGTAGAAAGACGAAGGTTGTTTTGGAAGGGGGCGGGGGGGGGGGGGGTAGTTTGAAATGGAGAATTCCATAGAAGAATAAGTTTTGTGCATTAGCTCCTTGTTGCGAAGCTGGCAAACTGGGGGGGCAAGAGAAGGAGGCCCCCTTCTGGCCCACAGGGAAGTTTTTGAAATCATCCATTTTCAGTGTAATTGAGGGGCTAGGGACACACGACAGAAAAATCTAGTTTTCAAGTTTTTACATTCCAATTGGAATATGATTCTCCTGGGTGTCCTCTTTTCACAGGCAGCAGTCGTCTGGGCGGGGCTTGAACAAATCGCTCAGTGCACACAAAGCGATGACAGTGACACAGAAAACACGATTTAAAATTAAGCAAAAATCTGCTCCAATCTCGAGGATAAAAGGAAACAACCAAAACCATTGACCCAAAAAAAGGAATCGAACCTGGCCCTCTCGCTTCCCAGACAAATGCACTATCCATTACGCTATGCAGTGAGCTCTCAAAATGGTTGGTTTTATTGAAATCAAATCAGGGACTTGAAAGTGAAATGTTTTTAAATTTTTATTCAACTTTCACTTCCAAATTGAGTTTATAAAAATTGCAATTTCCATTTTATTTCTCGATGCAATTATTTCGATTTTACTTCTCGACC
Organism: Brachyptera risi; assembly: GCA_964007535.1. Taxonomy (NCBI): domain Eukaryota; kingdom Metazoa; phylum Arthropoda; class Insecta; order Plecoptera; family Taeniopterygidae; genus Brachyptera; species Brachyptera risi. Next base: position 20,363,193 of record OZ023326.1, read on the forward strand.
CGATAATTTCGATTTTAAATTCTATCAAAATAATTTTGTTTTCATCGAACCATGTACGATGAAAGCGTTCACCATGCTTATTTATGCCTTGAGAAGTGAGTCACAACCAATCTTTGCAATAGTAAATATCAGTTGAGAAGGTAGTAACAATATGGCTGTCTCCTCCCTAGGTTTACCTAGATTTTATCTGTAGTTGCAAATCAAGTACCGCTCCTTCCTTTGTTTGGTATGGTATGACAATTATTGCTATTTTATACGAAATCAAGTAAAAAAAGGTATTGTATTGAATTTGTTATCACATCTGCAATTCAAGTTGAAACAAATGAAAGCTGAAAATAAATCTCCATCATGGACATTGTGGAATCTACAACGTTCAATTAAGCTGATAATATTGGACATCACAAGCCACAACTAGCTGTTCTGTAGTGTTGAGCTTTCGGATGATCATTGATCAGAATTTTGAATAAAATTTCTGATTTCGATTCCAGTTTTAATTACCGTAATAGTGAATAAAAATATCGATATTGATTTCAGTTCTACTCATTCTTAGAATCCTATAAGTCTGATCAAACTTGCAATTTAATATTTCAGAAATGATTTTTTTCAGTCAAGTGTAAACAACTCATCTTAGAATTCACAATAGACAGTCGAATAATTTAATACAGTATTCTTTATTGGCTGTTACATTACTCCAGTGAGACGTGAAGGTGACAGTATATCTACATAGTACATACTTAGTTGCTACATCATTTACATACAATATTACCAAGAAACAGGATAAAATGGCATTCGGTTATCTATCTTCTAGACACGTATACTCGATGAGAAAACATGGCGATAAGAACCAACTGTTACAACTTATTGCATGGTTACTTACACCTGTTGAAGAAGAGTTAGAAATCTTACAAAAATACGTTTCCTTTTGGAAATGGAAAGACATTCACAGTAGGCCTTTATAGCGAAATAGGACTCGTTTAAACGGTGACCAATGTTTGCAATGGTTATCACTTATCAGTGATTCCGTCAACATGCTCTTAAATCTACAACAATACTGGCTCAAAATCAACAACGAAATTCAAAGGTCAGGGCCCGTACCGTGACTGCCACTTCTGATAGCGTCCTAGACCTAGCCACCTCAAACAGACTGGAACTTTGATTGGTTACTCTTCACTAAAAGAGCTATATACTGAAGTAACATTTCTAGTCGTCATTTATTCAAATTTTTGTCAGCAAAAATCCTAGCCCTGCTTACGAGGACTACGAAATATGTCAACTTTTGCAGTCCAAGAGACCGTGACTGTTATCATATTTTGTAGCCATAGAGGCTAGCTCCAGTCTAAGAACTTGGTTCTAGCCCTAGGACGTTATTTCAAGTCTCAGTCGCCTAAGGGCTCTGTTAACACACTATCACAAGTAAATACACTACAGGTAAAAACGACATGATTATTAACTGCACAACTTATAAAAGTGATTTGATGCTAATACTCAGTATTTAATATTGTCACAATGATTGAGAGAAATTTCACACTTGTTTGAACTTTTCAATGGAAGGTCTCCTCACCAGGAAGACAATAGGCCTACTCAATATTAAATAGACAGTGATTATCAATTAATAAGTAATACGATATTGTTTAAGTACAAAGTAATGAAAGGCAATAATACTATTGTACTTCACATAATGCAAGTCAAATTGGACAAGATTCAAAACTTTGTGTGTCAGTCAGTAGCAAATCAAGTAAAAAATAGTCCACAAGTATGGAATGATAAATATTAAATAGGGTGGGTAATCAACTAATTTTAATACAAATATATTCATTACATCTGTACATTAGTGTTCAGCATCTGACGAACAGCTTTCGTCTGATCATAAGTGAGAACTGTGTGGGGCGCACAGCACACTTGGACTCGGCATTACAAGGTTAGACAGATATACAGGTGGCCACGGTTGAAGGTCATGTACCAACCAAATGAAAAAACTTCGGTAATTACATCATCTCGGTGTTACTTCAAGGATATGACGGTCTTGAAAGATGCAGTTGCGTTTTTTAATAGTAAACCTCGTTACGAAACCGCATAATATCTAAAAACTATCACACATATACAAATAGTGGTGACATTTGTGTTTGTTATGTTGGTAGACAACCTTCTTCTTTCGTGGATACAAGTATAACTTGGCCAGTAAATGAACAAAATTACAGTTAAGACACGTTACTAGTAAAATGATTCAGTTTGAGTTTTACTTTATACACATTACCAATACTGAACCGCACCAATAAGGCCTGTGGAAATAACATGTTTAAAATACAATATAGTACAATAATATATATTTATACAGTAGTACGTACATCAAGATGCAGTCTAATTTCAGTCAGATAAAATGTCTCAAGAGTTTAACAACGTTTTAACAATTTAAACACCAACAGAACATCAACACGTGATCGCACGCAACACGTCACGCTATTCGTGAGCAGCTGTCTCGGGAGAACAAAAGCTTCCGATCACAACGAGCCGAGTACGGTGAAACATTCGACCCACAACTAGAAGGGGGGGTCGGCAATGGCAAGCAACAGACGACTGGCAGACATAAGAGGTCTGCTGCAAGGACTGGCAGACACTACAGAGGTCTGCTGCAAAGATTGGCAGACACTAGAGGTCTGCTGCAAACAACATCCAATACAAGCTACGAAACTACTGTACTCAATTGACCACTAGTGATAGGCGTGGCTAATTGCCAGGGCCACCTTGATCTATACTTCATGTGGGAATTTAGAGATACTCTGATAGGTAAATGTGCAATTTCCCACATAACAAAACCCATTTGATTGGATGTTCTGTTTTGTGAAGTTTATGGGCGGGTCAATCACTAGTCGTCAATTACGTCTCATTTCAAATATCACTCAACGCAAACAGTTATATGTGCCAAAACTGATCTTGTCAAAATAACTTTTCAGCATCATCTTTATGAAGATACAGATTCAGCTGTAAATACCTGCAATAGAAATACAATGAAACCTCTATGCACAGTTTTCCCGTTTCTTTAATTCCTTTTGTCCCACTCCTCCCTCTTCTATAAGAAATGTTAAATTTTCCTCCATGGATGATTCATTTTACATGTCATCTTTAGAAATGATGGTGAGGTTTCACTGTTCATTCAGAGAGAAATTACTTGTTCAGTGGCACACATATTATAAATGATAATAATAGAAATAAATACTAGATTGCGCTGAATATGCTTGCCCCCTAAATAAATAACAACTAGAAAAATGTCAAGTGAGCATTCTTATTTCTTGTATTATTTTAAATGGCTTGAATAATACATAGAAAAAGTCAACATCTTTACATAATGTTACGTGAATAAGGTCTACTCTGAAACGCTTGGGAGGATCCACCTTGCAAGCGCGGTCCACCAATTTCAGTTTACATAGCAACAAGATGAACTTGGGAACTTATCGAGTACCGAAAAACCTACTACCAAACGAACGGTTCATCCGTTAAATCTACAGAATGAAGGCAAACAAATCAATGTCCACTACTTGAAATGTGGGACTTTTTCAAGCTCTTCTACTAAAAACATTAGTAACGTTGACTTTCCTTGTTAGTACGAATGATTCAAGTGCAAATGGAACAGAGAACAGTCGAACATGTAGACCCTATGTTGTACTTGCTGACCCCTGCTCTCTAGTTATGCCCAACGTTTTACGCAATATTCGAAGTGAGAAACCACAGTCTATATAAACACCATTTAATAATGCTAGGAGATTCTATTTCTTATTCAGCTGTCCAACTAGTATTACACTGCTATCGAGTGTGTCTTGATGGGCCTACTTTAAATCTGATTAAGACTGGAAAATACCGATTCTAACTGAATTTGAATGCTGCACCTCATCTTCAGTTCCTTTATACATGTCATGTTTCATTTGATAAACTATACCCAATGTTTGTACCTCTCGCGTTAATATAGATCATTTAACGGGCTGTTGTACCAACTAATAATCAGTCAATTGAGTGAATTAACCAATGGTTAATCAACTGTTGGCTTGTCATCTTGCTTGGCTATTTTTCTGACTAATCAGTAGATTAGCCTAATGGTATCGTTTACTATTCAAATCCAGAACTTCAGTGAATTAGCCAATAAGCTTGTCATCACCCATGTTTATCAATTTTATTTTTGTATCTCGACTAATAATCAAATAAATAATAGTCAACTAGTTAGTAGCTCGTACAACCGGCCATTACTGCAGTTTAGTCTTTAGTGTGAAATAAGAGTTACAACAAGGGCAAGCTGAAGGATGCCGCGACCACAACACGTAGATACCCGAAGACCGTGTCAGAAGAAGATGATCTCCTCGTCCGAAGCTTGAGTCGCCGCCGACTCCGGACTCGTTACGCGAAATCTCTCTGGCAGCTTGGGGTAAGTGTGCGTCCGTCCAGCCTTGTTGCCCGTGGGCATCGGGCCCCCGAGGTTCTGCATGGTGGCCGGGCTACTGCCCGTGCGGGCGTGGCTGGGGCCAGGCGGACTGAAGCTCCCGGACCCGAGCCGCCGGTAGCCGGAGCCCGGCTGACTCGTCCTGCGGCCGCCGTCTGCCGTCATCTGGCTCAGTTTCAGAGGCAGCATCTGCTGGACCCCAGCGGGAGCTGGCGGCGGAGGGCTAGCGGTGCCCATAGCGCCGGTGCTAGCTCCCAGCTTGCCAGCCAGCTTGAGGGGAAGCTGCTGTTTGACCTGCATGCTCGGCGGGACTTTCTGCTGGTTGCTCGCGCTGATCAGGTTAAGGGGCAGCGACGACTTGGACGTCGTGCTCTTCCACTTGGCGTCCGGCTTGCGGGTGGGCGGGGTGAGGGGGTCGGCAGGGGGCTCCTCCCCTGAGGGAAGGGTCTCCATGGAGGCAGGCATGCTGGGGCTAATCAGCAAGCCCTGGCTGCTCAGAAGCTCCATCTTCCGGAACAGCTGTTCCCGCTGTTGAGCGATGTCGTGCTGGTCGGCTCGCACTTGGTCCTGGACAAAGAACATGTATTCATGTATTGTACACGCTTGACACATGCCTCATAGTACGAGCAATCCAATACATACATAGCCGTGCTGATAATCAGGCCAATAATGCTGAACACAACTAATCACGCAGACCTGACTTATTACATTTATTATTTATTACATTGGATTTAATTATGCTTTCAGAACCACAATACAGTATCTTTATTTGCTTCATTTTTACAGATCTGCTTCCACTTCCAATTAATATTCATGTTTATATTCATATTCATTTAACCCAATCTATCAATCATATGTATGTGTACTGTAAATTATGTATCTATGTGTGATGGACAATGTAAAAATGAAAACTGTTCATTAATTTATTAATGTATAGAATAAAATGATTTTGAAATTTGAATTTTGACTGGTTCAGTGTGGACATATTGGGCCTAGTTTTGATGAGGACAAAAACGGCTATGATATGCTGATGAATAACTCAATATTCTGTGACAGCTCAAGGTAAACATAGGCCTACTGTTATTTACATTAAGAATGTGACAGATAATAATAAAATAGATTCATGAATCACGAGCAAAATGCAGTGAGGGTTGCGTTTGCCGGTTTGAGATGGTGACTTCACTGAACTTTGAAACACGTTCCCTTTCCCGAGTACTTTTCTCAGAACCAAAGACCGCTGCTCTATCTAGTGCTGTTTTGTAGAAACGGCTGACAGGCTGATAAATTAGATGACAGCTGTTATTAGCTGAGCGGACGTGAAGGTAAAGTTAGTTCCTTTCATCACTACTACACTACGCACAATCTTTAATTTTGAAGATGTGGCCTGTGAATTGTTACACATTTTCAACATGGGAGGGATAGGAAGTGAAGTCACCATCTAAAACCGGCAAACACAACCCTAAATGCATCTTGAACATGAGTAATTATTAGGGTTCTGTTCGATGTTAATTTCATGATCAATAATAATTGACTTCACATAGATTATCAAAGAGAAAAACATCGATATTTCTCATCAATATGATTGGTAAGTTTTATACCTTGATCCTATGTATCAGCTCCTCTTAAAATAATTTCATTAGCAGGCTCAAGGTTTTTACTTTGATAAGTTTTTTCAGTCTAGTCCCCAGACAAATGTACTGATGAGGTTCCACTGAATCATCTATTAGTCTCACCTGCAAAGCTTTCAGCTGTATCTTCTTCTCCTCTATCTCTCTCTCCTCGTTGTCCTTGTCTCTCTGCCAGGCCTCTTTCTCGTGGGTCAGCCGGTCCTGAAGGTTGCGCAACTCTTCCAGCTGCTGGTTGTGCCTGTAAACGGGACGGCCGCCTCGTCCCTCGTCTTCCGTCAGCTGGGACTTGCACGCAGAGAACTGGGCCTGCAGGCTGCACACAGAACATGATACAAACAATGCACATTCACTCTGTAAACTTGGGATAATCCGTCTAATCCAAAGGGACTGAAACATGATGACAGACGTGTTGTTCCAAGACGAGAATCGTTCAGCATTCATCTCACTGGTCAACCCTTAGTATGTAACACTACTAAATGGTGTATTATTTCCATATATTGTTTGCCATTGAAAAGCCATTGATGAACTGACAGCAGAGAACCCACGATAGTGATGCACAACCTTTTTGTCAGAAGGGCCATTTTATCCATTTTGAACTTGTTCGCGGGCTGCAGTGTTGGGCAATGAACTTTTAAAATGAATGCGTTCGTTTTTTTCGATTTTTTTGATGAGCGCGTTACTTTCATGCACCAGTAACGTGTACTTTATAAACGTTCGATTTTTCCGCGATCTTTCAAGGTGTAGAACGTTCGTTTGAAAGTTCATATTTTTTGGTTGGTACTTGCACATGATAGTATTGCACTTCGTTTGTTTCCGGGCCGAGTGCCGATCTATTGGCCGAATGTACGTCTTGATGTGGTGATTCCCCGGCTCGGGGACGTTTTGTCACGTGCACCGAAACCTGCCCTAGCTTGCTTTGTGTCTTACAAGTTACAATGTGTAGATAATAGACCGTGCTTGCTGTGTTCTTGAAGTCGCTGCAGTTTACGTATTCATAGGGAATTAAAAGTACATACTATTTCTTTAAACTATATACGTTTCCTATTATCGTATTTTTTTTACTAGAAACTGGATGTCAAATTATTAAAATATAGTACAAGGCGTAGTGCTTATTCATATCAACTATCAAGGTCCTATTTAACAACCAATCATTTTGAAATTTGCCAAAAAATGCCTTTCTATTATTGTTACCTGTTTTATACATTATTATTGAATGTTCTTTTATTGTAGGTATGCCTACATATCATTAATAAAATATACCCAAAAATAAAAATACGGTAATATTTTTCCTCTTTTTTTTCGAACTTTAAAACGAACTTTTGTTTTTTTTCAACTTGAACTTGAACTTTTACCCTCAAGCCAAAAATTCAAACTTGAACTTTTAAAAATATCGTTTTATTTGTAACGAAATTAAATTTTAAAAAGATCCTTTAAAAGTGAACTTCCCCAACACTGGCAGGCTGCACAGGTTACATGTCCAGGAAAATTAAATACATTCTCTCTTGAGGCTGATGCAAAGTATTGAAAAGTATAAAAATGGGTATGGTCTGTCGACAGCCTGTCAGCGGCCATCAAGTGGTTAATAAAGTAAATGATACTGAAAGTGACTGATCTGAGCAACAGATGCTGCCGTACCTCTGGATGGAGGTCATCTGCTGCGAGATGATAGAGATGAGCTTGTAGACGTAGTGAGTCAGCTGCACGGCCGCCAGCTGTTGCTCGTGGCCCGGCATGAGCAGGGCAGGCGACTCGCACCCGGGGTCGCAGAGGTTCGAAGCCAGGACCCCAGGGGGGATGGTGGCCAGCACGGCATTCCGCCACGGCAGGGGGTCTACGCCTGGCCGCGACAGGCCCTTATTGCACTCGAGCACTTCTGGTACGGCACTCGATCTCTCTTCGCAATCTCTTGGAAGCTTCTTAATGGCGCCTGAAACGAAAATGTATTCTTTACAATCAATTGTTTAATTGTATTTTACAGAAGAAATGTCAGATATCTAGTCTTGACACCATCCTAAGATGTGGTTTAGACTTTAGAGTAGGTCTTTCATAAGGTGAGAGGGGAGGGGAGGGGAGCAAGAGTATGCCTAGAGACTTGTATAATAGCAATTGTTATAAAAGCGATGAAATCAAAATTTTAGATTTCAAAAACGAAACTATATGATTTATAAAACCACAAAATCTGAGCCCTATCAATAGGTCTACTAATGTCCAAGTCGATCTCCCATTGCAAAGTCTTTTGCCAAGTTACCGTACCTCCTTTAGTTCCTGGAGCTTGAGTCTGGTCTTTGTTGGCGTTGTCGAAGCCTCCGAATGTCTCGGCTCGCTTGGGCAGTGTGGGCGATACGTATGCCTCACTCTGTCTCTCACCGACGGAACTAACACTTCGAGACAAGTTCGAGCCTGACGCGTACAGCGAGCTGGCCAGCTGATTCACCTCCTGCAAACCAAGTGATGCGCGAATTACATTATGAATTCATTACATTTCCTTTTCATTGTTGAATAATTTTATTCTTGTTATGAAACAGAATTCACAAAAATAATGGAACAAAATACAATCTAAAAAAAAAAAAGTGTACTGTGAATAAATATTATTGAACTGTAATACAGTGAAACCTCTATGCATTGTTCCCGGATCCATCGTTTTCCTGCTTGTATCATTCATTTTTTCTCACCCCACTGCCATATAACCAAAGTTGAATTTTCCTGGATGAATGGTTTTCCTGCATAGATGGTTTCATTTTCTTGGTCCCTTGAAAAACGATGGATAGAGGATTCACTGTATGTATTATGATAAAACAAGAAACCCGCAAAAGAGAGGAACTTTTGTGTGCTGGCTACCTGGAAGAAGTTGAGCAAGAAGAAAAATAAATATAAACTTGAATATTACAGCTGGTGTGCCATCAAATGCAACAAAACAAGGTACTAATAATAATCAACATAATGCCAGAAATCTATACATTATTCATCAACCAACCAAATGAAAAAAGGTTATTATTTAAATAAATTATGTGACAGTAATATGAAAAGAGATAGTTGAACACGTGAGGTAAACAGTCGGCACAATTACGTATACAGGTGAATGGGAAGAAATATAATAATTCTTAGTAATGCATCAAAAGGTATGAAAGAGAATCACAACAGTTCATATACTGACTCAACTCTTCTACAATCTAATTCAAATCATCAATTATAGACCACACAATAGGCACATGACGACGAAACAAAGGATGATTTTTAGAGCTGCTTTTCGATTTGGGGCAAGCATGCGATAGTCATTACGTATACATACTGAATTCAAAATACGGAGAACATTAGTATGAAAGCAAGAGAAGTTGCCTTGACAATCTCTCAGCCAAATAATGAATACAGTACTACCCCCGTAGTTCTGATTCTTGAATTTTCAAATTCTTCAAATTCTAAATTCTTTTTGAATTCTCAGATTTTCACAACAAAGATCAATATTTATTCACTACTTAGTATAGTTGAATAGTGGATGAATGAAATAATATAAACAACTGAAAAAATTTATGGTAACTGCAAATAAAATAATATTACCGTACTGCTAATGATAATCCAAAAGCCTACGCATGATTGCAAGAATGAGAACATAAAACAAATACTGAAAGTTGAACCAATGGTGATTCTTACTTCTTGACATAAAAAAACAATAGAAAATACAGTATCAGGTCTAGGCCTACAGAACTAATTAATGGAGGCCTATATATAATGTTTACCTTTACCATATAACAAAGAGTTGGGAAAACCCATGTTGAATTCTCTTTGCTTGCTCTTGAGGTTTAGTGGTATAACATATGATCTCTGTATCACTAGAGTCGCTACACATCCAAATCCTTTTGTTAGCGGCTTTTGTGCGAACAATTCAAATGAGTAAATTACTCATGTCGACAGATTCACAGTCAACATACGAGAGTGAAAGAGAGCGCGATAGGAATCAGATTTTTGTACAGGACTGCTTCGTACATTTTAGATGTTGAACTACAGCTTGTCTGGAGACGCTGGTCCTCTAATTCGCGCAACAGTTGGCGCATAAGGTAGCAAGTTCTTGCCTAAAGCTTCTTTCTATGCCTTTACCAAATATGGCTTGATTACGCGACGAAGACCTACCTGAACGGCCGAGATGACTTCCTGCCAAATGGCAGAGCTGTCGATGTCATCCGACACCAGGTTGCAGTAGTGTGGCGGCTCGAGGACATTGTCCACTCCTGCAGCCGCTAGCAGCTTCTGCTGTAGGACCATCTTCTCCTCAAGGATCTGCGCCTGCTCTACGTCCTTCTGACGCAACACACCTGCGCAACAACAACTAGTTCAATCACGCGCCATAGCATACGCCACACGCACGACATCATCACACCGAGTCACTTTGCCTGCACATCCCGTTTGTTGCAGACAGCACGCCCCACACGCATGAGGCGGGGCATGATACTCGGAAAAATAACTCGGCAAGCTACCAAAGATATTTTGAATTGAGGAAATGAACTGAAAAGTTATAAATAAAATTCTGTACGGTACTTCTAGAAATTGATCGAATAAAAGTGACACAGAAAAACTAGAATAATAAGAGTACGTTGATGGGTTAGCTTTTGCTATTAGGTCCGTGTTAATGTTAACATGTTATAATGACAGGTTCACTTGACATTCAACAAGGTAAGCTGCAGGTTTTTTATCAAGCGTATATAAGGCCTTCTTAATGAGACCAGCTTGAATATGCTTCATTTATGCAATCTTAACTGCTAAACAGCCCAACAAATGTTTACTTTCAGTTTCCTGAAAATATTTTGAAAAAAAGGGCTGAGATTGAATTAAAAGTTTTATTAAAATCAATATAATTACCACTTTATAACACGCAGAAAAAGATCAATAATCAATATATAGGGGCCTACTAGGTAGAGGTGTTTGAAAATGGTATCATGTATTGCAAATCTGTATTGGCGAATTCCAGTGTTTGGCAGTTTTTGGCCTAATGACATGCAGAAATTACATTTTATGAAGTTTTAAAAGATAAAACAGTAAACAAGTTTACAAGTACACAGTTCACAAGTAGACCATCGTTGATTCGAGATGGAAGGGACACCCAAAAAATAATTTCGATTTATAAAAATTTGGATCAACCAAAAAACTTCTCCAAGTAAATTATCATCTTTCTCGGTTAGGATTTAATCGATTTGTATTGCGCGCGAAAGAACGCTGGACGACCGGCCGGGAGTACGAGTGAGAAACCGTCGAGAGGATCCTCACTGATCGTGACTCGACTAGCTCTCGACAAGGCGATTGTCAAATGGCTCGCTTCCATTGGCGGTTGGCCGTCCGCTCGGCCTAACAAATGTTTTGAGGTCACCTTTGATGTGCAGTCGTCAAGGTCAGACCACATACGCAACACAAGCACGTACAGGCAGATTGCACGCACATGCATCAAGCAGTGAACAGATCATGTGTCAAATAAAAAAATATGGAATTTGGGAAATTCATGCTTTTTCATGATAAAACATGAAAAAACGTGTTTTTCATGGAATATTTCGGAGTTTCAAGTTGATTTTGGTGTTATGAGCCAATTTAGGCATATTTTGCGTATTTTTGCGACTTGGAAATTATATTAATCAATTGAGAATTTATTGAAACGTGCTTATGTTGTTGTTTCATCACCATATACAACATTTCGCGTTTTGCGAACAACAAACACCTCTAATACTAGGCCATTACAAATTCAATGACTAGGCCTACCAACATTCTAGATTAAAATACTCAACATCAGAAGATGAATGTGCTGCATGCAAGCAATATAGATATAATATGGATCAATATAGATTGCATATATTACGCCAACAATATAGCAACACGGGTTCCAACACAAGCTACACAAAGAATGGCCGATGAACAACGTACGTAAGACATACTTTAATGTACACATTTTAATGTAATTCCACAAGGACAGGAATATTATCACTCAGTGCCAACTGTTGACACACATTTCAAAGCAATGCTACACATTCTCTCCATGCAGGTTTGGCTCATCCATCCTCAACTATGTTGTATATAGAAAAACAAAGTAATGACTAATGGCAGTAGAACTGTCGCCACGGGCCCACAACAAGTCTTGCTAAGAGTGCACTGGAGTCGATTTAGAGAAATATCTGCTTTTTGGTGATAACTTCCAAACAGTATTGGAATATAAAAATATTGAAAATATTGAAATTCTAATACGTGAGAAACACAGATCTCTGTAGGCCTATTTCCTTAAGATCGATGAAAAATTAAATTATACACACAGACTCTCCACACTTTCACGCGTGGGCCTATAAAACTGGATTTTTCTTTTTTTAGCTGTATACATGTGAAAAGTTAACAATATGAGGTAAATTCTCTACCATGAGTAGGCCTATCTACTTATGAACCTTGGTAAGCTGCTGCATTGAGTATATAGTATGGCTGCTAGTGCTGTTCTTTCTTCCCATTTTACCCAATTCATATATCAAGCCTCAAGCAATTTTCCTATGTAGACATTTGGTTAAAATAGTAACTTTCCGATAAAAGTAGTGACCAGTTGTGAGGTGCCATGCTGACAATAAAACCTAGCTAATTGGTAACTACATGGAATGACTGCAAGCTGTTTTACTTGAGAAAGCATGAGACCAAAACAAAGTTTCTGATTTCGTGAAGAATCAGTGTGACATAGGAATGTTGATATTGTAACTAGTAACTACATTAGTACTCATAATAGAACACTCCAAAAAGTTTTAGAACAACATTCAATAAATAAATAATTGGTACCTTCAAATCCTACACAGCTGCCTACAAAATGACAAGGACAAAATGTATGAGATATAGTATACGTATATAGTTTTCAAGAGTTTCCAAGAGAAGGCTCATCCTACCGAAATCCAGTTTCTATATTCCAAACGATATTTTCAGGGTTTGAAAATAAGCAGTTACCACTGAGCTACCAGTGTTGGTCTGTCTGCTAGTTTCAGTGCACATAATGGAGTTGAAGGAATCAATATAGCATTCACATTCAGTTATGGTAGTCTATTTTTATGTGAAATGTAGCATTTTGTTTGCAAGCTACTAAAAAAACAGGAGCTGCAAACTCTAGATCAACAACTACGGGATTAAAATTCCACATTCTTTCAAACTTTTCAGTTTGAGGCAGAAAGCTGTCCAAATACCACTACTGTTGATAGTTATTTAAGTAAAGAGATAATGACTCTTTTCAACTTAACCATTGGTTTCTCGAGTAAATTTTATATAGGAACACACTTTTCAAAAACAATTTTTCGTACAATAGAGCTCATTGTCTTTAAAACCGTTCATGTTTTCACGAAATGTCTAAATGTGAATGTAGCTAAATGCTCTGAAAGACATTCAATGAGAAAAATAGTGAAATAGAATATAATGATAAATGAATTGAATTGCCACGATAGACAAAGAAAACCAAAAATATATATCCTTGTAGAATATTTAGATTTGACGGTCTATTTAGTTACTGCTCAACACTGACATCTCTACAAGTAATACCTTTATATTTCCTTCAGGATGTATTTTAATATGACTCTATTGATCAGTCTATTGTCTATTGACCAATTCATGTGACTGCGAGTGTGTTTGTAACTAGTGACCAGACGACAGTGCTAATAGCTAAACGAGCAGTTCACTGCCAATAGACACCGCAGCAGACTATTCTTTCCATGGCCGCAAAATCGTTTTCGCAAGGCAAATTTCTGCCGCTTTGCGAAATCATTTTACTGCGACATCTACATTTATTGAATCACTACCAACTCACTACACTACTCACGCACTAGGCCTATATCAGCGATTCAACAGCAGAATGATCGTTTTCAGTTGATAGCTTGCCGGATGTACAATGCTAACCCATCGTTTTCTTGAGAAGAAAACTATATGACCGTAGCTTTCGCTTTACTAACGCGGAATATAATGAGTTTTGTTCAACTTTCGTCGCCCGTGCCACACTCTTAGCCTTAACCGTTTGGATGAATTTTCAAGTTGTCTGATCAAGTGGCATGAGCTCTGCTTTGCGGAAGCGATTTTGTGTTCATGGAAACACAGCAAAACAGCTAAGTATTCGTCTTGTAGGCATTCATACTCAATGAACAGTTTACTAAAATAGCTATGAAAGTGTCACCAAGAATCAAGTTTATCCCAGACTATTATCTACAGGCTATTATTAATTATACTATTATAACAGGTATTAGTAATATTATACTACCTATTGTACTGTATTATTATTAATTAATAGACTAGTATTGAAATGATTCAGGATTAAATTACTGGGACCTCATTCCTGTAATTTGTGACTATCGTAAGCGATCACTTCACCCAACAGTCGTACCTTTCATTTCATATTTATTAATATTCAGGAGAGTAAAATTCATGTTGTAGGGCCTACTATGAATTTATTGAATAAAAAAATCTAAAATACTATCACATACATTTTACTATCCAATACACACATTGATAGGAAATCAATGCTAAGACAGGTACATAGATCAGTTGATGACTTAACGAGAGAGAGAGAGAGAGAGAGAGAGAGAGAAAGAGAGAGGTTGGGGTTGGGGTAGGGGGAAAGAGTCACAACGTACAGGAATGAGATTGTGGAGCCTTTGTTCGTGACCTCTCACAAACGCTGGTTAGATGACACTTGTCATGACAGAGGTAACTTGCTTACATACTTGTTCTTCAATTATAGACACATCAAAATTGGTAAAAATACCCACCAACATAACAATTAGGGCTGTGCGAGCAGAGCTTCTTGAGTTCGAGCGAGTTTCGAGCGAGATTGCCTTTTTTCGTGCGAGTTTCGAGCACTATTTTAGTTCGAGCGAGTTTGAGTACAAATTTCAGTTTGATCGAGTTCAAGCACAAATTATATACCGGCAGAAAATTTAATTAAAAAAAAACCAACATTGTAAATAAAGTCGTTTCTTGAAATATAGCTGGAATATCAAAAAAATGATATGACCAACCCTTGAACAATACTTCAGCAACATTTTGGTGAAAAAAATCATTGTTTGAGAAAAACGAAAAATAAATTTCATTGTTGAAAATTTCGTAAAAACCAAATAGGCCTAATCATGTCCATTGTTAGTTTTTATTTTAATTTCTTTTTTTTTGCAGTTTTAGCATAATAGTTGGTGCAAAATTTGAAGTGGATACAATCAATATTAAAAAAGATGGCCACGAAAAGCATCACTTCGTGGTTAGAATTACGACAATTTTGTATTGCGTACGAGAGAAACCGGGCGAAACTACTTGATAAGTTCGCTACTGATGAGCTACTTGATCGGCTAACTTTGCCGATAGAAACACGACGCGCAAACTTTTTGCCGTTGGCGCTTGGCCGTCCCGAGTGTCTTGGCAACACGTGTGATGACGTTTTAATCTGTCCTTGAAGAGTTTTGGGAGGGGGAGGAACTGAGGAAGGGAGAGACGCGTGTGCGTGTCTGCTGGTTACTTTGACTCAACAGAACTCTTAGTCACTCGGAGTCATTCAGTCCGGTGCAACT
This sequence comes from Brachyptera risi, assembly GCA_964007535.1. Lineage (NCBI taxonomy): Eukaryota > Metazoa > Arthropoda > Insecta > Plecoptera > Taeniopterygidae > Brachyptera > Brachyptera risi. The sequence goes on from OZ023326.1 coordinate 20,378,783, forward strand.
GACATTGTGAAATGATGCGCGTTGTAATCATTCAGCAAGTTCTATATGCAAAATCGAAGGGAGGAATGCAGAAACAAAACTTTTTCATGAGTTTCAGACACTATATATTCATTATTTAATACCAATATGTTGAATGATAAAAAGATGACAAGTTTATTCTCGCTCGCTTGCTAGAAAACATTCAAGATCCGAAAGTATTTCGAGACTCGAAATTTCAATCTGGGAAAATCTTTTCGATTGAGTTCGAGTCTCGATCTCGCTCGAAAATTTCGAGTCTCGCACAGCCCTAATAACAATCACAAATATCACTGTTAAATTTGTACAATTTTATATTTTGAGGGTTTTATTAATTCTTTTCGGCACCTTTTAGCTCTGATGACTTCAAAGTGGCACAGACCTCTCAGTCGTAGGAGGCAAGTAGTGGGGGATAACGTAGCGGGGAAAAAAGCTGAGACATGAGTCTCATTTCAAGCTGATGGCGACTTTAACCCTGGTTACTTATAAGTTATAACGAAGCCACAGTGAACTAAAAGCAAGGTACGGACATCAAGTGAACAAGACCAAGGCTTACCGACTATCTGCCGTATCAGTAACTGCTTCGCCTCCAGCCTCTTCTGCCTCTCCTCGACGCTCAGATCCCCGCCATCGTCCTCGTCCTCCTGGCAGGTCTGCACAGCATTCCGGACCGCCCGAATCCACACCTGCTTATCCTTGGGCTTGTGCACCTTCAGCTCGAACATCTCGGGATCGGCCGGATTCGAAGAGATCAGGTAGATGCCCCTGGAGTCTTGGCCGGCCTTCTCGCGCACGAGCAGCTTCTGAAGGGACACAACGCCAGCCTTGTTGTCGGGCGTGAAGAACGAGTACTTGTTGTTGTTCTCGAGGAGGAAGAAGAGCACGTCGGAGAGGGCGATCACCAGGACTAGCTGCATCTTGCTGCGGCCTTGCATCAACGTCGCCACTCCTTCGAACCTGAGGCACAAATCGTTCAGTACTGTTAGGCCAGATTATTCGGGATTGTTTTCGTTTTGAGTGAACATCCCGGCTTCATGGGAAAGGTCTGCAGGGATGCACCTTTGTCCCGTTTTTAATTGCATGTACAAAATATAAATAATAGGGGCTAAAATGAGAACCAAGCAAATTTCAAGAACAGGCCAAACTATTTTAAATTATACAAAATTGAATGTGTCTGAAGTTAGAAAAGAGCTATTCATTAGTAATAACGCAACTTGTTCCAGTCAACCTATCTACAGTAGTTTCATTCGGAACTTCTTTGACTCCTGCTTGCAGTATATTTTAAAGAGATGTTGGGAGACTGAGAAAAAACCCCAGAATCACTTTCAAAAGTATCAATTTGAACAAAGTCGTGGTGGGAGGCTCTCGCTCTATTGTGTGTTGCTATGATTCTTTTTAATCCTTTTCAATTCTATGAACCGGTTGTCCCAGGTTTTGATTAAAAAAAAAAAAAAAAGGGTCACCCTGGCTTGTTGAAACTTGTTTCCCACTTGTAGTTCCCTTGCACTTACTTGAGTCGTCTGTTCTTGGACAGGATGTCCGACTTCTTGAACTTGTTCCCCATGTGAACTGTGAACGACTTGGCCTCGATTCTGTTGTATATTTCTAGTTTGCGATCTTCCTTCTCCTTCTCCGCAACTTGAGCGTCGACCTCCACCAGGATTTCCTGAGCAATCATACGGAACAGATCATTGAAAGAGAGGAAGATATAATTGTGAGATTTTCTTGAAAATTTTATAATTCTAATTCAGGGTCTAATTATAAATAATTATTCATAATCATTAATCATTAATCAATTATATTTATATTAGTACCCAATACTAGTATGAGGTATTGTGAGGCTGCTTACAACTTCCTAATGAGCAAACTCAGCCCAGATTATTATTACCTACATTATTACCTATCTTATTCTTTTCCACAATGAACATTACGATTCATAAAACATAGTCCAATAGAAATGTAAAAATGAGATACTGTACATGAAGAACTTGTTTGTTGACATGAGTAGTGCCTACACTTACCAGTAAAAAGAAAAATTTTCAAATACATTTTTTCTGTCTAGACATAGAAATTGAGCAAATAATAAAATTCCATATTTTACCATTACTCACTTTAACAAGGGCTAGACCTTTAGTCAGTTTCTCTTGTTCAACCTTATTTTCTTTGGCTGTCTTTATGAGCGGTTCGATGAGCAGCGGATACTTGGTCAGTCGCTGCGTAACGAATAATATGCACTCGGGTATCCCCTTCTTCTTGAGCAGCGGGTTGGTCTGGCAGTGTCGCACGAACTCTGCAAACCGCCGGTCGTGGAGGTAGTTCTTGTAGATGTCGACGGCGTCTCTGTGCCGGCTGCAGAACTCCCCGTAATACGTCTTGAGCCGGGCGGCTCCCGACCCGGAGAACTGTTCCAGCAGGATGTCGCTGAGTGTCTCGACGACGGGAGATAGCCGTTGGCGCTGGCGCAGCCGGTGAAGGAAGTTCAGGTGGATGTCGGTCAGGTCAAGCAGGCGGGGGAACATGCGGTCCAAGTCTTTGCCCAGCTGGAAATGCTTCTGAAAGCCCTCGACAAACACCTTCTGCATGACCAGGAGCGTCAGGCAGTGGTGCTTCTCCGTTAATATGAACTCGTAGATGTGTTCTTGACGCTTTATCTCCTTTTCTTTCAATTTCTTTGTAACCTATTGAGCAAGGAGAGCAGACATTTTAGAAATGGGTGACTTTCTCGAATGCAAGATGGTGTGGTGCGTGATGAGAATATTGTATTTTGATTAAATACATTTTTGATTTAAGTAGGGCCCTATTGTCAGATAGCGGACGGCCAGATGGCTGCGTGATGTATATCACACAAATCACAATATTGCAATGCGAAAGATATGAGTTTCTCAACAATATTTAATCACGGTGATTGATTTTGTGGAAGTTGGAGAACAAATAATTATCCACACTGGAATGATTATGAATGATTATTCGTGTCAGTCCAAGAAATTTCATTTGAAAAAATACAGAAATAGTACAAAATGGTACAAGGATATGTAAAAATGTAAAAAAATGTATGCAAAGAAACATAACGATGACAAAGAAATGATATCATATAGGGCCTAAATTAGAGCCTTTGCTGGCCCAACTGCTTTTATTTACTTGTGAGAAGATAATAAGAACTTTTATGTAGTTATTTCAAGCAAATATTCATTAGAGTGCGTTTTTATTTGGCAAATAAATTTAAAGGTCATGCAAGTAGACTCTAAATGAATACTCATTGCTTGATGTATTGTAATTAATTTTGATTCAAGTTGACAGTTTTTCCAGCATCCAGTAAGTTCATGTATTGCCAAAAAATGAGAATAAAAGAATAAAATCAGTCATGTGAAAGTGATGTTGTGAAGGCTGTCGTGTACCTCCTTGCCAACGGTTGGGGTCCACGAGTCCGGCTCGTCATCTTGTAGTCCGAGGCTGGGATCTGTCTCCAAGTCCAACGCAGTCACCGGACCTTCAAACAACCAGTTATCAATCAGCCTTCAGTCAAACTCCACTCACATTTCACTCCAGTCGATCAACACAAGGCTGCAGTTGAAATGGGATCACGTTCTACCTGATGATTATTGTCTGTTTAACGACACCACCAACAGCTACGTTATACGGGGGTACGAATGAGCAGGGGATGATGGAACTACGGAGTGATGAGTGAAAGAAGGTTTACAAAACCTCATAACTTATGCGGGACTCAAACCCATGCCCAAAGTGACTCGAGTTTCTAAAGCGGTGCCTTGGTTTACTGAGCTACGGATGGCGGCGATCACGCTATTATTTTCTCATCAACATCGAAACTTGATACAAAATCATCTATGGATGGTAGGATGTATGTGATGATATCATACATGACAACAGGAATGATGTGTTGAAGGTACTTATATAAATATTGTGAGTGTGCATGATGCTAAAACTGTCAGATGGCAAACAGTACATCAATATTTAATCTATTATGAGGTGTAGCTGCTGGCATGTAGGCCAGCCCGATCTCGTCAAAAGACGGTTAAAGGCAAGGAATACAAGTAGCAACAGGGTCTTTGGTCAACCTACTTTCATCCAGGAAGTCGAACTGCACCAACGGTACGTCATCGGAGAAACTGGACATGAAACATGAAACATAACGTTAGAACAGTGACAATGCATGAAGAGATGAACCAACTCATTGATGCTAGGCTAACTCACTTCACTCCGTCGTGATGCGATCCGTCCCCTTCTTTCTCTTCGTTGATTATTTGACTGAAATAACAAATAAATACAATATATAAATAAATAAAATGAATGTCTCTATCGGAATGTATCCACTCCGATGTCTGTACAAGAACACTTTGTTATTATGTTTCATAATAATTAGCTCTATTAATGTATTGATAGGTGTTTTAATTATTATGATAATCTATTTCAAACATTATATACTTTAAAAAACTAAACTGGCTTTGACACCAAGTGTAAGTAGTTTTTAATCTGTGCCTAATAGCATATGAAAATAAAATGACATGACAGGCATCATGAATTAGAACTACGCACAATACATGTTGGATTGGTTAGTAAATACTAAGTAGTATTAAAATGAAAATAATCAATTGCACATTAAATGTAATACAGTACTATTTTTATATCCAAACAATTTTTATGTAGCTTTGTTTTTGTAATAAGTGGATAGACATTTTGAAACAACTTCATCACTTGTTTCAGCACTAGGCACTATTTGTAGACCTCCAATAGCCACATTATCAATTCCACAGAATCACTAATATTGTGTTGGTTTTATTATTAAAGAACATTTCAACCTTGAACTAGATTTGAACGAATAATGACGACATTTATTTCCCTAAATTCAGAGAAAACACGAAATCATCTCAATTTCAGATATTTTTTTCCTCCAGAGACTATGAGTCATGAAGTAATCATTACCAATTCTGTATAGAAACATAAACAAAATCAAGTAATGTCACAACTCAGAGAAAGGGCCAGGTCCTGTAGGACAAATAAATAAATAATAACTTCCGATATTGAAATGATATTTCTAGTTTTCTCTAAAATTACTGAAATAAATATTGCCATTATTTGTTAAAATCTAGTTCAAGGTTTGTGAAGTCCTTTAATACTGTATGAGCTTGTGTTGGCAACGTGACCCACCAGTCAGTCCCGTTGCTATTTCAGACAGACAGAAATCAGGCACACACGAGAAACAGTAGTAAGCGTTGTTACGAAGCCAATGCGTACTAAAGTGACTCAAGCAAAGCAAGAGGAGAGAGCAAGAGAAGAAATAAACACAAGTCATAGCAATACAGGCAAGACGCTGTAGAAGAGTGGGCAGCAGAGTGGTTTTTAGTAGGGTTGCCATTCGATAGGGAAATATTGCCACCAAGAGACATGTTGATATTAATATACTATATGATCAAATTCAATATATATATATATATATATATATATATATATATATATATATATATATATATATATATATATATATATATATATATATATATATATATATATATATATATATATATATATATATATATATATATATATATATATATATATATATATATATATATATATATATATATATATATATATATATATATATATATATATATATATATATATATATATATATATATATATATATATATATATATATATATATATATATATATATATATATATATATATATATATATATATATATATATATATATATATATATATATATATATATATATATATATATATATATATATATATATATATATATATATATATATATATATATATATATATATATATATATATATATATATATATATATATATATATATATATATATATATATATATATATATATATATATATATATATATATATATATATATATATATATATATATATATATATATATATATATATATATATATATATATATATATATATATATATATATATATATATATATATATATATATATATATATATATATATATATATATATATATATATATATATATATATATATATATATATATATATATATATATATATATATATATATATATATATATATATATATATATATATATATATATATATATATATATATATATATATATATATATATATATATATATATATATATATATATATATATATATATATATATATATATATATATATATATATATATATATATATATATATATATATATATATAAATTATAAATGAATATCGAATCAAAAGAATTCTAATTATGGTTGGGAATCAGAATGATGCCAGGCAAGTGAATGAACAGCTACGGACGGATGGCTCAGTAGGGGTGTTCATTGCTCTGTGTTTTTCATCTGACTGAGTGGCTTGAGTTTCTTGCAAGCGATACTAAATACTCAGCAGCAGCATATTATTTCAGTTATTCACAAAATTTCAATTCAATAGTTTATTTGCATATTGAATAATCTAGTTGATATGGAATCGCAGTCCTAAAATATTGAAATGGAATGACAACCCTAGTCTTTGGGTGGTAAAGTTTGACAGAGAATGGAAGGTCTGTTAAAGTTACACACACTGTTGGTTCTACAGTTTTTAAATTAATGCTATCACACATTTTTTTAGAATTAGATTTCATCTGAATGCGTTCATTTTTTCACCAAATGAAGTAGAAGATAGAACTATGAATAAGAAGTTCGTTTTCATGATGAACTTATAACAACACACTGTCGTTGGTATTGTGGAACGGGTAGAACGTATTGCCGCGCCTGACGACGATTATTTAGGTTGTTTTCGGAGTGAAAGAGAAGGTAATCGGCGCTCTTTTCTAGACTAATCACAACGCAGATCAGATATTGGGGGCATATATAATATTGTACGGTAAGCGATAAATATATAAAGCCAGGGTGAGTTTTCATGAGATAGACTTGGATTATGACTTGGATTATAGACTTGGATGGATTACAATTTAATAAATGTATTTGATTTTATGAAAAGAGTTTCAGTAGAAAACAGCTATACAGGAGAATACTTTGCGAGGAGAAATTCAGTAATCCCATTAATGCCCTACCTCCTGGTGATATCGTCAGCCAACAGCAGAGATTAATAGTGCAGGCTATTAGTGCATGTTCACACCAGTGCGTGTTTGTATGCGAGGCCCCTTTTGATGCGTTCTCTTGCATCCATTACCATGTACGTAATAGAATTGTCCCGATAACTGGCTCGAGCTGGTAAATAACCGAGGTTAGAGCAATATTACGAATACTTGAAGTAAGAAATTGGTTGAGTTTTCAAGACGATGTCTATTGCTATATTTACACATCTATGAATGACTTTGTCAAATTTTATATTACATTTGGGGGTGTGCGAGTCTACCTAATTTCGAGTGTGAATCCTTGCCAGAATCGGGCTTGTTGAAAATATTTTAGACTCGATTTGCAAGTCAAAGTTGAGTCTTCAAAGCTGCCGCCCATTTTCAAATTCGAATGCTTTCTCCTTATTAGCTGCTTCTCAATGAGTGATCTCATTGGCTGGTAAATTTAGAAGCCTATGGTTACTTCAAAGTTCTCAAGAGTTTGAGTTACTGAAATCAAAATGGCTGATAACAACTTCGAGGAACTAATAGGGTTGCCAGATTGGGCGATTTCTCGCAATTTGGGCGACTTGATGTTACGTTTAGCGACTACAGAAGTCAACGGTCGTAATTTGGACGACTTGCAAAAAAATATATAGGCCTACTCTTCGTAATACCTGTAGAATCTTATTAAAAAAGTGAGAATTACAAAAATTTTCCTGCAAGGCTTGATTCCCTCTTTCTTTCATTCACCTGAGAGATCTATAAAATAACAAATATGTGGGATCAGATCGTAAAATCCATGTTGTGTGAGTAGAATATGCCAATTAAATTATGTACTCCAAAACGAACCTGATCTCAATAGTAAATTGAAAAAAAAAATCCCTGCGGGGCAGTTTGCCTTACCTCCCTCGCACACTGTTATTCAACTTATTTTATATAAATGCAGGCTATGCAGTCAATGTGCCTTGCTCTAGACTTCGCACTCATATTATTATTAAAATAATGTACATTTTCATAAAAGGTTTATGCATGGCGCCCTTACAAAATTCCTTTCTCCCCTGAACTAATACTGTATATAGGGAAGTGTAGTAGGCCTACCCGCGCAACTTTTGGGTTCTTTCACTTGAAACACGCCCATTTGATTAACATGGGTGTACATCTTTGAAACGCCACAGTTTCTTTATTACTACATCTACACGAAAAAAAATTACTTCGTCATGTTCACTGTATTTTTCTCATCATTAAGAGAGCAATAAAACAATTCAAAACATCAACAAATTTAAACTATTTGATGAACAAAAACACCTTGTAATTGCAACGTTGCCAAGCGAACGTATGAGAGAGATGGACGAAAAGCAGTTCCGTTTCCTGTTTTTTCGTGGATCGTTTTGAACAGTTAAAAGCATAGCTGTGTTGTATAGCACAATAATGGAATTCTTCAAAGAAGAAAAAAATGCAGGTGAGCGCTTATACCTCATAAGTTTCATCCATTTCTTACACTCTCCTTGATCCGTAGGAAATTTGTAAAAGCTCTCTGTTGAATTTGTGCTTGACAATGGACACTCGGGAACACAACAACACACTATTTTGAAATAAGATCTAATGATGCCTCCTTGAACGTGTGATGCGCATGTCGATACAAAAATATCGTATGGGCCGTGACACACAGAAGAAGCAGTCGGGAGACGCTTGGCATCACCGTAATTTGAGCGTTGCAATATTTCGAGTTTACAGTCACTAACGTGGGCGGAACGGAGCGGTTGAGTAGAAGTTTTCGACCTTGCAATTACAAGGTGTGTTTGTTCATCAAATAGTTTAAATTTGTTGATGTTTTGAATTGTTTTATTGCTCTCTTAATGATGAGAAAAATACAGTGAACATGACGAAGTAATTTTTGTGTGTGTAGGTGCAGTAATAAAGAAACTGTGGCGTTTCAAAGATGTACACCCATGTTAATCAAATGGGCGTGTTTCAAGTGAAAGAACCCAAAAGTTGCGCGGGTAGGCCTACTACACTTCCCTATTGGCTATGCCACTGTGTGGTGGTGGTGGGGGGGGGGGGGGGGGGGGGGGGCATCCACCTCGATATGAATACAAGTTCACAGAATATTTTTGTATCAGTCATAAAACATTTCATATTGAAAATAGGGAGCAAAGTGGAATTTCAGTAACTTTGGGCGACTTTGTGAACTGAGTTGGCGACCTGTGAGTAAAGTGATCTGGCAACCCTCGGAACTTGAAAATAGTACTGTAAAAATTCTCAAAGTTGTGGTTATTGACTTATTGATCTAGAAGTGATGTAGTTTTCTGTCTTGGCCAATTTTGTGTTTTTTTCTCAAGGAACTCTGTGGACAGATTTGAAATGCAAAGGTGTCATGGTTTTATAACCTCAAAATTATCTTTCACATTTCTAATCATTTTTATAATTTGTCATTCGGACTGTAATTGGAAGTTGAATTTACAAAATTCAAATACTGGAATGGGTAATTTTGTGTTACTCGGTACCAAATTTAGTTTTCGTGTTATGTGGCTGAAAGTGGTGTTTTCTTGTAGATCATGGTGTGATGTGATCACTTGTATTACGTAAAGTTCAAAATTGTTATGATTTGTGTGTTTAGAACTCACTTTAATTTGATGATTTCTTGGTATCAGCAATACTCTGCCATGTTTGGCTGTGGTGTGATAGCTGTTTGTACGTATCTAGGCACTGTTGTGATTGGTATATTTTGGTGGGATCAAGTAGAACCAATCATATTTTTTGATTATGTGGATTAAGCCAGGTTGTGGACAGAGCCGGACCAAGAGTTTTTTTTGGAATCTGTACTAGAGGTTTAAATTAGGGATAACATCGATTAAGAATCGATTCTGATGTAAAACGATTCTCAAATAAAAAAATCGATTTTTCAAAAAAAAAAAATTTGTTCTTTGTTTTTTTTTGTTTAGTGCTGTACTTCTTTACGCCGAAATAAGTGCTCATTTCGTTGTCTATATTATTCTGTATTGTTGAGATATTACTATCTGGACAAAGGCTATCCCTTCGGTTACGTCCGACAGCCGAACGTTGACGGAAATACCCAAATGCTACAGTACAGTTCAAAGAAGTCTCTAGCAGCTATTTTTCATGTGAACGCCTTGGGAAGGTTGAAAAAAAAGTTTCAAATTACAGTACTTTTTTGAGAATAACCTTTTTTTTCAATTTTTTTCAACCTTTCTTTTCAAAATCGATTTTTAATCGATTCTGGAGCATAGAGAATAGATTCCCGATTTTAGAATCAATATCATCCCTAGTTTATACATAAAGGAAATAGTCAGAGGTTGGGTGGGATTGTGTCCATTTTTCAGCATAAATAACCTCTATTTTCAGTTTGATTTTGAGTTATGAGTTTGCTGAATTTGTTATGAGGCACTTCGACTTATTATCATTATTGAATTGTTGGGTTTGTTGACTTTTGGCAAGATGGCAACTGTGATCATCGTTTTTGTAATTTCATACTGTTTACGAGTGTTTTTTAAACTTTAGGATAGTAATTTTATGCGTTGCCTTTTTTCGGTGTATTTGGTATATTTTTCAGGTATTAAAATTTGCAAATTATGGGTGGTAGGCCTTCCGAGTATGACAAATTTACCTGGGTATGTTTCTTTTTTAATGTGGTAGCAACTAGCAACCTAGCAATGGAATTATTGATTTCCAACTGGAAAAATATGCAAGTCAAACTTGTGTCCAACTGTCCCACTATTTTGTTGATTATTTTAATTATTTAAACAAATTAAGACGCAGGCTCCACTCGAGACTCGGACTTGAGCTAAAAACAATAACTCGCGTACTTTTAGCTATAATCCAACTTTGATACTTTTCAAATCTAGAATGTATTCACTGTTCAACACAATTGTCCACAACAACCAATAATACGTGATGTGCAGCATGGGAAGTTGGGACTTTGGTTAGGTTTCTTCTTGTTGGTCACTACCTGTACTAATTAATTAGTCTTTTGGGTACGAGCATTGCGCGTTGGCACCGCTTCATGAGATGTGAGAAGCATGCACCAAAGTAATAAACTTCACACTCGCGTCCAATTATCATCATCAAGAGGCCCGCAGAATAACTTCTACGCTGGCAACATTACTGTCAACTAGCCACTAGAACAATCCTTTCAACAGGCTCTCGACAAACCGTGACAATCCTCGCATTCGCTTGCTGCGCAATAATCACTAGCCAACAGCGCAACATGTCTACGCCCAAGCAGTGAGACGGACAAGAGCCGTCATTCTACAGTCAAGTAGCGAGAGTGAGTGAAAGAGATTAGCAGCGTGAGAGTGAAGAAAGAGATAGAGAGAGAGAGAGAAAGAGAGAGGATCCGCTGGCGACTTACTTCACTCCCAGCTTGCTTGCGACCCGCCGCCACGGTGAGTAATGGCTGCCGCTCCTCCTAGGGGGGAGTAGCGTGCAAGGGATACCAACACGTTACCAAGTACTGCCGGACCTTCCTAGCCTAGGCATGCAGCTTGCTACCAGCATATTGACTACATCCAGCTGTTTTTGAAACAATTTGCCTACACCTTATAGGCCCAATTACTTGTGTTATAGCTTATAGTTATACAGTTAACCACTTGACAGCCAGGGTACTAGGTCACTACCTTACCTTCCAGGCCACGTTATTTTCATGTTCACGTATGGCCTGTTATAACATTTATAGCGGAAACAAATGTTTTTTTTTGTATTGTATTGATTTATTGTTGTACAGTACTTGACACGTAAGACAGTAAATTTGCCGAGATCATGTCCATTCAGCATTCAGGCTCGTCAAATTGACACATGTCAAGTCTAGAACGAGGTTTTGAAATGATAGTTTGCTGTACCATTTTTATATTTTAATACATTAGGGTATTCTTTGGGCATTAAAATAATTACATTAGTTTCTCAATCTATCTCCTGGATGTCACCACAAGTTCTATGTCAACAAGACTTACTGATCTCGAGAAATTAAAAGTGATATATTGGAAAGCAACCGCGCTTCCACGGCTGTCAAGGGGTTTAATAACTTGAGGAGAATTTTGATGAAAAGTGATTGGTGTGATCACGGGGCTTGTCCAAACAGCCGAAGCCATTCTACACGTAGATTCACACCCCACAGAATAAGGCACATTCCACTACAGTGAAGTTTAAACATATTTCAACAGTTTGGGGTGGGTTTATGTCAAAGGAATTTGAGGAAACTAATTGAAACAGTCCAATGTGAGCTGAAGATGATTCTATGTTAATGTTAATAATCTGTTAAATGTTAATTCAAGAGATGAACTGGCCGCATACAAGCAAACGGTCATTAGGTTATTTATTAGGTGTTACAGTTTTAGGTGATTTAATTGTCAGTTTTAAGAGTAGTTTTAAGAGGTAAGACTACCGGTACCTTGTAGTCTTTTTATTTATGGTACAATAGTTTATATCAATGTTCTCACTCAGTAAATATGACAGTATTTTTCGTCACACTGGAATATTATCAATTTTTATATCGTTAATAAATGATATTAAATTATTAATAAATATAAATACATACTTTTCTAGTAGGCCTAAGTGTTATAAGTAAGTCATTACTGGGCTAGGCCCTATGTAGGTTTGGTAATCAGACTGAACAGTGTGACGATGAAGATGATAAAAACTCGAGAGTAGAGAAGTCCAAGGCACTTAAGTAGTCGTCCTTAGCGAATAACGTACCGGTACTAACTGTGCTGATGTGTAGGCCTATAGGAAAATGGCCTGAGGCTAGATATATGAATTGGGTAAAAGGGAAAGGAAGAACTGCAGCTTACCGAGGCTCATAAGTAGACAGACCTACTCATGGTAGAAAGCCGTTGAAAGAATACAGAGATAATACAGACACACGAGGTTTTGACTATTGCCATGCCTTGACTATCCACTATACTGTGACCAAGGTAATAGGCAAAACCTTGTGTGTCTATACCATTTCTGTATTCTTTCAGTGGCTCTCCACCATGAGTAGGCCCATTTACTTATGAGCCTTGGTAAGCTGCTGTTCTTTCTTACTCTTTTACCCAATTGATTATTTTTTTATTCCACCCATATGCTCCTCAAGTTGAATAGTTTCATTAATAAGTTTTTCACATTAATACTTTTTTTAGTCTGGTCTCCTGAAAAATGTACTACCGGTAATTAGGTTTCACTGTAATGTTATTTACACAGTTGACAGAAATAGAAGGAATCGCACGTAGCCTGCACCGAAACACCTGAGTACAAGCAGAGTAAGCAAACAATGCGTTTAGGCAATAAACATAACTTGAAAATGTTGGGACGCTATGAAGCAGCATTCAGCTACAACAACATTGTGTTTCAACACGACGGGTACTGGTGATTACTTACAGAGGCATCACAATTACTCGTTCAGTGTTGATTAAGCTCGACTACTTCTACGGTATTATTCTTTGTATGGTGTATCGCTGTGGGGAATTAGTCTGAGGTAAGATGAAAGCAAAAAAAGGAATGGAAGCTTACTTGCAGAGATGAGTCGAGCAACTCATCATATATAAAATCACATGAGAATATAAAATTGACGTTTTATCTACTGCTATGAGCACTGTAGAAACAAAGAGTCCATAGAGTAAGACTCTCATTTGTACACTGAACAAGGCAGCACGGTAGCTGAAACATCAATTCATATATTCATGTAAGTATATGTATTCTATCAACAGATCAACTGACGATGAGTTGCTTGACTCATATCTCAAGATAAGCTGCTGGTCTTTCTGTCTCTTTCAACACAATTCATGTTGCTAGAGTTCCATTACGGTACAGTGTTTTGTTGTTTTCACAATGTGGTACAAATTTCAGATCAGTGTATTCTTGTTGTGTGATATGTATATTAAAGTGACTGTTTATATGTAGGACTACTATAATAAGTACTAGCAGTAGCATTCTACGAGGGCGAGAAACTGTTAGAAATGCTGTTACGGCATATCGTAGAGAATTGCTGTTGTACTTGACAGGAGTGAGAATGTTTTCTACGTTACCTATTGCTGTTGGCAGGTTGGCTGTGACCCGAAGAGGTCGACGACCCACGTTTGGCAGAGGACTTGGAGCCGAGCACCGCTGCGGGCAGAACCGACCCCTTCGACAGGTTCTGGCAACAAATTACTTCGTAGTTAGTAGGACACACAGCAAGACATGTTTAATGTTCAACAATTGTCTCTTGTTAGATCACTCAAGCAAATATACAGTCTGAAGTACATCAATACAGTAGAGCCTTGATAGTGTGACGTCGAGGGGGGAGAAGCAAACCGTCGTTACCATGATCATCGTACAATAATATTTTACAGTAAAATTCAGAATCATACTATCTTGAATATCACTGTTATTACCCCTTTCACCCAATCTTCCGGCACTTTTTCTGTTACTATGCTCACACGAAACACCCACTCCCCCCCCCCCCCCCACTGTTCTGGTACCTTCATCATCTCTATCACAATCTTACCTGCTCCTGTTACTTTACCCTTCTTCATCTTTATTATTGCTAGTGCTACCTCCTCTGGTGGAAAATAAGAGTTCAAAAAATGAAATGCTGTACTGTACCAAGAATATTTTCTTCATTAAATTACAAAGTGTGTTTGTTTTCAACTTTCAATTTCAGTTTTCCCCTCGTCTCAACTTTTCAACTACATACAGTCCATGTATGTTTTATTGGTGATTTCCCAACTAACAAAGTGCGGTAAGTAATAAAATTGTTGGTATGCGCCTGTATATTGAGCGGATTATTGTACGTCGTGATAAATCAAGTAAATGATGGACAAAGTGCAATTACCTTTATCATCTTTGGTTTATTGCAGTCTAAAATATGGTCTTTACACGAATTCTGATGAACTGTTGTCGTACAATCTGGAAGGTGAGAAACAAAAAAGCAATTAAACAGTGAAGACGAGTCATGAGGATTAGAGCTCACAAGGACTCGCAAGTCGCTTCTGGAGCCATTATGCTATCACATAACACCTACATACGGTCCTCACAATTCCAAGTGATTCAAAATTGTTGCAAAAGTGACCACGCAAAAGAAAGGTTTACCAAATAGTACAGTGAAAACTCTACAGCAGTACAGTTCCATTGTTCCCGCATCTATCGATTTTCTGTTTCTATCATTTATTTCATCCCATCCTAGTTTCATAAATCCAATGTTAAGTTTTCCTGTATAGATTGTTTTCCTGCATGGATGGTTTATTTTTCCTGATCCCTTGAAAAACGATAGATAGAGGTTTTACTGTGGCGACCAAAAACTCAAATTACATGTAAAACGGCAACGATCGCACTGGCGGCGCATCCAGGCAGTGTCTGTGCAAACATTGTATTGCAGAGCTAGCAAATGGAATATCTCAATGTTCAAAGTTTTCAATTCAAATGAATGGGCAACAAAAAATATATAATAGTTACGAATAACCAAAAATTATAGGCCTACAATTCAACTGATATTACTCAAGTGTTGTGAGTTATGACATAAAACATAATTAGATGAGCATAGAGAATCCTTCAATTTCAATAACAAAAAAAATAATTGGAAAAATTTGAAAAATCTTATGAGAATAGCGCTGAGCAGAATTTTCAATTTCTCAATTTTTCTGTTTGAAATAGAATTTTCATTGAATGTTGATATTGTTTCAATACATATGTATTTGCACAAGGTTTGAAGAAATTTGGATTGGTCATTCATAAGAAAATGGATTATTATATTGAAAACATGTAGGCCTATATTGAGATTCAAGTTTGTCAATGGAAATCTACAGGTTGGAAGGCATTCAACAACGCATAAGACACGTTGTTTACAAATTAAAACAGGTCTAAAAAAGGTGATTTTTAGTGACTCAGGTCTAGAAACGTGACTTTAATTCAAAATGGTGACCAGTGTGAAGGTAGAATGAGACTGGGCGTGGAGTTCAGGTGTACTCACTCTCGCAGTAGAGCGCTGGCTTGTTGGTGAGGGGCTTGGAGCACCAGTCGCATGCGTGGGCCGACCCGTAACAGGCCGACACCCACTGATGGGTCACCTTCTTCACCTTGTCCTGCAACATTCGAGCATGAGCAACTCACTCAAAAGTCACATCATCAAGCACTTGGAAGCAAATATACATCTTCTATGATCCTTACGTGCTAAGCAAAAGGATATATAGATTTCATATATCCATTCCATATAGGCCTACTACCGGTATATATATATATTATATATAGGCCTATATATTATAGATGAAATATTTGCTTAGTTATTAGTATGCTTGTATAACAGCTAGGTTATACAGGGGTGGGAATGAACGGGTGATAATGATATGATGATGGGTGAATGAACGTTTTTAAAAACTCATACGTTATGCAGGACTCGAAACCGTCCTCACTGTCTTCATATTGCCAAGTAATGGGTGTCTTAGCTAAACAGCATTTTTTTCATTTCACCAAAATTAGCTTGGATTTCTGGTTGTGGGATTATGGTGCAGGCTTAGTGGTGCTTGGTTTGCTAGTGCTTTGCAGGTCAGAGAAGTTGACTCAAGGGTACCAGCACTTGAACCAACTCAAAACAAAAAAGGTCAAAGGAGAAATGAAGTATCTAGAAAATATACAGCGTTTTCCAAATGTAGGCCTACACATATAAAAGGAGCACATTTTCTACAGTAGTTTAAACACATTAAATAGAAGAAAAGATTTCATTTTTAGATCAGAGTCGGTCTGTTGTTAATGTTGCTTTCAATACCAGTGATGGGCGGTACTTCAAACATCTCTCTCAGATGCATCTTTTATTTATATTGGATTTAACGACACTCTGTAATGATAAGCAAGATCTATTGGCAGCAGATGAATGATTAATGAGTGTTATGTGAGTAAGATGAGGATGGTGTCATGAAGCGGTCATGGGTTATATTTAGAGACATGTAAAAATAGCAATTGCTATAAAAGCGACAAAATATAAAAGTGCTTTGAAGCATATTTCTCTAGCATTACTTCATGTTTGTATACATTTGAGGTTGTTTGATCATAATTCTGAAAAGGCGACAACGCACTACAAACATCTGAATCCCCTGTTTCAACGTATCGGTGATATAGACGCTATAGTTGGAATAAAATCATTAGATGCTTTTTTCTGCAGAATATATCAATTGGAAAGTAAACAGGTGGAGTCAATCAAGGAATTTCAAAAACCAAAAAGCATCTGCAAATGAAGGCGGCAGATGAGACGTAGGTTTAACCTTGAACACCATTTTCCTAAAACTATCAATTTGAGTGTTCCACTTGAATGCCTATTGTACAATATATTGAATGTACCAATATATTATATTAATATGTTAAGGGTACCGTACTGTTGTTACAGTACAGAAATGTTGTTTGAAATGTTTGTTCGAAATAATAGATGCACCAAAATGCTACTTTTCAAATTCTAAGTACTATGAAAAGTAAAAATAGATGCTATATTCACATGTCTCTAGCTATATTGTACAAACCATCCTGGCATTAGTCCTGTAACCCCTGTTATGATGGACAGTGGCAGGGATCAAACTGAGGTTTGATATGCCTCTCACCTGCCGGATCACACAGAGCAAACGTGTTACCAACTGAGCTACTAGTGCCAGTTTTCAGATGCAATTTGTAATTTTGTATTATAACTTTTATGTTCGTAGAACCTCTTGCTGTATTTCAGACTATAGCCAATAGAGAGAGAACATATACTGTTGATAGTTGTACCATCATGGACGTAATCAAGACTTGGGCCCACCATTTAACTCTACCCAAGATATGGGTGGAACAAATCTTAGTCAATTTCCAACACAAATACAACCAACAGACAACTTACCTTTTTCTTTCGAAAGAAAATGCTTCCCCGTTTCCGTCTTTTTCCAGAGTGGTCATAATCCGTGCTGTTGACAGAGAAACAAAGTTTGATTCAGCATGTGTGTAGCTAACAGGTACTGCTACATGTGAGATTAGTTGCTGAAATTGGTTCAATTACCAGTAGGCCTACCAACAAAGAGGTCATTTCGTAGAAGAAATATGAGATAAGTAAAGTGAGATGCTACGAGTACATCTTTAATCTACGATCTTATCTAATCTACGATCGTAAACAATTGTTTTAACGAGTATTTTAGTCTTAGTTTGAGTCCCAGTTATAACGTGCTTAGAACCATCTTGGCTCACAAGCGAGTCATACTCATTATCATGGTCCTAACGAATTAGATTTTATCCAATTCTTAGGACGAGCACAACATCCAACTAAAATTAGGACAATTGTGAACTGTCACATCTATTTTGCATGTATTCAAAAGAGAATTGGGACAAGAACTTGAACTAAGACAGTGATTAAAACTGTTGTGAGTTAACAGTAATATCAAGAGGATATCAAGAGGACAGAAAGATATCCCGGCATTTCATTATCAAAGTCTGAGAGTCATTGACTCATTGACCATGCACGGAACTGCGTGTGGGTAACAGAGGTTGCTGTTATATATGGATGACATCGGGTAAAAGAAGCACGCGGGCTCGCTACTGTCACGGCCGGCTTGAAGCCTGGCCAGGACCCAGAATGCTTCGTCTCTCTATGATGAGCCATCTGAAGGTACTGTGGATCTGACCTTGACAAGAGAGCTGATCAAATAGAAACGGTCATCTGTCTGTCTCAAAACGACTGAGCGTCAGTAGAAGCGGGACACATGACAGCTAGCCGAGAACAATAATCAAGTATGATCGTCAAGCAACGGTTTCACCTGCTAACACACGGTATAGCTTCAATCATTTTGGTTACGATTTTAAAAGGCAGGGGCCCGAAAACCCGGTATCCAATGACATCCCTACTTTTATACAACATTCATTAGCGTACTATTTAAGTGGCTTCCTTTAGTGTATAGAATTGTCGATGCTGAAGAACATCACAATCCTGGGGCTAGATTTGGATGAATAATGACACGATTTTCTAATTTTTTTCTCAAATACATTTTTTTTTGTATAACTCTTGATACTCAATTTTTGTATTACGAAAAAGTTTTTCAAAATAATGTCTCTATTAGGCCTATATTTTTTTACATTCAATTCTCTTATTTTTGAAAAATAATGCATTGTTTTCATAAATTTTGTTATACTGTGTCCGTGTGGCAACCGTTTTGGCGGCAGTGTTTTTAATAAACTTCTCTCTCTCTCTCTATCTGATTCTGTATTAAAACGTAAATAGAACTGGGTAATGCTTACGTTACGACTCAGAAAAGGGGGTAGTTCCCGGAAAACAAATAAATAATTCCCAATGTCTGAAATTGAGATTAAGATTTCTAGTTTTCACTAAAACTAGCATCAACAACCTCATTATTGATTGAAATCCAGCCCCTGGCTTTTGATGGCCTTTAAATGTCTCATGATATTTTTTAGCAGGCCTTCAACATGCAAGAGTAAAGGTAGCCGTCATGCGATGGGTGTCCACTCACTTGGTAAGGAATTCGTCGAGAGTTATTTGTATATTGGGCGGAACTAAACTCTTGACGGCGGCTAGGACCTCTTCTTCCGTCTCGCTCTCCGTGCCGCTCGGGCGCTGGCAGGTCATTGAACTGGCACACGACACAAGCAAGCAACACTCAACATAAAACAGGCAGGCTCAGTGCTGGCACGTGACATATCAGACATAAAACACAGGCAGCTAGAGTCAGGGTTGGGTAGGTATAATATGTAATGTGTAGAACTAGTATAATATGCACGTATTTTTGTACCGTTGGTGAGAAGTGGTACTTTTTAAAGTTTATTCTGAACAATTATACTTCAATCTTCTTCTCACTTAAATGTTTTAATTGTAGCATGCTGAAGATTGAATTTCACAGAATAAAAACGAGTGAAAGGCAATTTTGTATGTTAAACTAGAAGGCCTGATATTGGGGCATGAGAGAAATTCTATTTCTGCTTCTATTTGAGTCTGGTTTGACAAAATAAATATTATAAAAACTGTTTTTGAAACACACAATATCATGTCCATCCAACATTCTGAATTACTTTGATGTCCCACTTTTGAGAAATGAATCAAATTTAATATTTGAGAATTAAGACTACCAGTATGTCTTTCATGAACAGATAGTTTCAGAGTGTTATTCATCATTTTTATCATGCAGTTTTCTAGATGCCGGTACAATAATGTATAATACATTTCAGTTTTTTTGAGGTTTTACACATTTCTCATATATTAGGCCTATACATCTAGGTTCTATCGTGTAATTAGGTTTCAGACACGTATATACCCATCCCTAACAATGAGTGACTTTACTGACACAAGATGCATTGAGGGTTGCATTGGTTAGCTGGTTTGAAATGGTGTTGTCACTTCCCAATTCCTATTCCTTTCATGTTGAAAATATGTTCCAATTCATGGGCCACATTTTAAGAACTATCAATAGTGCGTAGATAAGTAGTGATAAAAGGAACTAACTTGACATTCACGTCAGCTCAGCTAATAACAGCTGTCATCAAGTTTGTCAGCCTGTCAGGTGTTTCTACAAAACATCAGATAGAGCATCAATCAATGGTTCTCAGAAAAGTATTCAGGAAATGGAACGTGTTTTCGAATGAGTGAAGTCACCATCTCCAACCGGCAAACCAAGCAACCCTCAATGCATCTTGTATTGACACTACGAGCGTGGCAAACACCCTAGCCTCGGCGGTGAGTTCACACGTGACACAAGCATGCAGTGCTGACCAGTTGAATCACTCTGACAAGTTGACGCCCGCACATCACGCACATCAATCAGGCGCACATAGTTCTAACATTCCACACAGAATGTTTACGAGCACTGGCGACACTCGTCAAAATTATTCAACGTTTTTTTTCAACATAGATTTTTACATGAGCACAGTACTTGGATTTTTCACACACCACACGTGGGGAATATCAGGGATAAGGGCCCCAAAAAACAATACTCATACACTAAAAATAATACCAATAGAAATGAAAAAATGAATAAGAAAGCATGAAGCAATTTTAATGGAGTAAGAGCAGTAAAATAAAGGCCTACGATACGCACCTACACGCCTGGCATTACAGCTAGGTTAGTCGAGAAGTTCTGCTGCTAGGATACTTTACGGGTAGAGAGCGTAATGGTGACTGTAGGCCTACATTTATCTGTGATTATTACCAATGATCTATAATTATCTCTATGGCTCATCCTCTAGAGAATGTTGCTTAAATGGACTGCAAAAAACTAACCCAAGCAGTCGAAATAACCGTATTGTGGTTGCTCCCAAGCCCGACAAAGTACAACATTCAGGACAATAATGATTAAATAATTAAAATAATTGATAAACTTTAAATTGTTTCATCAATTATTTTTCATTATTTATTATTTAATAATAGGCCTATACGGTAAACATTTCGCTGTTCGATATAAAAATTGCAATAGATAGGCTATCAACATTCAAGTATCGATTACCGAATGGAATATATCTACATTTTCAATTTTGAATCAATGTAAAAAATTATTGAATCTAAAATACATGATGCCAGTCCACTATAAGAAATAGTGGCTTGTCCCTTTCATCTGACAGAGATGCTAAGGCTCGAGTATTTCGCAAGCAATAGGGAATTCCCAGCAGAAGCATATTGTTTCAATCATGCACAATTTACAATCAATATCGAATATATGAACATCGAATCTATTCCAATAATTCAATATCGAACGTAAGTCTCCAAGCATGGCATTCAAGTGCCGACACGAATAAGAAGTGCGCATAGCCATGCATGTGTATGTGTGTGGTACTCACGCGGGGATGAGCGCAGGGGCCAGTCCGCCGGCTGTCTCGCTTGAGATGTCTCTCACGGCGACAATCGAGGGCGTCGAGACGGACTTCTGTAGTGGCAGCCTGGCAGTAAGCAGCCTTTCCGCCTCCCTCTTCGCCACCACCTGGCTGAAGTCCTGCTGTAGGTCGGCTTCGTTCAGTGAGTGCGTGGAGGCAGCGCCCGCGCTACGGCCAGTGCGGCGCCCGTTTGTGGGCCCGCCCAGCAGGCCCGCACTGTCCACCTGGTCGGAGAACGGGTCATCCGGCTCCGAGTCGAGGCTACTCAGGCTGACGCTGAAATGGAATGAATTATGATCCTGATTATTCATAGCGAGGAATTGCACGAGCTGTTCAGAAAAACAAATGATGTTCAAAAAAAAAAAAAACATAAAAGAACTGTTGAAAAAATTAATCTTATTTTGACATTTTGGTTAGCTAAATGTTGATATCATCATAGGCTGGGTCAGGTACGGTTTGATTATTTACCTCACAAATTCAACTATTCAACTGACCGGTATTTTATTTTCCGAACAGTTTTCTTCCGAACAGTTGATAGCATCCCGACGCAGGTTTTATGCTGAATGATCGATAGTGGAACTAATATTGTGAGCACTTTTCCTGAGTAGGCCTATGTCACGAGTTACCTAGAGTTTATCACAATTATGATCTGAATAACAAGCTCTCTTGAAAGAGGGTTTTGATTGGATAGAAATGATGACACATAAGTCATTAAATTCATTAATTGGTCACTGATTTTTATTCTACGCCTATATTTTCCTTTCTTGTATTCAACCTACCATTCCTTTCCTGTATTCAACCTACCATTAATTATCCCTATAGGCCTAAGCTTGAATTATAGCTATCATACAAATGGATAGGCAATGGCATTCCAGAGCTGTGAAAAAAAAACTAA
Source organism: Brachyptera risi (assembly GCA_964007535.1). Lineage (NCBI taxonomy): Eukaryota > Metazoa > Arthropoda > Insecta > Plecoptera > Taeniopterygidae > Brachyptera > Brachyptera risi. The sequence continues at coordinate 20,401,571 of OZ023326.1, forward strand.
AAACTAAAAGCCATCATTATTGGAATCATGAGCGTATAGCTCTTTGTTGCCATTTAAGGATCCTAATCAAAGAATATCAAATGCATTGAAATATGAAGGAATATTAGAAGAGCCAGTATTAAAGCATTTTCAGATTTTTATCGCTTTTATAGCAAAACTTGCTTTACATGTCTCTGGTTATAATCCAAGCTGTGAGCTACTTGTGTGTGTAGAGCTGTCTACCCTAACGGCCTAACTGACAGCGTAGTGGAGTGATTGCTTGCGTTGGTACCTTCGTTGTCGACTGGCCTTGCGTTTATCCCCTCCGTTGGTCAGGTCCTCTAGCGCGGTCCAGCTCCGCCTCCGGCTGTCTCCCTCCAGTCGTCGACACATCAGCCAGTCCTTCGAGGTGCCTGAAGTCACACGCAATACACACATTGAACAGTCTAATTAGGCAAACACATCACATTGGCGTAGAATAGGCAGAAGGGTGCAAGCGTAATTTTTTACTTTTTCACTTTCATATCGTTTCCGACTAAGTTCGATATGCAGAATACATTAATATATACATGGCGTGAACAACACATTGAGACTTTTGAATATATCCACGTATCAAACTGGACTTAAGCAGCTATTGAAGACAGGTTTCTTGCCGGGGTTGCAAGCAATATGACAATATTCAGGAAATTATCAGTTTGCTTGTCAGTAGAACGTGAGAGACACAATGAACATTTCCATACAAATTTAATACCAAAAAGCGCAAGCGACATCTCAGTAACATAATGCAGCAGAATTATATGTTTGTTTTTGGCTTAAGGTACACGATAATCTCACTTAGGTTCCTGTACTATCGACATTTGTCAAATAACAATACTGAATTGGTAATCACTGCTTATATAACAGATGAAGGAACGTGTGACGGTAACAAGCTATGATGCAGTATTTTTATAATTTCTATTGAATCTAGGCTTACTAAGTGATACTGGTGTTGATGCGTGTAGGCCTAGGCTTCAATCACAACAAAGAAGAAAAATGACGTAAGCGACGAGTCATGTCAGGGATACGTCTTTACAATCCCGTATAGGCCTCACAGCAAGGGCTAAACTGAAACTTTCTTCAATCTGTTGCAAACTGAACCGTGAATTGGAACTTTTTCTTTGAAGTAAATGCCGTACCTACCCCCCAGCACTAAACCCAAACCCAACTAAACCCAAGCAGAACACAAAAAGGAAACATTCAAGAAGGCAAAAAACCAACTCAACTTACCTTAACTATAGCTTCCCTATGCCTTTACAACTTTCCCAAAACATTAACCTATGTGCAATATTACTTCTATATCTCAATTAGGTACCTACTTCGGAAAACAAAGCAGGATATTAGAAAGTTATCAAAAGCTATTCAAATTGAGTGAGTTTACATGAAATGAAATTTCTGATGTGAGTGGGCCTCCATCAAGTGATGTGTTTCAAAAGGAAATCAGAACACCGGAAATACATCTCTACCTTTTCCGCAGAGAATGTCAGCCAATCCTGGGGAAACGAAGGAACCGCCGGGAACGCCATGCGTGGGAGAAGAGTTCGTTGACCCCAGGCCGTCGAGTTCTGTCCCTGCCTCGTTGAGGGAGGGGCAAGAAGCACTGAGCCGGGCGTACTGCGTTAGACCTAAGATCTGGACAACAAACAGAAACAATTACGTCTTCTTCAGATTATCAACTTACAACTTTACCTAAACTATGTAATCACTTACCTACATTTTAAAAACAATTAATCAGCCCAGCTCTCAAGAACTGATTGAAAGAATTTTCAAAATATGAATGTTATTACTTTATGTATGAATACTTATTTACCGGAAATCCTAAATTAAAAATACATGTATGCCTATTGTATCCTTTCTTGAAGTAACAATGACCAAAATTGTCAAAATGTCTGTGAAGCTGAATTTGTCACTTAATTGATAAAGCCTGATTTACACAATTCAACTTATTCTTCAATTGTATTAACTCAACTCATGAATTTATGACGTTGAACTGTCTCAATGTTACAACTGAAGGAGAACGGTTTCCTCAAATACGTGAAACACAAGTTTGGCTCAACTTTTATGTTATAGAACGTGTTCTATTTTTTTTCTCAAGACATGAAGGAAAGGAACCAATCAGGAGCTGATTCATCAAGGCAGCGATTTCCGATGCCGCCATTTTATCTCACTTCTAAATTTCAAATCACCAATTTCCACTTATTTTATAATCGAATTTGAGAGAAAAACAAATATCAGCCAGCCCATGGTCAGTGTATGGGGAGATTTCAGTTTCGTTCCGCTATAAGTGTGGAGTGTTTTGATAGTACATCATTTGTCTATGGTCTATCTATATCTAGACCATTCATCATCCAAATTCATCATTTGCCACTTATAGGATTCTGAAAGTACTCTGGTATAATTAATAATCAGGGGCCTCATTCCTGTACCGTACATTGTGACTGTCATCGGTGATCACTCAACATGACTGTCGTAGATGTAATTTCACACACATCAATGCTTAAAAAAGTGAATTTTATACGATACTAAGGGAAACCACAAAAAACCTGGACGATGGCGTGGATCAAACCTGGTCCGATATGGGGGATGCCCCTCACCTCCTGTATCACATGAAGCGAGCACGTTAGCAACTGAGTTGCATCTTCTCCTATACCGGTATATTGATGTACGTATAAGATATTAAAGCTAGAACAGTTGGGTCAAGTGATCGTACGACAGTCACGACGTATGAGACCGAGGCGCAAGGTTACGAATATGAAGCCTGCCTACCTGCGAGTTGAATGCATGTGCCGCCGCCTGATCTCGCATCTGCTGGATGCTCTCGTGGATATCATGCAGCTGCTGCAGGTTGTCCTCTGCAAAAAACAAACACCTCTTGTCAACCAATCAGAAACAACTGACGCGGCATGTACACCAATCAGAAACAAGCAATTAGCTGGCGGTCCACAGATGCGACTGGCCTGTAGGCGTAGCCTACACACCTCAGCTGGACGCGACATGTTTCTGCAAACACTGGGGACACTCGAACTTCTGCTCGACAGAGAAATTTGGTCGTATTGTTTACACGGCCAGCTTCGAGTGTAAGAAACGTAGGCAACTGCTCACTTTCCATTTTTCCATTCACTATAATTATTTACCTATAAATATTTAAATAACAATCAGTAAACCATTCAACCAGTACATTCTTCTTTAGTACAATGGAGATTTAAGAGTGTGTAAGCAGTGATAATACTAGTTTTCAAAGCAAATTCAAGTACATTTGTAGGTGATTTAATGAGTTGGCTTCAGGAAGGTGGCCAGTATGCATGAACGATCTATCAGCAAGCCTGAAACACAGTAATGCACATCTGGCACTGCAAAGTGTATAAACACAGAGGTCAAAGCGGTGGTATTGGCGCTTGTGAATTCCATTTCTCTCAATATACATTAAAACAACGATCCCAAAACCTATCAAAGGGAACCCACTCACAGCGTGATATTTTCAGTATAAACAGAACATCAAACGATTGCAGTGACTTTCCTATCCAGCTTATTACTAAACACCAGGCTGGTTAGGCCTATATGAGTTGCATTTTAAAATAGTATTTATTGATATTTTGTTCGAGCCCACGTTTCTACATAACTTTATGTTGAAAAAATGTGATGCATAACTTTTGGTCACAGAACATGGAGATGTCTGATTTTTTTAGACAAAGATAGAAGAAATGTTAATGATAGGATTGGTGAAAATAGTTGCATACCAGTATACCAGTATTCTATTTTGACCACATGTGGAAATGGCATTGGTGCTATTTTTACAGCTCATCCTACCAAAGCTACGGACACGCGTATTTCTTAGTCATTTTAAATTGACAAAACTGTATATGCAACATACCGGTAATTACATATAGAATATGGAATTGGATAACATTATAGAAAAGTGAATATATTCAGGTCCACATGATGGTGGAGGGTGGAGCGATATAATGATTATCAACATTGTTGCTAATTAGTAACCTACATCTGGGCGCCCTTGAAAAAAAAAAATCGCTCAACATTCATCATCACATTCGTACTTTATATGAACTATTCCAAGTCACGAAAACTCACCGAGTACCGGGTAGTGTTTTCCCCCGGGGGAGTGCGTGGTGACACTGATGGTGGGCACGGGGGGGCCTGCCCCCTGCGCCATGCTCGACCCGGGCACAAGGTAGTCCGTGATCACATCCTCGTCACTGTCATCCCCGCCGCTCGTGCCAAATTCGTCTGAAACAACACGACAGATTATAGCCTCCGGCAAACATAACGCACATCTAGACAACTGATCTCTTAATACATGGATAGCGTATGCAGCTTGAGAGCACTAGGCCTTAATATGTCTGCACTGGACACTGGTCTAGTCTACTATCTTGGTGGGAATTGACCTACTGACACAGTAGTCATAACCTTTGGTCAGAGACATTACTAATGGCTTTGGTCAAAGACATTACTAATGGCTTTGAGCATCAACATCAGCGCCCAAGGCTGATGGCCGAAATCAGATGTCCGATTGCCATATGAATTTTACAGCAAAATCTGTAATAGGGCATATATATAATTTTGCTAATCATTTCCAGTATTCTCGTAATTATTTCTAGCCTTGGTTAAAAAAATATCACGTTATATTCCCTGTTTAGACGTGGTGTGAAAAATAATATCCGCTCATTAGTTGGTTCACCGGTAAGCGACCGGCACATGCAGCACAGTGGTTAACGCGCTCGATTCATGTGATCTGGGAGATGAAGGAGCATATCGGACCTGGTTCAATCCCTGTCACTGTCCATCTATACAGGGGTTTTTCGTGGTTTCCCTCTGTAGTCTAGGCTAATGCCGGGATGGTTCCTACAATACAGGCCACGATCGCTTCCTTCCCACTATCTTTCCCATTACGTACCTACAAAACCTTTATCTCATCTTCCCATCACCTCATTGATCACTGATCCAATGCCAATAGACCTCAGTTATCATTATAGTGCGTCGTTAAACCAATAATAAAAAAAAAGGTAAGCGGTATAGTAACAACTACGGGAGCTAATAGCTGTGCAGTCTCGGCAAGGTAGCTTGGCTCCACTGCATGGGGGATCCATAGGCCACTGTTCAGTGCCATAGGCTTCCTAGTTCCTGAGGTCACTCTCTTATGAGCAGTTTGTCAAGTATTATAAACGCTATCCACGTAAGTTAATGCAGATCAGTGGTCTGGACCAACAGCAGGCAGTGCAAGGAGCATCGGGACGACCGAGTCATGTTGAATTATGATTCAGAACATCCGCTCTCTGTTAAAACAACCATATCTAACGTTGAGATGACTCTTCGTCGGAGCGGAAGTAGGTTTTAGATTGGTCTTAGTTTAGATTAAATTAGTTTAGGATGTTTGATTGGTTAGGTTGGTTAGCATAGGTTAGTTTTTAGCTTCATTAAATTAGTTAAATTGGGTTATTTAAGTTAGTTCAGGCCACATGCAGCAGCAACAACAACAACAACAACAACAAGGTCTCCATGTGGTGATAGAGACCAGACCAATAAATAGCGGCTGCCTATATCTAGCCCTGGAGGCCAACCAGTCACTTGGTGAAGGAAGTGAGAAGTTCCAGAATGACCTATTGCAGGCTAAATAATCTACAAACTTGTGTATCAACTATGGCTTCCAAATTACACAAAAGGCAACTAAATCCAGCTGCAGAAACAATTTGAACTACGTGTCTATAAGCACGAATCTAGTGTATCCTAGGCAAAGAAAAACTTTACACACGCATTTTCTTGAACAGCACAACATATAAGTTGGCCATTGGGTAGTTGTTTATTCGTAGTCAAGTAACAACTAACAAGAATACAATGAATAAACAAAGTCAAATTGATTAAATGGTTGAGTATAATTAGGCGTACAGATAATATAGCGAATGACATAAATAACAATGGTAATAGAAAACAAAGAAGTCCATTAATTGAATAGAAAATACTCGTCCAGCTTATAAACAAAGGATGTGATAAGAAATTCTCAAATTCAGACTTTAATCTGATAATATTTTTGCATTTTTTTTTAGCTCTCGTTATGATTGACTTGGTGAGCTCGATTGTATTAATTTAGATTAATTTATGTTCATTTTACTGTCTGGGACCTGCGCACACGAATCAGTCACCTGGGATCCAAGTGATTCGTGTCGTGTAGATAGGCTTGTCACACAACAAATGCCAAGAAAACAATCGTTATCACAGCAAACTGGTTAACCATCAAACATTCTGATTGGTTAATTCCAACTGGTGGACATTGTTGTTTGTCTCTTTCAACAATGAGTGACGTCACTTGACAGAAGCCTATCGATTTAGCGAAATATCATTTTTTGGTGATTTAACTTTTGACCAGCAAATGAGTTATCAAAACTCAAATAAAAGAGAAACAGATAATTATAATAGCTTCAAGACGATATAAGTATAATAACTATTCAAGTCATGTCACATCACTGTCAAGCTTATGCAGCTAAAAAAACACATTTTTTAGCTATGTACGCTTGATAGTTATGCGACATGACTAGAATAGTTATAAATTACATCATCGTGAAGCTATCATGATTATCCGTTTCTCGCGTATTACAATTTCGATATCTCATACCGTTCAGAAGTTATCACCAAAAAACTGATATTTCGCTAAATTGACTCCCATTGACTCTTAATGATGATGAGTAACAAATCAACTAACAACCGGCAAATGAATGACATTACACCAATTGTCCACGAAAGAAGGTTACGAGCGACCGTCCGTCCTAACCCACACCATCAGCACACGGGTGGTTCGCTCCTTCTGTTGCGGATACACGTTACACATATAACACAGTAGGCCTACACGAACGACTGGTTGTTATTTTCATAATACACCAACTGTGAGCTCTGCTGACGCAAAAACAAACGCTAATCAATCAGTGTTCAGGCAGTCTATGGCTGCTGATCATCAAATAAACGCCAATGTTTGAATTATTTATTTATATTGGGTTATACGACGCACTGTGGTGATGACAAATATCTATTGGCGTCGGTGAATGATGAATGCGATGTAAGGTTATTTCATTATTAGTTCATTATAGACATCAAATGGTAGGCCTGCATGTGCCAGGTACAGCAAACACTTGACGTACTTGTTTGTTTCATCGGTTCAATTATTTGTAGAACATAAACTGAAAGAGAAGCTATCAATGCGGATCTCGCCCATGCACCAATGCACATACACTCTGAAGAGACTGACTATAGAGCGTCCATAGCTATGGGTGGACCAGTGACTAGCACACCGAACCGTCATTCACGAGACCAGGGTTCGATTCCCGCCATGGTCGACCATACTGACTGAGATGGGCGAACCAGTGGAGTGACTATAGCACACTGAAACGGCATTCAGGAGACTGGGGTTCGATTCACGCAATGGTCGACTATCCTGACTGAGATGGGTGACACACTGAAACGGCATTCAGAAGACCGAGGTTCGATTCCCGCCAAGGTCGACCATCTTGAACAGACGTGTAACGTGATTTTCTTCGATCGTTCAGGGTGATACTGGGATGGCTTCATGAAATAAAAGACCACGACCGACTCCATTCCACTATCCAAAAACACTAAATGAAATGTCTTTCATCAGATCTTTCCGTCAACATTCAACGAAGTCAACACTCAACAGATCTGTCATCAGTTTAGTACGTTGTTACAGTGCGTTGTTAAACCCAATAAATATAAATAGCTAGCAAGTATCAAGACACTCCTCTATTATTGCACAGTAAAAAGTATCAATGAAAACGGTAATCAACACGATTCAATAGTGAAGCCAATGCATAAATTCCACAATTCTATCATTCTAATTATATAGGCTACCCTTCACAAGTATGTACGAATTGGACTTCTTCCAAATATAACTAATCCACAGAAAACAGATGAAAATATGTTCAAATTGGAAAAATATTTCAGAATCAAGTGAAACTAACTGGACAAGCATTGTAGAGTGCAATCTAGATCAAATTCAAATTGGTAAGACACGAAATTGGAGTCGAGTCATCATGGAATCAATAGAAATAGGATATTTTCGTAAAAGGTACGAATGGGAATATATATATATATATATATATATATATATATATATATATATACATATAAATATATATATATATATATATATATATATATATATATATAAATATATATATATATATCAATTGAAAGATTTCTGAAACAGAATATTTGTAGAATGAGATTTTTGGATTGGAGTCATTTCGGAATCGCACATTTGCGGAATGAGTTCAATTTTGAAAATTTTGAATCTCCTGATGAGAATATATCTTAATAGGCCTATAATGCAAAATCCATTCCTTTTTCTCTTCATTTCTTGTTCGTTTAAAACGAGCACTATCTCTAACCACGTACGTTTGTTTGTTTCCTTGTCGTGATCTGAGGGTCTCGATTGACTGTCTCTCCGATCAAGTGGCACTAATGGGCGAGAGTTTCGAATCGTTACACCTGAGAATGACGTCTCTGAACTGTGTACAATACATGTAGGCCTACTAGTTAGACATCCACTGTATAATCAATCTATTTCCCTCACAAAAAAACACCATACAAATAAATATAAACTTCAAATTCTTTCCTTTCTAAACTGCCAAAACAGGAATAAAATACAATGAAAACTATAGTGACAGGCGTGGCTTATCAGTAGGCCATAGATCTATCTATATTTTATGTTGGCATTTAGAGATACCCAGCACATGTAAGTTTTACTGACGCGCTATAGCTTCGTGTGATCCGGGAGGTGACTGGGATCCCCGCCACTGTCCATTTTTACATGATATTTCCGTAGTTTCCCTCTGTAGTCTATAGGCTAATGCCGGGATTGTTCCTAAGATATAGGCCACGGCCGCTTCCTCAACACTATATCCTTTCCATTGATTACCTGAGAAACATTCACCTCATCACCCTCATTCGACGCCAGTAGATCTTGGTCATCATAAGTGCGTCGTTTAACCCAATATATAAACAAACTGATTGGTGTATTGTCAAAATCACACTTGATAAGCAGCTTCCTTGACTGCTGGTGTCATGTTTTGTAACGTTTGTTATAGGCGCGGGTCAGTCGTTATAGTCACAACTTACTTCCTGACAACTGAAATCAAGTGTGAGAAATTCAGACCACGGTTTCGTCACCGGGGCATTAAGTATGACAGGCACTCTTGACCACATCAAATTATAAATACAATTAATCTCATTCAGTAGCCATTATAGGAAAACGCCAGCGTATATGCGTTGTAAGATGCGCGAGATACTTTTGTTTGAATTATCTAGAAGCTATACTAGACACAAACATTGATTTTGAAAATATTATATATCCCCGTCTTCTTTATACAACTCAAATTTTGGTATCTGTTGATTTTTATTATTTTCCATTCATATTTGGTTTAATGACGCATTGTATTGATGACTCGAGATCTATTTGTGGCGGTGAATGATATATGAGATGATATGATGACATGGAAGGTTATTTTATTAGGTGATTTTTGGACAGTGGGAAGGAGTCGATCGTGTCATGTTGTTAAGCATACCATCCCAGTATTGACCTGAACGACAGAGGTAATGGCGGGAATTGAACTCTGGTCTCCTGAATGTCAGTTCAGGATGCTAGCCACTCCACCACTTGTCTCACTTATCTGTTCCGTTATATTAATTTTTGTATCTGTCAATTATGTTAATTGTTATGCTCTCTAATTGGTTTACAGGCCGATCTTTTCATTAGGTGTAATTGATCTGAAAAAAAAACAATTCACCTTTGTTCTTTAAATCAAATCAACAAATAAATCAAGCATAACCTTGAAATTTGATAAAATCAACTAAACAATTCCACCTTATGTAGAACATTGGAATGATGTGTATTTTTTTCGTACCAGTAATTCAATTAAAATTTGATTTTAATCGAAGATTTGGTTTTCAAATCTTCTCTGAGTTTTTCTACTGCGAGTTTTCAAAATTCTGAAATTATGTATTTTCTCAAAAAGGTTCAACGATTACAACTCAAAGTTACACAATATCGAGTCAAGCTAGATGCCTCATGTAGGCCTACGCCAAGTTTCACCAACATTCGCGTTTTCGTTTGACCTATGGAAGTGCAATTAACGCCCTCGATAAAAATCGAGTCTTCGTAACGTTACGATCATTTGATTTTTCATTTTCATTCACAGTTTTCACTACCCTGTCAATTACTTGTACGCACCTCTAGTTGCCACCTGGTTAACATGTCTTCCATTATCTCCCTGCTGACATCCCGTTGACACTCGTTTGTACCACCCCATCCACCGCTGATACATCAAGTATCACTCTCACTCTGTCTCTCTCACTCAGTCACTCTCGCTCACTTGCGACTGCACGACACATGAGCACGACACGATCTTCCCACATCCTGTCCGTCTAGGAGGAACACAACAGGGTAGAGAGAAAACGGTTGCGAAAAAAAAGAATCAGTGAAATTTTTCAGAGTTTTTGGGATTTTATTAAAAACATTCAAAATGACTCCTCAGTCCTCATTCATTATTGCATGTTTTCTCAAGTTGATAATTTGTTATCCATAGCTTTAATTGAGAAACTAGGATTTGTTTCAAGTCTCGATGTCATTATATGCAAAAAAAATTGTTGGTGTTTTTGTTTGGTTTGATTTACTGCGAGTAAGAAAAATGAGCAAATAGAATATAACGTGTTTCTGTTCTTGTGCTAATGCCTCGGGGCGCCTGAAGAGCGTATATCGGAATGAAGGGGGGCGCTGAAGAGCGTATATCGGAATAAAGAGGGGCGCTGATGAGCGAATACTGGAATAGAGATATTACCAAGAGTGAAGGTGGGCTTGGCGAGTAATAATGCCGTAGGAGTTACTTTTTCGGGGATTGGTTAGAGCACAAAGGAGCTGTGGTAAGGGTTAATTCGTTAGGTTTTGATCGTTTCCTCGAATAGGCACGTCATTTTTCCAAGTAAACACTCCAAGCCAGGTTCACTCTTGGTAGTATCTATACTCCAGTATTAGCTCTTCAGGTGCCCCGAATAGAGTCGACTCGGTTGTGTGACATGGGCTTGGGTGTCTAACCTCATCTGAACCCTATAACCAAATTTTACGACCATCCATCCATAAGTACCCCGAAGCCCATGTCACACGACCCAGTCGACTTTATTCCGGTATATGCTCTTCAGCATCTTCAATGCCTCGTGTAATGCTGTAGAAATCGAGACACGTGTATGCAGACTGCACAGTTATACTAAATTATTCAATCTTAACGATTAAACAATTTAATATAATATCTAGGTATTTTCTGGCGAATAATCCCAAACACCCGCTTCAGCTGTTTTTTCTACTCTGGAGCACAATATTCGAACTATATAGTAGCATAGACGCGAGATATACTCCAGACATGTAATGTAATGTTAAAACAAAGTGGTTCTTCTCTCTCTCTCTCTCTCTCCCTCTCTCCAGGGAGAGAACCTTTAGGAGAATCGTGCGACATGGTGACATATACGGGAACCTGTTGATGCCGTGCGTATTGTGGAGTGCAATGTTTAGCAACATGCCCAGCGTTTCTGCCAATCCCTCTCACATGGCTTCAATGTGAAGGGGAATGGGTTCGATTCCAGCCTTGGCTTAAAATGCCTGTCGTCCAGACTATTCGCCCGTCGCTTGTCACGCTTTGTAATGTTCGGAAATATATATCTTTTTTGGGTTAATAGCTATATCGTACCGTAGGCCTAACGATGGATAGGCAACAGCGTTCTAGAGCTGTGCAAACAGCTATAATAAGGGACCAAAAACCAGAAATGTGCTGTTACCGCGGTACAAATTACACCACTTTATTATAATATTGCATTATACGCATTCAAAGTATAGTTGAAATTATATACTTTATATCCTTTTTAAGCATACTAATGAAATAGCAGATATAAGTGTTCACGTAGATTTTTCACACAGCATTTTTTTATGTTAACATTGCATGGCCTTTTTTGTAGAACATCTCACACAAATCGAAAAAAAAGTACACTACTTGATCAAGTAAACGTCGAGGGTCAAAATAATCCGATGCACAATATAATTTGAGCTTGATTCACCACGCAAAAATTGAAAGCTTCAGTTCACCCTCATGTTTCACAGCTCTGGAGAGAGTCTGCATCAGGAATTAGCATGAGTTGTGTACGTAATCATATAGCTAAAATCCGAGGGTATTACTAACTGCAGGCTAATCAAGGGCTTTTACTATAATTAAAGCCGAGGAGAATGGGAGAGTTTTTGGTTTCGTTCTGCTATGAGCGTGGAATGTCTTGGTAGTATATCTGCCGTCTATGCTAGTCGTAATCAGCAAGTATTTTGAGTTGCCAAATGTATGCAAACCCATTGATACTGATGTGTTTCATTCTGTTCACATAAGTTATCCTTTTATTGACTACCATAGTTGAATTAAGTGATTTGCAACGTCTTGATTTTGGTAATATTAATATATATATATATATATATATATATATATATATATATATATATATATATATATATATATATATATATATATATATATATATATATATACTTATATTAACAGCGCATGGGAATCAATGCAACGGAATATCAGTTTTTTGGTGACAAGTTTTGAAAGGTGTGATATCAAAATTCTAGCTCAGAAGAAACATACATATTTTTAATACTTTTCAGATGGTATAGACTCTACGTAAAAACTATTCTAGTCATATCGCACAATTTTCACAGCTATACCTGTAAAAATGTTAGAACGCCAGGTTAATAATTTTATTTCACACCATCTTGGAGGTATAAAAGAGATCTGTGTCAATTCTGCATTAGAATTTTGTTATATCTAATACCGTTCAGAAGTTATCACCAAAAACTGATATTCCCCTAAATTGATTCCCACGAGCAATCAAGTCGATTCGCACTTCTTGAGGCTCAACTGATTCACAGGCGCTGTCGACGCGCCTTCAAACCCTAACCAACTTCAATTCTCTGTTAACAATTCAACTGATTCTTCATTACGCCGTTTCATTCACGTACCGTATTTCTACACACGCCACTCGGTTTCTGCCCGTGTTACCCTAGCTTATTAGCGGCCTGAACTCCAACAAGCACAAGGCACTTCTACTGAGACACAACATAACGCAGCAAGCCGTGTGCAGCGCGTTATCAATCACTCCACAAGTAGGCCTAGGTCGACCACATCGTCTTCCCGGATGGCCCCGGCTTCGAGCCCCGATCACACGTCACCACCGCGAAAACTCACTATCATATCACAACCACTGGTTCATGTTCACACTCGGCTGCCGTTGCTTGGAGTGGACGTAGAGCTGCCTGAGCCGGGGGGTGAAAAAGGGGGGGGGGAGGGAGGGTTGGGCGCCGAACAACCCGGGCTCAGCTCAGCCTGTGTCTTCCGTCCTTGTCGCTCCAGTGGGGGACATGGCATGTGCGATCGATTCTCCTGCGGCCCCTACATACAATCAGCGATATACGATTCGTACTGCTCGAGTTTTTTTAAACCGAGGTAAAAGATTTCCATAAGTCGTACTTCGGAGAGTCTCTTCACGACTTAGCATGAACTGTGAGGTGTGAGATTGTGGAGAACAGATAGGTCGACGGTTCGAGTCTCGGCCGGGCCGGTAACGACTCACGAGCAAGTCACAAGGGAGGTGTCTTGACCCGGTAATCGGTACACCTTGACCTATTTACCGATGGGAGATTGAGATACACGCGGGAACACGCTGTAAGATCACTGGGGGCATGTATTGTTCGTTTTTGTAAATGAAAAAAAAATGACTTATTATTTACTGATAATTTATTCAATGAATTTGGAATATTTATTCGTAATATATATATATATATATATATATATATATATATATATATATATATATATATATATACATATATATATATATATATATATATATATATATATATATATATATATATATATATATATATATATATATATATATATATATATATAATGGAGGTATTTTTTAAAGCTAATCCGATCGCATTAGTTGAATCGTGCGCAATGTTTCTATACTTTTTGTACCCTGAGTAGGCGTACATCATTTCTATAGTCAAAAGGAACTAAGAAAAAAGTAAACATTTCACCATCCAACTCTCTCTCGTTCGGTAGCCTATACTGAGATTCGGCTGCTGATTGTGGCAAAAGAAACTCTTGCGGTTGCGGTTACTGTTGGGCCCCCAAAATAATAAGTGGGTATGGTTATGACGTACGTTGTACCATACAAATAAAGGTTGTGGTTACGGTTACGGTTGCCCCAAAAAAGACGGGTCTTTAACGGTTGCGGTTATGGTTACGGTCTCAGTCCCTAATTTGAATAGTGGAGGACAGTTTCGCCATTTTCCCTTTTCTCCAAAATAAAATACCATCATGTATGAAAATATCGTTGAGGCAAAGTAACTAAAATCGACTTGAAGCGTTCGATTTCTGACAATGTAGTGTCATATGTACCAGAATATATTGGTATATAGACCCATGAGAAGGCCAGATGTGTTGGAAGAAAATCGGTTCGACACTTTTTCGGAAATTATTATTGAACATTTGAAATCGGATTTGTAAAGAATTTAATTGGGTATACGCTAAATGTTCAATTTTCAAATTTTATCCCATTGAGATGAAGTTTTTCCATATTATTAACATTTTTCTAACACGTACTGAACAAGTTTAAAGACATTTGGTGCATTATTTTTCAAGAAAATAAATGTTTTCGGGTAGAAATATATCGAATAAATCGAAAATATTGATGGGAGTGAATTAGGATCGATCAACTAGTTGGGCTGTAAAACGAAGGCAGTGACCAAGTACAGGGTTACTGGTTTCAAAACCAAGGGGATGTTTATAGCTTTCGAGTACTCTAAACGACTACAAATGTATCATCTAACAACGCACGTACCCCGACTATAGAATTACTATAGTTTCTAAATGAATGTGTGTGGGTTTATAGCTTTCGAGTACTCTATATTAGACGCTACTTTACATCTCACAACCCATGAGTAAAACCTGCAGGGAACGAACAAAACAGGACAAAAAGCGTCAATACAGGCCTTTAGCTCCCAACACATGGTGGGTAAACGGTAAAACCAATCAGTCCAATTCTTTTTGCAATAAAACAACAATGAGTATATCTGTGTCTCTACGTTCACTGAAAATCATAATTTTCTAATTAATTACTCTGAAATAATCGTAAAACAATGAAAAACAGGTAAAAACATGTTGATTTTTGACAATTACTTTGAAAGGGTTGAAAACATACCACAAACTAAAGCTCTTCGTGCGAGCACGTATTGAATACTAGTGATCATCTAACCGAAAACTGTAAGTCAATACGATGATTGGTTTTCCGTTGCCAACTTGGGCCCCGAACGTCTACAATCAAGCCGGTAGGCAAGATGTAAAGAGGCCTCTTAAATATCTCGCTCATCTCACTACCCACGTCGCCTACTGCGTTCCCCCGTGTATCGACTCATCTTGCAGACATGATGGCTATACAGCAGAAGCTCAGCTGTGACAGTTGTCCACCGGGTAATATAGGCTACAAGAAAAGGCGAAACGAGGCGTCTTTTGCAGTATTGATTTCGGCACTTCCACGATCAGATGCGCACCATAACCAATCAACAGGTCGTCGTGAGATTCAACAGTTTACATCCAATGTCGACTCTACCAACAGCTTAGGCCCGGATTCACCAACTATTAACTGGAGTTTAAACCTAGTTTAAATTTTTAATCCAGGTTTATATTTAGGAAGCCGTTTCATGATGCCTAAACTGGGATTAGATTTGACCTAAACTGAGCTTATACTATTTTAATACGAGTTCCTAAACCCAGTTTATCATTAAACCAAGTTTTACAAAGCCAAGTTTAAACTGAAGTTGATGAAACCCGGCCTTAGCTAATTATATGGACATTATTCGGGGGCGCTTGAAAAGCGTATTCCGGAACAAAGTCGACTCGGTCGTGTGGCATGGGCTTCGGGCAAGGCCTTCTAATAAATGGATGGTTGTAAAATGTGGTTAGGAACTTAGGGTTCCGGTAAGGTTGGACACCCAGACCCACGTCACACAACCGAATCGACATTATTCCGGTATACGCTCTTCTGGCGCCCCAATCATTACACCTACACGTACCCTACTGAATACACGTGCGTATTGAAATGGAAATAATAAGTTATGTACGAATTCATTTATATCGGGTTTAACGACTGACTGATATGATAAGTTAGTGTTACTGTTATAGGGTTTAAAGGTGCGTCGACAGCGAGGTCATTTTGCGCCTGTTATGACTCAACTAAGATCTATTGGCGTCTTGAGAATGATTAATGATAATTATGCATTTTTTTATATAGGGGTCTATAATGAGAAGGAAGCGGTCGTGGACTATATTGTAGGGACCATCACAGCTTTTATCTAGTCTCTAGTCTACAGAGGGAAATCGGTCACTGAGAAAATGAGCTGTAAAGATGGACGGTGGCGGGGATCGAACAGAGGTCCGATTCACCGTCAACACACGGATCACACGAGGCAAGCAGTTCGTATTGAGCTACATTTGCCAGAAAAATCATAAATACCTCTGGTCATTTACTTGATCCATATCGGTGCTATAATTGCAATTTTCGTACAGCATTGAATGACACCCACCTGTTGTCAAACGTATAGCGCAATAACTGATAACTAAGGATAATAATCATAGATATATGCACTGAAAAACTCTCAAACATGCATGTAACAATCCACTAGAAAAGATCCAAATATCAAATATACACTAAAAAACAAACAAATACCCAAATATGCAAGATCATTTCTATACTTTAAATACCGTATAGGTTGGTTGCACCATGGTTGTTCAAAATTATTGAAAATGCTACCGGTACCTGTTTCAGGATCGCGTCAAGACAAGTGATGGGAAAAATTTGCATTGAAAATTTTCGATGTTCAAATTGAATGAAATCCAAGGATTTTATTCTGAAAATCACTGAAAAAAAATCAGTGACGATAAATTAGATGAATTCATTTGATTCCATTGGATTCGCAGAAAATTTTCAATGAATTGGAAATTTTCTGAAAATTTTCAACATCTTTAGGCTACTCATTTACTTTTCAATTAGGCCTAGGTTATTTTCAAAGAACTTTTCAAAAGAGGACAGTACAAATGAGTACTGGCCCCACCTACCGGTGATCGCCTACGTCAACACATTTAGTGGGGAAATATCAACACATGTTCACAAACTTCAAAAAGCCAGTCATTATTTTATGTAGGCTCTACTCATTTAGGATCTTAATTGACAATTTTGTAAGCAAATGCAGATCTTCAATGTGGTGGTTCAACAAATTGTTTTAGCATCACCAAGAGTGAATTCAAACTCAAATTTCTTCTGTGACAACTTATAGGTCTATGCCATGAAAAATTTTTTGGGGAAAAAATTAAAAATTTTTGAAAATTTTCAAAAGCTTGAAAATTTTCATGAGAAGTCACATCACCAGTCAAGACATTTTGGGCACTAAAATCCTAGGCGCCTTTCCACTTCCCCCCTCCTATTTAGGCCTAGGCCTACTTATAAACAATTTACCATCGAATACATAGATTTTAATTTAAGTATTTTTTGAGGATTGTTTTTTAATACTATCTTTACTCAGGAGTTGACTTCTCACAAAAAGAATTTGTGAATATATTATATATAAGGCTATATAATATTGAATAGGTCCAGTACACTTCTTTTCGAGTAAATAGGCTACAACATGGTATACCGGTAATTATTTATTTTTAAATGGGCTGGTGAAAATTCAGCGCTCTATAGTATTTAAATAGATTTACGTTTTTTAGTTTCAGTGAATAGATTTAATTACGTGCATGCAATAAATCAGCACATGTTGTCATACAATACTTAAATATGATGTTTCGTTAATCGTTTGCTAAACTTGGACTTCTATTATTTTTTTTTCGTCTTGTATAAATTATTAAAATATCCCCTACAAAAGAACAAAATTCGCAATACGGATTTCTATTATTATTTTTTTCGACTTGAATAAATACGATAGGACAATTTAAAACGAAGCTGGTTATAGGATGTAAAGTAAATTAAGTAATTTAAGTCATTCAAGTACGGTAATTCAAGTAATTTAACAAAAATTAATAGTTTCAAGATGTTACCACCTGTTCATACACTATTTCTATAACAATAAACAATCTGAAATCTGCAGATTAAAATATTCCTCCAAAAAGAACGTGATGCGCGGCGCGCAATACCAATGTTTTAAAAATCATACAGATATGCACAGTGCATGTGCATTTCTAAGGTTAAAAAGGCCCCAAAAATGTCAAATGCAGTTGTTATTTCTATAATCCTGGAGTTATGAAAGGTCTAGGTATTGCACTCTGGTTGTTCCATCAGTCATAATTAGAAATACGCATTCGCATAATAGCTAGACTATTCTTTTTAATTTAATTATTTCGTAAATTTGGAGATTCACTTAATACGCCAGTTTTTCTGGGGGGTAGGGGGAAATTGGTGTTTTGGTGGGTTGGTGGTGTTTTGTTTACGACAGGTGTTTTGGCGAAATGACAGTATTTAAACCATAATTTCCCACCCACAATCAAGGATACGACATCAACCTTGCCCACTAACCCCAACCCAAAAACACTTTCTACACAAATATTGGAAATAGTAGGCCTATACATTAATCAGAAAAATTACCAACGATTTCAACCGACAAGTGATTATTGTTTGCTAAACGACCCCACCAACAGCTAGGTTATACGGGGATTCGAATGAGCAGGTGAGTATGAAACTATATGATGTGATGACAAGTGAAAGGACGTTTACAAAAATCCATGCCTTATGCAGGACTTGAACCCATGCCTAACGGTGAGTTTGTGAAACGATGCCTCAGCTGACCGAGCTACCGAGGGTAGCTACCGACAAGTTCACCTGTTGTTGCCAGAATGTCTCGGGTCTGTCCAATCTACAGAGCTTCATGTCGATAGGCCTATTACCGAGCATGCACATTTAACATTACAAACGGAATAGTACACATCCGAAATCCTACCTGATGAAAACGGAGCTGCTATTCTGCTTCTCTCTGGTTTTGCCATCGTCTTCGATCACGCCAGTTTCATACACATTCCATTATTCGATCTACATGAACAAACACTATTGTAAGTACAGACACATGCGTTCACACGTATTGTCAATCTTGAGTAAATATGATAATAATGATAGTAAACCGCGTCGAACTGTTTTAGGGTTAGAGGGTTGGATAGAAAAAGGTTTGAACCTTAGAATTAGATGTCCACTCAACACATACCATCCCTACCTAACCTTAAATATATTTAAAAAAAAAACTAAAACCCCAAGACAGTTGACCTAACACAAGTCACAACCCTAAAACAGATCGTCTCGGCTTGCTATTATAATATTATTTACTACCCAATCTTGCACCGAATTAGCAGACCGTGCTCATTCCACACACAAGTCACGAAGTGATAACATTTAGCAACTGACACAAGAGCCAAAGGTAAACAAATGCGGGTAGCACTAGCTTACACGTGTAATACAATAACAACACGATTAACGACTATAAAATATCCTCCGTTAAAAATCATGCACAAACCGTGAAACAATAGGCAGCTGGTTTGGGGTCAAGCTAGGTTAGCCGAGTGTGCGAGAGGTGGGGGTGGGGGTACCGCCCGCAACACTCGGCCAAGAACATGCCATTTTTTTATTGTGCGAATTAAATGAGGCTTTCCAAGCTAAGCCTTCCACTCCCGGATCCAGAAATGAATGAGCAATGTACGTTTTCCAAGTGATAGCCTTCAGGCCTCTTATTTGACTGTGCTGAAGATCCACGTACCAGGCAAATGCCGAACTAGGCCTACCTGGCCCACGTCTATAGGTAGGTTGTCTAAAATTAGGCCTAGTTTGACAGAAACAGTTTTCCATAGCAATGATAGCATGCGAGATACGTGAGACGTATCGATTCTTACCATGTATCACGACGATTATCCGAAGTTTGCCTGAATTATGCGAGTAGTTCTGTAACACCACTATACGTGACTATAAAATAAATAACACCAAGGGCCGTTACACCTTGTTATACACTTCTGCCATTTTGATAATAGAACCACTACCTGTCATGACGTCACACAGCAACAGTAACAAGTGGGCGAGAGTCGCGAATCCTAGTGTGTATTTTATATACTACGAGAAGAGGTTTGCCGGTAAATGCAGTAGTTTGAGAGTATCGACGAACGATGGAGCGAAACCCCCGTGCGTTAGTGAGAAGGGATGGAAATGATTAATCGTTCGTGAGGATTCGGAACCTTCTTTGAATGAATGATATAGGATTTTAAGGCGCATAGACAGCGAGGTCATTCGTACACAACCATATATTAAAAAAAAATTCTCAATGTGACAACTACATCTGGACATAAATAGCCGAATTGTTTAGTTGCAAATTATTTAATATATTGATAAATCGTAAAATGTTACTCAAGTGCATAAATAGCTAATCATAAAGAAATGAACAATAATTTCATGATATTTATGGAACCTAGCTAGAGAAACAAATCCTAGATATACATTATAATTATTCCCTCTCTCGCTTTTTCTCTGTGATATGTTTTATATTATTCAGATTAAAAAATTACAATTATTTCATTAGACAATATTACAAAATACACAAGACAATGTTACTACAGAAAACAATACACTTCTAAAGATCAGTACTTTATCTCTCAAAAACTATTGTAAGATAACAAACCCTGATTTATATTAAACTTTATGCATGGATGCTCGCTTGTGGGTGGTAGTTGAGGTTATTCCAATTAAGGCCACGCAAATATTTTTCTTGGGAAATTATCAAAATGAAAGACTTTAAAACGAAAAAATATCGACTGTTCCATACAAAAATGAAAAATCTACACTGAATTTTGTGGTGTCGGCTTCTTTCGCTTAGGGAAAAAGTTTGACAACTTTTTCATTGCAGAATCATTACTTTTATCACTCATGTCGTCAATTCCCAGTGAATTTTTTGCCGATAAAAATTCTTCGCTCTTCGTCGACAGAGAGTCATATTCTGATTTTGTGAAACATTCAGGCGACTGTACAATAGCAGTATCTGTTGGATTTTTCTTGCACAAGCCTAGACTATCAAACAACTGCTGCGGTTTGACGTCAACTTGGTCGAGCTCGCCGTCGCTCTGGATTGGACTGAAGAACTTGTCTTTGTCCACGGAAGTCGACAAGCCGTTGATGACGATCTGCTCGTCGTCTTCTTCCGAGACATATAGCGCGGACTCGTCGTCAACGTCGTCTTCTGGCTCCTCTTCGATAATGTCATTGCTGATGGTGGACGCTTGTCGAGGTATACCCGTCTGCATTGGGACGAGAGTGAGGTTGGCCGACTCCTCGTCGCTGTCGTCGCTGTCGTCACTGCCAGACAGGGATTCGTTGGTGTCCAGAGACGAGTTTGGCTGCAAGCAAGGGGAGATACGTGATCAGTTTGATTGATGTGACACCAATAAACTCCCCAGAAAATGAACTCCCCAGAAAATGAACTCCCCAGAAAATGAACTCCCCAGAAAATGAACTCCACAGAAAATGAACTCCCCAGAAAATGAACTGCCCAGAAAATGAACTCCCCAGAAAATGAACTCCCCAGAAAATGAACTCCCCAGAAAATGAACTCCACAGAAAATGAACTCCCCAGAAAATGAACTCCCCAGAAAATGAACTCCCCAGAAAATGAACTCCCCAAAAAATGAACTCCCCAAAAAATGAACTCCCCAAAAAATGAACCCCCCAAAAAATGAACTCCCCCAAAAATGAACTCCCCCAAAAATGAACTCCCCAAAAAATGAACTCCCCAAAAAATGAACTACCCAAAAAATGAACTACCCAAATATGAACTCCACAAAACATGAACTCCCCAAAAAAATGAACACCCCAAAAAATGAACACCCAAAAAAATGAACTCAAAAAATGAACTCAAAAAATGAACTCCCCAAAAAATAAAATCTCCAAAAAATAAACTCTACAAAAAATAAACTCTCTGAAAAATAAACTCTCTGAAAAATAAACTCTCCGAAAAACAAACTCTCTGAAAAACAAACTCTCCGAAAAATAAACTCCGAAAAATAAACTCTCCGAAAAATAAACTCTCCGAAAAATAAACTCTGCGAAAAAATAAACTCCGCGAAACAAGTGCTTTGAATAAACTTCAAGTGTTCAAGAAAACTCTACAAAGCTGCTGTCCTAAGAAAGTGTTTAGCATTTTGCTTTCGCTAGCGAATCCTCTCAGCGAACTTTTCCCCCTTCTTTTTCTGATATGTATTGTTTAGAAAGGTTTGGGTCTGACCTAATAATTACAGTACAGCCTGGAAACGAAGTGAATGATAATTTTTCCGAGTGGTACTTTTTCGAGTTTAATTTTCGGTCATTTTTTTTTAAATTCCAAGAGTATTTTTTCCGATTAGGCATACCGTAGTTTATTTTTCGGCGAGTTGGTCATTAGTAGAGTTATTTCGAAATTTTGAGTCTACTTCATTTTTCGGACAGTTGGTTTTTCGGTCAATCCCCGTTTTCAGCAAAGATTCCATATAATGGGCCCATGTTGAAGTATGGGAAAAACTTATGTTGCACGCTGCTTATAGAGTTAAGCCAGGTGAAGTACCTCGTACCAGAATGACACACTTTTTATGCCACTTTTAGACTATCAAGCCCTCCCACCTCCCGTTTTACTTTGTCGAGTCAGGATATAACCTCACCCCTGAAACCACGTCCCTGTCTCATCAGAATTTCCTTCAATTCAGATAAGATCGAGAGCATTATTTGATGAAACTAAATTAACTTGAATGTTTGAACTTATCTAGAATAGATTGGAGCAAAAAAAAAAAATTTAAAATATGATTTGAATCGGTAGTTAATTATTGAAACAAAGCTTAATTGTATGCATACAAATCATGATTACATGATTATTTTCTCCCTCCTCTTCCTCCCCACCACAAACTGTCACACATTGACCCCGCCCCCTTCCAGAGCGTGACGTGAATGTTATTCTATCTATTATCTCTATTCTATCCTGAGGAACTAACCTAATCCAACCTTATTTTGAATAATTTACATAACTGGGAAAACGCATAGAGTATGCGTTGTAAGATGAGCGAGATATGTATGTGGAATGTCCTCGAAAGTTGATACACATACGTTGATTTTGTAAATATCATAGCCTTCGATGTTCAGTCATTCATAGATCATTTTATTCTCACAACGTGTAGCCTTGCCTTCATTATTCCATACAACTCTACCAACCTGTTGAATATAATACTAGACACACTTTTTTTCAATGAAATACAATTATTTTCTTAAAAACAGTGGGTCAAAACTTCTTCGAACTTCAAAGAAATAGGGCCAATGTATCGAACGAATATCAACATTCTGTGAAAATTTCTGGTCAATTGAATAAACGTGATCAATGTCAATTAATTCTACTCAGTGCTATTCTCATAGAACTAATATATTTCCAAATTTTCCGATTTTTTCCAGAAAATCTGTCAAAACGATTTTGTTCACAGTATCAATCTATTCTGGTTTGAAACTAGAATGTTTGAATGTCCAGAAAAAAGTTTCGAGTCGAGTGATTATTTTTGTCTGACCTGTATGACGCGTACAAAAAAAATATAAAAACAAAAATCAGAAACGCGAATCCGATTTTTTTTCAGTAAGTGAATAATTGGAAGTCGCCGCTAATCACGCAAACTCACCACAAAGTCAGGATCATCGCTATGGTCGTCCTCGTCTGCCTTCCGTCCTAGGCGGTCCAGCTTCTCCTTGGTCGTTTCGTCTTCGGACGATTCCGGCTCGATCTCGGCAAAGTTGCGCTTTTCCTGCCAGACATACAACTGCCATAGTTAAGAGGGACCCACCGGCACAGTAGCCGAGTGGTTAGCTCACTTGCTTCGTGTGACCCGGGAGGTGAAGGGACATATCGGACCCGGTTCGATCCCCGCCACCGTCCATCTTTACAGGGGGTTTTCGTGGTTTCCCTCTGTAAGTCTAGGCTATAATGCCGGGATGGTTCCCACAATATAGGCCACGACCGCTTCCTTCCCACTATCCTTCCCACTACCCATAAAAACCTTCATCTCACCATCCCATCATCTCATTATTCATTCATCCGACGCCAATAGATCTTAGTAATCATTACAGTGCGTCGTTAAAACCCAATATAAAAAAAGAAAAAAAAGAGGGACCTACCCAGAGCTTCACATTTTCAGTGTCAATGTAACATAGAAACGGTCGTAGTGGCTTTCCGTTTGAACATATTGTAGTGAAGCTGCTTCACAACCTTTGGAGAAGAAGTATCTTGCGAAATACTATCGAGTCAAGATAAACATCCCCATTTGGTTACATGTTATCTGTATTCTGTACGTACATGCTAATTACTTTTGTGTAACGAACGGAACGCTGAGAGGTAAAAATCGATGGCAAAAATAACGAGTGTTACCGTTACATATACAAGTGATCTTTCCACCTTCGTTTTTATCAAATTGAGGCAATCGCATTTTTGACAAATATATAGTCTGCATCTTATATGATGTATTTGTTAATTTTAAATTTTGCACTTTTCAAGTTTTATATGTGTGAAATCTCCCTGGTGGGAACTTTTTGCGGTATGGAGATTGGGACCTCAACATTCGATCAGCGGGAAATACATGGAGAATTAGGATTTTATGACGTTTTGATATATAAAATCAAAAGGCAAAGTACAAATTGACGTAATTTTTGTCACCGAATTCCTAATGTGATCTTTAATTTTTCTTTGAAGAACATCTTGCACATAAATGAGAAGAACGGTATACTGTCTATGTTATTTTATTTATATTGGGTTTTAACGACGCACTATACTGATGGCTACGATCTATTGGCGTCGGTGGATGATGAATGAGATGATGAGATGAAAGGTTATTTTATTAGGTGTTTTGGATGGTGGGAAGGAGTCGGTCGTGGCCTGTTGTTAAGGGGACAGTGAGGTGAAACTGGAAAGTCTCTTAAATAGGGGAATAGAAGAAAAATTCACTCTGAAACTCATTTGTGGAAGAAAAATAGAAATTTTCAGATTTGAAAAAAAAATCGGGGGGGCCAACCGTGTTGACTACCCCCTAAAATGTGACATTTGAAACATATCCTTACTTCTTTCTCAGTTTTCATTTTTTTCCATTTTTTTTTTTCAATTTTTCACAATACTCCAAGGTTCAAATCTGTGCATCACTTTTTCCAAAATCATCCTTCTTTGAGACACGAAGAAAGAAACAAAAATTATTTTGTTTTTGCAGCAGCGCATCTGTTCACCTTTTATTTATTTGCAAGTGCTAAAAGAAAAAAATGGAAAAACCCATTCTTGAATTTGTTATTGATTGTATCTTGAACATGTTCTGAAAATTTCACACAAATCCATCAATTATTGTGAAAGAAGTAGGATTTCTGCTTCTCAAATTATAGTCAATAATTGTTCAGAGTTATTAATGCTTGAAGTTCAGGTATAATATATGTTTCAATATATTTTTGGATAGCGGTTCCACACATTGGTATACTGAATAATTTATTGCTAATTACCTTTACATCACATATTATTCATAATAACATATTTGAAAAATGGATAGTCTAGGCTACATGAAGAATTAATAAAAAAACACACAAAATATTCAGTTTTCATGGTAGTTTCACATCACTGTCCCCTTAAGGAACCATCCCAGTATCAACCTGAACGACAGAGGGAAACCACGGAAACCCCCCTGTCAGGATGGTCGACCATGGCGGGAATCGAGTCCCGGTCTCCCGAATGACGGTTCAGTGTGTTACCACTCGGCCACGCGTCTCGGTATTGCCTATGTTATTATACTCGATCGACGTATAGTACAAATGGAACATTTTTATACTAGGAAAACGCGGGATGCGCGTTGCGAGATGAGCTTAGAAGTATGGCAATCTAGAATGAAAAATAACTTGTCAGCTCAATTTACATCTACAAACCTTGACTTACTTCAAACGTTAAAAAACCTCACCTGCAACTTGTTGATATTTATAGTAACCTGCAACCTGTCGCATAAACACTTTGCAAAACCAATTGATCCAAATATTCAATAAAATGTACACGTTTATTGCGTTTTATTCATTATTTCTCATTCGATTGTTGTGAAAATCTCTGAAAAGGTGTATAATAGTATTTTTCATATGCTGTGAGAATTTGAGAGCTTTTGAAAAATTCTTGTTTTTCAAGTATTTTTCATCCGGGTTATTCTTATGAGGATTTTCCAAACTTTCCGATTATTTTCCGAAAAAACCTTCCGACCGATTCCTCTGAATAACAATCCCAACCTATTCTGGTATGACACCAACGTTCAGAAAATTTTTCAAGCTGATTGATTCATTTCTCTGACCTGTATGCCGCGTACATAATTACAAAAAAAAAAAAAAAAAAAAAAAACATAAAAACGAAGCCCATTTTTTTTTCAGGGTGTGAAATGGAAAGCTTCGCTACGCTCATCTAATTATTTTCAGAAAGAAGTTCCAAACCTATTCTGCTTCAAAACAGTACCGATATATTCTCGTATTGAACACAAAAAGTCCGGCAAAAAGTTTCTCAAATCATATAGCTAGTTTTCCTAGACACCATACCGCGCGCGCGCAAAAAAAAAACACCCCGATTTTTTCCAGTTGGACAATAATAACATCACTGCTCATCTGAATTATGTTAACGCAGCATGCGTTGTGAGATGAGCAGATCTTGAAAACAAATCTTGAAAGATCTTGAAAGATCAATAGGCTATTTCAAAAGAATATTTCTGATGTATATAGGAATGAATATTTGAGTAAATTAATGTACATCATATAGCACACATATGATACACACAATATAGGCCCTAAATCATTTATAAAAGCACGAACTGTACCTGGGTGTGCTTCTTGTTGAGAGACGACCTTGTCTGCGTAGCGCCACCGTTGATTGGTGGGTCAGAGAGCGGCGAGGTCTCGTTCTCGTTCTCGATCGCCATTGGTCGGAAGCGTCGGCGGATCGCCCGCAGGTGGCGCCGCACGCCCTGGACATAGCGGACCTGGCGACATAATCAGACATGAATCCTGAATATCAGCAGGGGTGGACTGAGAGAGAAGGGCCCGGGAGAGTATTGAAAATATGGGCCAATAGAGAAAAAAATGAAAAAATGAATTTGAGCAAAAATTGCACGGCTGAGCAGTAGAATGGGATTTTTAAAATGAATCTACAGGACTGATCTGAAAATGTCCATATAGTGATAATTGATGTACACATAAAGTCACACAAAGTGGTCGATCAGGCCATATTAAAATGAATCTGATGATTATTGTTTGCTTGACGACCCCACCAACAGCTATAGGTGATACGGGGGAACGAATGAGCAGGTACTTATGAAATTATGAAGTGATGATAAGTGAAAGGACGTTCACAAAAACCCATGCCTTATGCGGGACTCGAACCCACGCCCATCGGTGACTCTAGCGGTGCCTCAGCTGACCGAGATACCGAGTGGGGCTAAAATGAATCCTGTTGAGTAAACATACTGATATTATTCGCGATATTATTCGCGCACTAAACCTAGAAGACAATATGCAAACGCACTCCACGCATAATCGGTGGAAAAATTAGCTTAAATGTGCGTAGCTTTGATTGGAATAACAATTTTAATTTCGAATAAAACAATTCCATGTGACCGCAGGTGTACGTTGTGTTGCAGCGCCAACACAATTGAAATTGTATTATTTTCTAATGATATTCAATTAAGATATAGTAGGCCTACTCAACCTGTCCACTGTTATCTCCCAATAGCTATCATAATGAAATTCCAATTGTCTGATGGACATGCCCATTAGTGCATCACCTTTGGGAAATTTCGAAATTTTACAATAATTTTTGTGAAATTTCTGCATGCCACGAGCATTTTTAATCATTTTGCTGGTTCACGGGAAAAACGGGGCCAATATTTCGAATTATTCTTTCATGAGGTTCAATCTATCAATTTTACCAATTTTTATCAATTTACTTCAATGGCTCTGCAAAGTTGATTCAAAATATATCCATTTGTCAGAAGTGGTTCTCCTTATTGTTGGATGTGGATGAATAGCCTTAAAATGAATTAGTATGAATACAATTTAATAATATATATTATGGCTCCATACCAAGTTTCTGGGTTTGACCTGGTCTCTCTTGAACACGATCGAAGTGAGGTCCAGAAACAGCCTCACGCCGCGGATCAGAAGCAGAAAGGGTATGAAGAGCAGCCAAGGCAGGGGTCGAATATGGCCACTGCTGACGTCATCATCAGCTGTGGGTTGAGCCAGCTCACTGCTGACATCAGTAGCAGCTGCGGATCGAGCCAGCTCGCTGATGACGTCATCAGCATCAGCTGTGGATCGAGTCAGCTCACTGCTGACATCGTCATCACATGTGGGTCGAGCTAGCTCACTGCTGACATCAGTAGCAGCTGCGGGTCGAGCCAGCTCACAGGTGACGTCATCAGCATCAGCAGTGAGTCGAGCCAGCTCACTGCTGACATCAGTAGCAGCTGCGGGTTGAGCCAGCTTACAGCTGACGTCTTCTACAGCAGCGACTAGTGGTTTATTCTCTGTGGGACAAGGACAGCATTGTTTACTGATTTTTTTTAGATACCAATAATACATCAACACATACACTTACGGTCACATATATATTTTTTGGGCGAAATTAAGATTCAAATTATATAACTACTCATATTTTAGCATTAAATGTTTCACAAACTGTACGTGAGGTACACATTTAGTAAGTAGTACTCTATATTATCAGCAAGGTTTAGTGTTTACTATGTCAGTAAACTTTGAATATTTTGCAATTCAGTTTGATGTGGTTTGGTCAATTGATCGACCACTTCATGTGACAGCAAGTGTATCTACATCTGTTTAAACGAAAAGGTTCACTTGGCAATTCCGTAACATTATATGCATACAAAATTATAGAATGTATGAATTGAAACATTCATAAACGTTGATATGTAGGCACTTTTCAACATGTCAAATCAACTTCAATGTTTTACACTCTAAATTAAATGATGGAACTGTCAGTTTTCAAAATATATCATTTGAGACGTTGTGAATGAATTCCAGCAGATTTATCCGTTTCTACAATTAGTTACCACAGTAAAAATCTTTCTAGTATTTTCTAGTGCTACATTGTCGAAGATAACTGAAATATTTGAAGAGGACCGCGAGTCTCATTACCGTGTGCTAAACTGCTAATAGTGAATGTGTTACGTCAGAGTTCACACATCACAACGAATACGAGATGGAAATTTCAAATCAACAGCTTTAGTATAGCTTCTGAATATCAGTTTTGGAATAATAAGCATCCAATATCACCAAAATTAGCGTATGGATGGAATTCTTACTTTCAATAAGAAATGATATTTTTATTGGCCCTATTTTGTAATACAGGATTATTCGAAATCGGATACTAAAATCAAGCCTTGAATGAAACATAAGCATAAGAAAAATAACCGTAAAAATGCATATACTTTCTGAAAGCAAATTGATTTAAAAAATGATGATAAATTCCAAAAATTACTCATATCTCACTTTAATAAGCCGCACACTTTTTTATAAGATTATTACATACTAGGAAAACGCGTTATGTGTTGCCTCGTTGATGGATGAGCTAGATCATATCAACTTATCTTTGGATTGGTTATCATATATTATATCCACCTTGAGATCCAAACAATTACGTCACTGTCATCCCATTTCCCAATTAATTTTCATGATTCTAATTAATTTAGGTGCTCTTGTGAACTAAGCCCTTTTGAGGATTCGTGACGTAGACAGACATTACTCTATTCTGTACGTATTCCTATACAAAATTGGTGATATCTACGTCATGACTCATGGTGTCTGTAGGACAAGAAAATTAATCAAAATTTCTGAAATTGAGATGATGAATTCTGATTTTCTCTAAAATTAGGGAAATTAGTAGGCCTATCTAGATTATTTATTGAAATATAGTTCCAGGATGTTGATATCCGTTACTGTCGTGTTGCATTGTGAACGGGGCTGTGGCCGCCTTGTTTGTCGACTTACCACTGGTGTGCGTCGCTTGGACTGACCACTCGATCGACTTCTCTATGGTCCAGAGCAAGTCATCCAGCCTCCTGAACATCGCCTGTCCGAACGGCTGACTGGCAAGCCTCCAACCGACCTCCGCGAACCAATCGCGAGCTCGCTGCGCCATCTGCAAACGATATGTAGTTGTAGAGTTCTATTTCAGTAAGTGCAGCTAAAGATAATGTCTGCAGGTAATAAAATCAGAGATAAAATCTCAATGGTTCAGCCAATTCCTCGTTCATTATTCGTGTATGTCTGTCCTATTCTAGAATGTAGATGTTGCACTGTTGCCATCCCGGGGGTGTGGTGGGGTATGAGTTATAATTAGATGAGCGTGGCGAAGCTTTCCATTTCACACCCTGAAAAAAAATGGGCTTCGTTTTTATGTTTTTTTTTTTTTTTTTTTTTTTTTTGTAATTATGTACGCGGCATACAGGTCAGAGAAATGAATCAATCAGCTTGAAAATTTTTCTGAACGTTGGTGTCATACCAGAATAGGTTGGGATTGTTATTCAGAGGAATCGGTCAGAAGGTTTTTCCGGAAAATAATTGGAAAGTTTGGAAAATCCTCATAAGAATAACCCGGAGGAAAAATACTTGAAAAACAAGAATTTTTCAAAAGCTCTCAAATTCTCACAGAATATGAAAAATACTATTATACACCTTTTCAGAGATTTTTACAACAATCGAATGAGAAATAATGAAGAAAACGCAATAAACGTGTACATTTTATTGAATATTTGGATCAATTGGTTTTGCAAAGTGTTTATGCGACAGGTTGCAGGTTACTATAAATATCAACAAGTTGCAGGTGAGGTTTTTGAACGTTTGAAGTAAGTCAAGGTTTGTAGATGTAAATTGAGCTGACAAGTTATTTTTCATTCTAGATCACCATACTTCTAAGCTCATCTCACAACGCGCATCCCGCGTTTTCCTAGTATATTGATTGATATTGGGTTCTAACGACGCACTGTACTGATGAATACGATCTATTGGCGTCGGTGAATAATTAGATGAGCGTAGCGAAGCTTTCCATTTCACACCCTGAAAAAAATGGGCTTCGTTTTTATGTTTTTTTTTTTTGTAATTATTTACGCGGCATACAGGTCAGAGAAATGAATCAATCAACTCGAAACTTTTTCTGAACGTTGGTGTCATACCAGAATAGGTTGGGATTGTTATTCAGAGGAATCGGTCGGAAGGTTTTTCCGGAAAATAATCGGAAAGTTTGGAAAATCCTCATAAGAATAACCCGGAGGAAAAATACTTGAAAAACAAGAATTTTTCAAAAGCTCTCAAATTCTCATAGAATATGAAAAATACTATTATACACCTTCTCAGAGATTTTTACAACAATCGAATGAGAAATAATGAAGAAAACGCAATAAACGTGTACATTTTATTGAATATCTGGATCAATTGGTTTTGCAAAGTGTTTATGCGACAGGTTGCAGGTTACTATAAATATCAACAAGTTGCAGGTGAGGTCTTTGAACGTTTGAAGTAAGTCAAGGTTTGTAGATATAAATTGAGCTGACAAGTTATTTTTCATTCTAGATTGCCATACTAAGCTCATCTCACAACGCGCATCCCGCGTTTTCCTAGTATATGAAATGATGGGATGATGAGATGAAAGGTTATTGTGTTAGGTGTTCCTGAATAGTGGGAATGAGTCGGTCGTAGCTTGTTATAGCTTGTAAGCTTGTTGTATAACACAAATTTAACTGTTATATTGGTACAGCTGTGATATTTCCAAGGTGTTTTAGTTTTTACGACCACATCTCCACGTCTCTCAGTGAAGCGTCAGATCTCGAATTCTAGTTATCGATACGCAATTACTCTCTTCAGAGCTGACGAAACATGAGGGGATGAATTGCTGAAACTTTCAGTTATGCGTCGTGATTGAAGTTCAAATTATATTGTGACTCAGATTGTTGTGATTCTCGACATTGACTTGTTTGCCTATATTGTACTACGTACTTTTATCAATTTGTGTGCGAGATATCTTCTCCAGATAAGATTCAAATTTATAGGTGAAAATGAATACATTTTCTTCTCGGTTTTTATGCATAAAAAGGTAATAAAATATGAAATTTCATCTCCTATACGTTGAATGTGTATAAAGTAGTGTAGGATTTGAGCCGCATGAAAACAGCTCATCATCAGTATACTTGTTTTTAGTATAGCTGGTTGCACAGCTCTGGAACGCTGTTGCCTATTGATCGCTACATTAGCTATAATCAATTCAATTCAATTTTTTAATCATTTTATTCTTGATTCTTATAAATGATATAGTATAAATAGTATAAGTAATATGAAATTATAAATTCATAATGACAATAAATAGAACACTCATAAATAAATAAGCGAATTAATAATGATAGTATAAAGCAATGAATCAATATAATAATATAGGATGGCAAGTAGAAATAATATGAAATTTATTGATGTGATATGGTACTACTATTTTATAATTATTACTCATATAAATTTTGCAACAATAAAAAATGTTCAAATGTTTCAAATGGAATTCTAAATTTGTATATAAGATTCAAGAAACCCGCGTAAGACAGAGTCTTGTGTGCGGGCTGTCTTGAAAATATAAAAGTGAGAGTACGGTACGAAAACTATCTTATTTGTGATGAAACCAAACAAAAAAGAAACAAGTGCATCCATCGAAAGAATTCACAAAGAATCCATCGGTATATTTATTTATCTATTTATTTATAAAACACTTACAAGTGCCTTTTGGCGGTGGCAAGGTTTACATTCACACTCAGACTATTACTTAAGATTAGTCTCTTCCTGAATTCCTTTACTTCCAGGCCATTTCCTTCAAATACTCTTATATATCTTTATATATCTTATTATCTTATATGATGGCTATATAATCCAAGGATCCAAGGTTACGTGTTTGAAGTTACAGCGATCTAACGAGTTACTTTAATATATAGGGATACGTGGGGATAAGTAAACTTGCATCCACGAGATGAGATGGTCGTAAGCCAATTCAACAATACAAAATTGTAGGAACATCGGTATTACGTTTTTTGAAATTTGAATATTTTCCCTATATGAACATTTCGTCTTGAAAAATGTGAATATGATAATAATAACACATATTTGTACAAATATGAGTACTCATCAAGTATTCATCAGTACAGTGCGTCGTTAAACCAGATCCCAATATAAATGAACAAATATAACGGTGGTTATAGCGTTCGTTGGTGGTATGCGCCCATATATTACCGGCTCCCGGGTGTGTCCCGGGAGGTGAGGGGCATAGTAGACTCTGCTCGATCCCCACCACCGTCCCTCTTTACAAGGATGCATTGTGGTTTTCCTCCGTTATAGTCAATAGGCTAATGCCGGAATGGTTCAGGCTACGATATAGGCCACGACCGCTTCCTTTCCACTATCCTCCCCACCTATGTAAACTTTATCATAATCTCATTCATCATTCATGAGAAGCTAATAGATCTCAGTTATCATTGCAGTGCGTCATTATTCCCGATATAGATGCTATAAGATGAAAGTGCAGTACAACCTCTCGCGCCTTTTCTGCATTTTAGTTTGTGAAATTGATGTTTTTTGATAGATCTTGGATCAGATCTATTAATTGGAGCCGCCGTTACTGTTCAGTTGTATAAAACTCACTTGAATTGATGAAACTACGCCATTAGTTGGGTATAGGTTCAGGTTTGTGTCAAATTGACAGCAAGAGGCAAGAGGTAATTGAGAGTGTGACCATTGTCAAATGCGAACCGAGAAAAAATGTTTTGTTTTGGCTGTAGGCCGTATACGTTTGTTGATCAAGCGATTCAAGTTGAATATTCCTCACGTACACCATATTGAAGACCCATCGAAAATATCTGTTTACTGCCTGAGACTATTGGAATTTTTACATCTCATACCGTTCAAAATGTATCACAAAAAAAGTGATACTTCGCTAAATCGACTCCCATGAGCTAACCAAAATATTTTGTTTTTTAAAACATTATTGACCATTGTATATATTTTATTTTCTCTGTATTTAGTCTTATTTTGACTATTTTCTCTGTATTTAGTTTTATTTTGACGATGACAATATCATGTACTTGATCAAACAGTATTATTAAAAAATTATTATTATTATTATTATTATTATTATTAACCATGATTCCACTCGAATTGCGGTTATTTGTTGGTGAGCAATGATGTTTGGGCTTGGTCAAGTCCAGGGTCGTGTCGAATTAATATCAATATGGTAATTTACGCGAGAGGTCAACTGCACTTTTCCCGATAGTATATTGATTCATATTTGGTCGCACTGATATGATACCCAAAATGGATGATGGGATGAAGGTTTCTCAATTAATGGGAATTGCCCACTGAACCGTCATTCAGGAGATCGGGGTTCGATTCTCGCCATGATCGACCATTCTGATAGTGTTTTTTCGTGGTTTTCCTCTGTCGTTCAGGTCAATACAGGGATGGTTTCTCAACTACAGGCCACGAGGAACTCCTTTCCACTATCCAAAAAACACCTAATAAAATAACCTTACATATCATCATCCCACCATCTCATATATCATTCACCGACGCCAATAGATCTTAGATATCAGTACAGTGTGTCGTTAAACCCAATATATATATATATATATATATATATATATATATATATATATATATATATATATAATTATATATATATATATATATATATATATATATATATATATATAAATATATATATATATATATATATATATATATATATATATATATATATATATATTTATATATATATATATATATATATATATATATATATATATATTATATATATATATATATATATATATATATATATATATATATATATATATAATAATATATAAGTATAATGTAAGTATTCATATTTGATTTAATTGCATTATTAGTAGATCTTAGATCTGGCATCTTCGATGCCAATGTTTCAAGTATATAGAAGGCATGCCATAAAGTTTATACAAAACGCTATAGATGAAACAGTGATATTTGGTTCTGAGAAAAGTACTTGGGAAATGGAACGTGTTTCAGAGTTGAGTGAAGTCACAATAAAGAAGCGGCAAACGAACGCAATCCTCAATGCATCTTCGTTAAGAGTACGAGTGAATGAGATGTCAGTATACTCACCGAGGTAGTGACTAATGATCCTAGTTTACCGGCGATTTTCGCTTTACCTCGTTCAGGTACCTCTGCGGCACACCCGATCGTACCCGAGCGGACACTCGATCGGCCAGACAAACGAACCAACGACCGGATTACTCGACCGTCTTCAACGCTACTCACGTTCACTATCAGCTGGAAGAAAATGTCGAACACAAATATTCTCATGACATAAAAACGATTAATGTAACTATGCAATTTTTTTCGATGTGGAATCAACTTCCCACTCTTGGCTGATATATAAAACAGAACGAGAAGTCTTGATATTACTACTAGCAGCTGGATTCCTCAGGGCAAACTATGTTCAACTAATTATTACACTTTGCAGTTTGTACCGTCTTATCATCGAAATAATAATTATGTTTAAAAATATCTCCACCAATAATAAAGGTTTAGTCGATGAGGTCAATATTGAAGTCGATTGGACTATATTCGTGAAGCTATAGGAAAAGTAGTTTCAATACTATTAATAATTAGTGGAGATGTACTTACTCACTGTTTGGTTGATGTGCAATGTACCTGGTCAGCTCGAAGAATGACGTTGGACTGGTTTGGCTATATTGACTGATAGAAGCTGGAACAAGCTAGTCACTGGATGATATAACAGATCACGTGATAGTCCATGACCTGCCCAAACAATCAGTTAATAATACAGCGCCATCTAGTAGGATTACTTCAGTTTATTTATTTATCTATTTGTTTATTTATATTGGCTTTAACGACGCACTGTACTGATGACTAAGCCAGGAATGATGTATGAGATGATGAGAAGATGGGATGGAAGGTTATTTTATTAGTTGTTTTTGTATATAGGGGCAGGAGTTGGTTACGGTCGGAAACCAGCCCAGCAGTCAGCCTAAACGACAGAGAGAATTAAACCACGGAAACCCCTATCAGAATTACTAATAGTCAACCATGGAGAGGATTGGGCAACGTCGAGGATCCTGAACGTCGGTTCGGTGTGTTAGCCACTCGATCACCCGTCTCAGTGATCATTTCAGATGAGAAATAATCGAAAGTCACTCAAGAGTCCGGGGTTCGATTCCCGCCTTGGTCGACCATCCAGATGGAGATGAATAGTAGTTTCCCTCTGTCATGGATATGTTCATAATGGAATGGTTCCACCAAGATGCATTGAGGGTTGCGTTGGTTTGCCGCCGGCACCGGCCACTCAACGCAACCCTCAATGCATCTTGGTTTCCACGATCGTTTCCTTCTCACTATTCAAAAACACATGATGAAAGAACTATTCGTATAACCTAACCATCACCTCGTTCATCAATCCCTGATGCCAATAGATTTTAGTCAGTGGCGTAACTTCAGTGCCCCATGGGGAGATGTAACCTATTGACCCCCTCCCCCCACCCCCGCCATATTTATGGAATTGCAAATGGGATCGGGAATGGGGGGAGGGGGGAATATCCCACTGGCACACCACGCAAATACATTTTCGAAAAATATTGTTTTTGAACACGATTCATGGGTTTTGGGAATTACACCAAATTACTTGATCACTGATTCTCCGGTTATTTAGCATGGCATGGGGTTCAATATAGCTGCAGGCGTCTGTGTAGACCTATGTGATATACCTGTGTGATCTAGCTCACCAGCCTCTCACGCTATATACTTTATTTTCCATTTTCTCTCTTTATTTCTCTTCTCATTAATTAATTGATTAATTAATTAATATATGTAAGCTTACTTATGCATTCATTTATTCGAGTTCACCACCGCACTTATATATGATGATAAATATGATGTGATGGTAAGTTGAAGCACGTTTACAAAAACCCATGCCTTATGCGGGACTCGAACCCACGTCCAACGCTGGCTTTAGTTTGAAGCGGTGCCTTAGCTGATCGAGCTACCGATTAATAACACTAAATTGGTTTGAAAAGATATTCATAAGTAGTACGTATATGTATATGTATATATATATATATATATATATATATATATATATATATATATATATATATATATATATATATATATATATATATATATATATATATGTATATTATATATATATATATATATATATATATATATATATATATATATATATATATATATATATATATCTTTATTCAAGATTCTGTCTTGTAATAAGATTGTAAAGAACACAGAATAAAAATCAATTAATTGAAATATCTGAATCAACAATAATAACGTCTCAGAGAGAATAACATGATAAATATAATATAATAATATTGACGAAGTTATTGCTTCTCTCAGCATGCATGTAGGACTGTTTGAATAGCTCGTCTTAGCACCTCAAATTAAATTGTATCGAAACATCTCGGTTATAAATCATCTTACAGTACAAAGAATAGTTGTATTTTAATGAAAAAAAAAAAACTCCTGATTTTTTTCATGTTGAAATGAAAACTCCCAATGCATTCTTCAATTAAACTATACGTGGGAAAATAAACGTAGCTAGGTAATCACTTTCAAGTATATTTATAGCACTACCGTACGCCTATTCCATGCAACGCATTACTTAAATAATGACACATGTTTACCCAATATATTTGTTGTCACAAAATCTCAGAATAAGGCTATCTCTTAGAACTGATGATGAATAGAATCAATGAAGTAGGGGATGGGGTGGTGCTCATTGGGTTAGGCCCAGACTCGATCAGATTGACAGACGCGTCATATTATAAGGTATGTGCATGGTAATTCTTATGGAATTTTTGTATTTCTGAGTCACTAGGATTTTTGTAAATTGCTCTTATACATAATTTACAAGTTTTATCTTAGATATAATTTCAATTAGATTTTAAAGCACGCGCCTGACTGCAGTACAGAGTGAAAATAACAAAAACACCATTTTAAAGCAATTAATATTTTAGTAGGCAGTATACGGACACAAGTTCTTATCGGCAGTAGGTGAACACTTCGGTCCGTTTAACCTTTTCAAGCAGCTCGGGAAAAATCGTAGGCAGTATGGGAATAAAAGGTGAAACATCTGTCCTTTTAGGCAGTAGGGGAATAGGCAGTGAGGAAATACACCGATGAGATGGAGGTAATGAAATGGAAATGGAAGTATAGGTAATTAGGTAATGGAAAGGATTTAAAACGTGTTTTAACAAAAGTGAACCCATATTTACGTGAAATGGTATATTCATGATTGGTATTAAATTATCAGGAAAAATATTCGGATTATAGAACTAGAACATAACAACTTCAGTGGCTTTTTGTCCTGAGAATCAATGTCCAAAGGTCCCATTTTGGGTAAAATGCGTTTTAAAGAGAAAATTCCACGTACGGTCGTGTCTCGTGATATATATTTGGAATTTGAACAATTTCTACTACAAATTGTGTTTTTTACATTTAAAAAAATAATTTGTGAGGTAGATCTGGGACATTTTTTCCAAAGTGATCCCCAAATGTCATATTTTCGATGGCTGTTTTTTAAAAATCACGCTTTGCATATAGCATTGAATTGAGCAGCGTGAAAATGAAGATTGTTTGCGTGAAAAACTCACGGATCAAGTCTCAATGATCTCGAAGATGTTAGCTCATGTACTACGCATTTCTGTCCTAACCAATTAATTGATCAGGTTGATAAGCGACGACTGATCGTGCTGCAATATTTTCAATTTGTTATCACCATTTGTTTCTCAAGTAACCACAGTGTTATTTTAAAGTACAGATTCCTTCAATTCTCTCTTACCGTTCTCTTTTATTCATGTAGGCAGGGGCCTCCAAACTACGGCCCGCGAGCCAACACCAGTCCGCGAGCGCCACCAATCCGGCCCGCCAGAGTTCATTTTGATTACATTGTCAAATTCATTATGCAAGTAAATCATACAATATAATAATAAGATGTTTTTCATTTAACGACCAATTAAGAATCAATAACTGACATACATAGGAAATTTAACATTTTAATTGTAATTAATGATATGAGATCTATCCCACAAATTTACAATAAATGAAATACATGGGCTTATAGGTAAGTTACATAATGAAATTGAACATTATAATTATGATGAATGAGATTTATGTGGCTGTAATTTTCCACCTACAATTGTTTGCAGCTGTGGATCAAATTTACCAGTGGAAATTATTAGCAACGACTTCAAATGCTCACATCAACAGTTAATTTCAATCTGCGCATATTTTATGTATATGTATACATTTTATTTTGGAGAATGTTTTTTAACACAGACAAAAAGTAGAGCCGAAATCAGAAAAAACCACGAGCAAATTTATACAACTGATCAAACTGTATGAGTGGGAAACTCATATGAAATTCGAGGAATGAAGACTTTTAATATTTTCTTGAAAAATATCGCCCCTCAGCGAATCTATCATTTACATTTGAAGTTCTGGGGCAAGGGTATATATCGGCTTTAGAAGGAATTTGAAAAATTTTGATATCGTTTGCAATTGCATCAATATATGAAAACGAGACTCGAAATTTATATTTGAAGCACCCCAAGCTTCAATTGTATTATTGACCCGGGCAAAAATAATTGACCAGAGCAAAAAACAAGTATTCGCGTTTTTGCGTAATTCCACCGCTTCCCATAAGTTGGCGTTCTATACAAAGGCCAAAACTGTTGGCTTTTGAGACTTAGTGGAGAAGTGAAGTCAGTGTGGCCCTCAGGGTAAAAAGTTTGAAGACCCCTGATGTAGAGTAAAGAGGAGAGGCCTATCTATGTTCTGGTTACTGTGAAAAAATGCCAAGAATTACAATGAAATACAAATAATCTCTGTATTGTTGATTGAACATGCATTTCAAAATGTACAATTATTGTCGTGCATCAATGAGCAAACTTATGGAATCACAGATCAATGTCTAATATTCATGAATTCTCATGTATTAATTACAGTACCGGTACTTGAACATTATTTGTAGGTCTGTTGATTTTAAACTTCGACTGCAAATTGTTGCCAATATGAGTTGGTCCTATGATGTTTTGTGATAGTTTCACTTGTAATGCTACCTTGACATTTCCCTG
This sequence comes from Brachyptera risi, assembly GCA_964007535.1. Lineage (NCBI taxonomy): Eukaryota > Metazoa > Arthropoda > Insecta > Plecoptera > Taeniopterygidae > Brachyptera > Brachyptera risi. Next base: position 20,441,968 of record OZ023326.1, read on the forward strand.
TAATCCTTGTCCAGTTCAAGTCTAAAGCTATTATAAAACTGGGAATTAAACTGTGCTGTTCTTGAATTAGTGTAAATAACTTGGATTGTATAATTAATAATACATTGTTAGAAATGAATAGAAAATTGTCAAGTTGCGAAATTGAGATAAAAGGTGAGGGAAGAGTGTAAACATTGACTTGACTATTTCTATTTTTTTTTTGGTAATATCATGAATATTTCTAATATTACAAAAAAGTTAAGAGCTCGAAGTTAGTGTTTACAAACAATTTCTTTCACCAAGAACAAATTTGAATATGACTATAAAAAGAAACCTACGTTATCGACTTTTTGAGGCCAGTTGAGGTCATCTAACGAGGGGCGCTAAGAGATGGTGACACAAATTCAACATTGAGTGATCCATCTTACTCTTAATACATATATCACTATCTTTGGGTTATCCTATCTTGAGAAATTATTATAGAGAGGGGGGAGGGGTGGAGAAGTGTCATGTGTGTAAATTGACTATCTGTGTCTGCTCTAAGCGAAAGGTATTTATAAATCAGATAATACCGATCGATCTGTTTGCCATGCTAATTTGATGGCCTGTCCCAAACCTTTGGGCTTTGGGATGGGAGGGGGGGGGGAGGCGATCAGTTGGTGCATTGGATCTGATTGAATTTATCCTTGGATCATATCTCTATGGATACGCAACTCTTGCTTGTTCCGGATACATACTTTCCCGAGCTAAGAAACATGAGGTTGAAATGTTTGATCTATCACTTTTAGCGATGTGAATAGAGATCAAATCAAATTATATTGTGAATCGGATTACTACAATCTTTGACGTTCACTAGTTTGCCTGATGAACTACTTTTTCCAAATTGAGCGAAATATCTTTTACAAAGATTTCAATTCATGTGAAAACGTATATTTGTTTTTCTGTTTTCATGCATGAGAAAGTTGTGAAGTATGAAATTACTAAAATGAAATAAAATGAAATACAATTCAAATGCGTTTGCGCTCTGCTTTTTTCCTGGCACATCGACACCCCCTCACCATCTTCAACTTCCTCTAGCTCCACTCTCTCCACAAGATCCCTTCATACTTCCCTATCTTCCCACTAATCTTCGTCCTTCACTCTCTCCCAAGATTCCCTTCTCCTTTCCACATCCCACCTTATTACTTCTCCCCATCTTACCCTTGCGGTCTTCCTATTTCTTCCTATGATTTCATTTTCAAACTCTCACCTTGGTGTTCGTTCAGTGTTAATTCTTCTCATAAGTCCACCGTACCACCGTATTCGCTCGCTTCCCAAAATGACTATCCAATATCAATTGATTGAATGTTTGAGAACATGAGTGTGTGGACAGATTTCCAGTAAAGTTGATAGGAATGGTGTGAAGCTATAGGCTAGGTAATGTGGTAAATCCGTCTTCACTATGATTCAGCTTAGCAAATTGTCCACTGTAAATTGTTCACCAACAAACTGTCCGTTGACAAATTTACTTTCCTTTCATTTTTCATTTCAACTTTCAAGTACATCTTTGTCGATTTGTTCGCTTCAACGAAGTTAGTTTCATTGAAATAAAATCAAAACGTTCATCATTGTTGCTTGGGGCCTACTCACTTAATGTGTGAAAGAAAATGATTCAATGACAGATTAGAAATGATATGATTATTCACAACTATACACTATACCATGACAGACAAGCCAATGAGCTCGTGGACGTTCAGTACATGACTTTCACATTGATTTTAGAATAGGCCAAAGATCAGGTCTTATAAAAAATATGTTTTGAATAAAATAGGAATACAATAATTATGAATAATGAGAAAATTATTTTTTTGAGGGTCAATAGGAAATAGGTCAAATATCAAGTAATCAAATTATATATCAAATTGATGATGGCTCTAATTATATACATTTTATATACGTAGAAATACAGAATAAACTGAACGATGTATTTATACATGCAATTTTTCATATCCAATGAGAACTGAGTTATGTTGACAAATTAAAAATGCTATAGTTTATGATTATTTAAGATTAGGTTACAGACAATTAATATTATGATATGTGATGCTTGAATCATGGATATAATTTGTACTAAATACTGAATAATATATACTGAATGTAGTTATGCTACACCTGAAATCATGTCTTGTCTTGCAGAGTAATCGCAGAATATTGGGTCCCATTATTCAGTGCTGTCGTTTTTAGATGAAAAATACATTTGTGCAAGATAAACTTCTTTTCTACTTAGTATATTCTAGTATAAATTCATGCTTCAGTGTTGAAGAAATCATAGCAACATCAAAAATGACATACACAAATACAAGCTATAAGAGTAATGTTTAGTGGAGATCGCAGAAAGCAGGCGTACTGAAGATCATGATGTTTTCATTGGCGATATCCCAAGCGATTTAGCAAAGTCAGCCTGAAATACGATAGATACGTTTATTATTATGACACAGTTGAAAAGATTATCGCATAATAATATATGCTAGCAGGTTGCGCCCGTCGTATACGACGTGCCATAACTATGGAGTAAATGGTGTGCCTCCATTTCCCCCCTCCCTCATAGGCATAATTGCGCATCAGAGAAAAACACAAGCCGAAACCCTCCATCCACCTTCTTGTTTTCCCCCTTATCCGACACTACCGCCCGTTCACACTACCTGAAACCCCCGCCCTACCAAGCATTTCATAGAGCGAAGGTATACCCACGCACGCACGCTACGCACGCTACGCACGCTACGAACATACAAATTCTCCCTGCCATGATTTATTAGTGAAGATTTCAGATCACACAATGCTCAGCTCGGAACTTGGACCAGAAAGCTATTTTACCTCTCGTTTTAAACCCCAACAATCGGTAAACAATGGCCTCGGACAGTCGGCAGTCTCCGCGGCCGATTGTATTCATGCATGTATTCATATTTATGGCGAGCACTACTTCGAAAATAAAAATACCAATACAGTAAATATTCAATATTTCAATTGTGTTTTGAGAATGGAAAAGGCTGATATTTTTCCATTTTAGAATACGGAAAAAAACAATCTGTATAAACAAACGGTATAGTGAGTAGATGCATATCGATTGCTTTATGTAGTCTCATTTAAGAATCATCAACCTTCTCCATAACTCTATGCTCGTGAATCTCTTTAAATCTCTTGACTTTAAAGAATCTCTTGACTTTCAGCCAGTAGCTTGGTTGAAAATGAGTCCGGGACGGGTTGAACAGTTCACCCTCCACTATGCTGGAACTATTGCTCGTGAAGGGTCTTGCAGGAATTTGAATACTAAATAGTTACTTTCTTTATGTTTTTATTTTTATTCGACGAAAGATTGTCGACTGTCCATCGACGTCATTGTTGACCGAGAGCTATATTTAGTTCGACAGGCAAATGTTCTATAGCTTCAAATTGGAGAAGAATGGAGTATATATAGAGGTTGGCCAACCTTACCGATGCTTTGATTTGGTTTTCATGGTAAATTATTCCTCCTTGCTCGTCGACCAGCTTCATGTTCGTGCGTTCTGGATCTCCAGGAACGAGCACAGGTTTCGCAGGATCAGCCTGGAATACAAGAATACTGTAAGCACATGCACGAAGGTAGACAAGATCTACTGGGGTCTCCATAAGCACGCGGCACAGGAACGTTCTGGATCTCCAGAAACGAGCACGGGCTTCGCAGGATCAGCCTGGAAGGCAGGAATAACATTCATAAAGTTGGGCAAGATCTACTGGGGTCTCCAAGCACGAGACACAGGAACGTTCTGGATCTCCGCAGATGAGCACGGACTTCGCAGGATTAGCCTGAAAGACAGGAATACTGTAATCACATTTGACAGCTATTTTAGCGATCGATAGACAACAGCTTTCCTGAGCTGTGCAACCAGTCATATCATATTAAAAACCATACAATAATGTGTTGTTATCGCGGTAAAAATTACACCAGTTTTCTATATATTGCACTTTACGCATTTGAAGTATAGTTGGAATTATATACTTTTATAATATTTTAGATTATGAAAACAGGAGAGCAAAGAAAATATTCAAGTATTTTTTCGCGCAACACTTCTTCTGTCTGCATTGAAGTCTTCTACGTAGAACATATCTCGCCATAAATCGGACGAAACAGTACATTCACAACTCGACAAAGTGATAGTCTGAAAAATGGGGAGGAAGAGCAAGGAATAGTTTAGGATCAAAATGATCCAATTCACAATATAATTCGGATTCTAATCACCACGCAAAACTGAAAGATCCAACATTTCACCCTAATTCTCTCATCTGTTATCCATTTCTCATCTCTGAAGAGCGTTTGCATTAGGAGAGTTGCGCATACACATATAACTATAATTCAAGAGTAAACGTCCTCTATTGTAACATATTCGAATAGTTGAAATGTTCGGATCTTACCGGTTCCATTCCTCTGAGATGGTCCATCAGGCTAGTCATCCGGTCCTCGAACCCGGGAGCAAAGCACTGAGGGTCGATGGCGACGAAACATTGACCCAAATCGGCTGCTTCAGTACTTGGCTCCATCCATTTACGAATATTTGGTCCGAAATGAGAGCCTATATAAGAATGTATACAAAACAATTGGAATAAGGCACATCCAGGAACAATTTATATATATGGGTACCTCAACACGTTGACAAATAAAAACGATATAATAAAATATAATATAATACAAACTATATACACTACACACACACATATATATTTATTTGTATATATATATATATATATATATATATATATATATATATATATATATATATATATATATATATATATATATATATATGTATATATATATATATATATATATATATATATATATATATATATATATATATATATATATTCAATATTATTTTTCAACTTTTGATATTCTAAATCTGTCTTTTTACTCACTGTTTAATCAATTATTAATTTGATCACATGTATCACAGTCAGGGAACATATATGTCAGGAGTTATTGAGGATACGAAGACTTGACAAGCTAGACTTCAATTTTTGTTATTCCAATAAGCATCTACTAGCTTTGGTTTCATTTCTTTGCTCATTGATGAGCGTAGCGAAGTCTCCATCCCACTCTTATAGGGCTTTGTCTGTGTGTTTTTTTTTTTTTTTTTTTTTTTTTTTTTGTTTGTAAGCACTCCACAGGTCGCAAGGGTTGACTGATCAACATGAAACTTTTTTTGTACACGCAAACTCATCCAACTTAGAACTGTATAGTTTTTGGGATGAATCGGTCGGACCGATTTTGAGAATCATCATCTCAAAGTTTCTAAAATCCCCATAAGATTTGGCTGGGCAGAAAATGTTGAAAAATAAAATCTCTCCAAATGGAATGAAATTCTCTCTAAATGTGTATACATGGATTTTACACATTATTACGATCTTTTAAGCAATTCTGATCAGTCGTTTTGAAGAAAAAAAATAAAATGTCTGATAATATTCATAAAATATATCATAAAAATTGTGACAGAATTAAGTTGTCGAGATTCACTGCTTTCTAGATTCAAGAGTTGACCAACAATGAAGTATTTTTTATATGCGTCAAGGTGTGTAGAACACCAGAGTCAATGAAGTGGCAAGAGTAAAACTACTTTAACGACTTTAATAGCTTATTCAGATATCAAGGTGTGTAGAATACCAGAGTCGATAAAGTAGCAAGGGTAGAACTACTTTAAGGACTTTTATACCTTATTGAGATATCTCGCTCATCTTACAACGCATATTTCGCGTTTGACTAGTATTTATCAAATTATATCTCTTTATATCTTGTGTTGACTATTTTAAGCGTTCACCATCATTTAGCGGCCGATGTAGGTAGAAAAACGGTCGCTAGACCGAACCTCGCCCTTATTGTATTCTTAAATGTTAAAATAACTCATTTCAATCAACTATAACTCGACTGCCGTCATGCACTGGCGTGTTCTGATTGTTCACCTGCTAGGATGCCGGAGAAGACCTCCACTAGGAGACCGAGTCCGTAGCCCTTGTACCCGGAAGTGAGCTCCGAGCCGCCCAGTGGAAGTAGGCAGCCCGTGTTGAAGGCTAGGGTGGCGTCCGTCGTGGGGCGGCCGTCGGGGCCCTGGGCCCACCCCTCGGGGATCGGCTCTTCCTTGCGCCGTTGCACCTCGATCTGAACCAACCAGTTATTTGCGCTATTTTAAAAGACCCTTTTGAGAATTCAATGAGCAGGCGCTTACTGCCTGCTATACTGTCTTTTAGCGGCCGATATCGCTGGCAACATGCATTCTGGGTATTCCGGTATTGTTTAAAGGGGGCATGCCTCCGAGATATATAACTTGTATCTCTCCCATTTTACTCACTCTGATTAAACTTACGTGAATCTCTTGGAATATAGTTATGTATGTTTAGTTTTAGATAATATTTGTAATTCTGTTAATAACAAGTGTTTTGTTATAATGATAAATGTTAAATAAAAATAAATAAAAATAGTGAGATTATCAATGATGACCTGCTTACGTATACTACAATGTAAATACGCTCACTGTAGCGCACAATAATATAAATCCGAGTATAAATCATTTGTGCTAAATAGCATTGGTAGCATAGAACTTTCAAACACGCATACTAACATCCAGCTCTACTTCAAAAGTTACCGCTAGATGTGTCTCTTATTTTTGAAAGGGTCTATTAGGGTTATGAATAATACTCGATATAACGATTACAATCAATATTTTTTCAAACGATATTTACCACATCAATGTTTACGACACGATATTTTCGACTACGTATCGAAACTGTCCTCAAATCATTTCGAAACTACCCCCCTTCATGATCACGTCATTGTTTTGACAGTTTACGTGAGTTCACAGAATTTCTTTTTCCAAATTTTATCCCCGAGTTATCCTTATGGGGGTTTCAAAATTTCGACAAAGCTTCTCTCAAAATTGGTTCGACTGATTGCGCCTCAAAACTATACAGTATCGAGCTTGATGATGACATATGAGCACACCATGTTTCACCATAGTTCGTGCTTTCGTTTGACCTGTGGAGCACAAACACTAATGAGAAAAAAACTTTCGTTTTTCATGTTTTACTGTAAAATTGAGTCTTCTCGTCGCTCATCCAATGATTAGAGGTCAAAGGTCAAAATACCCGTATAATAGATTTTTTTCTCATTCGGAGCGATTCAGCTCTCAAACGATCGGTCACATGGGTAGGCCTAGACTCCCATTTTTTTTTTCAATTTTATCAAACAAAAAGTTAAAAACAATGGAGAGTTTGAAAAAAAAAATATTTTTTAACAACACATTCTACTTCGTAGTGTAATATGATTTTTTTTCGCCGAACCACTAAGTCACTATTTTTTCAATTATAACCCACCCTCAAAATCCCCCCCTCCCCCCAAATGATGAAAATAATTGCCGCCGTCGTCGTCTTTCCGAACATGTGGTGGAATTTATACTTTTCTATCTCAAAATCCTATAATTGTTGATTATATTTAAATCTATATAACCATATATATATATATAGGCTATAGTAGGCCTACATGAAAGAAGATACTTGGGCTCAGAGCATAAACTCACTCAAAGTCGAAGTCATATTATATCTTCATGAGCTGCAATAAAGTATTATACCTCACATCCACGTTTTACGACAATAGTTTTTATTTCCTCACATTTTTATTTTATGAGTTGCACCGTATACGTATTCCACGCCGTATCAGAGAAGAAAAAAGTTTCATCTATATATTTTTTCAGGCGTGTATATAGAGTACTATAGCGAGGTCAAACCAGATGTGAGACATTTTCTGAATAGTGAAAAAGTTATGCTATCAGAAAATGTAAGTTTGAGCTTCCATCTGTTTCTTCGAGGTGGCCTAGTCGTAACTGGGTTTTTTTACTAGTTTTATGAAATATTGTTAGAAATGCTGACCTCGACCACATCAAACCTTCGATCTAATCTAGCCCAGACCCGGTCACCATAGCAGATCTATTCAAATAAAGGTAAGAATACGGTTGCATATATCTGATATATTAGAAACGAAGCTATAATGTAGAATGTAGATGAAATTGATATAAAGACAAACGATAAACGTCCAATACCTTCTATAAAATCATCTGGATGAGCGATAGCGAAGACATTCATTCTCGTCTTACGAAGCTTTGTCTGTGTTTTTACTCTTTGTTTATTTGTTTGTTTGTTTGTTAGCACAGTAGGCCTGTATGTCGCACGGTTCGACTGATCAACACGAAGATTTTTCTGGACACGCGGACTCATTCAACTAGAACTGTATGGTGTTTGGGTCAAATCGATTGGACCATTTTTGAGAAACACCCACGAAATTAGGCTGAATTTTTCGCTGAGCGGAAAAAAATGAAAATTTGATAATATTTCCAAAAATATCAATATTCTCACTGAATGTGAACACATGACAGATATACATTATTACACATTTTTATTCCAATCGGATCAGTCGTTTTGAAGAAAATATTGTGATGAATGTTTTCTATTCATCAAATAGATAGGAATAGTAGCATATTATATATTACTACATTATCGAGATTTATCGCTTTCTGGACTCCATAGTTGTCAAATCAAGTATATTTTATACGATTCAAGATGTGTCGAGTTTTCGATTATACTTTATGTGAACATGGACTGTGATATGAATATATCGCTACATTTGTCTATAGTATATGAGTAAAACAGAGAAGTAATAAAGTGAATTCAAGAGAAAGTTTAGTGAAACCTAATAATAGAAGTATTCAATTATGGCATATGATGAGACAGTTGCAATCAAACAGCAGCATAAGTAAGAGAAAACACGTGGAATGATACTATTATAAAATGTCGTACAAAAGATATCTGGAAACGTCAAAAGACTTTTTCAAAGTCATGCAAATGGAATTTATAAAATTGCTGTTCAAAGTAGAATTTCTACAAAATTCTACAAAAAGCAAGTGACTTGCAAATGTCAATAGTCATTTCCCCCTATCAAAGCACAAAGTCATCCATATGAAAATGATAAAACTGCTGTTCAAAGTAATTTTTTTTACAAAATTCTACAAAACGCAAGTGACTAGCAAATGTAAATAGACCATTTCAAAGCCATCCATATGTAATTAATAAATTTCCTGTTCAAAGTGAAATTTCCCCAAAATTTCTCTGAACTTTCAGAAATTCTCAAAAAGCGAGTGACTATAGCTTATTTTCCTCTGAATTCTGGCACGCCACTGATATCTGTTGTCTAGTTGCTCACCTTCCCGACTGCCACGGCCGTCGTGGCCATGTCCAGTACGAGGCTGTCCCCATGCAAGCCTGGGGCTGCCAAAGACAGAGGGTTCGTGCCAAGCGCGGCCTGAAAACCAGAACAAACGACTGTTAACAACGCAGAGTGCCTGCAAGTCGCTGATCAACTAAGAAGCAGACACGGGGATTATCAGATGAGCGTAGCGAAGACTCACATTTTACTTACCGAAAAGAATCGCGCTTCGTTTTTTTATGATTATTTTTCTGTACACGACATAAAGGCGAGGAAGAGTAATCAATCTACTTGAAACTCTTTCTGTACATTGGTATCGTACCAAAATAGGTTGGGTTCCATTTTCAGAGTAGTAACCTAGGTTCGACGGTTTTCTCAAGAAAAAAAAATATATATCGGAAAGTTGGGAAAATCTTCACTGATAGTCTAATACTATCATACACATAAGTCATTCTTACAGTAATCTGACAGGTAAAAGCGTGAAAAAACACTTACATTGCATGAATTTGATTGAATATATAAGGATCAAAAGACGAACAGGTTGAACAGTATAGCAGCCTCAATTTTGCAACAAGTGACAGGTAAAATATACTTTTGAAATACAATTTTGAAATACACTAGGCCTACAACTACTGTTGAGACTTTTGAAGTAATCCAAAGTCTATAAATGTATATTGAGCTGACGGAATATATTTCATTCTATTCTATATATTTTCATACCTCTAGGCTTATCTCACAAAGCATATACTGAGTTTGCACAGTGTCAGTAAACCCGAGTTCTCGAATAGCAGTATTTTCAAACGGAAACAATCATTTTACCGACATTAAGAACAACGAAACTTTTAGCTAATTCAACACGAGAGCAAAGTTCATCACTTATTCACTGAAATATGTCTTTGCTTCGGTCATTACAAGTTTATAACTTCACAAAAGCAAAGTTTAAAGTGAGTTCCTCAAGATTAAGAACAGCTTCACATCACAATCATGCACTGTGAAATTTTAAATAATACACGCGCTTGTGTGTCAACTTATCTGGATATCTTCTCATGTCAGTCTGGGAGAAAAGTAAGAGTTTGTCGTGCAATGTATGAAAACAATTGTATATTTGCAAGTTTTGCTACTTGCTGTAATCGTATCGCCAATAGCTCTAGTTGATACTAGCTTGTACCCACAAAAGAATACGGTCATATGCCAAAATAACAAACACAAATACCACCTAATATTTGTACGGACAGTATATTTTTATTTCAGAGAAGACTTACAATATTCTTTTAGGACGAGGTTCACGATGGGAAGGACAGTTGCATCTTTTAAAAGTTTCATATCATCTAAGTCGCTCCGAAATTATGCAATTATCAAAGATTAATATACCATTATTCAATTAGTGGACGACTTTCTTCTTCTCTGGATGGTAGTATAGCTCGATCAACAATAATATGATGAGCAAACAAGTGAGAGTTGCTTATTTGCTTGTTCAAGAATAGAATTCTACGTGAAGTTTCCAAATTTCAGAGTTTATTCTAATTGGGTTTCTACTTGGAATTTATAATTTCAGCTATACCTTGAGCGCATCCAACATTCAACAAAAACAGTTTTGTTAAGAGATATCTTCAGGCAATAAGGGGAGCTAATCTTATCTTACACAGCTTTAAATAAGGTCTACGTCCAAAGAGATTCACAATAGAAATTATTAGTGATGTTAGCTCAATAATGTTTCGATCATGTCCACGTTGAGAAAACCACGCAGTAGCAGTGAGGAATTAACCCTGAGAGCAATGTTTCCAAACTCTAAATATGCTTCTGATTTCACATCAAGCTGTAAGCCACGGCCAGTTGGATCACCAACTGTCAAGAATGTGACAAGTTAGCGGTCACTTGGATCAGCTCATATAAACTAAACTTGGCTCCCTAGTAGAAACTAGAGAGGCTCTCTAAGGTCCAGTATTACCAAGTCCAGTTAGTATTTATCTGAGAGTTGGTGAAAACATATACCACAGGTAACCATTGTGATAATAAGTTTGAACTGGCAGATAAAGGCTAACTGGACTTGGTAATACCGGGCCTAATATAAACAGGACATCTGATTGGCCTTTTCTTACTGCTAAATTGGCTGTTGTGAATAGTATGAAAAATTAAATTAACCCAAGATGCATTGAGGGATGTGTTGGTTAGCCGGTATGAGACCGTCAACCCAACGCAATCCTCAATGCATCTTGGTTCAACCCTTGATTCTTGAAGAAGAGATGCGTGCTTATTTGTGTTACGAGGATGAACCATAAGGGTATATGGATTGGATACGTGGTATGTGAATAATCTTATCAGAATGCCGACCGTCTCCCGCCACCTCCTCATCACACACCGCTTGTGCATGGTTGATTCAAATAATCTCTTGTGGATACAGTTATATAATTAAAAACAAAAAACAAAATAACAACTAGACAGAGAAATCCAGCGAGCAGGCTTGCAGCGCTTTCTTACGCCCAGCGTAGTTACCATACAAGTGCTGGTGAGGGGTCAGAAAAGAGTTAGAATGAACACTATTTTTGCAATGTCTGACATGTCTTGAAGAATATCTAATCTTCAACATTTTGTTAATACGACTAAGTATGAGTTAGTAGTGCAAATTCAGATGAAGTGAATGTAAGCTATGCTGAGGTAAGCTAGACTGCTGGACAAAAATGAAGATGGTTAATGGTAAGCGATGCCATAGGGTAAAGTACGGTATAAGACTTACCTCTCTGGCGCGAGTCGGACTCATCAGTGGGGATGTGTTTGTAAACGACATGCCCTGTAACATACAGGAAGAGGTAAGCGTACAGATTATCTATGATATAATTCAACCAAGTACGATGGAACCTTCCTATATATATATGTAAATAAAATGACCAATAATTAGAACACTGCTCACCAATAGTCCTTGCTCGAGCGCTTGCGCGCTGTACCAACTGGCGATACCGTAATGATTCGACCCCTTGGCGACCACCCATCCCACGCCGCACTGCTTCGCCTTCTGAGTCGCCAACGCCATGCAGAAGTTACCCACGACGGGCCCCAAGCCGTTCCTTCCGTCCACCCAAGCAGTGGCGGCCGACTCCTTCAGCACGTGAGGCTCGGCGTTTGCGTCGCAGGTTTTCTTCCTCACGTCGTTCACGTACATATCTGCGGGGCAAGGGACAAATACTCAGGGCCGAGGAATATCCGGCTTGACAGACCCGCAAAGGCTCCCAGGGGTAGACTGGCCCAGGTGATGAAAAATTTCCACATAATGTTGACATTGTTATAGGACTAATTTCTACTGAATTTGATAATTTTGGATTTGTCGTCTACAGTCCACAGAAAAATGAATAATCATATTGAAAACCTGACTCATATGAACATTCAAGTTTGTCAATGGAAATTTACAGGTTTTGCAAGGCTAGGTCTCATAACAATGGAAGGATATGAAAGAATGAATGAATGGATAAAGAAGGATCATAACAGTTCGGAAAACAAGGGATTTATATTAATAACTTTCGAGTACATTCTGTATAAATATCTCGCTCATCTTACAACGCATAATATACCGAGTTCTCCTAGTGTTAGACATGTAATGTTATCATCATTATTCCAGCCTCGGATTAGCTCCATGATTAGATTGGGATTGATACGATCCCTAGCTGCCCTTGTCCGGCACAGCTCGAAACACCTGCTCGATGGTCGATCAATTGACCCTCACAGTTATTCTGCTGTAAAGAAGATGCACTATGATATGGAAGAGGTATTTTTCATGCTCATCCGATTCTCTCTATTTACCGAGCTATCGACTTTTCGTATACGGATACAATCAAGTCGTTATCTAGCCGACTTCAAAGTTCGATCGCTAGTTTCATTCTGTCTCTTTTCTACGCTCTTTATCATTCATATTGTGTGATATATATATATATATATATATATATATATATATATATATATATATATATATATATATATATATATATATATATATATATATGTATGTGTGTGTGTGTGTTTCGAGTATGCATGAAAACATACCCAGTCTGTTCAGGCCGTGACTGAAATGCCCCTTGTAGTCAGCCGCCACCAAGCAGTCGGCCAGCGCCCCCGCCTTCTCTTCAGCAGTCCCCACCTTGACCATCGCGTCGACCATGAACCTCCTCGCCTCGCCCAGCGCCACGACGCCCTTCCTCTGCTCCTGTGGGAAGCTGGCGACGGTCGCCATGGGAGAGATCAGCGGGCAGACCGAGCGGAGGATTTGAGCACAAGATGGTAAGACGGGCGATAAGGACGGTGTTCGGGACAAGAACATTGCCCACTAGAAGAACTGCATGCGTGCGGATGCGTGTGGAACGAGTTTGCTGAGATGGAGAAATAATAATAATAATTATAATAATAATTTTTATCAATTCAGATTGATCAATGTACATGATATTGTCATCGACATATTATAAACTATTATATAAAAAATGAAAAACATACAAATGACCAATGATATATTAAAGTCTCACGTCTTATTCTTGTAGTCTTAAGTCTTATTTAACATCATGGGTTATCATTCGAGCTATAGGCCTAGGCCTCTGTCAAGTGACAAATGACTGACAATCGTCACCACAGGAATACAAGAAATGGGTGAAGTATCAAAGATTCTTATTGGTCTATTCTAATATTGGTAGATATTGTGTGGTCGGTCTCTTTCAACAATGAGTAACGTCACAATGGACAGAAGCTTAAATTGGTAGAAGTGTTGAATTAGAGCCTATAGACAGTGATTCACTGTAGCTTGATGGCACCTCTTGTTATATTTGAAACTGGACTGAACTTTAACGTTGTCAAATGTTTCAACAATTGTCACCTGAAGAGCTACACACGCACCATGAAAAATGTAAATTGTTTTGAATGTGTAGTTAAACGTTACCTTGAAGAAAATGAACTATATTGTTTACATGACTTATCTTGTGAAATAGAATGTAGAACTTTATCTGTAATGATGAAACATAACATACCACGTGTATACTGTGGATTGATTATTATTATTATTATTATGTAAAACATTTTGTTAATTTTTCACAAAAATACTTTATCAATCCCTGACAAAAACGATAATTCTCATGCACCCATGAAGCTGAATGACTTTGTATGTTTGGCAGCAAATGAATCATACAAAACACGATTGACTTGTGAAATGAAATATAATATTGTGGTACCAAAATGAGAAAATATTATGGTAGGTAGGGCCTACCCTAAATAAGAAATAGTGAAGTTTTTTCGAAGATTTGTAAAAATTGGTTTGGTAATTATTATGATAACTTATATAATATGTTCAATGTATGAATAAATAAATATATCTATATATATCTATATATGTATATATATATATATATATATATATATATATATATATATATATATATATATATATATATATATATATATATATATATATATATATATATGATATACTTAGACGTGTGGTCGGGTGGTTGGTTCACTAAACCGTCATTCAGGAGATCGGACCATGGTCGACCATCCTGACAGGGTTTTTTCGTGGTTTCTCTCTGTCGTTATTCAGGTCATTACTGGAATGGTTTCTTAACAAAAGCTCACGACCGGTTCCTTCCCGCTATCCAAAAACACATGATAAAATAACATTTCATTTCATCATCCCATCATATCATATATCATTCAGCGACGCCAATAGATCGTAGTCACCAGTGGAGGGCATATCACTTAGGATCGATTGACCGATCAGACCGATTTTCTGAGTTCGATTCAACACCCGTACAAATTGTTTATGTATTTGTTTACCTTCCACCAGATTTCTTATTGGCGTTTGGGTTGTTTTTATTTTGTTTACGGTATAACAGTGCGAGAATTAGGAACTTATTCGAGTGAAATATTATTTATTTCAAATATCAAATCATAATTGTCGCTCTGTTACAGAGAAGAGACATTCATGTCTGTCATTATATTTTACAACCATCGTATAAATATATTCTTGGTAAGCATAGAATATATTTAAACTATATTATATTACAATGACATTGAATAACCTATACCTATGACGACTATATCTACCAATAAGACTCGTTTTTTTATATTGGGTTTTAACGACGCACTGTAATGATTACTAAGATCTATTGGCGTCGGATGAATGATTAATGAGATGATTGGATGATGAGATGAAGGTTTTTATGGGTAGTCGGAAGGATAGTGGGAAGGAAGCGGTCGTGGCCTATATTGTGGGAACCATCCCGGCATTAGCCTAGACTACAGAGGGAAACCACGAAAAAACCCTGTAAAGATGGACGGTGGCGGGGATCAAACCGGGTCCGATATGTCCCTTCACCTTCCGGGTCACATGAAGCAAGTGAGCTAACCACTGAGCTACTGTGCCGGTAATAAGACTCGTCTTATGCTTGTATTCACGAAAGAACGAAAGAAGGCTCGAACCATCCGCACGCTAGTGGTGTGGAATAGAGGTGACGGTCGCTCGGAAACATGCTCGGAACTCTCCGTCGTGGATACAATACAAAGTGGAAGAGGTAAAATAGAACCAAAACTCTTTCATTTTTTTAAAGTATTCTATTTTATATTACATTATCTATATTATTATTATTCATTATTTATTTTTATTATTATTTGCGGGATATTATTTTATATTTTATTTTGTATTGACAGCCGCTATTCATCGAACCATCGGTCTTTGTGACCACATAAGTACGTTGTTTTTGTTGTTGTTTGTTTGTTGTTGTTACGCGCAGCTCAACAGAAATGTGACGAATTCAATGAACTTGACCTATCCAAACTGACCTTAACTAAGTGGGCTAGCCAACAAACATCCCAAACTTATCTAATCTAAACTAAAACCAATCTAGAATCTACTTCCGATGCAATGAATAGACACTTTGATTAATATTACATTCAAGCTACTGGGAATCGCAGCAAACATCTAGATGTCTACGAATCATACAGTCTGGTTAATCTTAAGCTCGGTAACCATGGTAGCCATCAAACCACGAGAAACTAAGCCATGATGGAATATCAGTATTGAGCTATTAATTTGCTGTCAGAATGCCTACTTGATTTGAGCCAAGGTGTATCGAGCTTACAGACCGGTGTAAACCAACGCAATCCTCAATACAACTTGATTTTAGCGGCTGCTATGCAGTGGTGTTTTCGTAGAAGAAATTCAGTACCTACACTTGGAACCTCTACAAGAAGTCCAAAGAGATTAATACAGAAACTCCCAGTCGTCATGTTGCAGGATAGGCACATTAGCGAAAGATATGTCAGGAAAGCCCACAGGATAACATTTCCAGTATCAACATAAACTATAAGCGATCGCAGTGACTTTCCGGATGAACAGATTGTGGTGGAATAGCTTCATACCGAGCAGAGAAGTATCTTAAAAATACTGTCGATCCATAATGAACATTCACAATATTTTACATGTAATGTATTGTAATGGTATAAAAATCGAAATAAGAATCGATTTCAAAAATATCGAGCGTTGCTTTTACATACAATTGATCTTTCCATCTTTTTTATCATAAAATTTGACTCGATCATCGGCATTTTCGACGAATATTGTCTGCATCTTGTGATGTATTTGTCAATGTTGAATCTTGTACTGTTCAAGTTTCGTGATCATTCAAATGGCGGTAACTTTTTGTCTTATGAAAACTGAGGACGCCTTTGAACCATCGGTATATGGATAGGTTCGTTTTCACTATAAATGGTAGATTAAAATATATTAACATGAATAAATCGACCACATACCGTATTGCTGTCCTGCTCGCACTCGTGGGTAACACAGAACAAGAAGAGAGAGAAAGAGAGAAACAGAGGAGCTGATATTGAGGTCGGCGATTATAGAACACTTTGCTGTTTCGACAGAACAGAATCAACTAACTGCGATTAAAGAGTGGAGAGAACTGCGACGTGTTGTTGTTGTGACGACCATGTGGCAAGACCTGATCATGACGCGCAAGCAGCTGTAACTGGCTGTACGTGATTACGCGACCGTGTGTGAGGGCAAGTGACGTCACAAAAACGAGTAATTCCGAACAAGGCCGAAGCTGAAATGGACACTTTTATTCAATTTATTTTATTTTTCTTCAATTATTATTTACTACCGGTATTTAGAATTTTATTCCCAACCATTATGATGATTAATTAAGAGTGAGCTGGTGTAATGAAACTTCAAACGAGGATATGAATTAATGACATCAAAGTAAGAATAAATAGAGTCGATGAAGACTCGATCCAATAAAATTCATACGGAAAAAATTAATCAACAAGAAAATATAAATAAATGCAATGAATGAATGAATGAATGAATCATCGAAGGTCACAACAACCCAGAAACTACATTTAAAGGAATAATTGATGATATCCCGTATATTGAAGAGGACTATCGATCAAAATCTCATTTCAGAAATAAGAAGTTTATTTTGTCCTCTGGATACCATGAGTCATGACGTAGGCATTACCGATTCAGTATAGAAATACAAACAAAATCAAGTAATGTCTACGTTAAGACTAGGAAAACTAGCCGGGTCCTAGAGGACAAATGAATCAACCATAATTTCTGAAATTGAGATGATGATTTCTATTTTTCTCCGAAAGAAGTGGTATAAATATCGTAATGTTTCGTGAAAATTTAGTTTCAGAGTTGTGTTGTCCCTCAATAACCATCACAATCATTGAAATTATTATTATAAGTTATAAAAGATAAAAGTAAAATGACAAATGAGAAAAAAAGGCGACAATTCTAGCGACGGCCTTGTTCGGAATCCCTCGTGTTTGGTGAAGCCACTTGTTCTCATAGACGGTCGCAAAATCACGTAGCTAGTATAACAACTGCTTGCACGTCATGATCAGCTGTCTCGCCACGTGGTCGTCACAACAACACGTCGGGTAATACTGTTGTCACAAGGTAAACGGTTGGGGCGGTGTTAATATAGACCCGAAGTCCAGTCACGCGGGCTCCCGAACGTATTTAATCTCTCCACTCCATCCAAAAAAGTAGTTTATTTGACTTGTAGGTTCTCCGTACCACCTCGTGGCCTAGGCACCTGCTGCTCTACTCAATGACGGAGAAACTGGGTTCAAATACTACCAGCTTGACTTTTAAAAAAAGTTTATTAGGTTTATATATTATATATATATATATATATATATATATATATATATATATATATATATATATATATATACAAAAGCTTATAGCGATAGGTTATATGCATGGGCCAGGTATTTTTTTTCACCCTCGAACGTTTGAACTAACATTAAACAGGCGATACTTCCGGACAAAATTTTCGGATATCTAAAGCTGGGTTTCCATGCACACGATTCTCATATCGCGCGTCATGGCGGCGCGCTCGAATGTTGAACAAACCTCAACTTTCGTGAAGCGATTCGCGACTTGTCCCTGAATGGTCAGTGGTCTGCCGCCTCGCGACTTTGAGCCGCCATGACGCGCGACATGGTATCGCGCGATATGAGAATCGCGTGCATGGAAATCTAGCATAAGACTGCACTTGGGCTCTGCCCTGCCGTGAACCTTGTTACTGTGGAGTGGGATTGGATAGCGAGTTGTCACTAGTTATTAACATCGGTTATTAACATCCCATGATTTTTAGGAAGAGAAGGAGGCAAGGCATGCAAATGCCATATGATTGAGAACAGTTGTGCAACGGCCTGTTATCGCAAAGCCGGTAACCCACG
The DNA here is from genome assembly GCA_964007535.1 of Brachyptera risi. NCBI lineage: Eukaryota > Metazoa > Arthropoda > Insecta > Plecoptera > Taeniopterygidae > Brachyptera > Brachyptera risi. Next base: position 20,460,932 of record OZ023326.1, read on the forward strand.
GGGGGCTAGGGGGAGGTCCCCTTCTAGTTCCGCAAGGAATTATTAGAAATTACTCTCATTTTTAATACAGTTTAGCGTGTTTTATATAAGGTTTAGATGCCGAAATCATTTCACTTATGGAATAAAGAATGTTCTCAAAACCAATATTTGGAGCTGAAGGGTTGTTTCGTGTCATTTAGTACCCCGGGGAAGTACTCAATTGTGCGCAAAACTGAGTGTGCATATTGAAGGTGAATGCAAGAATGGGGAATGCCCCGCAGGAATATTTTTGAGAATTTCCTCTTTTCAATACGATTCTACGGGTTTCAGAAACTACACGAAATTTCTGGAATACATGAATTCTTTAGTGTGATAACAAGACTGATTTTGCCAAATGACTGTTCCAAGCAATCAAAACGCTGAATTAATCTATCATTCAATAACGATTATATTTGAATAAGAATATTTATTCCATCCAGGCATCCAGTGATGTGAATAGAATAAAAATTAATTCGTAGAATACGATTACTGATAGAAAGTCACAAATGGATGTCGATAGCGCCCTTCAAATTTCGCCACCGGGCAGCCGCCCTCTCTTCACCCACCCCTAGAAACAACCCTCGTCTTTATCATCATCGTTATTCACAAAAATCGTAATATTTATTTCACTGCCTAAATAAAGAACGGTATACTGCCATTTGTTGGTTCTTGCTAACCAAACTACAAAGACCCACTATAGATATCTGACATTTCGAAACAGTACGTAGAATTCATTTTCAATGCAATTATGGTAAATATGAAATCGTGATATTCATTTCCTTCCTTCTCTATTCCTATTTTCTTTCTTACTTTCTTTCTCACTTTTTCGTCGCTACTAATTCATGGAGAAGGGGGGTGATCGCCCCTATCGCCCCCCCCCTATATCCGCCACTGATTGACAGCACTATCGAACGTAAACTGAGTGATTGACTGAATCAATTACGAAGTGCAATTAGGGGTGAGTTTAAATACTGTTAGTAACCGAGTCCAGTATAATGATACGGTACTGGTGAAACATACAGGGACTAATATAATAACAGGCCGTGTCCGCTTCATCACACTTGTGACAACAGGTGATCTCAAGACGTCGCAGTTCTCTCCTCGCTTTAATCGCAGACAGTCGGTAGAATCTGTTCTGTCGACAGCAGTGTTCTTATCGCCAACCTCATTATCAGCTCCTCTCTCTCTCTCTATCTTTCTCTGTTCTGTGTTACCCACGCTTGCGAGTAGGACAGAGATACGGTATGTGTTCGATCTATTCACTTCTTTATAATATAATCTACCATTAAGAGCTCCAACGAACCTACCAGCTGATATTCCGTACCGATTGTTTCAAGATCGATTGATAGATTGGACCGATTTTCTGAGATCGACAAAACACCTGTAGATTGTTTACCGGTGGGCCTATATATTTGTTTAACTCCCACCAGATTTATTGTTTGAGTCTGGGTTGCTTTTGTATTTTTTTTCAACTATAACATCGAAGCTTGACGTAAAACCATTTTTTCCAATCAAGGCAAAATATGTAAGCTCACATGGGATATCAGTGATATTGTATTATTGAAATATTAGAAAAACGTTTTCTTTATTTTCTAGTAATTGCACATTTATTAAAATAACATTGTAACTTAAGAGAAACCCACTCACAAAAATGAATCATGCCTTGTGTCATTTATTGATGTGTCAAGGTCTAACTAGTGTATTGAAAATTAAAATGAAAGAAAAGTTGAAAATACCAAGAAATTTGTTTAGCACAATTAATTGATACATTAGTTGAGTGAACCTTCCTCTATCAGATAAACTAAATTTCATCAGAATACCTATAACTGTTAGGATACGAATGAATAGTTTTGTTAACTTGATTTAGAACAAAAAATTGTGTGACTCAATTTGGTCTTGTATGGCAAGCGCATATGATTGAACTGTTTATTCTCAGTTTAGCCCAAGGGCAGTTGTATTCAGTTTTTTTCATAGTCATATTGATTATGAGTGTTGAAATCTTGGAAAAAAATGTAGGAGGCCCATTACTTCTTATTTACCAAGTTTTGCCATCTCGGTACCACACTATTACCAACACCGCCTGAAACCATGCCTAGACTCCAATTCAACACTTCTATTTACTGGCACATGCAGCGTAGTGATTAACGCACTTGCTTCATGTGACCCGGGAGGCAGTGGCCATATCGGACCCGGTTCGATCGCCTCTACCGTCCATCTCTACCGGGGTTTTTCGTGGTTTCCCTCTGTAGTCTAGGCTAATGCCAGGATGGTTCCCACAAGATGGGCCACGACCACTTCCTTCCCACTATTCTTCCCATTACCCATGAAACCTTCATCTCACCATCCCATCATCTCATTAATCATTCATCCGGCGCCAATAGATCTTAGTAATCATCACAGTGAGTCGTTAAAACCCAATCTCTCTCTCTCTCTCTCTATATATATATATACATAAATATATATATAAATATTTATATATATATATATATATATATATATATATATATATATATATATATATATATATATATATATATATTTATATATATATATATATATATATATATTATATATATATATATATATATATATATATATATATATATATATATATATATATATATATATATATATATATATAAATATTATATATATATATATATATATATATATATATATATATATATATATATATATATATATATTTTCAACACTACTAATAGAACGAATGATGTTGACCCATGATATTTCTCCATCTCAGCAAACTCGTTCCACACGCATCCGAACGCATGCAGTTCTTCTAGTGGGCAATGTTCTTGTCCCGAACACCGTCCTTATCGCCCGTCTTACCATCTTGTGCTCAAATCCTCCGCTCGGTCTGCCCGCTGATCTCTCCCATGGCGACCGTCGCCAGCTTCCCACAGGAGCAGAGGAAGGGCGTCGTGGCGCTGGGCGAGGCGAGGAGGTTCATGGTCGACGCGATGGTCAAGGTGGGGACTGCCGAAGAGAAGGCGGGGGCGCTGGCCGACTGCTTGGTGGCGGCTGACTACAAGGGGCATTTCAGTCACGGCCTGAACAGACTGGGTAAGTGTTCATTCATACTCGAAACACACACTGACACACATACACACATACACACACACACACACACACACTCTATATCTCGTAGCGAGAGGACGTGTTTTCGTTTAGCTCCTGCAAGGTTAAACCCGCGAGTATACAGTGATACAGTGACAAGCACAGCTCATCCACATTCCGTGCATTCGAAATTCGGTTTCGTGTTTAAGTTGTCAACTTTTCACAATTATTATTTCTTATTATTATTGGAATAATTATTACCTTTCTTTTGATGTAGACCACAATTTTGTGGTATTATTGTTTCGTCGTTTTTTTGTCGGTTTTTAGGTGTTCGCTGTTCTGCCCAGCCACCTGATAATATATTGTTTATTTTTCGTTCATAATATGTAAGTTTTATATATTTTGGGTAAAATTGGTGTTCTTCGCTGTTCTGCCCAGCCACCTAATATATTGTCTATTTTTTCGTTAAACAATCACAGTGTCTTCTGATTGCTTTATTTCCATTATTTCACTGCCTGACATGGTTCGGATGTCAGGCAGTCGTCACGCAGCAGTAGGCTAGTCCTATTGTTGCACCCAAATATCATTTATAAGCATCCACAAATATTATTATCTTGAAACTTTGAAATGGCTGGTTCGTCTTCGCTCAGCCGTTTTGTACCCATCCCTAAAAACATTAGCCACAGGTTTTTGACCGAACCGAATAACAATGTCACAGTTTTGCCTTTGAGAGCAGGATTGAGACGCGCTTCGTCAAATGACGAATTACGTATCAACCCCACCGAATCGTATAACATCCCAAGAAAATCTGTTTCAACTGAGAATAACATCTCGAAACCAGACATGGTTCAGCTTGAACCAGTTTTAACTGAGAATAATAAGCCTACACATCGCATTTTGACCCATCAAGGTGATAGGCCTAGAACGATGGCGCAAGTCCTCGGGTCTAATCACAAAACGCAACATTCAGTTAAATCTCGTGACCGCCCATCTCCAGCGTTTCCTGCGAAGGATCAAGCTATTGTTATAGATTCAATAGAAGGCGTAACTATCGCTCAGTATTTGGGTGCTGTAGCTCAGATAGTGGAACCGAAGAATGTAATGTTTGCATCGCGAATGTCACAAGGTAGAGTGGCATTTTATTTCACCAGTAAGGCTTTAGTGGACAGTTTCATCCTCGACCACGGTGGTATTGTGATCAATGACCTATTCCTCAGCGCTAGGCGCTTGGTCACAAAAGCAGAACGTTTAGTTCTATCTAATGTGTGTCCCAGTATTCCACATGAAGCGATCGTTCAGCAACTTGCGACTTTTTTGAAAGTTGTATCACCGGTTAATTTCATCTCATTGGGAATTAAGGGCAACGGTCTGGATCATGTTATGAGTTTCCGCAGGCAACTTTACGTTGTACGGGAGGAGACTAGATCACTACCGGATTCAATCCTAATCCCTTTCGAAAATGAGTCATATAGAGTATTTCTCTCTTTCGATGACATTAAATGTTTCAAATGCAAGGCTTCGGGACATGTGGCACGAGCATGTCCGAAAGCAACCGATGTACGTCAACAACAACAAAAACAGAACTCTATCTCGACAGAGAGTGAAGAGTTCCCCCTCTTGGTTCAGAAGAGAAAAGCACCCAACTCGACGGTAGATAGCAATGGAGAGAATGCCACAGCTATTGTGGAAGACGAAGTATCTTCTAACATGGATGTAGAAGAGTCGACAGAGAGTGACATCCTTGACAATTTAGTGGTTGACACCACTAGAGATCTTTCCATTCCTATTCCAAGTAGTACTGGTATTAGGAAAAGCAAACCTCCTTTAAAAAGAAAGAAGACTTCTGAGGATGAGAGTCCACTCGTTGGGTTGGAGTCTGACGTACTACCAGAAGCTGCCATTAAGCTGCTCCAAGAAGCAGAGACAAATCCCATATCCATCACCACTTTCATTCAATTCCTGAATGATGTTAAGTGTAATGATCGCCCTCTTCGTGTAGCCCAACGTTTCTCTGATGATATACCCGGCATCATCAACATGCTGGACTTGATTCAGCCAACGATTCAAAGTGATCGAGCTCTGAGAGCCCGTATCAGGCGACTGATCGGGAAATTGAGAAAATCGTTCGAGTATTATATCGCGACCGGTGATGACGCTGCCTCGTTGACACGCTCTCTCTCTAACGAGAGCCTGTCCTCGAGTCAGCTCGTATAACAAAGTAGGCGAGAATGAGTGTTGAATTATCGTTTCTGACACTCAACACTAAGAGTGTCAGAAGCGAGTTCAAGTGGATGCAGTTGGTTTCGTTGCTGGAAAGACATTTCCCTGATGTAGTTATACTACAGGAGACAAATGCCCACCAGACACCTTTCCCCTTTCAATATTCACAATATATATTTCATTTCAATCCTCCAGTGCAAGCTTGTACGGGAACCATTATTGGCCTACGAAAATCTTCTATATTGAGCCTTGGCGATCAGAACAGCATCGTTCCTGGTTACTTGCAGGAGATCCGCCTAGAACGATCCACTACTAATCAGATTCTATATGTATATTCTATTTATTTACCACACATACTCGACGAAGCAATGAACATCCTCACACAGTTGGAATCACGTATAGCCACGCTCAAGTTGTCGGGGGGAGCCCACAACCTGCAGTTTCTGATTGGAGGTGACTTCAATACAACACTCGACCCCAAGAACGACAGATCAAGCGGAGATGAACGATATCCACGTGTCGCTCACCTTCTGCAACGCATTGTCACACGATACAACTTATCAGACCTATGGCGTGATTTTCACCCTGGAGAACCTGGCTACACATTTGTAAGCAATGCCCCTTATTACACAGCATCACGACTTGACCGGTTTTACTCCTCACCACAATTTTCAGCAGCAGTGAAAAGCGTGAGAGTTTTACCCTCTTTTTCTGACCACCTAGGGATAACAACGACACTTACAACAAGTTCACCCAGAACACATCCACCCTACTGGCGTTTTGACAACACACTTCTTCTTGACCCGTCTTTTATGGACACCATTCGAGAAATGCTAGCTTCGTTTGACGACGAACAACAAATGTACGACTCCTTGAGCATGTGGTGGGACGCTCTGAAGCTCGAGATTCAAATCACATGTAAACGTTTTGTTCAGTATAGGAAGCAAGAGTCAGATGTGGCTTTTCGTAGACTAGAAATTCGGGTTGAGAAGCTTGTGGCCGAAACTCGTATCGAGGGCAGAAATATGAGCGACCTCTCTGCTGCAAATGAACACGCCCGAGATGCATATTCTCGTCGTAGTGAACAAATACTATCAAAAGCACGACACGATCATCTTCTAACTTTAGATCGTCCTGCTAGCAACTTAATGGCACAAGAAGCAGCGCTATCTTTCAAGCCCTTGTCCAAGCTACAGTCGAATGGTACCATCTTCTCTGATGCACAGTCTTTGTGTAGTATCACAAGAAATCATTTTCTGGAAGTCTATTCGGCAGAACACGCGCTCATTCTGGAGAACTCTTCACTATACGAAGATTTGCCCACACTCTCCACACTAGACCGTGAGCGTTTGGATATACCACTTACTCAAGTTGATTTTCTGAACGCTCTCAAATTACTGAATAAGGGAAAAGCTCCCGGAATTGATGGTTTAACACCCGAGTTCTATATCAAATTTTGGCCTGAACTCAAAAACTATTATTGTAGTGTTTTTGATGAAGCATTACAGAGAGGCAGTCTGCCAAAATCAGTAACGAAAGCAGTGCTCACTTTACTGCCAAAATCAGGAAATAGACTTGATATCAACAACTGGCGACCAATTTCCCTACTTACAACTGATTATAAGATCTTGACGAGAGCACTTGCTTCGCGCCTGAGTAGTATAATGGCCGGATTAGTGCATCCTGACCAAGCATACTGCGTACCCGGACGCACCATAGTTGATAACCTCCATCTTCACCGCGATATCATCGACTATGCCAATAAAGAGAATACATCCCTGGCGTTACTATCCCTGGACCAAAAAAGTGCTTTCGATAGGGTTAGCCATGAATATCTCTTCCATGTTCTAAAATTATATGGATTTGGTGACTGGTTCTTATCAACTTTAAGAACAATGTATGCTTCTGCGACCAGTTTTGTTAGAGTTGGTTCTTTCTTGACAGCACCAATTAGGCTAGGACGGGGCATAAGACAAGGTTGCCCTATGTCTGGCCAACTCTTCTCTCTGTCTATTGAGCCATTCCTCAGGCTATGTCGTACACGACTAACTGGTTTCCCTCTACCTTCTGTTCAAGAGCGAAAACTAGTTGTATCCGCCTATGCGGACGATGTATCAATTTTTGTTCATCAAGACGATGACTTCAATCGACTTCAGGAATCATACACAATCTATGCTGAACAGTCTGGGGCTAAAATGAACCCACTCAAGTCAACAGGACTATGGTCAGGCAGTTGGATTGGTCGAAACGATACACCACTCAGTTTTACTTGGTCTTCCGAAGGGGGCAAATATCTTGGTGTAATGCTGGGTAATGGTCCAGAAACCCAGAGACAAGGTTTCTCAAAGTTGGAAGAAAAGGTAACCAACATCCTCACTCATTGGCGGCTTCGATCGTCGGCAATGTCGTTACGTGGACGTATACTGATTGTAAATCAATATGTCGCTCCACGCCTATGGTACACCTTTCAAATCTTACCTCCACCACCAGCACTAATGACAAAACTTCAAGGAAAAATGGCAAACTTTGTATGGGCTGGTCGGAGACATTGGACACGACTTCGTGACCTCTGTGCTCCGCTCCATCTTGGCGGCTTGGGCCTTGTTCATCTGGCATCCAAAGTGAACCTATTTCGAATCATATTTGCACAACGCTTCATAACGGGCTTAGAGGATCATCCAGGCCATGTCATGACCAGGCATTTTTTGAGAAGTTTTAGAGGCCTTGGTCTAGACTGGCAAGTGTTTTTCTGCCCACGGATCAGTGGTCCCGCAACTCGCCAAACTACGGATTTCCTCCATACAGTGCTGCGTGCATGGGCGTCTCTTCACCCTCGTCCACAGTCGTACGCATCATCCGTATGCGGACTTCGTGATATACCCTTGACATCAACCTTACTCATTCCATCTTCAGCCTCCCCTTTCATTCCCTCTTGGTTTTCACTGCAATGCAAGACCATTGGTGACCTTCTCGATGGAAGCGAGTGGCGGCTGTTGGAGGAAATAGAAGGTTTTGCAAACCTCCCACCGCGACTCAGACAAGCGCTTGCTATCAACTACAAGCACATCCAAGCATATTGTCACTTGCGTTTTCGTGACGTAAAGGAGGTGTATGGTCCTGAACCGTGGCCTCCTCCTTGCGAGTACTATCGGGCTCTTGAGGATAATGTTGTTCCTCTCGAACCTAAGTCGGAAAGGCGTGCAATTCTTATAGACATAATGGCATCGGTGCTCAATCTTGATGGTCCGATGAAAGGCCACTGGTTTGATGCCCCCGTTTACTGGTCCGCCTTATTTCACGCTCCCTCACTCGGCCTGGATGCCGAAGTAGCGTGGCGCTTCACGAAAAACCGTTTGGCAGACCCAATTTTCCTTCACATTGCGGGATTGTCCGCTTCACAGCTGTGTCCCTGGTGTCACGCTGAGGGGACGGCATGGCACATGACAGTGGTCTGTCGCCGCGCCACGTCCATGTGGCAGCTCGTAGACACCCTTCTGAAAAAGCTTCTCGGCCAGCGGCATAGACTGGTGCTCCGGGAGGTGTATGTCGGGTTCAGGCCCGACACGTTCACAGCCCTCCAGACCGATTTGGCCAACTACCTTCTGGTGTTGGCCAAGAGCACAATCTATCGCCTGCTTGTAGCTTATTTCAAAGACGACCGCGTCCCCTCGCCCTATGATGTGGTGCTCAAAGCACGCATCAAGTCACGCATAATGAAGGAGTATGCGTGGCATCTAGGGCGAGGTGATTTCGACTCCTTCAAGGAAAAGTGGTGCGTTAATGAAGCTCTTTGTTCCTTGAGGGGCAGGGAGCTCATTTTCAGCCCCGCTCTCCTCACCGGCTAAGACGTCTTTTCTTTCTATCTCGTTTTTCTTTCCGTAAAAATTGTTTTTTTTCCTTTCGATTGAATTAAATCGTACTTGTTTTGCCTTCCACTAATTGTGGTGATGTGCGTGTAGCACCCAACTGTTTTACTTTATTTTTTGAATCCTTGGTTTATTTTATTTTCTTCTCTAATCTTGTCAATTAATGTGCGAGATTGAGATGTGTTTAAATTGTGTTTTTACGTTACAAACGTCATTATGTTCTGTTCCAGTCTGCCTGTTTTGTTTACGAATACGCTATTATTATTTTCAGAACTCCAGTGGTAGAAATTGATACCCTAGAGGAACTAGTTTTCTTTAACTCCGTATCGTTTATTTAAAAAAAAAAAAAAAAAAACACACACACACACACACACACACACATATATATATATAAATATATATATATATATATATATATATATATATATATATATATATATATATATGCATATAGGTATTTGTGGAGGTATTGGAGTTCACGACTCCCTGTTATTATAATTGAGGGAGTAAGATCTATTGACGTCGGATCAATGGGACGATGAGTTGATGGTTTAATACTTGATGGGAAGAAATTTGAGGTGACCTGTATTCTGGAAATCGTCACGGCTAAGAGAGCAACTGAAAAAAACCGCATAAAAAGTGACGTCGAAGGCGGCGGGGTGTTGGATAAAGCGTTGTATTTATATATTTCGTTCAACGACGCACTGTAATGATAGTCAAGATCTATTGGTTTCGAATGAATGTTCAATCAGATGGTGAGATGAAGGTTTCTTACTTAATGAACTTAATGAAAAGGAAAGTGCGAAGGAATCGGCCGTAGCCTTTATCGTAGCAACATCACAACATTTTAGCCTATATAGACTAGAGAGAAACCACGAAAACTGTGAAATAAAAGCGTTTCACACCATTGTGCTACCAGTGGGGGCGTGATGATTTGTTTAGTATTTATGATCGTTTTATTTTCCTGATGAGATTATACACTTATATAGTGATACTCAACACTTATATATACAAGTTTGTTTCAACTTTTCATATATTTTTAACGTATTTTATCATTTCACATATTTTTCCATTCATACATTTTTTCAATCCATGACTTTGAAAAACTCTGAAAGAAAACAAATCTCTTCTGTTCAACTTTATAGTATAAAAACCATACATTTCACGTCATGCATTATATTACAATATAAATGGCCAAGAACATGCAGAAGTCGAGACAGAATTGAACTCTCCATCGAACTTTGAAGTCAGCCATAGATAACGACTTGTTTATATCCTTACGAAAAGTCAATAAATAGCTCGGCAAATACAGGGAATTCGGCGAGGATAAATAATACATATAGTTCATATGAGAGTGCATCTTCTCTACACGCATCCCATCAAAATCACGGAGCTGATTCAAGGCTGGCATAAAGATACACGTCGAACACAAGAAAAACGAGATAGGCCTATGCATTGTAAGATGAGCGCGATATTGATATATAATGTACTCGAAAGTTATAAATATGTAGCTTGATTGATTTTCGATTTCAATGAGCCATCCTTGTTCATTCATTCAAATACTCATCATTCTATCTTTATGATGCATAGCCTTGCAGTCTATAGATTTTCATTCACAAGCGTCAATCTCAATAATTATCAGTAATCTTTTAATTTAAATAACTTCTTTTGTGAACGACCAATCCAATTTTTTTTAGTCAGTATAAATATTATGTATCAGATTATGGAGCAGTAGGCATATCAACATTCAATGAAAATGTCATTTCAAACGGATAAAATTGAAAGATTGAAAATTTTACGATTTTCCAGTGTTTCAATTTTTTTCAGTAAAACTCGCCCAACCAATTTTGCTCGAAATTCAAAAATAATTCCCGCTTATTCTGGATGACACCAATGTTCAGAAAAAGTTTCATGTCAATTGGGTATACTTTCTGAATTTTAGTTAAAAGAATTATGAAGAAAAAAAACATAAAAACGAAGCCCGATTTTTTCGGTATGTGAAATGGAAGTCTACGCTACGCCCAACTAATTACCAATAGTATCGTGATTTTTTAATTACCATTGCGCTTAACGATTCTCAGTTTTTCCAACTTAGATCTATTGGCGTCGGAGAATGGTGACTGAGATGACGGGAACATCTGAACTTCTGAACGCTTGTTCACTCATTCATTCTTAGCCCTAGTTTGGAAACAATGATTTTATATCAATATTCCGATGTTGATCAAAACCAAAAATTCAAGATGACTGGATGAGGCTTAGGATTGAAAATCTTAATTGATACATCTTTTATAATCGTTGAATTGATAAAGTTGCAGCGAAAGGAGATAGTAACCGAAATTTTACAATTATCTGCAGTTAGTAGAGAATTTCTTCTTTCGTGGATACAAGTCTGAGAGAGTAGACGTCACATAAGACATGTCTGATAGAAGAGAGTGTGGGATATTATAGATGAGAGATATTGATGGAAGGATGGTATAAAACATGTCTGTGTGGAGAAGATATAGAGGAATATCATATATTAGAGATGTAATCGGAGATATTGATGGAAAGAGAATTGAAAGATGATATACGACGTGTAACATGATGCGACTAGCAATTTGTCAGAGCATATAGCTATACGAACCTTCAGGTCTCAAATAAATCACAACAATGTTCTATCTTGAGACGTGTGCTTTCTCTTGGTTATAGTCTAGGAAACTGTTCATCCCGGATTGGTAGAGATTTTCCTGGTTTTGAGAGAACGTCCAGGAGCCCAACTTTTGAAATATGTGTTTTCAAAACACCAAAACCCCAAAACCCTCGTTTGAAAACGCGGTGTTTTGAAAGGTTTCAATGTTCTCATATTTTGCTACTTTTGAATTGTTACTTTCGTGTTTTCGCGGTTTTCGTTTTCGATACCGTTTGCGATCATTCGCTCAGGCTGCTTTTCCCTGAAGGTCACCCTACACAACCTACCAACCAATGAGAATTCAACGACTGACGTCATAGTCAGCTGTAAACACTTGACTCTTTTTGATTTTATCTTTCTTATTTTTTTTTTTTTATTTTTTTATTTTTTTTTTATTTTATCTTTTCTTTTTTATTTTATCATCTCGTGTAGGCAGCTAACTATAAACTCTCTTCGATTTCCGAAAATGAGGCCCCTGATTAATATAATATTTACTTTCAAGAAAATACATACGAACCCTCCCGTATATAATCGAAGGAATGAAACGGTGAACAAATGAAAATAAGGTGAAGGAAATATTTTAAGGAAAAAAAGCTCAACCACAACCCAACCAAATCCCAAAGATGATATAACTGTTACGCCAATATTACCTTTCATTGAAATTTGATAATTCGAAAAAGAATTTAGATTATTAGATTATTATCGAAAACATTGCTTGATGACAACTTGGGAAGTTTGACGACATTGAGATTCGAAAGCAAACTTGTAGCCCGATAACGAGCGCGTTATATAAGTGATGTCTACCCTCTATAACCACAATCATCGCATCTTGAACCGTTTATAGGCAAGATGCGAGCCATGCGTAGGGCCTTCAGGAGCGAACTAGGAAGTAAAAGACCCGGGTGGGAATTGAAAATAGGACTTCGAAGACAAAAAATGGGAAAACATTTAATTTTTGCGAATAATTGCACGACTGGGTGATAGAACCACTCTCAAACGTGATTTATGATTTGTGATTTACGTTCGATATACGTAATGTTTCAATCGCCAAAGCAAAATAAATTGTATTACATTTTCTAAATAATATTGGATGATGATATAATATCTAGCCTATCTACTCACATTCACCAACAGTTTAGAGGCCCCAAACCAAGTTCAACATCGTGGGGCCCGAGCGACGATCGGCACCTCGTCACCCGAGCCAGTCCACCCCTGAGGGCCTCTTTTCAGGTCTGTCAAGCCTGATATTCCCCGCCCTGAGTATTTGTCCCTTACCCCGCAGATATGTACGTGAACGAAGTGAGGAAGAAAACCTGCGACGTAAACGCCGAGCCCCACGTGCTGAAGGAGTCGGCCGCCACTGCTTGGGTGGACGGAAGGAACGGCTTGGGGCCCGTCGTGGGTAACTTCTGCATGGCGTTGGCGACGCAGAAGGCGAAGCAGTGCGGCGTGGGATGGGTGGTCGCCAAGGGGTCGAATCATTACGGTATCGCCAGTTGGTACAGCGCGCAAGCGCTCGAGCAAGGATTATTGGTAGGTATTGTTTTATTTGTCATTTTATGACATATAGGAAGGTTCCATCAGAGTTTGTCGAATTATCTGATAGATAATCTGTGGGCTTACCTCTTCCTGTGTGTTATAGGGCATGTCGTTTACAAACACATCACCACTGATGAGCCCGACCCGCGCCAGAGAGGTAAGTCAAGGCCTGTTAACATGGCCTAACGTAGCTTATACCGTACTTTATCCTATGGCATCGCTTACCATTGTCTAGCTTACCTCAGCGTATAGCTTATACATTCACTCTATCTGAAATATGCACTACCAACCAATATATACTGTAGTCACAATTATAAAGATAAATGACTCGTATTTACAAAGATTATAGATATTCTTCAAGACGTGTCACACAATGCTGAAATGGAGCTCATTCCCACTTATACCTCCTATAATTTCTTCTGAATCCTCACTATTTAGACATTTTAGTAAATACACTGGCGGAAAGAAAGCGTTACAGGCGCGCTGAATTGTTCTACCGGCAGGCAAGTCCGTTCCTTGAGTGGCGAGCATAGGTACTAATTGCAGACGTAGCCTACAGGCGAGAGGAATGGAGGAGTGAACTGGCAATTTATCTTCGATCAGCCATAACTGTGGAATGTCATTATTTCTCGGTGGTATATCTTCCGTCTGTTGTGTTATTAAGAGACTGGCCGAACAATTCAACCCTCAGTGCATATTATTGCATTTAAAAAAAAGAAGAGCAATGCTCAAAATTGTTACGTTTTACGCATTTCAATTGCATACCAGTTGGCAAGATATTATTATCATAATTATGAATTTATGAACTCTGCGTTGTTAACAGTCGTTTGTTCTGGTTTTCAGGCTGCGCTTGGCACGAATCCTCTGTCTTTGGCAGCCCCAGGCTTGCACGGGGACAGCCTCGTCCTGGACATGGCCACGACGGCCGTAGCAGTCGGGAAGGTGAGCAACTAGACAACAGATATCAGTGGCGTGCCAGAATTCAGAGGAAAATAGGCTATAGTCACTCGCTTTTTGAGAATTTTTGAATTTCAGAGAAATTTTGTGGAAATTTCACTTTGAACAGGAATTTTATGAATTCCATATGAATGGCTCTGAAATGGTCTATTTACATTTGCTAGTCACTTGCTTTTTGTGGAATTTTGTAGAAATTTCACTTTGAACAAAAGTTCTATCATTTCCATATGGATGGCTTTGATAGGGGGTCTATTGACATTTGCAAGTCACTCGCTTTTTGAGAATTTTACTAAAAATTTACTCTAGACAGCAATTTTATGAATGCCATGTGCATACCTTTGAAAGGGTTCATTGACTTTTTCAGATATCTTTTATATGCCATTTCAAAATAGTATCATTCCACTTGTTTTCTTTTACTTTTGCTGATGTTTGATTGCAACTGTCACATCATATGCCTATATCGATAATTGCATACATCCATTCTTACATATTACACTCAACTCACTAGAATTTGCTTCATTATTTTTCAGTTTTACTCAATAGGCAAACGCAGCATATGCGTTGTAAGACTAGATCGACATGACATAGCGAAGGTTTGATGCAGAGGTCAGCATTTCTAACAATATTTCATAAAACTAGTAAAAAAACCCAGTTACGACTGAGTCAGCTCAAGAAAGCAGATGGAATTTCGAACTTACATTTTCTGATAGTATAACTTTTTCACCATTCTGAAAATGGTTGACAATTGTGTTGGCCCCGCTATGGTACTCTATATAGCCTACACGCCTGAAAAAAATATTTGTAAGACTTCATTTCTATTCTCTGATACAGCATGAAATACGTTACGATGTCTCTCATAAAATAAAATGTGGGAAAATAAAAATTATTGCCGTAAAAAACGAATGTGCGGTATAATACTTTATAGCAGCTTATGCAGATATATGACTTCAACCTTGAGTAGGTTTACGCGTTTGTGCGTTTCTTATTACGTATCCTAGTTATATAGAATAAGTAGAATATGTGCTAAGAAACAAATTTTCAGTGATGGAAATGTATTAATTCTATCAAGTGCTCAGGAAAAACTAGCTCAACAACATAGGATACGGAGCACAGCGAATTTCTTAACCATTTGGGGTCGTGGGGAATTGGGTTGATCCAAAAAATATATTGACGTATTGATTACACACACACAAAAATATCGCTATATATGAAATATAAATGTACTGTACAGTACATATAAATTTTATATGTATAGGGCTATATATACATCATATAATACTATAAATGTACACTGAGACGAGTGATCGAGTGGAAACACACTGAACCGTCATTCAAGGGACCGGGGTTAGATTGATTCCCGCCATGGTCGACCATCACGACAGGGTTTTTTCATGGTTTTCTTCTGTCGTTCAGGTCAATATTGGGATAGTTTCTTAACAACAGGCCACGACCGACTCCTTCCCACTATCCAAAAACAACTTATAAAATAACCTTCCATCTCATCATCCCAACATCCCATAAATCATTCACCGACGCCAATAGATCGTAGTCATCAGTAGAGTGCGTCGTTGAACCCAATATAGAGAGACTATAAATGTATCTGAAAAGAATGAATGAAATCTCATTTCTATTTTTTTCTGCGAGAATTGACCAATCATTTTACTTCTGTCCTTTGACACTTTGTCCTTTGACTCTTGGAGGCTTCGTGAGAGAAATGTACTAATTCTGCCATGTACTAAAAAAACATAGCCTAACATTATGGGCTGTGAATGACGGCGAATTTCTCAACCATTTGGGGGTGGCGGGGGTTGAAATTTGGGGGTGGTCAGTAATTACGTATTAGCAAAATCCCCAGAAAGGTTGCAAAATTTGCCATCCTCTGTAGCCTGAATCATTCATCTATTTTTCATGAGCATATGATAGATTTCATAGAGTAGTAGGACCTATATGGTATAGTAGAATAATAGTAGAATATTATATAGGAAGACGTCGGCACCAAAAATACAGTAGACAAACTACAAATATTAAAACAAATTCGATTAGAAACACTTTGAAGAGGACTATGATTTGAAAACATCAGGATCAAAATGGTCCTCCACAGAGTAATAATGGACTTTAGTCCAGAAAGGGTGCAATTGGCTTGAAGAGTGTTCAAAAAAATATCAAATTCTTTCTCGCCCATGACACAGGTTACAGGAATCACGTGAACAGAAAGGAGAAAAGTTTCGAAATGATTCGAAGACAGATTCGATGATCGAAAATATCGTATCGTAGAAATTCATTCGATTATCGAATCGTTGAAAAAAACGATATTTCATTTATTGTTCGTAAACCTGATTATAATAATGCAAACAACTGATTGGTTCAGATTGAGGTGCAACGGCGCAAGGAAGAGCCGATCCCCGAGGGGTGGGCCCAGGGCCCCGACGGCCGCCCCACGACGGACGCCACCCTGGCCTTCAACACGGCATGCCTGGTGCCGCTGGGCGGCTCGGAGCTCACTTCCGGCTACAAGGGCTACGGACTCGGCGTCCTAGTGGAGGTCTTCTGCGGCATCCTAGCAGGTGACCAATCAAAACACGCCAGTGAATGGCGATAACGTTGAATTATAGAATAGACTGTAGAATGTCTTCGTTTTTTTTTATAACATCGAAACTTGATACAAAATCATTGTTTCCAAATTAAGACAATGGATGAAAGATAGGCTCGTTTGAACGGGGCACCACAAGGGTGATCTTACCATCCCATAATAATTGAATAATAATAATGATAATTAGAATATACAAGATATAACTCATTCAACAAACAATAAATCTAAAGGATATAATGTCAGGGTTAGAAAACAATTCAAACATTCACGGTGGCGAGAAAGAATCTTGAATCTTCTTACTATCTTGATCGTTCTCTTCTTAAAATGAATTCTTTTCTCTCCCTTCTATCTCTGTAATTGTATTTATTGAATTCAGTAATAAGTTAATTCAGTAATTCAGTAATAATTGAAAAATGTAAATATGTTCGTACAATCTTGTACAACTGTCTACTTTTTTCGCCACTTGATGTAACTTGATTGCTTAAAATAATACTAATCAAAGATACTTCACACTTTGTAAGTAGAATGCAAGATGCATTGAGGGTTGCAAGCCTCTATGCATCTTGGTAGAATATAACAAATCACTCAATGTTTTTCTTTTTTTCTCTATACTCCAACTTCTTTATTATTTTTAATGTTTGAGAAATACGTCCAAATTTGAATTATACTTATAATTCACCATTTTAACCCACAGTTAAGGCTTTTTCGAAGGGCTTTGTGGATGTTTTTTTGTTGTTATTGTGTTTTTCTTTCTGTATCAGTGTATGTAACCAATATATAACTTATATATACAAAAATGTACATACGTTATGTGATACATATTAATTTACTGGTGATAGAGAACCATGAAAAAGTTCATATGATCCTATAATAACTGAGTCAAGAAGATGTCGATTAAAGCTATATAATTTCTTGTCAAGTTGCGGTCGTATCCCAAGTCTCCAAATTTGTGTCAGTACGAAAGATGTCACAAATTGAAACTTTTCAAGATCTTCCTCTCTGGTGCAATTGATAACTCTTGTCAGACCGTCAGTCTGGAGATCTGGGTTCAACTCCCGACAGAGGTCGCAATTTTAAAACAGTTTCAAAATCATATCAAATATCTATTGACGCCATGAGGTACCTACATTGTTTCTGGATATGCTTTATTCTTGTGTATTATCAAACAGGCTCTCATTTCGGACCAAATATTCGTAATTGGTTGGAACCAAGACCTGCCGATCTGGGTCAGTGTTTCGTCGCTATCGACCCTCAGTGCTTCGCTCCCGGGTTCGAGGACCGGATGACTAGCCTGATGGACCATCTCAGAGGAATGGAACCGGTAAGATCCGAATATCTCAACTATTCGAACCTGTTCTAATATCGGACATTTATTAAATATTGAATTCATATTTATGGATTTTAAGCTTATATGGATATTGGATTGGGTATGTAACTCATAAATAATTACTCCCAATACAGAACATCTTTAGAGCTAAGAAACATGAGAGCGAGCTGTTGGATCTTCCAGACTGAGTGCGTCATGATTGTAGTTCAAATAATATTGTTAAATGGATCATTGTGATCATCCTGGATCGAGTTGTGTGATGTTTTATACGATTTATGGCAAGATATATATGTTCTACATAGAAGACTTCAATGCTGACAGAAGAAATGCTTCACGAAAATTACTTGAACACATTTTTTTCTCTCTTTCTCTTCTGTTAACATGCATGGACAAATCATGAAGTGTATAGTTTTAAATATTCGTTGTATGCAAGATGCAATTAATAAGAAGCTGGTGTAATTTGTACCGCGGTAGCAGTTGTTTTTAGTGGGCCTATATCTGACCGGTTGCACAGCTCTGGAACGCTGTTGCCTATCCATCGCTACGATAGCTATAATCCTCCAAGATATATTGTATATTATATCGTACAAACAGGCTGTAAATTAAAATTCTACACTAGGTGGATCAGCGATCAGTACTTTCAAGGATAGTACTCATGAAATAATACAATTGTAACCGCAGTTGCCTCAAACGTGAATTGGCTTGACCAACTAGAAATTGGTCGTGTGAACGTGTGGCCAAATTGATTGCTGTTGACTGGAGTTGGATTGGAGAGGATGGAGAGAGCTCATAAACACGCCAACTCAAACGGTTAATTAGCAGCAGACCACCAACGGGAATGCAGTAAATATATAACGTCATGTCTGTCGTCTGCTATAGGAACTTTGATCTTCTATCTTATACATCAAAGTTCGATTACATTTTTTATTATTCCTGATTGACTACATCATTTGTATCATGCAAAATCCTCTTTAACGAGTTGTCGATTTCAATTGGTTCGCGATGCGTGTGACCACACACAAGAGGGCAGTAGTTGGCCATCTCATTCGACAATTGTGACGACTGGAATCGTGCGTATGTAACGATTGCGAGCCTCTTCAGCATACATCTCGTAGTCTAGTCTTCCAGGCTAATCCTGAGAAGTCCATGATCGTTCCTGGAGACCCATGGTGCCCACAGTGCTTTGAAATCTCTGTACATCTTGCCGATCTTTATACATGTTATTCCTGGCTTCCAGGCTGATCCTGCGAAACCCGTGCTCGTTCCCGGAGATCCAGAACGTATGAATATGAAGCTGGTCGACAAGCAAGGAGGAATACTTTACCACAAAAACCAAATCAAAGCATCGGTAAGGCGGGACAATCTTTATACTCCATTCTTCTCCAACTTGAAGCTAGAACATTTGCCTGTCGAACTAAATATAGCTCTCGGTCAACAATGACGTCGACAGTCGACAATCTTTCGTCGAATTAAAATGAAAATATAAGGGAAGTAACTATTCAGTTTTAAAATGGTCTCGCGAGCATAGCGTTATGGAGAAGGTTGATGATTTTTATATACTAACCTAATATTATAATATCCTTATATTATATCCTTCCCATTATTGAATGGCACTTATGTGACCTTGGTTCCGTTGTAAATGAGTGATGAATAAATGCATGAATAATTAAATGAATACATGAATAAATAGAAACAAAACGGTATGCATCTATATACTCTAAATTACAATTCGAAGGAATGTGTCACTTGCTATGACCATGTAGAGAAGTATACTTCTCTACGTTATTACAGAGATTGAGATTCATTTTCGTAGAAACCAACCCTGCAGTTGTTCATAATTTCTTCAAGGAAGTGTGAAGAAATTGAGTGTACACTGATATAATTCATATTATTAATAATACATATTTTGTGTGTGTTTATTCGTGGGTCAATATATATATATATATATATATATATATATATATATATATATATATATAGGCCTATATATATATATATATATATATATATATATATATATATATATATATTTATATATATATATATATATATATATATATATATATTTATATATATATATATATATATATATATATATGTGTATTTTTTAAGGATAACTTATGGGTGGGAAGCAAGTGTCCATTGGTCGAAATGTCGATGTCGATGTCGATTGGAATGTCGGATGGTCACCTTGGACCTCCTAACGACGTCCCTTACTCCTTATACCGTTCAGTCATACGGATCGGTTATAGTTTCTGTATTCTAAAATGGAAAAATATCACCCTTTACCATTCTCACGTCACAATTTTGACATATTGAATGCATTTACTGTGTTTTTATTTTCATTCCCGAATCAGTGTAGCTTCAGCTGTTTGCTGAAAAAATACTCGCCATAAATACAATCAGCCGCAGAGACTGCCGACCATCGACGCCATTGTTAACCGATTGTTGGGGTTTGAAACGAGAGGTAGAATAGTTTTCCGGTCCAAGTTCCGAGCTGAACATTGTATAACCTGACAATTTATATTACTATGCAATAATCTTTTCAACTGTGTCATAATATTTAACATGTCTATCGTATTTCAGGCTGACTTTGCTAAATCGCTTGGGATATCGCCAATGAAAACATCATGATCTTCAGTACGCCTGCTTTCTGCGATCTCCACTGAACATTACTCTCATAGCTTGTATTTGTATATGTCATTTTTGATGTTGCCATAATTTCTTCAACACTGAAGCATGAATTCATAATACATAGAAAATATACTAATTCGGCGCATATTTATTTTTCCATCTGAAAACGACAACCAATGAATAAGATCGATAATAGATACCTGTAATAATAAGATTAGATAATATGAGGTCATTGGTAGACCTGCGATGAAAGGTTAGTTTACAAATTGACGCGAGCTCTCGGATCACTGTTTTGTCCGAACTCTGAAGCGGTTAAAGTTGATTTATTATAAATTAAGTACGTTAATAATGATAACTGTACGTAAAGGATCAACTGGGTTTAGGTAATGATGATAATGATGATTTATTCATAGCATACTTATCTACAAGCTATGTTTTGTCAGGATAGTATAAATGTTCAAAACTTATATTATAGTTCGTCAACATTATAGAACTTCTTGTCAAACAGATTACGCTTCACATTATTTTTGAATATATATCATAATATATTATATATAATATCATAATAATAATATATACATATATATATATATATATATATATATATATATATATATATATATATATATATTTATGAAATGAATAAATAAATGAATAAATAATATCACGATTGAAAAAACAGCCCAGTTTCACTCAATTTATTGATATATATATATATATATATATATAAATATATATATATATATATATATATATATATATATATATATATATATTTATATTTATATATGTATGTATATATATATATATATATATATATATATTTATATATGTATGTATATATATATATATATATATATATATATATATATATATATATATATATATATATATATATATATATATATATATATATATATATACTTATATATATATATATATATATATATATATATATATATATATATATATATATATATATATACATATTTAATATAATTTAACTATATTCTTGATAATGTCTCACATAATAATAGACGACAAAGATTGTAAGGTACAGACACACGCTTGTTATTAAATTCTACTCCTATAGGTGTCAACTAAATATTGTGTAATACTTGTACCGTGTCAAAGTTTATCATTTCATTGCCAAAGCACTTTATCCACAGAGATGGTCATACCATAGCAGATGGACATAGCATATTGATGTAGGGATTGGTCGCCTGATTGAAATTATTATCCAGTGAAAAGATCCCTTCAAAATTGCCATAGTGTTCATAGTGGCTCAGTGTTTAAACGCAACGAATGATGGCGATACAAAATGTATTCACTCACAGTAAGCAACTGTGATTTAACTTCGCCTATTCTAGACAGACGAACAAACCTCATACGACAACGCAATCAGAAGTTGAGTACTATATATAGTACCCAACTTCTGATTGGCTTCAATCTTCAACTTCAATCAACTGTCATCAGGTTATGAATTTCAATAATTTATTATATTGTTGGTGTAAAATCCAGGGGCATGCATTGAAACATTTTCTGATTTCGATTTTACTTTCACTGCCTAGTTCAATGTAAAAAAAAGTTGATTCCAATATCACTGAATCGATATATCAATTTTTATTTCGATCTTGAATCGAAATATCGATTTTGATTTCCATCATGAATCGATTATATCGATTTTTATTTCGATCATGAGTTCACAATATCAATAATATCGATTTTGATTCTACTTTTCGACGCAATAATTTCAATCTCGATTCTGATTTTTATCGAAACAATGTTGACTTCTTCGATCCGTGTTCGATGTGTAAACACCAAACACTTTCACACCTTGAGAAATGAGCCGCATACAACTGATGCTCACGGTAGCAAATATAGGCTTAGCTACTATCTTCTTGCTTGGATTCTTATCCTTATCAGGTAAGTAAATATTGAGAGGATAGAAACAGAATGTCTGAATGTATTCAAATCAT
The DNA here is from genome assembly GCA_964007535.1 of Brachyptera risi. Taxonomy (NCBI): domain Eukaryota; kingdom Metazoa; phylum Arthropoda; class Insecta; order Plecoptera; family Taeniopterygidae; genus Brachyptera; species Brachyptera risi. The sequence goes on from OZ023326.1 coordinate 20,483,808, forward strand.
GTCCCAATCTGCTCATCTACATGGTTGAGAGCGCATGGGAGTTGATTTAACGGAATGACAGTTTTTTCATGATAGTTTGAGATGTCTACATTCTAATCTAGGGTAAAAGCATAAATATTTTTATATCTTCAAGACGGTATAAAATATAATCATTCAACTAATATCGCATAATATTGTAGAGCCTATACAACTAAAAACATTTATTATCAGTATACGTTTGAGAACTATATGCATGCGGCATAGGTTGAACAGTTTAAAGTTGCTCGGAAGCAGCACAATCCATCATGCCTGTAGCGATTTCTAGTGGACTGCATATAGGTACTTCAGGTGCTACAAGTGATGGGGTTAGAAGAGAGTGGTAATCATTCAAGAAGTGTGGGTAGAGTTCGGGGTCAGTTTTATGCTAACTTTGCGTGACATGTCTTGCTAGTATATCTTTTAATTGTCTATATGGATCAACCTAAATAAAAAACATTATTTCACAACAAAAGAGGTTCTTGATCATTCTCACTCCATGATAATATAACCATAGAGCTTGGATATAACATAGATTGTAGAGGGGCAATGGAGTATGGTTAGGCCTATACAAACCTATGGTATACACTTGGACCGAGATAGAAATGTGCGATAAATTCATTACAAATATTAAAAGTATCACATAATATTCGTCTGTAGTGTTGGCGCTGAAGGGTGACATGATAGAAAATTGAGAGAATTGAAATCAAGAAAATTAAGTGGGGTGTATTTTAGGGGGATGAGAAATGTTCCTAAACTTACGGTTCAGTGCGAAGTGATGAGTCAACAACTGTGATGTCAAAAGTTGACGTGAAATATAGCTAGAATAAAATAACTGTGCTAGCATAAATGTTGTTACAATTCTTGTTAGTGCAAGTAACATCGCAAACAGTTGGAGATAATCGGTTCAATGACAAATAATTATGTGAAAAATAATTGAAAGAATAATTGGCGAAAAATTATGATCACAGACAGCGCAGTCCTGGTGTTGAAGACCATTAGTTTTAAATAATCAAAATGGGGTGGTAAGGTTGCCCTTGTGGTGCCCCGTCCAAACGATCCTATCTTTCATCCATAGCCTTAATTGGGGAACAATGATTTTGTATCAAGTTTCGATGTTATTAAAAAAAAAAAAAAAAAAAAGACCAATATAGAACAGTTGTTACGTGTTATTATGATTGACCTATTTTACCTTCTCGAGATTCAGACTTTGAAGCTCTGACTAGGAAAGCAATCAGACAAGTTTGCTAGTCTTGTGAATAATCTGTCTCAATCCCGCAATTATGTATCCATACTCTACGACTAGAAGCAATTTGGCTCCATCAGATATTACTGAGTTCAAGAAGAGATCAGCGCATAGAATCTCGGTATCAACAATAGGCAAACGCAGGATATGCGTTGCATAATGGAGCAGATATTTGTATGAAATGTCTCTAAACCAGACACTTTGGTTTTACTAGTCTATTGAGTCTTCTGAGTCTATCATATAGGTCTATCAAGTCTAAAATCAAGAATATATATACACATATTTATTTGGCCACGATTGAGTCAATATTTGAGATAATCAAGTGACAAATAATTATTCAAATAAAACAAAAAAAACATCTTCATTACATACAATTAAGAATATATACATGCATAAGGAATGGACGAAGAAGAGAATATATTTTTTTCCTGAAGAAGACCAAGTTAAATAAAAGTTAATAAAACAGAACTTCGGAGAAAAGACCGAAGCTATTTTTTTTTGCTACACAAGTGAATGTTCAAGTAGAAAAAACAAAGAAGATTCGGAAGAAAAGAATAAAATAAGTTGAAGAAAGGGAAATTATTGAAAGAGAAAATTTATTCAGAAAGAAATTTGACAACTTCTTTCCCAAACACGACTTTTCAATTGTTCTTAATTTCTTAACGTATCACTATGATTTTCACAATGTGTTGAATGAGCTATGTTATATCTAACTATTTCTTTGGTAAGATCGCCCTTGTGATGCCTCGTTCAAACGATCATATAAACTTTCGTCCTCTGTCTTTATAGGAAAACAATTACTTCTTGTCACGTTTTCACTGTTTATAAAAAAAATGAGGAGCAAGAGTATCAAGTCAAGAGTAAAAAGTGGTCTATTGAGTCGGTAGACGATGATAAATGCCGAGAAAAAGTTTGAAGTCCAAGTTTGAAATTGTTCTCGTCATAGGCTTCTTGTGGAGCTGGAAACAAACAAAGAGACCCTGTTTGAATCGATTGGAAGTTTCCACTTACGCTCATCCGCTCAGCAATTCCTGATCCCCATTATAAGAGCGACGAATGACGCAACTGGATTTTTTTGGTGGGCCTACTTGCCCATCTCTATAAAGAGTTCATGAAAGTCGATTTAGTGAAAAATCATTTTTTTGTGTGTGATAATTTTCAAACGGTATGAGATATCAAAATTCTGATAAGAGGAAATATATACTTTCAATACCTTCAAGATGGTATAAGATAACTATTCAACTCATGTTCCATAATTGTCAAGCGTAAAAGGCTAAAACACATTCTTCAGCCGTATACCTTTGACAATTATGCGACATGAGCTATATAATTTGTATTTATATTCAGTCGTTGGGTTTTGAAGGTTATAAATGTTAATAATAATATTTACAGCTTGACAATTTTAAATTATACTGACATATCTTCATCAAGATGCATTGTACTATATATATGTTGTTCAATTATTTATATATGTCTCAACATTATTCAATATTATAATGTGAACTTGTTTCCTGTTGGTATTGTATGTGGATCCTTTTAGAGACAATAAAATAAAATAAAATGAACAAATAAATAAATTAAATATATTTTATACCGTAAGAGTATACCGTAGCTGTGCTTTATTCGAATCAGAATTTTTATATCTCATACCGTTCAAAAGTTATGTAAAAAATATATTTCGCTAAATTCACTTTCATATGGACTATCAAAAATGCTCACAATAAAGGGTAGTTAATTGTTCTATCAAGCTGAAATTCCACAATATATCAGGCTGCAGGTAATAATAGCAGTGATTTTGATTGGTTGATAATTAAAAATACTCACAGCTATAACACCATTTACTTCATCAAATTGAAAATGTTCAAATTATGTGTTATGTGTGTTTAAATGTGTAAATGTGTAATGTGTGTATACGAAATTGTACTGAAATCTTTGTGAGAACACGAATAAAATAAAAAATATAAAAAAAATAATAGCAATCATTATTTAAAATATGTGACTTAGCAAATCCTGTATATGTTCAGGTTAATCCCGTTTTATTTTAATTAAGAGTGATAAATGGGTCGTACGCAGTTGCTATGCGCGTTGCCATGAGAGACTGAAAATATGTAAAAGCCGTAGAAGATACATAGACGGTCGTTCTTACTTGTCATTGTCGTTGGCATTATATGTTCTTACATCCATCGAAGGGCCGTGGAGTTTGAGATGAGATGAGATGTATAATCCGAAACAGAACTGTCGTATTATATTATTGCATTAAATCAGAATCATTATTCAATAATGAAATCATTTTCGCCGTTCTAGACCTAGTTTCGGCCGAAAGATCAATTGAATATCTCAAGTGGCTGAAAAAACGGCGTAAGAACGTAAACCAACGATGCCGTATGCTATTTTGACGGACGGAATGTAAAAAAACGTCGTGGGAACCCAACTTCAGTCCGGTTCAAAAACAAAAAAGGTCGTTCTCTATTTCTTCTGATGTACGTTTCTTCCGTCTGAACCGGCCTGTCGAGGCTTTCTATTCATCTCAAACAACGCGACGAAATCACCCAATAACAAATGCCTCGTATATTCGGGTCGCAAAAGCCTGAGACATCTCATGATCTTATAGTATTTACAGGTCGCTAAAACAGGCCATGGCAACGTCTTATCAATAATTCACACTTGGCTATGAAACTATTTGATGCGACTTCTTTTGTCACGCGAAGGAAGAGGTTGAGGCGTGTTTCACAAAGCTCTGCTCTATATAAAAGACATATAATCTATACACATTATACTTATACTTTCAGAGAGAAGAATGTAGTCTACCACCTTAATATATACAGATGTTACCGTTATATTTGTATAATCGTAGTGCTTTGAGGTTTAATGGTTTTTCAGGCAGAGATTAACGGTTAGAAACACAATTTCATCATTCAAAAGTGTTCAATGTCAAAGTTGGAGTAAGTTGGAACTAAGTACCCATAGGCCTAGTTAATACACTCGCATCTACGCAAGAAAAAAGTTGTAACACAAATACGAACGGTACATTTTAATAACTGTGATATTTTTCGATTGTATTATTTTTAAGGACGAATTTGACGAATTTGACGAATTAATGAACTTGGAAAGAGTTAGGTTTTCAAAACTGCATTCTCAACAACGAATAATGTAATTGCAATTATTTTATTGGTAAACGACCTTCTTCTTTGGTGGAAACAAGTATAATATAGTCTTCTTCTACGAGAAACTGTTCCCAACATCTACACATTCAAATTATCTTGGATCGATTTTTTTCCAAGTTCCGACCTTGATGACAAATGCTTCCAGATACTGTCTCACTAGGCCATTATTAACTTCCTGCAACGCGTCATCCGTAGCTAGGCAACCCGAAGTACACACGCTTTCTTCCTTCTTCCTGCATGCTGAGCGAGCGACGAATAATTGATTTATTTACTGACCTTTTCTTCGGGAAGTTCATGACTTACATCCTGCTGTTACGCGCATGCGCGAGGTGGTAGCGATACTCGGAGTTCATGTCCGAGATAGGAATACAAGCATATTAACTTTTATGGAAGAAAAACTTGATGAACATATATAAAACAAATGTAAATGCAATGTAACGTGCGCATAGGGTACGAAGAGACGGCCCAGGTCTTACCTAATGCATCATTAGGAAGGGTGGTACACTTACTATTTCATTTTTTTATTAACATCGAAAAATTGACGTAGATCCATTGTTTGCAAGTTTGGGATAGTTTGAACCTGGCATCAGAATGTGATTAAAGCTGATTAAATAGGTTTTTAGGGACTACGTTGGTGCAAGAAATGTTAATCTGTGATAAATATTATACATAATTCCGGATAAAATATTCGATGTATTTACTATTCCTTGTGAGATACGGCCTGAGCCGACCCTGTGCGCACACATATGGATGCCCATGCTGTAACAGGAACAACATCACTGTTTTCTAGGTCCGTACCCATAGCACCCCCTTTCAATATTATCAACATTTTGATGACACCAATCGTTTTTGCTACGTTTGTGCTGGTTTGTGCCGTTAAAATAGTCGTTTCTGTCACCTTTGTTTTGCCCCGAAATTGAATTTAATAAAGGGAGTGCTAAGGGTATGCCGGCGACCCCTTTTGAAAAAATTGAAAATGCAACAATGCCATTCGTTCGTGCTGGTTTGTGCCGTTGAAGTTTTCGTTTGTGCCGCCCCACTAATTCTTCCCCGAAATCGCATTACATAAAAGGGAGTGCCCCTTTTTTGTAATGCGATTTCGGGGTATAGTAGTAGGGCAGCACAAATTGAAATTCCAGAGGAAAAAACCGGCACAAACGTGGCACAAACAATCAGCGTGGTGAAATATTCAATTTGGTGAAGGGGAGGGGGGATGGCGTACCCTTAGTACCCCCTTTTTTGAAATGCGATTTCGGGGCAGAAAGAGAGCAGTACGTACAAACGAACATTTCAACGGCGCAAACCAGCACAAACGTGGCACAAACGATTGACGTTATCAAAAGTTTGTGAATAATGAAAGGGGGTGCTAAGGGTATGGTCCACTGTTTTCTGCGAGTGGTGCATCGCTTGTCAGGCTAGAATATACCCTAACCTAACCTACCCTCAACAAACACTTAGCCTGGTGGAGTGTTTCCGGTTTCCTCGACGTTCCCCGTTTGCTGCAGAAGTCGAACATTAATTTCAAATAATTATACGTTCTTTGTGAGGGACTTTCTTCTATTGTTATCGACTATCGATAGGAGAGACGCTCGATTATTTAGTTTACATTATCATCAGTAATTCACAAATACAAACATTATGGACTTAGAAAACTCAATTTTGCAACTACATAATCCCTATATGTAGTACTCCTTTAGGCTAATTTGCAGATTAGTCGATAAACGCAGGTACCATTATGAGGAAGATACAGGTCAACTATTGATAATCGAACTACTGACAAACCGTGCCTGAATCCTAATACAGTATACGTATATCCACGAAGAAAGAAAGTCGCTTAGCTACCAACAAAATAATGGTATATAGTCTTCCGTATAGTTACTACATATAGTCTTGCTTTTTAAACTGTCTGCATAGTCAGCTTCAAGGTTTTAACGCATTTGAAAGATACAGTTGCTTTCCTGTCGTAAAACTCCAAAATTCATAAAGCCCCATAATAACACACACACCTATACAAATATAACGATAACATTTATGTTTGATTATGTTGGTAGACGCCCCTTTCTTGTGTGGCTGCAAGCATAATAGAGACTTGCATAGAATATTCGAGCTTTATAATAATATACAGAACCGATGTGTATACACCAATGTGATATGAGTGAGTTCCGTTGAAGTGATGGATCACATTGTTGTAATATGTGGACAACAATGTCTCCAAAGCTGCGTTCTTTGAGGACAACTCGAGTGAATTGGTTTGTTTGGCCGCCACACTTCTAGTTGTCATGGTAACCATACAGAGTGGCAGACACGCGACCTTCTCAAGGTCAGTCGCCCTTCAAAAATTAATTATAGACGTCACAAAATTACGCCGCAGTCATTCATTTTCTTTCCGCAATGAAATTGAAGCTATATTAATCCATCTAAAAATGAGAAAAACTACTTCTTCCAAATAATTTCATTTTTAATCAATTACTGTGGAACCATTGAAGTGAATTGATATTGAACTGATAGGAAAATAATTCACAATATTTTGACCCATTCTTTCCGTGTACCGGCAAAATAAATGAAAATGCTCGTTTGGTACGGGAATTCCACAGCAATGATTGAAAGCACTCGAAACGTGCCAAAGTCGATGTTCAAACTAATGAGCATGGATTCAGATAGTTGTAACTTCCATAATTTCTGCCGTTTGGTTATTATCAACGTTTCAGTTGCCAAACATTTTTCACAAAATTAGATAGGATTCTGACTGAATCTTTTTCAATATAACGGTAAGACTCATGAAAATTCTAATTATCTGATGACATGACCATAATTGTGAACAATAACTTTGGGAAGTTTCAAAACTTTAGAATCATTTTTGTGGAATTCTCGTATAAAACGAGCATTTTCATTCATTTCGTCGGTACATTGAAAAAAAAACGGGTCAAAATATTGTGACTTATTTTTTCATTAGTTTAATATCCACTTCAAATGGTTCTGCATTATTCAACTCAAAATCTAGTTATTTGTAAGAAGTAGATTTTCTCATTTTTAATGGATGAATTATAGCCTCAAAGTGTCCCCAGTCTCCGGGAAAGAACGTTCCCGCCCGCCCGGGGAATTTCAAAGATATAAAAAAATATGATCATACAACTTGAACAGTGTAAGATACAAAATTAAGAAATATAACACAAGGTGCTGGCAATAATTGTCGAAAATTCAAAAGAGTCAAATTTTAGCAAAATGGGAATTTAGATCACTTGTATATGTAACAATAACAATCGATATTTTTGCCATCGATATTTACCCCGCCGCGTACCGTTACACATAAATAACATGCCGTATAATGTGAGTGCGTTTATTATGGATTGACAATATTTTAGAAAATACTTCTCTGAATGATGTGAAGCAGTTTCACTACAATACGTTCAAATGGAAAGTAATTACTATCGTTCATATGCTACGTTGGCACTAAAAATGTGACGCTGTGGGTGGGTCCTCCTTGATCCAGAATTGATGAGTCTCGTCTTTGCAAGAAATAACTCAAAGTTTCATAGCTTTTAATGTGGGTGAAAGTAAATATTCCTCAGTTGACTACGAACTCTCGAGATATGAACTTTCACCTTTTCAAATATTCAATTAAATAAGGATTTCTATGAAACTACTCCCCGAATAAATACTTTTAGCGTCTTGGAAATAGCATGCGCAAGAATTTTCTGAAAATAACCTATCGATTAGAATTTGTTTGAAGATAATCTGGAACGACGAATCCTTCCCATGTATTTAGCCGTTTTGGGCAGCACATAATGGAGTAACCCTCACATTTCATAATAATAATATGATGATATTATTATATCACCATTCGTTACTGCTTCGTTAGTACTCATTAGTACCGTACATTCTTTCTTCTAGTACCCCTCTGGCTTCGAAGTTATAGCGCGTTTTCCGATTTAGGGGAAACTTCACGCTAGCCGCTCGCGTATCTCCGATATTGAAAATTCCAACGGCCAGCGTTGGTGCTTCGTGAGTATACCGTCGACATTTTTGTTAGTTCTCCTTCCTTCTGATCAGGATACCAGATTTAGTTTGGAAAACCAGCCCCTTACATATATCCAATTTCGAAACTATAACGGGATCTGTTTATGCGTCATTAGTACCCGTTAGTAACGTGCATATTTTTGTTGGTACTCCTTCGGTTTCGTCACTATAACGCGTTGTTCATGTGAGGGGCCAACTTCACGCAGTCCTTTACATCTGTCCAAGTTTGACATTTCCAACGGCAATCATTAGTGCTCTGTTAGTACCCGTTAGTACCGTAATAATTTCGTTAATATTCCTCTTGTTTCTGTCATTGAAACGCGTTGTCTATCTTCAACGTCACGCCAAATCTCACATGTTTCCAATCTTGAAATTTCCAACGGCAATCGTTAGTGCTTCGTTACTGCCTGTTCGACCGACTGTTTGTCCACTGTCTGTCCGAGTATGACGTCATGGAAAGGCTGATTGAAGAAATGAGAAAAAAATCAAAATACAATTATTGTTTATTACATATATGAATCATAGTTATGTGACAATTATTTACAACAGTCAAAAAGCATACGAATTTAGATTGGTCGTGTTTTTCGTTGCTCGTGTAGTTATGAGCATGCATGCCGTACATGTCTTGTGTAACATTGACACATACTCACTGTGACGTACACTTGCACTCACATACAACGGATTGCTACCAAATTGATAAAATACAATTCACGCAGATTTAATCACTATTTTTTGGGTAGAAATTATGAATGCGTAATACGCATGGAATGAGTATATAATATCAGTACATTTTCTTCAGGATTCATTTCAATGTAACTTGATCGACAACTTTATGTGACCGCAAGTGTACGTTTTGAAATACTTCTTTCATCTTTAGAATGAGCTCTTTCTAGAGATCAGATTGGTTGGATGGAGACTGCTCCATCACAGGGTCCCAGACTTGAATAAACAAACAGAAATGTTTTGCTTTGATGTTATGTACGGCAAACGAGAAACTATAACGTGGAATAACTGTTGAAAGTCGTTTATTTTATGTTAATTAAAATAATTCAGTTACAAAAGTATATAAAGAGAATAAAAAGAGGTTTCATGAAATTAAACATTTCACCACGAAAGAAAAAAATGAATACAAAAGTTGAAATACGAAAGTACCTAAAGTGAGAAAAAAATATTGCGTATAATATCGCTGGAATTACATTTTGAATTCAGAATTTTATCCACCTTCACACAAAATTAACCATGTAATATAAAAAATGAATGTAGATCAACTTGGAGTGAATTAAATTGAATCACAAATCGAGGTCATAACCGTACTAATTTAATTATTGTAAATAAGTAATACACTAGGAAAACGCTGCGTATTTTCTAGTGTATTTGACGACCAGCTGAAAAATTATCACCCATACTTATTTTCAAATGTGGTCAGAATAAAACATAAGTCTACTTTCATCGAGCCTAATACTAGCATTTCATTTATCATTTACTTGGAAAATTTGTTGGGCATAACTTGTGGCCTAGACTTAATATATCAACCTAAGATTGTATAGATGTGTAGGCTCCATAAAATCTCGAAAAACACGTCAACTCAAAGCGTTCACCTAGCGTTGGAAAAAAATAAGCTGGATAAAATATCTCCAGATACTATTTTCACGGGTGGTTATATCCAAAATGATGAAGTACCAACTGTGCTGAAATCAACTGTATACTAAAAACCAACTGACCGACGCTCCTACTTCTTGAGCAATCTAGGGGGGGGGGGGAGAATTTAATTTGATACACACCCTACCCACATAATCTTAACCATTGAGTAAAAAAAAACTTGAATACATATAAAATATTTGATTCAAGATAACAATTTGTGGAGAGGAGGAACCAAACCATCTACGTTACCTTCTCTAGAAGTTGCTCAAGAAGAAGTTAAGAACAGTTTTTGTAAGTACAGCTGGTTCTTGGTACAGTTTGTTATTGGTACGTACAATTGGTTATAAGGAAAGGCGAGCTTCAAGACAGTTCATTTCTAGTAAAGTTGAACCATCTCCGACAAAACAGATATCACATCAACTCTGATGTTCTATTTTTGTCGGGGATTTTCACCACGCCTATTCACAGTGTTGTAAATCTGTATCTAATCTATACTAACCTTTCTTTTACTTAAAAAATGATCAATTCTATCTCCAGCTCCTTCTCAAAAGCTTTACTGTATATTTTAAATATTTCCGTACTAAAATTTTGTACATGCTAAAAAATAATCCCAATGAAAATTAAATAATTTTCGAAATTATTGCTCGAGTTATCAAAAATCTAAGTGATTCCTCACATGGACTGTATATTTATATCATAGCTTTTCATGTATAATGTTACAATGAAACATCGAGGCAATGGTAAAACTAACAAGTTATTCTAAGTAGAATTGATAAAAGAAAACGTTTTTATATTTTTTCGTTCCAAACGTCTGGTTTTATTCATGTTAAACTCTCTGTGAGAGAGTATATCAATGTTGTTTAATATCTAGTACGAATTTAAAGTTTTTGGAAAAAATGTATGTCTCCAAAATTATTTCAAAAATGATTGAAAATTTTTTAGATCTGATAAAACCGATTGAGACCAAAAACTATTCAGATCTGAGTTTGATGAGTCTGCGTCTCCACAGAAAGTTTCAGGTTGATAAAGCAAACCATCCGTATACTGCGGACTGCATTACGTCGCAATATCTTCCAAAAATATTCAAAAAAATCATTTCTCAAAAATGGAAGAACCATTAACTCCCAAAACTGAACAGTTCTAGGTTGGATATGTATGCGAATATCCACAAAAATATCATATTGATCGAACAAACTAAAACTGTTCGACATGTGCAGCGTACACAAAAGAAAATACAAAAATATACAAAGAGAAAGATACATCTTGAACCAAATGGGAGTCTTCGCTCACGCTCAGTCAAGAGAAGTGTATATATGTATATATATATATATATATATATATATATATATATATATATATATATATATATATATATATATATACATATATATATATACATATATATACATATATATACATATATATATATATATATATATATATATATATATATATATATATATATATATATATATATATATATCCATATATATATATATATATATATATATATATATATATATAATATATATATATATATATATATATATATATATATATATATATATATATATATATATAATATGTATATATTTATAAGTTACATATATATATATACATGCACTGTTACGTTTAACATCATGCGAGTGCCGGCACTTGCATGTTCTAACACACTACATCAACACAGGCTAGAATTGTATTATAATATGAGACTGTTAATGTCTTAAGCATATTATTTATTATACATCATGTGGTATGCGGTAAACATGCGAGCACTTGATTCTGGTTCAATGCATTCTGTATTGCATTCACTATTCCTCCACTCCTCGACTCATCAGAATAACGTCAAACATATATTTTTTAAGATGTCTTTAACTTTGGTGGCGATGTGTCACAAGTCACATGATCGGGATGAGAAAAGGACTTCCTGCATCTCCAGAATGTTTGTATTCGTCGTTATTTTGGATTCCACAATAACCGAGGCTCAAAAATTCCATTCCGACTTCATAATCATTTTGGGATAAGCAATAGTATACCAAAAGTTGAACGTATTTCAATTCAGTACCATTTACAATTTCCAATAATTTATCGGGAGATATATTCTTTACATATAGTTTTTCCGAAGATATTTTTCCCTTCAAAAGATTGGGAATATTTTTTCAGGAATTCTTCATCCCTGATATTTATCCCGGGAATATTTTTTCAGTGATCCGTCTAGCCATGTAGCTGTTATTGTCATTGTCAATAGTACACTGCTGTTATGCTGTTATAATCACATTTGTGTCTCTATACGCCAAGACTTCTGGAATCTCTCATTCTTCTTTATCAATATCTGGAAAATTGATATCACTTCATTTCTCTCGCTCTTTTGCCCCAGTTATATACCATTAGGAGATCAGTCGACCATTCAACACTAAACAAAGGCATCATCTTCTACACAAAGCCATTTATTTTTCTTTTGCTTGTAACTGTATCGAACGTTCCATCTCAAACATATCCGTGTGCTTCAAGCCTTAACGCCACCTCGTAGCTAGGCAACCCTGAAGAGTTGTCATCGTCAGTCTTCTCCAGCACAACGTCGATCTTCTCGATGTCTGCCTCGATGTCTGACTTCGTCTTGGTGTCGCCATCTTTGATGACGTCGTGGTAGGCGGGAGGGGGGCTCGGAGTCTCGGGACACGTCAGCCGGTCAAACGACGAGGCACGAGACTCCGACGTCAGGAAGACTCCGGTTACCTCGTAGCACTACAACAACAACAATAACAACAATCATTCGCGGGCATAGACAGCATGCTCGTTCGTAATGTCCGTCAGGCTCTACGTAATAAAGCACTATATGTTGGAAACTGAGCCAATTTGGGCGTGGGTTCGAGTCCCGCATAAGGCATGCTTTTTTGTGAACGTCCTTTCACTTATATACATGTATCTTTATTCAAGACTCTGTCTTACATTATAAGATTGCAAAAACACAGAATAAAAATGAATTGATTAAAATATAAAAAAAATATCGATAACAACATTTTAAAGAATAACAAAATGAATATAATTTGACTAGGTTTGAATAAGAAAATGTAGAAAAAATAAATAATCAAATGATGATAACGAAATCATACAAAAATCAAAAAATCAAAAAATGAAGAATAGCATCAACTGCTCATTCGTACCCCCTAATAACCCGGCTGTTGGTGGGGTCGTAAAGCAAACAATAATTATCAATAATCATCATCATTAAATTACTTTCTATATGTAAGTTTGATAATATATATGTACACTATACACAAATTTGTATAACTCGTTATTTCACGATCTGCGTATGAAAGGCATATATAATTATTTATGTCTTGGAAATATTTTCAAAATATACTGCCATACTTATGAAAATGTTTTCACAATTTATTCTATGAATGTTTCGAAGACCATGGAGATATGAAAAGCGTTACGTACTAATAAAAATTTACAAATGAATTTGAATTAATAACCAGTCAGTGTAAACAAGCACACTAAAAATTCAAAATACACAAATACAATTCAAAATACACAAATACAATTCAAAATACACAAATACAATTCAAAATACAGATCGATTGCTAGAAAATTAACATCAACATAATAGTGCAAGCACAGATAAGGGACCCGTTATAGCCCCACTTTTGTCTGTGGTGAAAGTGAGAAACTTTGAATATTGGCTCCATGAATAAAACATTAATTTTGTTGATTAGGGATGTCATAAGGGCATTTTTAAACCATTTCATCATTATCTACCGTATGTTGAATGGTTGAATGAATTTCACCGATATTGCTCATTATCTTCAAATTAATGGCGTGCTGATAAACTCATAATCTGGGGATAAAGGTGGACATTGATATACTGGCATGACATGTTACGACGGAATATATTAACATACTTCTGTTTGGTTCACCTTGATACCAATGCTGAAAATGTCCGGATAAATCACAAAAAAAGTAAATATTTATCAAATGTGTTACGGACTTTTTGACAACTAAAAGACTCTCATGCGACGAAGAAGTGTGGTCACAGTCACACATCGCAGTCCTGGTGTCAAAGTTGGTGGTTTTTAGTTTCAAATTATCTCTATAGATAGATATTTATATTCGACAGTGTTGGGTGAGTCATTTGAGAAAAAGAAACAAATTGAAAGTTGAGTCTGTTTAACCAGAAACTTTTTAAAAGTCGAGACATTTTAAAAGAGTAACTCTAAAAGTTGATCGAAAACTGATGAAGATAGTTAAATACTGATTTCACGTAAAATTGGAAGGAAGTAGAGAAGTAGAGTAGATAAGGAGTAGTTGATTATGCCTGATGAAAGAATCATCTTCTCGGTCAGATCTACAATTAATTGTGAATATTATCGCATATTCATTTCGATTTAATTTTCAACAAGAAATAAAATAGTTTTCAAAGTTTTCCTTTTGGACCTCGAAACCAGACGAAGTTTTTAAACAACCAAGAGGTGTCACTTATCAACAGCTACACTGAATAATTCATCCTCATTCTCAATTGGGAAACCATCATTGTTATCAAGATTCGAAGATTGGAAATTATTTCAAGATATTCTGGCAGGTGCCTCCGGCGTATACGATAATAAATGCTCTTTGATATAATTAAAGCAAACCTATTCGAACAGACGGAATTGAAATAACCAGTGTTAAGTGTTGGCATGCTTTCGACGAGCGAGTGAAAAACATACTTATAAAATCTTGTAATGTTTCCATTTATTTTTGAGGTATTCATACCTCAAACTGAAATAATTCAACTGAAATTACGTTAGAACTGAATAATGAAATAATTATCTCTTACCAAACGTACAAAAATATAAAACAAATTAGGTCTCATTATATAGTGATTATTAAACATATGCATCGTCGTTGCTTATCTAGGCAATTATATGGATAAAAGTTAATTACCTGGTTAATTATATGAACCATTTCACTAATCACCTTCAAGGGAAACCCACCCACAAAAACGTATCAAATTTCTTGTTATTGCAGCCCTCGGTAGCTCAGTCAGCTGAGACACCGCTTCAGGAACTGAAGTCACAGTTGGGCGTGGGTTCGAGTCCCGCATAAGGCATGGGTTCTTGTGAACGTCCTTTCTATTATCACCAATATAATCACCTGCTCATTCGTACCCCCGTATAATTTAGCTGTTGGTGAGGTCGTTGAGCAAACAATGATCATCATCTTGTTATTAATTTATGTCAATGTTTAAATAGTATATTAAAAATTTAGAATGAGAAAAAAAGTTGAAAATTCCGTTTATTGGGGTTGAAAAAGTAGTTCAGAAATACGGTAAACCGTTACATAGTCAGCATGAGGATGACAATTGATACACGAATAGAGTAAATCCTTCCTCTATCAGATAAAATAAATTTCATCAGCTGAAAAACATATATAACCGTTTTGATATACAAAAAAATGGTTTCTCTTTATTACCTTGATTCATAGCAAAAAAATGGCGTGCGACTCTCCTTGGTCTTGCACGCCAAGTGCGTATGGTTGAACCATACATTAAGGAGGTTCCTTACTTCATTACTTACAACAATTACTACAAACTTCATTACTCTATGATTTTGAACTGTTTATTTTTATATAGTTTAACTCAGAGGCAGTTGTTTTACGAACACATCGATACCATAAATGATAAATTATATCGATAAGTAATCTATTTATACGATCCTATCTTACATCCATTGCCTAAATTGGGAAACAATGATTTTGCATCAAGTTTTGATGTTATTGAAAAAAGTGAAACAATCAAATTATGTATGTAGCGCGAGATGCATGTTTTGTGACCATTTTCAGTGTCAACTAAAGCATTAACAATCGTAGTGGCTTTCCGGATGAACGTATTGTTGTGAAACTGCTTCACATCGTGCAGATAATATTGTCGATCTATAATAAACATTCACAATATGTTCGCAAATAATCACCTTGGTGGGAACTTTTTGCCCTATGGGGACTGGGGACGCCTTAAACTAATTCGATATTTTCTGTGTGGTATTTTTATCTTTCCCAGATAATAATCAAGTCTGTTATATAGCACGTATAGGGTATACTGTACTAATCCAGATTATTATTCTGAACTTCATCAGATAATTCATTCAGCAAATACTTCCGATATCAAAATGATCACGTGTTTACTTGAAACTTACGGGCAACATCTGTTAAGGCATCTTCACTCTTTACAGGGTGAAAAGTTCGCGCTAGAGTGATTTTACCAATATAGGCCTGAATTATCATAAAATTATAAAAAAGTGCAATATACAGAATTGACAAATACATCATCTGATGGAGAAAATATTGGTAGAAAATGCTAATGATTTAGTATTATGATATTGTTATAAAACTATATGTTTAAATGTATGTTTGTACAAGAATACAATGTGATTGTACAAGAATATGTGTTGTATGAACAAGAAGAAAATGATCTTCAAATTGAAATTGAATTGATTTCAATTACATAATGACAGAAGTGGAAAGATCACTTGTATGTAACAGTATAACACCCGATATTTTTGTCATCGATTTTCACCTCATGCACCGCGCTCTGCTATAGACCTACAAATAACATACAACCTATATTGTGAATATTTATTATGGATCGACAGTATTTTAGATTCTAGAAGATACTTCTCCGAATGATATGGGGCAGTTTCACTGTCCATCCTGACATTCATTGCGATCGTGCATATGTTACGTTGACACTGAAAATGTTACGCTGTGGTTGGGTTGTGTGATTGTGCGAGCTCTTCAATGCGCAAGCGCGGGCTACAGTGACGAGTTAGCATGGAAAATTATCTTTTTCCTTTAAGTAATTATCTTATATAATTATTTTTTATCATAATATTCCATGTAGGTACTTATTTTTTTAATTATCTTTAATCTCATCTACATGAAAACCTCGGTTGTCTCCATCTTTGTCGAGATAAGCCTCTAGATTCACCTCGGAGCACGCTCATTTATTTATTATTCATTATCATTTATACGCAGTGAAAATTCACTGCATAACGAAAGCTGCGTAAAAAAATGTGTCTCTCTACCTGCATAATAATATAAATTATAGCAGCGCAACAATTAATAATAGCATGTGAAATTGGAGTAAAATAACAAAATACAAAATACAAATTCATAACATAGTCCCTATAACCATTATTACATTATTAACCATTATTAAAATTTGTAAAGTTATATGTATCCAATTAAAAGTCCAGTTTTACGAATTGATAGTAAGTGTATTATTGAACAATAGTTAGCAGATCAACTTGTTATCATCCTTGGTTATACATACGTTAACTTATTTCCGTAATACTTAGCTAATGGTTAGCGGATTAAGTTTCTTAAAACTGGTTCTAGGTTTGATAAGTATGAAAAAAATTACAAGTCCTCATACTAACGGGTAAGGAGTCATGAAAAGTGACAGACTGGAGATAGAATCCTTATTGATATTGTGTTGTTCTTGTAAATGTAAAAGTATGTTCATGTCGCTACCTATCCGAGCATGCCTTGTGTATGACGGAATATCGCATGCCACGGGGGAATCTAGCGCGATTCACGAGCCTCTTCAGACGTGATGTAGGCCAGTACTTCACATGCTTCACAGATAAAAGATTCAGCAATAAATCAATACGCGGTTTATAATGATCGCCTGCATCTACGAAGAAGAACAGTAACGCTGCACTGCATTCATATCCATAAGGTGTAATTTCATCTTTCCTGGATACACTTGTAAATATTAAAATACATCAACTGGCTTGAATTTGTTACTGATTACAGAATAATGAATGTGTTGGTTACGATTGGCACCATGCAAGGGGTTGACAACTCGTATATTTGATTTATACCTGATTTCAGATTTCAAAATTTCATGAGATTTCACGGATTTCACAGAATTTTAGAGATTTCAAGAGATTTCGGAGATTTCAAGGTATTTCTGGGAAGTTTCAGGGATTTTAAGAGATTTCGGAGATTCCAAGAGATTTCTGGTAAGTTTCAGGGATTTCAAGAGATATCGGAGATCATAAGAGATTTCTGGGATTTTTCAGGGATTTTAAGAGATATCGGAGATTTCAAGGGATTTCTGGGAAGTTTCAGGGATTTTAAGAGATTTCGGAGATTTCAAGGGATTTCTGGGAAGTTTCAGGGATTTTAAGAGATATCGGAGATTCCAAGAGATTTCTGGGAAGTTTCAGGGATTTTAAGAGATTTCGGAGATTCCAAGAGATTTCTGGGAAGTTTCAGGGATTTCAAGAGATATCGGAGATTTCAAAAGATTTCTGGGAAGTTTCAGGGATTTTAAGAGATATCTGAGATTTCAAGGGATTTCTGGGAAGTTTCAGGGATCTTAAGAGATTTCGGAGATTTCAAGAGATTTCTGTGAAGTTTCAGGGATTTTAAGAGATACCGGAGATTTCAAGGGATTTCTGGGAAGTTTCAGGGATTTTAAGAGATTTCGGAGATTTCAAGAGATTTCTGGGAAGTTTCAGGGATTTTAAGAGATATCGGAGATTCCAAGAGATTTCTGGGAAGTTTCAGGGATTTCAAGAGATTTCGAGTGATTTCATGGCGATGAGTGTACACCAAGATGCATTGAGGGTTGCATTTGCCGGCCGCAAACAAACCCTCTATGCATCTTGGTGTACACATACCGGACTCCACGAGTTGTTAACATCTCGGTTGGCATATTGTATTTCATCTTAGATGAAATAAAGCAGTTTGATATTTTGTTCTGGGACTGTCATTCATGGTACACGGTGTTGATGGATGTGGGACTGCTATACTTTTGGTGGATTGGGTTGAGTATAGGGTCAATCGGTTAGTTTAGCAGGTCCGTACCCTTAGCACCCCCTCCCCCTTTTCCGAAATGCGATTTCAGGGCAGAAGGAGGGCAGCACAAACGAAAATTTCAACGGCACGAAGCAGCACAAACGTAGCACAAACAATTATAATCATCAAAAGTTTGAGAACATCAGAAGGGGGTGCTAGGGGTTCAACCCAGGATCTATTGAAGGTTCGATGAAATCCACGAACTCACACAAGCCCATAACAAATACAATACTCAATACCATTCTTACCAACTGTTGGCAAACTTTTGACACGAGAGTTTTATCAAACACCAAAACCCTCGATAGAAATGTAGTGTTTTCAACGGTTTCAATATTTTCGTATTTTGCTTATTTGAATTCTTTTTCGAATGTTTTCAACGTTTTTGTTTTCGATTCGCTTAGGCTGCTTTCTGGCAACATGTTGGTGTTTTCAATGAATTATTCATTCACACCAAATTCAACGATGCACTGTCGTGATAGCTTGATATGATGATGGAATGATAACGTAATGAAGCTATATATAATTAATGAGATTTTGCGATCAAAGTTTCTTTGATGATATTAAGGACAATGGGAAGGAAGCTGTCGTGGCCAATTTTATGAGAATCACCCAGGCATTAGCCTAGACTACAAAAGTATAACCACGAAAAACCTCAGTAACAATGGACTGTGGCGGGAATCGATCCTATAGGCCCGATCTCCCGGTCACATATAGCAAATGCGTTACTGCTGAGCTATCCGTGCTGGTTTGATGAATTGTTCACTTGTCTTAAACTATCATGAAAATATGTTATGATGCTATACTCACGAGTTGACCGTCTACGGTGAACACCTCGAGCGGCAGTTCCGGATCGTCGTGCCAGTACCGGGCGTTCCGACTAGCGCTCTTCCTCATGTTGCGATGGCAACAGTAGCAGATGAGGAACACGATCAGGATCACGCCGCTCAGCATCGCTCTGGAAACAGCCAAAACGCAATCTTGTAGATCAAATACTAATCAACCACGCTGAGAAAAAAGGAAACTCTTCATGAGGGACTCACACACAGCTTAACATTTCAGTGTCGTCATCACATGTCATCGTTCGCACTGAGTTTCCGTCGGAACATATAGAGGAACTGCTATCTTTCTCTCTCTCTCTCTCTCTCTCTCTCTCTCTATCTATCTCTCTCTCTCTCTCTCTTTATCTTTCTCTCTCTCTTTCTCTCTCTCTCTCTCTCTCTCTCCATGTATGTATATATATATATATATATATATATATATATATATATATATATATATATATATATATATATATATATATATATATATATATATATATATATATATATATCATCCGATGATCCGATATCTTTCATCCGATGAACGTAAAAATTACTAAGAATGTTTTCATTTATTTCCTCTTATACATTCATTGAGAACTTCAGAGTTTTGGACGAATTTTTGGTTCCCAAATATTTTCCTACGGGTGGCTAATTTCATGAAGTTTTTCCAAATCTCAAACTTTTTTTCTTGGCAATGTATTAAACTATAGAATAGGTTGTAATGTTTTTTCAAAGCAGAATCGAACGGACATTTTTTCGGCAATAGCTCGACTATTGCCTAAAAAAATGTGTTCGTTTGATTCTGTTTTGAAAAAACATCACAACCTATTCTAGTTTAAAAGAAAAAAAGTTTGAGTCGACAGGTTAGGCCTACTTATTCCGACCTGAATGCAGCATGAAAATAAAAACATAAAAATGAAGCTTCCAAGTAACAGGTGTCACCAAATAATTGGAAATGATTGAAACAAGGCCTTCTTTATTATCATAGAAATCAATTAGCATAACGAATGATAATAAATGCTGAAAAATAGTATCATATGATTGTGCGTATTAATCATTACTTAAAATAGCAATTGGACCCTCTCAACACTTAAAATATAATATGCTCATTACCAAATTTATACTAAGAAAACGCAACATATGTGCTGTCGGATGAGCGATAAGCATGTTTATAGGCATATTTATCTCCATATTCATATACAATGTAATGGATAGCAATATATGCACCTTGAGTTCAAAATAATTATGTCTTTGGCTTCCTGTTTTATTCATTACTCATCCTAATCGTATCACAATTTAATTGGTCATCTCTTTCTTAAATTCCTGACAGGTTTCTCAACAGCTTTGATTGATTCAAACAAAGCACATGACTCGTTCTGTTTATGAAAACTGCTGATCCTGACCACTAGTGATAGGCGTGGGTAAACGTCATGCCACCTAGATCTATACTTCATGTGGGCATTTAGAGATACTCTGTTAGGTAAATGTCAAATTTCCCACATAACAAAGCCCATTTGATTGGATGTTTTGTTAGGTGACGTTTGTGGGCGGGTCAATCACTAGTCGTCAATTCATGTGTATCATTATTACATTTAAATTACGTGAAAATTTGAAATTATTCAAACGAAATATTTTTTCCGATACTTTAGGACTATAATTGAAATGATATAGATTTTTTGCGTGGAGGGGGAAGTGGGGGGGGGGGGGGGGGTAATATCGTCCTTGTGATGCCCGTAAAAATTCATCCTCATTTTTAATCTCATATTCAGCAATAATACTGATCCAAATTCAACTCTCCGAAGTAATTATCGAAACATAATCACTAATAGCTTCTTAACATTAATCGCAAATCGACAACATTCATCAAATACTGCAGCCAAATCATCATAATAATGCATCCTCAGGACGTGTATATAGGCCACACCATATACGACACTTTATGCCCCATGCAGTAAGCGACTTCCGGGATATGAGCAGGAAGGCCTACTTAACACGCCGCTAGCTCAGTCGGTCGCGTCAGTCAGCACGTCTCGACGCGACGTTGTGCCATACACTGTGCAGGTTATACTCGGTACGTGGCCAGGTGTATATAGTTACTGATAACACGAGATTGCACTGATAACAGCCATGGAGGGACAATCACTTCGCCGCGTGCCATTAAACCAGCTGTCAGAGGTAAGTCGATGAAGTTCGTGTATCAGTGACTGACTGTAGAGGGACGTCTGTTGCGACTCCTTCGAACTATCGACTGACTTGTCAAACAAGTAACGATGGTAACCAAGGAATTAAGGTTACACATCAACAATTGAAATTCTTTTTTTTTTGTACCTCATGGGTTTCACAAGTATGACTCTTATCGTGAAGGGGTGGGATAGGATTGTGGGAAGGAAGCGGTCGTGGGCTATTAACCAATAGTTGGTTAATTAAAGGATCAGCTTGTTATAGCAGTTGGTTACACATGTTATTCTCGTACCTTGAATAATAGTTTGAGGATTATTAATTAACTGATAGTTCGTGAAACCGACTAAGCCCGGTTTTTCAATGTTTCGTTTAATTGAAGTTTGTTCAAATTTCTGTGTTATGTTGACATTTTTTAACCCTTGGTTATGTGTGTTATATTCAATTGACTCAATAATCGATTAGCCTAGCGAATTTTCTTTAATGAACAGTCTATTAAAATCCAGAACCTCGGGCCAGTTTTTTTTTTACATTTTTTTTTTGTGATTTTTGTGATCTCACTTGGTTATCTTATGCGTTATTTGATTGACTGATTAGTTGTTTATTTAACGGACTTTTTGACGAACTATTGAAATCCTGGGGTGATTTATATAAGCTCACATTGTGAATGTCGTAAGTGACTATCACTTAACCTAACTGTCGTATCTTCAATCTCAGATTTATGAATATTTAGGAGAGAGAAATTCACAAGATGGTACTTCATATTTTACAAAAAAAAATCTGCCACTAAAACAATAATATTTCACTCTTAAAAACCAGATTTATCAATAGTTCGTTCAAAGTTGATGAACACTCAGCAACTTTTTATCTCCCTTGATTACCGTTGTTGTCTTATTGACTAATCAGTGGATTAGCTATGGACTCTGCGAGAGTCAGAGATAAACTAACTGTAAATCTGATCAAGTCTTTGATTTTAGATGTTGATTTGTTTTAGACTTGCAAGCAACTATTGCTTCCGTCCATAGCCATGTCACTCGCTGTATTTATGTCTAATTACACACATCAAGGAAACATGTAAGCCGGGTGATAAGAAGGCTCATGTTTACTAGCTCTATTGTTTATTATACACTGCACATAACTCGATGAAAACATTCATTTTTGTTTAGATTTCGGAGAAAAAATACTCACGCGAGGCAATCAGAATGATTATGTGAATGGATTGGTAATAGATTACATGGATTTCTATTCAAAGTGGCTATTCCTCAGACCGGAAGTAGATTGTAGATTGGTAATTAGGTAGGTTTGCTTGGTTATAGTTAGCTCAGGTTAGTTTGGGCTCAGTAAGGTTGTTTAAATTAGTTATATTGGATCATTTAGGTCAGTTTAGGCTGCACTCAAGAACAACAACAACAACGTCCGCATGTCGTGATATAGGCCGACGTTACGATGAATAGCGGATGCCATGTTTATTCATTGGTCTGGTGATAATCATCATTATATGAGCCTCTATCTATGAGTTGGTGAAGACAAATACCATGGATGACCATACTATTATATGCTATACTATTATTCTATTAGAGACACGGTATATTACCAAACTATTTGACGCTATTTTGAGAATTAGTGGAAACAAATAACATCGGGATTATCGGTTTTAATTCCCAGTTGATATTACTTCCACGTCAATAATTAGAGCACCAAACCGGTCAAAAATTCCAAGCCGTTCGATTTATTCCAGAATGTATTGAGATTGATCACTCACTGTAAAAACTGTGGTGGAACTAACCAAGAGGTGGCTGGGATTCGAAGGGACCGTCAACCCTCCCCAAGAGCGAACCAACTTAAATTGGTTGAACACACCGTGTACTATTTGTCATGAATATCTGACTTCTTATGAATAATACTTCTTATTAATTACCACTTAAAACTACATCAGCATTATTTTTCCTATCATAGATTATCTTGATTGTTATATTTGAAAGTATATCAACAGAGTCATATTAAAATGCGTCAGCGTTATTTCGGTACATGATGACTTCAGTATAGAAATGAATGACTATACCACCGCCAAAACTAAGGAATACGATTGAAGAAAGCACAATTTATCTGTTCCTGCGGGGCTATGTGCTCCGCCCCCACATCCCCCCCACCTTACCAGCTGCATATTATTATACATTTTCCTCGGCATGATATTTGCCAGCAAGCCGAAGTCGGTGGATCAGGCCTGTTAAATACCAGCAGTCGAGAGTCTACTGGCCTTGTTATATGTTATACTGGGGTGACAAGACTGGCTAATTACATTATTACAAACGTTCCGCAAGTTACATCTGGCATTTATTGCTGGAGATGTAAATTAACACTCTTTTCTGAAATGAATGCTCTCGAAAGTTATTACTTTGATGCTACTTCTATGTATAGCCCAAGCCTTTTCATACTATACATAAATGGTTCGATTTTCAAATATATATTATTAAAATGTGAATCATCAACCACCAAGTATATATACCGTATATATATATATATATATATATATATATATATATATATATATATATATATATATATATATATATATATGTATATATATATATATATATATATATATATATATATATATATATATATATATATATATATATATATATATATATATATATATATATATTTGATAGGCCAACTTGAGTAATTTATTTGAGAGACAGTGGTTTGATTCCCACCACGGTCGTTCAGTTCAAACCGAGATCTTCTGTTATTCCCCAGGGTGAAGAACAATCCTGAGATGATTCCTCAATATTGTGCCACGTTTGACATTTTGCGTCCACACGATCAATTAGCACGTACATTTTTCTACAACTGATAGTTGAACGAACAGTGACAAACACGATGATCCGAAAACAGTCGGATCTGTGGAAATAATTGAGACCATTTATTTAAATGCAACGTTTCAATGTGAAGTGAACTCATCACCGCTTTCATCTATAGCTAGCTTACACCGTCTTTGAGGATATCAATATTCCAAATCCTGATCATATATAATTTAGATTCATCATATTCAATTTTAATATAGTTATATCTAATCCAAACTAATAATATTCATTTTCAACAAACTATATTCCATTCAATCAATTATAAAACTCATATGATCAATTTCGAATGAATTATATTCAATTCTAATCGATCATATTTGATTTTAATAATTCAATAATTATTTCAATAATTATA
This sequence comes from Brachyptera risi, assembly GCA_964007535.1. Lineage (NCBI taxonomy): Eukaryota > Metazoa > Arthropoda > Insecta > Plecoptera > Taeniopterygidae > Brachyptera > Brachyptera risi. The sequence goes on from OZ023326.1 coordinate 20,508,956, forward strand.
TTCAATTTCATCCAATCATATCTAATTTTGATTGTTCAATTGATCGTATAGGCCTATTCAATTTGGATCACTTATTACATTAAATTTTAATTATTCATACTCATTTTTAATTGATCATAATTCAATTTCAACCATTTGCATCCAATTTCAATTATCACACTACGTTTGATGAATATATCTGATTTTTCAAGCATATTCAATTTTTGGGGTGGTAAGATCGCCCTTGTGGTGCCCCGTCCAAACGATCCTGCTTTTCATCCTTAGCCTTAATTGGGGAACAATGATTTTGTATCAATTTTCGATGTTATTAAAAAAAAAAAATATTCGATTTCAATTGATTAGCCTACATTCAGTTTTGATCTATAATACTTCAATTAAATTCTACTGATTGATTAATCATATTCAATTTCAATTAATTATATTTTATTTCAAATCAATATATATCTTTTTTCTAATGATATCTGATTTTAATCATTTTATTTATGATTTTATCATAACTGAGGCGAGTGGTTAGCACACTGAACCGTCATTCAGGAGATCGGGGCTCGATATCCGCCTTGGTCTACAATCCTGACAGGGGTTTTCCGTGATTTCCCTCTATCGTTCAGGTTCACTATACCAAATTACCTCTTAAAATAACCTTTCATTGCATCTTCCCACCATCTCATGTCATATATCATTCACCGACGCCAATAGATTGTAGTCATCAGTACAGTGCGTCGTTAAATCCAATATGAATGAATAAAGATTTGTAATAATTTGCCTGAAAATGATGTGAGTTCATTTCAGATTAAAACGTTATATTTACATGGATATATTCGAGTATTTCCACAAACTGAATCTTTACAAAAGTATGAACTCAAATTGTACCTTCCGTTTGATGATGATGACACGAATTAGCTATGTTGCACATTTTGAAGTATTGTTAGACGAGCTTCAGCGAGGATTCAATTTGACATACTGAAACAAATTGGTAGTCGTTTTTCTGTTTTTTTTTTTCATATGTTTTTTTGTCGGTTCTCCACAGGTCAAACGGCTACAGTTATCAACTCCAAACTTTTTTTCATCATGCTTCCTCATCTAACTTAGATCTGTATAGTTTTGTGACATTATCAGATGGTAACTATTTTTTCATGAATTTTAGAAATTTCAAAAATACCCATTAGAATAATACAGCGGAAAAAAAAATTATTTTTCAAAAAAATGAAATTTTGCGTGAAGTTGAGTTACATTCTGATACACATTTATGAAAATTTTCAGCTTGATCGTGTGAGCCATTTTGAAGAAAACCCATAAAATGTGCTAAATTGGTACCACTCGAAGCAGTTTTTACCCATTTCTTACTTAAATGTCACCCAATTGGCGAATGTGGGTAAAAGTTTGGCAAAAAAGTCGACATACTATCACTATCCGCTCGTCCAACAACGCATATATGGCGTTTTCCTAGTATAATAACATCGCATAGTTTAATATAATATGGTGAGAGTGTATCGTTCATATACAGCAGCTATAATGTTATCTTTTTTCAATGGCATCCTGTTGTATTTCACGCTATCACAAAGTGCATGTGTACGGTACAACAATATCACGCCAGCCTATATTATGATTATACAACGCAACGTACGCCTATCATATCACGGGCAGCGTATTGTGCATGACCGTGTATATGTGGTTCCAGTGACGTCATGGGGAAACAGTCAACTCGGTAGAAGCTGATCGAGATATAGTTCGTAACGACCTCACCAACAGCTGGTTTATTTGGGGGTACGAATAAATAGGAGGTGATGCAAGTATTGATGATAGGTTGGAGGACATTTCCAAAAGCCCATGCATTGCGGGACTCGAACGCACGCCGTACGTAACTTCAGTTTCTGTAGTGGTGCTTTGGTTAACTGATCTACGGAGGGGCCGCCAAAATAGAAAAAGTTGATAGAGTTCACTAAAAAATCAACATGGCCAGAGCCAGACACATATTATTTAGTCATTCTTTTTGATGTACGTCGTAGCAATACATCATGGCGTGTTGCGGAAGAAACGATCTCTTCAATGGCAGCCGTTATTCATCGGACCACCCGTCTATGTCATCACTTGCGTACTTTGTTGATGTTGATGCTTGCAGCCTAAACTAAACTAATTCAACCCAATCTACCATCTCTAATTAACCTTACCTTACCCAAACTAACCCCAACTAACTAATTTAGACAAACAAACATCAAGAACTTATCTAATCCAAACTGAAAGTAATCTAAAACCTACTTTCGGTTCGATTAATAGCCACATCAGTCTTTTAATTTATTTGGCAGCTGTCTGTGACGTAACACTTATACCTCACACACGGTTGAAATACGGTATCATTTATGTCACCAGTGTATATACCTAGGATTAAACAATGTGCGGTAGGCTTAAATCATGAGAGTCACTTATTGTCATCAACGACTGTATTCTATGTTCTCAAGGTAATAAGTAAAGACTAGAACTATAGGACCCATACTAATAACTGTGTGTCGTGTAATGAATAAACTGTAGTTTGCAATTGGTGCCAAGTCGCGTATGAGGTAAGCATCATTCATGTATCACCGCCTATTTCTAGCCCCATATGGGGTCATTAAGCGAATACCGCTCATTCCCCCCATACCATAGCTGTTGGTGGGGTCGTTAAGCTAATTCCAGCTCATTCTCACCCCCATAGACCCTAGCTGTTGGCGGTATCCTTGAGTAATATCACCTATATAACCTCATATAACCTTTAGCTGTTGGTCGTTATACCGAACTTGAAAAAAATGCGCTCCACATGTCAAACGAAAGAAAAATGTTTGATACAACTTGGCATACACGTACTGACTCGACGTACGTATGACGTACTTATCTCGATACCGAGTAGTTTTCAGGAGCAATAAGTCGAACCACGTTTGAGAGAAATGATTTCGGAATTTTGAAAACCCAGAGGGGGAAAATATTGAAAAAATATATTTTTCCCAAACAAATTCAAATTTTCACGGAATTAAAAAATATGAATGATACACATCATTCCGGAGTTTCTCATGAATTGGCCAAGACATTTCAAAGATGAAAATTAATACGTATTTTTTTCACATCAATTAAAGCTCGTTTAAGAAACTTATTAGAAGAAGCTCAACACGTGGAACCAATTAAGTCATGAAACGATTCAGATTATCAATAGGGGAATCGGGAAGCAGTAAGTTGATAGATCAAAATCAAGATGTGTATACCTTTGCCATTTTTTTAAGTACATTATATACAAAATCCCGCTCATTTAGATCGCATAATATGCTGTGTTTTCTCAGTAAATATAGGCGTATCAAATACTAGAAAAAAGCAGAGTATGCGTTGTGAGATGAACTTGGAAGTACGCAAATCTATAATGAAATATATTCTGTCAGGTCACTCGATACACATCTACAGAATTTAAAGTTGGAACCTTGAACGTTGAAAAGTTGAAAGTTTATAAAGTTCACTTTACAAGTTGAAAACCCTACCTTCTTGCTACTTGCTACTTACTATACTGAAAACTTACTTGCTACTGTTACCAAGTGTGTAATGCAATTACCCAGCTGTTAATTGGTTATTCGAGCCTGATTATTCAATAGAATTTATGCTCTTAATGCGCTTTTTCCGTTATTTATCATCTGTTGGTTTGTTGAAGAATTACTAAAAATGTGTATGATATAGTTGTTTTTATAAATCAAGTGATTTTTTTCAAGATTTTGGAGAATTTTTATCTTTCAGGTGGGTTCATTTTCCCTCAGGTTTCAACTTGAAGTCATTTTCCAAATATTCCGATTTTTTTCCGAGAAAACTGTCAAACCGATTTCTCTGAAGAACAAACCAACCCCATCTGTAGCCTAGTATGGCACCATACTATATGTATGGTACCATAGTATGGCACCAATGTTCAGAAAAAGTTTCAAGTCGATTGTGGACTTTTCCTACTTGTTTATATGCCACGTACAAAAAAAAAACACAAACATAAAACGAATACCAATTATTCTTGGTAAGTGAAATGAAAGTATTCGCTATACGCTCATCAGTTCTGATGAGCGTTTCTGCGTGGCAACGCTGTAATTGTTGGTGATATTAATATTAATCTTTTAGACGTGAATGACAATAATGTACAAATGTACGAAAATATTTTAGCCGTTAATGGTTTTTATAAATGCATAAATGGAATCACTAGAGAGGAATTTCGTGGAGATCAATATTGTGCATCATGTCTAGATCATATTTTATTAGAAGTAATATTCATGAAATACATTCTTTTATTTATACAACAAAATTATCAGATCACTATATTGTAGGAATTTGTTGCACTACTGACGATTTGAATGAGCCAGCTGAACAATGCATAGACATGATATGTTTGAATGAGGATAAATTAGCTAGTAAATTGAAATTAATTGATTGGAATCGCCTAATGAGCATTGATAATGCGTCTGATTTGTATAATAACATTGAGTCGAAATTTAAAGATTGTTATGACAGTTCTACGTTCACACGTAATAGCCTAAACATGAAGAAAAAGAGAGTTAACAAAGCATGGATAACGGAAGACTTAATGAATCTTATAAGAGATAGAGATAAATCATTTCGTAGATGGAAAGATTGTAGTAATTCTCTCAAGAATGATCTACGTAATCAGTATAAGACACTGAGAAATATAACAAATTGGCAAATAACAAAAAAAAAAAAAAATATTTTAAAGACAGAATAAATGCTTCGAAAAACAGTTTGAAAGATACATGGAAAACTATAAATGAAATAATCGGAACAAAGAAAAAACTCTCTGTAGATGAAACTATAAGTAAACATCTAGGTAAAAAGCATAGTAATGACGTTATCGTAAATAGTTTTGCAAATTCTTTTATCGATGAAATTACTAATTTAAATCATGACTGCAATATTGTCACTGTGCCTGCATCAGATAGATCTCCGGCCTTGCAATCTATGTTTATTCCATCTGTACAGCATGATACTGTCAAAAATATAATCAATTCCATGGATGAAAACAAACAGCCGGGCATCGACGGGATAAGAGTTAAAGACTTGCAATTAGTTTCCACGCATATAAGTCATGTTATATCCAAACTCATCAATTTAAGTATTAAAGAAGGAGTGGTGCCGGATAAGTTAAAAATATCTATTGTAAGACCTGTGTATAAGAAAGGAGATCACTCTCAATATTCAAACTATAGACCAATTGCTCTTCTACCGACAATTGAAAAGATAATGGAAAGATGGATCGCAATAAACTTAACGAATTATTTAAATGATAGTAATATCATTAATCCACTTCAATTTGGCTTTCAAAAGGGAAAAAGTACTTCTGATTTATTATCCTTATTTTCAGACTTTGTTAATTCTAGACTAGATTTTAATTTACATGTTCTGGCTCTCTTCGTAGACTTCTCTAAAGCATTTGACACTCTAAACCACCAAAAACTAGTTTCTATATTAGAATTCATAGGGATCCGTGGTAATCTGCTTTGTTGGTTTCAAAATTATTTATTCAATCGTCATATCGTGGTGAAAGTCGGCAACAACCTCAGCACTTCTAAAAACGTTATTTCTGGTGTACCCCAAGGCTCAATTTTAGGGCCAATTTTGTATTTATTGTATACCAATTATTTATCAGATCACGTAAAAAATTGTCAAATGTACTTGTATGCGGACGACGCCCTTATTATGAGTACAAATAGAGACATAACAACTGCTGTGCATAACCTACAAATTGATTTCACAAATATTTTAAAAATAACACACGATTTAGATTTGGTTATTAATTCATCAAAAACAAAAATTATCAACTTTTGCACTGCCTTAAATAAAGATAGAAATACACCCTTTCAAATTTTATATCACACTTATGATTGCTTGCACATTACAAGTTGTGGTAATCCTTGTTTAGGTTGCAATTCTAATATTGAAATTGTACACGAGTATGTTTATCTTGGCCTTAAAATTGATAGATCATTTTCATGGCGACCACACATTGATAATATTTGTAGCCGGTTAAGGTCCTGTGCATACAAAATTCACATGCTTAAACATATAATTCCTTTCACTTTGCTCAGAACTGTGTATTTTGCTCTAGTTGAGTCAATAATTAATTATGGAATCTTAGCCTGGGGTAACGCATCAGATTCACATATGAAATTGATAGAATTCGTTCAAACTAGAATTGTTAAAAGTATTGTACCTCCTCATAAATTAGGATCTCTCCATCAAGATACAGTTGGAATTTTTCAGTGTTTAAATGTGTTACCAGTTATTTACTTGTTCAAGTATAGATTCATCCTTAAATATTATTTTTCTGACTTATATAAAACACCAGTTGACACTCCATTTAATACCAGGCTCCAAAAACTTGAATTATTCCGATTACCTCTTTTCAATAACAAAAATGGTAAAAGAAGATTGGAATATGCAATACCTTCAATATTCAATGACATACCTGTGGAGTTAAGAAAAATGAATAGATATGCTCAAATTAAAAAAGAAATTAAAGCTTTCATCATAAATTCAGTTAATTTCACTTAATTTAGTGTCTACGTTAATTACTTATGGTACCGTATATTTTTTGTCATTAATTTTAATTTTTTGGTTAGGGTCAATCACAGTATATGTTGATACAATATGGAAATTCTAGAATTATTTTCCAATTGGTTGCCTTATTTTCGTTTTCATGCTCATTATTATTTAACCTATCGAAGTGAATTATGTTTTAATATGAGTTTATTAAATATTAGCATAGTAAATCACAGTGTATTTTAGTGTTTTGCTTTTCATCGTTTAAACCACAGATAAGCCATTTATGGCTTAGTGGACGAGAGTTCAAACTGTATTACTTTATTGTATGATTTAATTTGTGACAATAATAAAAAAAAAAAAAAAGTTGTGAGGGCATTAAAAGCTATTCTCCAGAATTTAGGATTTTTTTTCAGATTGATATTGTATAATGTTTCATTAATTGGATACTGCAATAATAACCAAATTATTCAAATTGGTTCCATTCATATTATTTTCAACATTCAGCACTTTGTAATTCCACTTCTCAAATTTCAGTGCGATTAACTTCTGTACTAATATTTTTAAATGCAGTTAATTCAAGATATTATTTTCATGATCCCAAATCCTCCTAAATCAACATAAATCTCTTTAACTGTTGAAGATAATCACTCCATTTTTTTACCACATGCTGATATAAGTATGCCATTATAGTCTACAGATTTTTTTGATTCTATGTGAGATAACATTGGAAGTAAGAATTGTTGTATGCCTACAAATGTGGTATTTTCTGGACATTTTCTAGAAGAAATAAAAATGCAGGCAATTTTGTTTTTCGAAAAAACTTCCAGTGCACGTGTACAAAGGTCTTATGTGAATATACTGTGAAGATTGTGTGTGTGCAACTTCCATAATTTGTGAGAACAGGCACAGAAAAAGTGCACATTTAACATTGTCGGTATAGGGCTATCAATGTCCCCTTACACTAGGCAAACGCAGCACATGCGTTGTAAGATGAGCGAGATTTCTGAATAATGTATAATAAGAGTCGTTAAGTAGTTGTACCTTTGCTACTCTCGACTCTGGTAGTCTACACACCTTGACGCATATAAAAAATACTTCATTGTTGGGTAAATATTGAACCTCGAAAGCAGTGAATCTTGGCAACATAATTCTGCTATTATTTCTATATAATTATATATTTGATGAATATACTATGAAAACGCGGGATATGCGTTGTGACATGAACCTAAAAGTATGGGAATCTAGAATGAAAAATATTTGGTCAGCTCAATCCAGAGCTACGGACGATTACCTCAAACGTTCAAAAACCTTACCTGCAACTTGTTGATATTCATAGTGATGCAACCTGACGCATATACACTTTGCAAAACCAGTGGATCACAATATTCCCTAAAAACTATACTTTCATTGCGTTTTCTCTGTTATTTCTTATCCGATTGTTGTGAAAGTTCTTGAAAATATGTATGATGGTGTTTTCCATGTTCAGTGAAAATCTTGACGCTTTTTAAAAAAAATTATATATTAAATATTTTTCATCTGGGTTATTCTCATAAAGATTTTCCAAACTTTCCGATTTTTTTCGGAAAAATTGTTGAATCAATTTTCCTGAGAAACAATCTTAACCTATTCTGGTGTGACACGTCAACATGTGGAAAAAGTTTCAAGTTGATTAGGTTTTTTCCTGACCTGTATCCCACGCACAAAATTAAGGGGAGCGGAATAGCGTCAAATGGACTAACGTCAAAATGTTCGTGTAACCTGATCTTTTTCTCACATTTTTGACGTTATTCCGGTGGAATGACGTAAAAATCCATCGATTCAACTTCATTCCGTTTCTGAGTACTTATAAACAATTTCCCGGGGTGAGAGAAAATCATTTTTCCGTTTTTTCTATAGGGTAAAACGATAGAGTGAGGAAAATAGTCGAATTCCTTCTTGACGTTATTCCAGTCAGAACAACGTCAAATATTAATTTGACGTTATTTGATAGAATAATTTCAAATGCAATTTGCCTTTATTCCTATGTTAGGTTCTCATGAAAATAAAATACGGAAAGAAGTCAAATTTCTGTTTGACGATATTCCAGTCACAACAACGTCAAATTATTATTTGACGTTATTCAGTGGAATAGTCAAATGCAATTTGACTTCATTCCTATGTCAGGTTTTCATGAGAATAAAAAACGTCAAATATTAATCTGACGTTATTCCCTTGTGCTAGGTCAAATGAATATTTGACAATGATCCGACTGGAATAACGCCAAAAAATGATCATTTTCCTTCCTTCATTTTTTTCTGGAAAAATAAAAAAATACGTTGATGACCCTTTTCCGAATTTTCTCATCCATTATTACATGAAAGATTTACATTTTATGAGGGAATTTTTTGTTTGACGTTGATCCGTGGAATAACGTCAATGGTTGTTGATCCATAATTTCTAACTGGATTAAAGTCAAATCTGATATTTTGACGTTAATCCAGTGGATTAACGTCAAAACACATTCTGACTTTATTCCCCTGGATTAACGTCAAATCGCTCTTAAAACCCAAGTTTTGCAAAGAACATGTTACATGATTTGACGTTTTTCCATTTGACGCTATTCCATCTCCCCCAAAACTACATCCGGAAAAAAAACGAAGCCCAATTTTTTCCAATTTTTTCATATGAAGTGGAAATCGTCGCTACACGCTCATTAAAAAACAGTTAATTGAATGTTTTTTTTTTCAAAACGGCTGGTTCGAATTGCATACAAAATCGTGATAATATGTATCATTCATGCGTACACATTCAGAGAAAATTTCATTTAATTTGGAGAGATTTAATTTTTTTTTCATCTGTCCAGCCTAATCCTATGAGGTTTTTAGGAACTTTGAGATGATATTTCTAAAATTGGTACAACCGATTCATTCCAAAAACTATACAGTTCTAATTTGGATAAGATTCCGTTTATAAAAAAAGTTTCATCTCGATCAGTCAAACCCTGCGACCTGTGCAGTACTTATACAAAAAAAAACTGACAAAGCTTTCTAAAAGTGGGATAGAGTTTTCGCTATCGCTCATCTGATAACTATCTTGAACTTGTTATTATGTCAGCTCGTGTTCAGCTGGGAGGCTGATCGAATCACTCGTCTTGGAGGCTGCCTGATGAGCACGTGCGCGGGACATTAGTATAGCGTATCGCGGTGTTCGACAAGATCGATCACAGCTGAGCAAAGACGTGACCCAAATAATATCGAGCCTCGCAATAAAACGGAGTCCATAACATTCAGTTTGACGAAATGCTGTTCGAATCGATACCAACCTTACAGCCAGAAATAGTATCTCGCAGCTCGCTCGTAACAGTTGAATATACATTATCTATATAGGTATTCAAAAAAGCGTTCCCATTTTATTTTCATTTGAAAAAATGCAGATTATACTGTTACTGACCAATATACTTTGTATCCACGAGAGAAGATGTAGTTTACCAATATATAACATAACAAATATCACCCTTATTTTCAAAATTGTGATATTTTTAGGGTATGATGATGATTATTGTTTGTTTGACGACCCCACCAACAGCTAGGTCATACGAGGGTATAGTGACCAGGTGATAATGAAACTATGAAGTAATGATGAGAAAAAGGACGTTTACAAAAACATATGCCAATTGTGCTGGACTCGATCCCACGCCGGACGATGACAATATTTTCTGAAGCGGTGTCCTGATTGACTGCATAAGTTACGGAGGGAGACGCGAGTATTATGGCTTTTCAGGACGTGGCTTACGTTGAGAAACGCATCTACATCTTTCAAATATGTTACATTCCTGAATATTTACAATAGCATGCACCATTCTACGGTACCACCTGGGTGTGGACACTGATTTAGCTGCTAGACGATCAGCGTTGTTGGAGAAACAAAAGGCAGATAGTATTGAAAATGGTCAACCTATATATATTTTCACAACTGGGTACCTTGAGAGCTGCGAGGTTTCATTCTCGCCTTTTCATTCACTTCCTAATTCCTGATTCCTAATTCCTAATTTCCATATACCCAATTCCTTCACATATATATATATATATATATATATATATATATATATATATGTCGTGACGGAGGACCGGGGTTCGAGACCAGGAAGATGTAGTCGGTAGACTCTCAAGTTCGTTTATTGGCGAAGTTTCAATCACATGGTATAAACTAGCGAAATCACATAGTAGATACTGCATGTAATGCAACTAGTGTGCACCTATCAAGGTGTGTCACACTTTTCCTCCTTCATCACTAAAACACTCGTCTATTCATATTGATCTTAGAAGAAATTATTTAATGTTTATTTCCACAGTCACTAGGCAAGACGTCAGCATTTGAGAATGCTGACGATGTGAGAAATTAGCGCATGATAATGTATAATATTATACACTTCCTTTGACACATTTGCACACTTTGGTAACAAAAACTATTCCTCAAATATTTGATATCCATCACATGTATATATATATATATATATATATATATATATATATATATATATATATATATATATATATATATATATATATATATATTTAGAGATATATATATACGTCAATATATATATATATATATATATATATATATATATATATATATATATATATATATATATATATATATATATATGTATATATATATATATATATATATATATATTTTTTTTTATTTTTATTTATACATATATATATATATATATATATATATATATATATATATATATATATATATATATATATATATTTATTTATCTGTGTGTCCGTGTGTGTGAGGAAGTAAGAATTGCACTGAAGTTATTGACTCTGAGAAAGTTAGTTGACCAGAAATAAAACAACCGTTTCAGCACAATCAAGCCAATAAGCTACTCTCAACTGAATGTTCTTGCGTTATTGGTTAAGCGATCTAAGAACCTACTCGAAAGGTTTATACACACCATAGAATCAAGAAATGTATTTCTTTATTCTATATGCACACACTTTGATTTTGTTACTGCTGATAACTAGAGTGCTTTCTCTCTATCCTTTGACTCTTCCCTTACTCATACGAGCAAGTCAGGAGAGAAATTGAATCATATAGCCAGGCCGTGTTATAGTAGGCCTATGTGCTTCGTGATGAAGTACAATAATAGTTTACAATATCGGTCGCCAAACAATAACGGTAAATAAAACAATCCATCCTGTTCCAAAATCTTCAGTCAAAAGCATTAAACATCTGGAGTTTTCTAGATCTGTGTTTCTGTCTGTCTGTCCGCGCTCAACATTCAGAAACCACGCTGCTCTCGTCACTGATTGGTCGTTTTTCCAACACTGCGGCTAAAATATCCGCTTCGCGAATTAGCTTAGCGAATTTCGCGTTCATGAAAGGCCAGCTTTAGACAGCGTGTAACGGAAAAAAGTGTTAATTGAGCTAAATAATAATCGGGGCACAACAATGTAAATAGTAAGGGTGGTAACAAATCATACCGCTAATCATCGCTTGATAAACAAATGTATCATTCGTAGAGCCGGACTTGACTGAGACGTACAGCAGTGAAGTTCTCGGTGATCAGCACTCTCTTAGTCTGGGAGTAGCCTATATCTGGTCTGGAGATGTTTCCCCAGACGACTGTGGTCGGGAAAACAAACTTCAACCTTCAAACCTCAAGGCCTTCAAATTTTGTGTGAAATTATTTAACTGAATTTTCAATAGTCCCCCTTTCCACAAAATGCCAGAACTAAATTTCTTCAAATTTGGTGGAAACATGATAAGAACAATAGCAACATTCTGTAAATATATCCTTCGAATTGAATGAAATTTTAAGAATATCAATTTCACCCAATGCTATGCCTACGGGGATTTCCCACACTTCCAAACTTTTCCCGAAAACAGTGATGCCGATTTTTCTCGAAGTTATCCAGGGATCAATTCTGTTATGACTATCCAGAAACAGTTTCAAGCCTATTGGTTACTATGTCTGACTTTTATGACATGCATAAGAAAAGTTCATAGTATATCCACAAGTTTATAGTATACAAGTATATTCCTGGTAGAAGAATATAGGCCTATACCATATTAATAATTTTAGTGTAAAATAGAATACCAAAAATGATATAAAAATAATTTATGAATATATTATGAGAATGAGAAAATAATAATAATAATAATGATAAAATAATGATAATGAATAATAATAATAAGAAATGATGATGTAGAGAAGAAACTGTATGGTAACAGGAGAATAATATAACAAGAATATACTTAGACTATGGATGCAGCTGGTGTAAGATGAGCGAGGTTGATCAGAACTTTTTATTTCTTGGGTATACAACTATGGATACAGGTGATTTAAATTCAAAAATGAATATATAATTATTATATCTCTATTATCTGTGAAAGGGTCCATTTGCATTCTTTGGAACAATCTTTGAAGTCAAATAACATGAAAAATAATCTTCGATCAAACCCCTACCCCCATTTTATGAAATATTTGCCATCATGTTTTTTTCTATTTTTACCGGTATATCACTTCAATATTACCGTGTCTATTGTTCGTATTTATGTCGTTCGCTTGCATATGTATAGAATCGTCATATTATAATTTCGAATTATTCTTATTTTATGTACTATTTATTTGTATTCATTATTCTATGCCCTTGTGACAGCCGTTATACATTACTGGCAGTAGCATTCTTATATGTTCAAATGAAAAGTATACACTCTCTATGCATGGTCTACAATTACTGAATATGTAATTTATTGTACAAAACAATGACAACACACTAATTTGTTACTATTCATGACAAGTCCATTTTTCATTTGATAGAACTTGACAATTTCATACAAATATCTGAAAGATATTAATAATCGGTGGTTCGATGATGATGATTATTGTTTGCTTAACGACCCCACCAGCAGCTAGGTTATAAGGGAGTACGAATGAGCAGGTAATTATGAATGTATGAAGTGATGATTGGTGAGAGAAGATTCACAAAAACTAATGCGTCATGGAGGATTCGAACCCACACCCAACGATGACTTCAGTTTCTGACGTGGTGCGTCAGCTGACCGAGCTACCGAGTGTGGCTTCGGTAGTTTGATCTCGCACGTGATTGATTGAGGAATTATCGAACTAATTCTGTAGTTGAAGCGATGATTTCCTTAAATCAAAATTCAATCGATTTTTGTCTAGTTTCTGTATCAAAATATACAATAATCGTTTGTTGGGCTACATGTTGATATATATTGTCATTGGGTCGAGTGGCCGAGTGGTTAATACATTCAACCGTCATTCAGGAGACCGGGGTTCGATTCACTCCGTGGGCGACCATCCTGACAGGTTTTTTTCGTAAGCTGCCTCTGTTGTTCAGAGAACAACAGTTCTCTGTTCAAACAGTTCTCTGTTCAACAGTTCTCAGTTTCTCTGTTTGTTCAGATCAATACTGGAATGGTTCCTTAATTAACAACAGGCCACTCAACTCTCGACCACTATTTTTTTACTTTTTTTATTTATTTTTTTATTCAACATTTATCATTATAACAAAACACTTGTTATTAACAGAATTACAAATAGTGTCTAAAACTAAACAAGGAAGATTCTTCAAATCACATTGACACTCAAATGAGAAGAAAAGAACAATGAGCGTATATAATGAAAAAATAATAAGTTGTAATAATGAGAATAAAAATTAGTTGTTTATTTGATCTGTTAAAAAAAATAATGATACCCACATAAGCCGAAGCTTGTGTGTGGGAAAGGATAATAAATAAGTATGAATCGAAAAACAAATAATGACCTCGAAATGTGTAGGTTTTGATAAGAATAGTGATATGAGAATTCAAATATTGAGAACCAAATTAGTGAAGCAATACAAAAACATTGAGGACTTATTTCAAATTAGTGACATAACATAGAAAATTAATGATAAACAAACATACCAACATAGCATAAGAAACAAACTCATAATTAATTGCTCCACAATTTATGGAAAATAATTTTGATGTTTTAATTTGAATAGGAATAAGAAATACTATCCAAAAACACCCAATAAAATAGCCTTTCACCTCATTATCCGATCATCTCATATATCATTCACCGACGCCAATACATCGTAGTCATCAGTACAGTGCGTCGTTAAAGCTAATATGAATATAAAATACAAATATATATAGTTTTTATCAACATCGAAAACTTGACACAAAGCCATTGTTTTCCTTTGAGGGCAAAGGATGGAAGTTTGGGATCATTTGGACGGATCACTACAAAGGCGAGCCTACCATCCCAAAGAAATAGTTAGGCACGATAATCATATATAGCTCAGTCAACAAAGCGTGTGAATCTGACCACATTTCAGTATCGATCAGGTGTCTCCGTGAACTCTCTTCTTAAAATATCTCATCGCAGTAAAACAACGCTGTGACGCGTTTTAATGTGACGAAATGAAAGAAATGGTCATTAAACTGTAATCACCCACCGATTAAAACTCTCTTCACGAGGCCGTTACTATGGGCAGACAATTAAAATAACATTTCGATCCATTTTCACGTTTTCTATAGAATTATATTCCTTCGAAAGCTGTTATTCTCTATTAATTCTCTATTAAAAATGATTGTAACAGTTTCTATAGAATTCTATTCCTCCGGAAGCTGTTATTCTTATTCTCTACTAAAATCAATACCAACATTTTCAACTACCAAGCATGACACAAAGATGTGATTTGGAAAAAGGGAGCCCAGGTTGATTGATAGTGAATGATGAATATGATTTTTGAGAACGTGAAGTAGAGACGACTATATATATCGAGTCGTTTCTATAGCTTTTTGGGTTCGGTCGGGAATTTATTCATTTATTTATATTTATATTGGGCATGCACTGTGATGATAACTAAGATCTATTGGCGTGAGATGAATAATAAATAAGATGATGGAATGATGAGATGAATCAAGGTTTCTTTGCTAATGGGGAGGATAGTGTGAAGGAAGCGGTCGTAGCCTATATTGTGGGAACTATCTTGGCATCAGCCTGGACTACAGAGGGAACCACGAAAAAATCCTTGTAAAGATGGACGGTGGTGGGGATCAAACCGGGTCCGATATCCCCTCACCTAAGCCAGATCGAATTGAATGTTCAGACTTTCGAAAGCAAATCCAACTGATGTCAACGCTGCATTGACTTGATCGACGAGTCTCTTCAAATAATGAATTAATATACTCTTTTAGTACTGAAATATAATTTTCATATTTTTAATTATATTCATGATTTGAATGCCTTTTCATCAGACTAGGGAAGCGAATACTCAATTTTTCCATGATTTAAAAAAAATGAGAGTGTGATTCTCTTGTTCTCGCTCCACAGCTGGTCAAGAGATAACACACGTTTTGATGTAGGCCCCTAATTTGGAATGGAAATGATAAATGTTATCATCTTACTCAATGTTGTTCAGGTTTTGGGCGCAATCGGTTGAACCACTTTTGAAAGAAAACAGTTTGAATACTCATAAGAATAATCCGGACGGAGAAGAAAATTCCGAGCGAATGTAAATTTTCACGAAATTCAAGCACATTAATGATAAACATTATCCCATAGTTTTAAATACATTGGAGTAGCCTTTTATCAAAGAACAGAATTATAACGTGATGTTTTTTACATCAATTGAAGTCTTTTGAAGCTATTAAAAAGAATAATAAGTATAGAACTAATTAAATCTTGAAACGGTTAAAATAAGCAAAAATGAAATAGGAAGGCGGTGACAGAAGTTTTCAAAATAAAGGTTTTCAAATCAAGATTTCCAGTACATCTCATGTAAATATTTTCTATGTCGCTCATCCTACAATGCTCGGTTTCTTGGTTTGGTTGTCTATTGTAGGCCCAATCTATATTACATAGAGATTGTCAATTTTTGTATACGTTGAAATGGAACAAAATCATGTTATTTTTAAAAATGGAAATGGAAAAAAGCTGAACACCAACATATATGTGTGATGAGTTCTAAAAACGGCTCTTTTATTATTTTCATTATATGGGGTGGTAAGATCGCCCTTGTGGTGCCCCGTACAAACGATCCTACTTTTCATCCTTGGACTTAATTGGGGAACAATGATTTTGTATCAAGTTTCGATGTTATTAAAAAAAAATATATATTTTTTCATTGTGTACATTTCTATAGTTTCAAATAGCATCCTTCCATGTTTGTTCGGGTGATGAAAAAACATCAAGCTGAATGAAGAACCCGATAAGTGCACATATCATACTTTTTCAGATTTCACTGCCATGCAATCAGTTCATTGATGTCTTTTTCATCGACCTAAACTATGTTAGCGTTCATATTAGCTTCTAGGTAGTGGCACTTTCCAGAAATTGAGCTGATTGTGTACCTGAACCACATCAAAATTCAAGCAAACTGGGAGTGACCAACTGTTGGTTGTAGGCTACATGGATGCATATGTACCGACTATGGTTTACCTTCGGTTTATAACGTGCATGCTATACTTTAATTACCTGTTTTTACTGTTTCTAACTTACATTATTTGTTTTTACACAGTTTGGTTTATAATATCACCCAATTCCCGAACCTTAATTTTCAAAGTAATTCACTCAAAACTACTTTTATGGAACTTATCTGGTTCTTGCAGAGGGGGGCTCAATTTGCTACGTTTTCTCACTCTTGTATTTGATCTATAGTATTAATTGACTCGACTTACGTTATTTGCTCGCTCAAAGCGGCTGTAAAAATTCTATAAGCGGTTTTGTCCAAAAGAATTCCTTCAACCTATCCTCACATCTTGACCATCGTGCATATTATAGACTCCGGGACCAACCTAGTTGCGTCGACTCCACCTCGCGCTACCCTTCCTTGGTGTATGAATATGTCGAGACATTTGGACACGGGTTATGGGTCATGATATTTTCATAGTCATCGTTTTTGAACTGATTTTTAATTAATTTTCACTTATATATCTGTGCTATGACGTTACTACGCGCAAATGAGACTTTTGTACCGCGCGAATAAGGTGTTTGTACCGCGTGCGAATAAGATCTCATCCCTCTCTAAGCGCGTTGTCGACTTACCCGCCGAGCAGCACGTTGACGTTCCCATGTAGCGACGAGCTTCCCGCCCTGGCACTATTGGTCGACGCGGTGATGTTGCTTGCCGGGTACAAGCCCGGAGAAGATACGGCGTGAAGCAAGCCAAGCCTTTTCATCGACATGTTCAATCACAATGCTGTCATCTCTATGGTCACCATGTCAGCCACGAGACGAGACGTGAGGAGGGTCGCGTTGGTTTACCGGTTTCTTATGGTTGCTTATTCACAAGGCTGTCATCACTATGGTCATTACGTCAGCCATAGACGAGGCGTGAGGAGGGTCGCGTTGGTTTGCTTGTCCTTATGGTGGTTCTTGCTTATTCACAAGGCTGTCATCACTATGGACATTACGTCAGCCACGAAGCAAGTTGTCCTTATGGTGGTTCTTGCTTATTCACAAGGCTGTCATCACTGTGGGCATTACATCAGCCACGAAGCAAGTTGCGAGGAGGGTCGCGTTGGTTCACCGGTCCTTACCAATCTACCGTTCGAATATCTGAATTAGCAGAATTACCGATCGTATAAGTCATCTAAATAGGCTCTACATGAAATATAATGTTCACGCTTGTTTAGCTGTCAGATACAGTCTGTTATGATAGAAAACGAAAATATTGAGGTTAAATTATGCATCAACAAATTGTCTATTGATTCATTAGAATGCAAATTTTATTGCAAGTAACTTACACCTATAGATGATTTGATATATGTGATCAAAATCAACGAGAATTTCGTATGCCCCAAAGAAATATGTATTTATATTGCATTCAATTGCACTTTCAGTACATTTCCCCTTCTATAAGCCCAGAGTAAATGTTTATTTCCAACGAATCTTGGATGCAAATATGCTCTGCATCATAGACGCCAGTATTTCAGGAGCATATGAGTCATGACGCAGTACACTAGAGGACGATCGGCGATCGGTAAGTTCAAAGGTAGTACCATTAAATGGAACAGTTTTGTCGGGCAAATCGGATCACTATATAACCTCAATACATCTTGCCACACTACCCATCACGGTCATTACGCCCATAAGCCCATGCATCGCTGTGACATTTACGCCCATCCACCTAATCAACGTCGCACCCGGCACAATACCAATAAATAACTGAAGTTTGTATTTCTATTGGTACATAAAAACGTTGTTCAATTGTTGACGTGATAGCGACATAGTTGTAGGTTTTACAGTTATACGATTGGTTGCATTGTTTCCGTAAGCGTCACAACATGTTCACTCCACGATCGTATGGTATTTATATATTGAAAAGCAATTTAGTTTCACATAAATCCAATAGCTTCACAGTTGACTTGGTGTTTGTGTTCGGATACTGATATTTTAATGTGAACTAAAGTGCGTGGGACATTATTTATGAAGACTATCAATCTACAGTGGAGTAAAGATCCGTTTAGTTGAGAGAAGTGTCAGCTCGATGGAACTCGATTGCGCCGTAACACACGATATTGACAATTTTTTTCATGAAAACACAATAAAAACACGAAAAAAAATATAGTTGAAACATTTTTATGCTGTTAAAAATAGATAAAACATGGGTAAAGAAACATAGATATTGTACAAATCTTTACTAAAAAAAAAAAAAATGTTGAACCAATCGAAGTATGAAAGCACCTAATAACGCGAGCTCGCGGATGACACGATAAAAACGCGATACACGATACCTGATTGGTCAGCACGCCTAACGCTTATAACGCATCGCTCTGAACCGGAGTCATTAAAACTAGCATTACCTCCTACACGTGTGTTTCTTGTGATATCCAGCTTTAGTGTCGAGATGCACGAGTAGTGCGGACCTTTGAACGAAACCCACGACGCTCTACATCGTGTTGAGTCGGTCAAGCGACGCCCGCGACGTCGACGTCGCTCATCGGACAGTAAACTGCGGCGCTCGAAGCATTGAAGGTAGCGTGGCAACCAGGGGCAGCATGGCAACCGCTGTTGAGTCACGCGATCAAGAAGTGACGTCACGATAACTTGGGCGTGGCTTATTGACTTGTCATCACGTGACTAAATACATTAATAATCCGTATGTAAGTGTGAAAGAGAACACGGGTTCGAGGAAAAATGTATCGATATTTTTCCATTCGTTTGAATATTGTCACGGAATGTACACACGTGACAGTAGAGGATTTGGAAATATTCTTTCATTTATTTATATTGGGCTTAACGATGCACTGTACTGATGATCAAGATCTATTGGCGTCGGTGAATGATATATGAGATGGTGAGATGTTGAGATAAAACGTAATTTCATTAGATGTTTTTGGATAGAGGGAAGGAGTCGGTCGTGTCCTGTTATTAAGGAACCATAGTAGGCCTATATTGACCTGAGAGACAGTGTGGGAAACCACGAAAAAACCCTGTCAGGATGGTCGACCATGGCGGAAATCAAACCCTGGGCTCCTGAATTATGATTCAGTGTATTAACCACTCGGTCACTCGTGTCAGTAAATTTATTCTATTTCACTCCGTGAATATCTGTCAAACGTAGTTTAGTTATAGGCCTATATAAATTAGTGTCAGGCAGATCTTGGAGCGCTGTCAGAGGCGGTGGAGCCTCAATATTATTGAGGGGTCAAGTTGTCAAGTCAAAGAAAATGGGCAGAGTGTGGGGCAGTGGGTCATTTTTACGATTTTTTTTTCTTAATAATATCGAAACTTAATTGATGCAAAATCATTGTTCCCCAATTAAGGCTATGAATGAAAGATGGGATAGTTTGGACGGGGCACCATGTCCTTGGAAGGGCGATCTAAACACCCCATTTTAATTATTTGAAACCACTGAACTTCAACACCAGGACTGCGCTGTCTGTGACCATAATTTTCTGCCGCAGACAAAAGTCTTTCAGTTTCCGAAAATCAGGAAAACATTACAAGTTCAAGTTCAAGTTCATTTTATTGGTATTAAAAAAAATCAACAGAATAACAAAATACAAATGTATATAAAATAAATACACAACCGTTTCTGAAAAACCGTTTCTGTGATATATATCCGGAGATTACCAGCATTGATATTGGGAGCAAACAAAACACACGAATGTTGATATCTTCCACTTTGAGATGAGTCTCTTGGGCAATAATCACTTTTTTCCATTAACAGCAGATGTAAAGTTTATCATTAGACAAATTGAAGAAAAAAATTAGTGACAGGCCTATAATGTTATAATTAGGCCTATCACTCTACTAATTAGAGGTCGTGGTCAATTAGTACTTCATCCAAGCATTTGCTTCGAGGACTGTGGGAAACCACGGAAAACCAAGTCACGATGGATAAAAAGATGTTTGTTGGTCTTCTTTTTCTTTCAGCATCTTCTCTTTCTTTTCAAAAAGCGACACCTTGTTGAGATTGAGGGAATAAGTGGGTGAGAGAGCGCAATTGATCAGGTGTCAGGTGTTTGAATCATATAACAATAGAACCGAGTTGCAGAAATAATAAACTACACTTCATTATTGCAAGGGAATACACTTAATTGCAACATTGATGAATATGTTGTGATGATGAAATCATTTATTTTCATCATATACTTATGAATGAATAAATATATATATATATATATATATATATATATATATATATATATATATATATATATATATATATATATATCACAACCTCATACTCTATGTTTTGTAAACACACAACCTGTCCAATCGCCATAGAACTTCATTTCGAATAGATTTGAAATCACCGCTAGGTAGCAGCACCTAAAAGTAAAAAAATGCAGTAAATAACACAGTGGAAATAGGGAGATATTTGTTAAACCTGCAATTATTAATTTTTTATTGCATTCGGAACTCTTACGATCACGCAAACTGTGTGAGAATATGTTTATGACATGATGTAAAAATTTCAATTCGGTTTTCAATTGTATCATCAGCTGTTCATTGCCTAGAAAGTGGGATGGGCCCAGCGAGCTGTCACGTTCTTTGGTCAAAAAAAAATATATATTTAATTTCATATATATATATATAAATATATATATATATATATATATATATATATATATATATATATATATATATATATATATATATATATATATGTATATATATATATATATATATATTTATATATATATGTATATGAATATATAAATTTAAACATATATATATATATATATATATATATGTATATATATATATATTATATATATATATATATATATATATATATATATATATATATATATATATATATATATTATATATATATATATATATATATGTATATATATATATATATATATATATATATATATATATATATATATATATATATATATATATATATATATATATATATTTTATTCATATATATATATATATATATATATATATATTTATATATATATATATATATATATATATATATATATATATATATATATATATAAATATGTATATATATATATTTATGTATAGTATATATTATATATATATTCTTAATATGTACTATTTTCTATCAATTGAATTCTGAGTACTCAATTACACTCTAATTGAATAATATCAATTTGAATGATCAATTGTATTGAGAGGTCGATGGTTATATAGTGAGGCCTATATTTCACATGGGTATTGAGGAGTCAGCTGACCCCCCCCCTCTGACTTCTGGCTGTACCACTCCTCACCGCTGTGATTGCATGGCTATTGATGGTTGATCATGATAGTATATATTCTAAACAACGAAGAAATACTGAAACATTGATTTTTCGGAGAGAAATTCACAATTTTCTGTTTGTCACCATCAGGATGTCATTCTTGTTGTTATTGTACAACTCTCTGCTACGCATCCACAATTTTGTATCGTTTCACTATAATATATATTATAATATATAATATGGATTATTCTAATCACATACAAACTGCAAACAACAGTTTAACATTTCGACGCTGTCTAAATATCGCGTAATTAACATATTTGACAATTTCGTTCTCTTAATACCGGTATATGAACGATATCGGTATGCTTCGGAAAACAGCTGTCCCCCGCACATGCATATTGAGATTACAACGTTTGTTCCATTTATTTATCATGCCTTAGTCTCATTCCAACAAGTGAAACTATAGTATTTTGTTCCAAGTAACGCCCATAGTACTTACTGGGTTTGTTAGTTAATTGTCGTCGTTCAGACATAAGTGGTGTCCCACCTGATTTGTTCACTTTGTCACAGCCATGTTGTTTTTGTTGAAAATTTGGTAACCAGTTGAAATATTAATGAGTTAGGATGCTCCTGTGTTATAAAATAAAGTTTTCTTGTTTATTTAATGTCGGTATCAAGTGTTTCTGGTCGACTCATTCAGACCACACTTATGACACTACATGGTGCATGCTGTGGCAAATTACATTGTCCACACGCTGTTACGAATAGTAAGTACATAAAATAATTGCAAATTCGTTAAGACTGTTTCACCACATAAAAAATGAGAATGGTAGTTATAAAGGGGGGGGGGGGATGTCGGTAAATTCTCTTTCTTGAATAGGACAGGACAAGAGACTAGAATGGGCTTAGTAGAAGTGTTTTTGAGGGGGATGAAATAGGGTTAAAGTTATTACGTCAGAGTGTTAGGCAGGCGGTGGGATAGGATAGGAATAGTTAGGGAACTTGAGACCGCGAATTTATGTGCAATTGTAAGAGTTTTAAAATAAAATAATGAATAAACTACTTTTGACTAATAACTATATTATGAATTGAAAAATGCAATAACAAGTTGAACGAGATCGATCTGAGAGAAAAATCAAAATATTTTTTTCTCTGTTTGTCCGTGTACCGGTGAAATAATTAGAAACGCGAATTTCACAAGAATAATTTGAGCACATGCCACTAGCCGGAGGTAATATTCACTTATTGGGCGGGAGTGTTGAAAAAAATTATTCTCGTGGAATTCCTTCAGGCCACAACCATTCCTGATTATTTTACTGGTACTCGGAAAAGACGTTGCAAAATATTTTGATTTTTTTTCAGTTTGTTATCATTTCTCTTTCATGGTGCTGCATTTGTGAAATCATAATATAGTTTTGTCAGAATAGTTTTTCTCCCTTTTCATGGTGAAATGTTGTGAACATCATCATTCTATACAGCTCAGAAATGGACACTGGATCACCAATGAACATTGTGGAATTAAAAGTATAATAATTATAATATAATTATAATTATAATTTCAAGTATAATTATAAGTTCGATGTTATAATATCCACTCTGGTCCACTTATATAGTTACGCCCAAATGAGTGTGTGAATCAGGTTACTCTATATATTTTCATTCAATTTATTAGCCTACATTCTGTACCATATCATTATTTATATAATTGCATCGTATTATTAGAATAGGTTCCACGTCCGCTCAGCGGAAATTCTTCAGAGACTTCCAATTTGACGAGAACGTCGTTTATCTCTTCCGACCAATCTTTGAAGTTTCACCTGATCCCAAAATCGAAACCAAAGGAAAATTACGTTTCATGAGTTCAAGTCATCTATTATTGTTTTTGAGAGAGCATAAATCAAAACTAATTGTACTGAGACGTGTGGCCGAGTGGTTCACACACTGAACCGTCATTCAGAAGACCGAGGTTTGATTCCCGCCATGGGCGACCATCCTGACAGGGATTTTTCGTGGTTCCCCTCTGTCGTTCAGGTCAATACTGGAATGGTTCGTTAACAACAGGCCACGACCGACTCCTTCCCACTATCCAAAAGCACATAATGGAATGAACTTTCATCTCACCATCCCATCATCTCATATATCATTCACCGACGCCAACAGATCGTAGTCGTCCATACAGTGCGTCGTTAAACCCAATATAAATTTGAATTAAATTAAAAACCTGACTGTTTTATTTATATATGAATTACAAAGCAATGAAAATTCTGTCACACTCACAAAGCGTGTGCATTTTTGCTCACAAAGAATTGGAAAAAAATTATGAATAAGTATTGAGAAGAGGTGGGCGACGAGATGGCCGATAGCCAATTTGCAATCAACAATGTAACACGCTTATTGCTCCTTTCAGCACCAGGAATATTCACTATATGGTCAAGAGATATAGCTTTACTAAGACCCCACCAACACTCCAACAGCTACACTATAAGGTGAAGTACGTGCACTAGGCAAACTATGAAGTGATGATATGTGAAAGGACATTTACAAAAACCCATGTCTCGAGCTTGAAGTACAGGTATCAAGGTTGTGATCAATGGTTTGAGATCAATCCTTGAGCCCAGCTTTCTTGACTACGACTTGTTCCATTTTCGATCAAGTTTGACAGAAACCAGCCAATCAGACGAGACCATTAATTTTACTGCGCATCTCTGATCGCGCAAGAACCACTGACTTCATGTGGTCATGAAGTCTGCTGCACGTGATCAGGATAATTTTCAATATGGCTGTTTCTTGAACAGCTGGCATTCAATGCGATGTCAATTTGCGATCAAGCCTCGATGGCAAGGCTGATCTAGAGG
>OZ023326.1:20539049-20661549 GCA_964007535.1 Brachyptera risi
AGTCATGTGGCCCCAATGGTGTAATGACAATCCCGATTCATGTACTTGACCCCGGACTGAGGTTAATAATACTTCTTAATCCAATTTTCGATTAGATTGACGTGTGTGAGATGTGTTCTGATTGTGGATCAACCTGACAATTTATCTCTGAAAAGCCATCGTACGTTTATTAATACAGTGAAGTTTTAATTTAAAAAGAATTCTCACAATGACAAATGTCTGATTAGAACACAGTCATGAACCTCATGAACCTCA
The DNA here is from genome assembly GCA_964007535.1 of Brachyptera risi. NCBI lineage: Eukaryota > Metazoa > Arthropoda > Insecta > Plecoptera > Taeniopterygidae > Brachyptera > Brachyptera risi. Next base: position 20,539,305 of record OZ023326.1, read on the forward strand.
ACTCACCTCATGAACCACTTGGAATAACATGCTGAGGCTAGCTATAGCTGCAAGAGGGTGGAACTTTAATATGTGTATGAGTAATGAAAGAGCTGTCCACTATGAAAACATGATATAATAACAGTCACATTCTTCAGAACGTAATGGTTTATTACATCTCATAGCCCACCTCATGAACACAGGGCTAGCATCTTGTGCTAACAAAACAGTGGGAACACACAGACCAGGCATGTTGCCATTCTAGATTGCTCGTCTAGTCAACATTTACCAATCGAAGTTCTAGTCGCTTCGAGCCAGCTATAGCCCTAGCTCTTTATTTGTTAGATAAGGGTCCAAATAGACAATAGGTTTACGGCGGAGTATAACAAACGTCACGATTGAAATGAAGAGAAACTTTGTCAGCTGAATCTAGATCTGAACTAGAGTCGAATCGCAATAATTGGGATTTGTGACGTGAACTTCTTGTATGGGACACGACGGCGTTCAGCATAGTGATTCGTGATGATTATTGCTTGAGTAACGACTTTCAGCAAGATAATTTTGAGGTACGAATGAGCATAATAAAGAAAATATGAATTGATGCGTGAGAGGACGTTCACCAAACCTCATGTGAGACTCGAACTCACGCCCAACGTCACTTCAGTTTCTGAAGCGGTGCCTTAGCTGGCTGAGCGGCTACTGAATCTACGGAGAGCGGCTACTAAATCCTGATGAATGTACAATTCGAGATGCAGATGAATGAAAGATATAGTATATAATTATTATGTATAATTAATACACAACGAGAATCACTTTGTATATGCATGTGTGAAAGCTACGCCGGGAAAAAATAATTGTGTTGTTTATTTCAATGTTTTCAAAGTTATAGTGGTGAATATGGTATTTCTTCAACTCACCGTTTCTAGAGCCATGATTATTTCAATATTTTCAGAGTTTTTCTCATGATGGTTTGGGTTAGGTTGGTTGAAATTTTGCGTAGACGAAAGATGTACTACTGAATGAAACTGAACCCTCCATCCCACACTCTTCCTTTCACTCTACTGATTAATCACCACTCTCTTCCAACCCCTCAACTGTAGCACATGTAGTGCCAGCGCAGTTCGCTAGAGAGATCTATATGCATGCTGGATAGTGCTGCTGTCGAGCAGTCACCGAGCGAGCATGGTACTAATTATTGCAGACGTAGGCGAGTGGAATGGAGGATTTGTACGAGGATGTATTCTTGCAAATCCATGAGTTGGAGCTGTCGTGGTAGTGGGGGACCTGAAGAGCGTATACTGGAATAAAGTCGACTATGTGTGACATGGGTGTGGGTGTCTAACCTTACATAAACCCTAACCATATTTCATCGAGAAGTACCTCGACTTCATCCTGGTATACGCTCTTCAGCGCCCCCGTGATGTTTGGTCTATGGTTTGTCACACATGGACAACGAGATTGTAATATTATGGATGAAACCGAGGGGTAAACAACTATAAGATATTTGATGTACACCTGATTTCAGATTTCAAAGGATTACACGGAGATTTCACGAGATTTCAAGAAAATTTCAAGGGCTTTCAAGAAGATTTCAAGGGATTTCAGGAAGATTTCATGATAAGTGTACACCAAATTTCAGGAGTTTTTAAGCCATGAAACCTCACCTAGCCTTAACTATTATCCGCCACCATCCAACATTACACTGAAAAATCCAAGTTATACCTGTGATTATACAAGCAGTTTATTCACCTTTTCATTCAACGCATTGCAAGTCTTCCAGTTCCGTGTATACTTATTGGATCGAGATAGATTTGTCATTCAACAGGTACTTGCTCACTAGTTCTCAACTGGTGTCAATTCTTGATAGACTTGCTCCAGATCGAGCAAACTGACATAAGAATGATTCTTGGATCTTTCAGTTTTGCGTTGGCGATTGAAGTTCAAATCATTATTGTGATCCTAAACTTGATTGATTAGTGTGGGCCTACTGTTGATTACGATTTAGGCGAGATATGTTCTACAAAGGAGATTTCAATATAGACAGGAGAAATGCTTGGCAAAAATAAAAATTACGTGAAAATCGTATATTGGCATCTTCTCATGCATGAATATGGGTTATAAAATATGTAGCTTCTAATACAGATTTACAAATACAATTTAATTATATGATATATTTATATTCAATATATTTTTATACTTTGAATGCGCAGTGCAATATATAATACATTTTCATGATAACAGCACAGGTTTGTTCTTTATATAGGCTAGTAAATGGTCGCACAGCTCTGGGGGAAAATTCAGGTACATTTTTCACTCTCTAAAATTTAAGCTAGCATAAATTTAATACGACAGCTACAGTCATTCGCCTGAATTTACACATCGTAAATGGTCATATACGACATCAAAAACGTACTCGAATTAGCTCTGTCTTATATTTACGATAAGACAACAATTTAAGAGAGTAAAGTCTACCTGAATTCGCCCCCAGGAATCCTCTTGCATCTCCATCGATAAGTTTGCTATAATTCGAAAGTTTCACCATAGACTAAAGAATTGAAGTATTCTTTAGTCTATGGTTTCACACTTGATTTCATTGTTTCATTGTTAGGATTTTTTGTTTTCTTGAAAGGTTAGAAATATGTTCGTAAATATTTAACGAATAAATCATCTCTTTTAAATACTCTTACAAATATATTTTTCATCAATTTGTGTAACATTTAACCTTTCAAGTACAACACCTGTTCCTCACGCATCCTGAAGCGCTGGTCAACATATTATAGACTGTTTCTCCAGTAATTAATGTATCCACAATACAATAGTAACCGGACCTTTATACTCGTTACTATTGACTGATAATTCCGTGCTAGTGCTAGCTAGCTTCAAGAGGCTACAAGTTTGGTGGGTTAATATATACCTACTGGAAGAGCTACTCGCTATGGTAACTTGTCCAGTCTTTGTGTATTTCTATTGTTGTTAGAACAAAATCCTAACTTCGCTCTTGAGGTGGGCAACGAATTGTGATAAATTATTGCAGTCCAAGAAGCCGTGAATTTGTTATTATATAATATGGTCATGCTATAGGTAGCTCCAAGGACCTCAGTATCGAAGTTGGATACTATAAGGTCTTTGGTAGCTCTTCTAGTAGACACTAACCAATCTTGGAGCTAGCTAGACCTACTAGCACGTTATTTCGAGTGGTCTAATGTATGGACATTTTCAGTGGTAATGTAATATATAAACGATCGTAGTGACTTTCTGTTCGAGTATATTGTAGTGAAAGTGCTTCACACCTTTCAGAGAAGTATCTTATAAAATATTTCCCATCCATAATTAACATTCACATAGAACTACATGTTATTTGTATATAGAATGATTCACGGTGAGGTGACAATTTCGATGGAAGAAATATCGAGTGTTACTGTAACATACAACAGCTGATCTTCTAACTTTTGTTATAAATTTTGAGTCATTAGCATTTTCGACAAATATTGTCTAGATTATGTATTTGTTAATTTTGTATCCTGCACTGTTAAAGGGTAACGTCCTAACTCGTACGATTCTTAGCTCGTCCGATTCTCAACTCTTCCGAATCTTCACTCGACCGAATATCAGCTCGACCGAATCTCAACTCGACCGAATCTCAGCTTGACCTAATCTCAACTCTTCTGTTGTACCATTTTACCTGTTTTAGACGAGCTGCGAATGGGTCGAGCTAGGACGTAGCTCTTTTGAAGTTGTATGATTAAATATATATGTATATATATATATATATATATATATATATATATATATATATATATATATATATATATATATATATATGTATATATATATATATATATTTATATATATATATATATATATATATATATATATATATATATATATATATATATATATATATATATATACATTCATGTATATATTTATATATATATATATATATATATATATATATATATATATATATATATATATATATATATATATTTTATTTTTTATGATGACCGGTGTCCCCATCCAGCATTCGGTCGCATGACGATTGCTTCACAGGATTATCTCCTCTGCCTTGCACATCTAGTTGATCTCTCGCTTCGAACGAGTCAATGTAGCTATAGTGCGCGTAAGGATTCATGCTTGGAAACTGGTGGGAATCAGGTAGGTTCAGGTTGCATTATCCAGCCTTTCGGCTGTTATAATGCCGTCAGGTTATTGGTTGGTTTGGCATTACGAGAGGAATTTAAAGAAGAAACACTGCAGTAAAAAGACCACCGCGAAAGATAGTGTGATGGAGAACACTCTGCTGTATCATGCAAAGGAAAAGGGCAGATTGCTTCCTCACGAGAATGTGAGTTGGCTAAAGCTAAGACAGAACTAGCAATTAGTCTACGTGGGTTTAGGTTTGCAGTAATGTAGCATGTAAATTTGCCACAAATATTTAGAGGATAATTTGTGAAATTCCCCTGCCTTGTATAGAGACTGGGGATTCCACAATTCTCGCTTACCGCATGGTTTATCCACAGAAGGAAAGCGTCAGATTCAGCATGCAGAACTTGTTCATGCACATGAATGAATTATTACACATCTCCACATATGGTTTGATACGAAGGAATTAAAACACATCTCACAATGTCGTATTCTATACTCGGAAACAGACAGCGTAGGTTTCTATGATGCATTCTTCTTCCGAAAAGTGTACATTGTTTTCTGAGAAATCTACTTGGAAGTCAGAAAATGCCTCAAATCACTCATGTCGTTACAACAGCTCTCAAGCAAATAGAAGGCTGTGATGGCTGAAAATTCAGTGAAATGTCTTATTTATAGTCTTCATTCTTGGATAGCTATCGTACCGATGAATAGGCAACAGTCATCCAGTAGAGCTTTGCAACCAAAAATATATTGAGGATGAAAAAAGCGGGGTCACCGCTGTACAAATTGCACTACCGGTAGCTTTATTGCGCTACGCATTTAACGTATAGTTGAAATTATTCACTCTATAACTTTTCATGTATAAAAACAGAAAAGCAAATATATAAGTGTTCACGTATTTACTTTCGAACAGCATTTCTTCTGAACTCTTCTGTAACTTCGAGGGTGGCAATAATCCAACCAACGGTATACAATTCGAACTTTATTCACCTTGCAAAACTATATATATCCAACAGTTCACCTTCGAGTTGATCAGCTCTGGAGAGATTCTGCATACGAATTAGCATGAGTTGCATATCCATATAGCTATATATAATTCAAGCTTCATTCAAGTGAGGCCTCACATTGTTGTAGTATGGTGAACAACAATGTCTCTACATTTTGTCTACAATGACGACTGCAGTATTAGAGTGGTGTGGCCCCACTGATTATTTATTTTAATCCAGCTCAACGACCCCACCAACAGCTGGATTATACGGGGGTACGAATGAGCGGGTGATAATGGAACGAAAATGAATGATACTTGAAAAGACGTTTACAAAAACTCATGCCCAATGCGGGACTTGAACCCACGTCCGACCTGACTTCAGTTTCAACCGTAATGCGATAGTTAACTGAGCTACAGTGTTGGCTTTTCCCATGGTTGTTATGGTGACCCCAGCAACATGCTGTCTGCCGCGTGTTTTTACCTGATTGGATGCGTGGTGTGCGAGAGAAACATAGGACGCCATGGGATGAACACTCGCGTCACGAGGACCGTGCCGGATGCTGCGTCGAGAGCAACTAGTGGGTCGAGTCTGGACCATACATCTCCGAGTTGGCGTCGCGACGCCTGCGTCTTGCGCACATCGGCTCCACACTTCACGGGGTTGCCTAGAGAGACCGCACGTGTCGACGGCCGAGAGAGATAATGCTTGCAACGCTCGATAGAGACCACTCTTTGTCTGTTTCAATTTTGATGAAATTTATTTGAATGACGATTCATTGGTTGTTTGGGTAACGGGCAAAAATTATTTAACGGGGTGGGACAAAACCTGAGATAACCTCCAAGCCTACATTCAGTAATTGAGCTTCGTGGATGAACAGGGGGGAGGGAGGGAGAGAACATCAGCATATCGAGAATTTTCATAATTTTGTAGTTGTTTGGGAGATAGTTTTGACTAATTTAGTTGCTTCTTATTTTCATAGGACGTCATTAATTGGTATGAACAAAGAAACTGAAATGGGAGAAACATTTCAAATTAGTTATTCACATTCATTTTTATGAATATTCCATCATAAAACAGTCCCAGTGAGTTATTGAAACTCAATTATGAGTTCATATAACACCATTTCAAAATGATGAAGAAATTATACCATCACATTTCTAATGATTGTTCAATTGGCAATTGTCCCCTCTTAATCCCCCCTTCCCTCCTCTCCTCACTGTATACTGTCTCTCTACACTACTATATTGTCTGAGTCACACTATTTAGACAATTCGAATATAATATATACTATACTGGCATCCTGCACAAGTGATGGAGGAGCGAACCATCCGTGCGCTATAGTGGTGTGGGATGGGGGGGTCACTCGGACCAGTCGTAATCGTAATAGTAATCGTCGATCGTCGTAATTATGTATGAGTATTGATTGTTGTTGTGTAGTTTTCTGAGAGCAATTATTTTCTTGCAAAAGTTGTGTTCTTTGATCAAGACTGATGCTATCCAGTTGAAACGTCAGCTTTCTGTAAATAATAAAATAAATACATTCATTCATGATTTAAACGGTTTATTAATTATTTTCAAATATTATGACCGTCGAATCAAAATTCCGTTTATATATATATATATATATATATATATATATATATATATATATATATATATATATATATATATATATATATATATATATATATATATATATATATATATATATCGTTTATATAGGGGAGTGTGGGGTAACCGGGTAAGAGTGGCATAGAAAATAACTTCTAATATTCACCTTGATTTATAGGTCTACATTTCAACAATAATAATTGATGGAAAATTAATATTCTCATTCAAGACAGAAAAACATGACATGAAGAAAGTGCTGACTCGACTTTATGTATAGTTCAAATGAACACACACGTACTTCCTATATAAAGTGGATCATTTTGATGTCCTTAGTAAAACACGGAATCTTTCATCCATTGTTCATTGTTGAGTAGTTCTTGGAAATTACTATTTATAGTTTGATTATTGCTATACCTGATATGAAACACGAGACAAACAGGACAACAATGAACTCTCAGGACAACGGTCTGTGATGTCATGAGGTTGATTAATTGAGTCATGACACAGAGTGCTCCAGTTGCAGTAATTAGTACCCCGGAACTAGAAAGACAAAAGCAGAGAGTTCAAGGAAATAATTGATGAGGAATTACTTGTGATTTTATTAATCAAACAGTCTCGTCAGTACAAATTACATACATATTTGTTCAAATAATATCATCGGTGAAAGAAGAAGAGACAAAATATTTCTTCTGTATCGAATAAATAATTCACAATTTTTCAACTTTATTTATATCTAGATATACGGATTAAGATGAGTCGCAAGGAATACTTTTCTAATAAAAGGTAAGAGATGAGGCTTGAAATATTCATCGAGTGAAAGATGGTGAGTAAGCAGAAAAACTATATAAATGTTGAAAGATAATAGATCATCTCAATATCTTTCTTCAAATCCACTTATTTCTATTTTTGATCTATATTCTGATTCTCATTCTATTTTTGTTCTTGTCTGGACTCAAAGCAATCAACACTTGAAATATAATTTAAATCGTTACTTGAATACTGATTATGAGTTAGTACTTTTGACATCATGATTGAGGACTATATAAACAGACTTGGTGCTCGGATTATAAATGGGAGAGAAGGGATTTTTAAGTTGTCAACACAATGATGGTATATCTATATACTGGATTGATTTCCACCAATTCTCAGAATTAGACCAACAGCTGGCCTCATTAAAAATGTAGCTTGTCAAGAAAAAATACGAAGAAAAAAAACAGAAAATATTTTGAAATCTGTTACTTTTCACCTAGAACAGATACCGGATGATTTAATCTATTTTGGATTGAATATAAATATATAAATATGAATATCATATGTGTGATTATTATTATTATGTTATATATTATATTATTAGGGGATGAATATAAATATGATCTTCTTCATTTGTTCACCTAGAATGACGAAAGTGAGGATAACAGAAATGTACCTGAATGATATTCTCTGGATGAGGCACTGGGAATTGATATGCGATATTCCACAAGGATTGAGCAACTGATGGCCTTTTCTACTACATAGAAACAAGCCATAAATGTTCCTGTAGTTGTGAGGCGAGCGAGGAAGCCTGAAATGTGGAATATATTTTTCTTGAAACGTACGTATTTATAACTATAACGTCTATCAAAATGTCAGAGGAGACAAAACAATGTATGTCAATCAAATGATATATATATATATATATATATATATATATATATATATATATATATATATATATATATATATATATATATATATATATATATATATACATATATATATATATATAATAATAATAATAAAAATAGTGATAATAAAAGGTCTTTATTAATCCGGCGAAGTTAAGCATATATATATATATATATATATATATATATATATATATATATATATATATATATATATATATATATACATATATATATATATATATTCATATATATATATATATATATATATATATATATATATATATATATATATATATACATATATATATATATATATATATATATATATATATATATATATATATATATATTATATATATATATATATATATATATATATATATATATATATATATATATGTATATATATATATATATATATATATATATATATATATATATATATATATATATATATATATACATGAATATATATATCATGAATAGCTACTCAGTACTCAGTGAAATTACATTTGAAAAAACGTAATTCCTTTCCTCTGTTTGACAAGTTATCACTTGTACCAGAGTCGATAAAGTAGCATGGCTCTACAGGAGGTAGAACTGCTTTATCGACTCTGCTTATACCTAAATATATATAGGCACATATTTAATAAGTCACATCGAAAGTTGATTCAAAATCATTTAAAATCATTGTTCCTCAATTGACACTGAAAATGAAAGGTAGGATAGTATACGGACTATGAGGTTGGACGCGTTTTACAATCTGCGTTATTCAGTATACAATCCTATCACCCGGAGGCAGAATGATTACCTCCAAGGCGATTTCACAGATGGTTCCTATACTTGATCATGAAACATCAACACTGCAAGATGAAAAATTAAGAAATACACCATAAGATGCAGCGAACTGTCGAAAATGCTAATCAGTCAAATTTTATAACACAAAATGGATGATCAATTGTATGGAAGATGGCCTCCTGACATCTTGGCCGACTGTATTTTCACCTCACCGAGTACCGTTAAATATAAATAACATGTAATTTATGTGAATGTTGAATATGGATCGACAATATATTAAAAGATTCTCTGAATAAGGTACGTTTTAGGCTTTGGCGACCCGAACATGATTCGTTCAGTCGAACTCTCTTTTTCTTCTTGGTTCTTTCTTCTGCACCAGACTGACTCTCTTGAGAAATCTCTCAACATTGCAGCCAAAAAGTCGAGGATTCTTCATCTGACAAGACGCAGCAAAATCACCCAGTATCATGCAGATACATCAGTCATGTGAATAATGTGGCGCAGTTTCACTTTAGCATGTCCAAACCACGCGTGTCCACGGGGAATACGCAGAGGCCGTATAGATATACATTATCTATTTTCAATCCAACATGAATTCCTTTCATCTCCCTTCTGTTGCAACATTCCATTCTCTCTCCCTATTTCACGTTCGACATTTATCAACGTTCGTCGTGTGATTCAACTCGTCGTGTGGATCCACGTTCGTCGCCGCTCACTCTGAGTTTTCTCAATCATATCTATTAATCCCCCAATCAATTACAGTCCACTATCTCTAAAGAAAATAGACCTTCGGGTTATTTCAATCCATTTTAGTCTTATTTCTCGGACGCTTTGTTTGGAGTCAACAATTTGGTACATTAGACCGTAAGCCCGTGACCTTGGGCTGCACAAAGAATACACTGAATATTTTATCCTGTGATCAAATTACATATTGCCGCGGATTGTATTCAACGGTACGCGGTGAAGTAATAATACAGTTTGAGGTTAGGTGGAAGAGCAGATGCTCATGTATCCGAACCTCGCCGTTTCATTTTTGTTGAATAATTATCTAATTGCTGAATTCTTATGTCAATTTTTATTCTATGTTTTGGTGTTACCTACAACTACACAAAAATGAATAAAAGTATAATCATTATTGTTATCATTATTATCATCAGGAGAGATTATTGATCTCTAACACAGAACAACATTTCTTGCACCACGTAATTCTTACAAACCTTATACAATCCCTTTTGGTTCCTGTTAATTCTAAAATATTTCCTGCGGGGCAAAATAAGGTCTTGCCCACTCATAGGTATCCATGAATATTATGCAAGGCAAGCATTTTAGTCACAGCCTTGATGATAGTTTGGTATTCGAAAGTGGATGAGTATATAATTATGTTTTTAGCTCACATTTTTTTTTATTAGGTCTTATATATATGTATATATATATATATATATATATATATATATATATATATATATATATATATATATATATATATATATATATATACATATATATATATATATATATATATATATATATATATATATATATATTTATATATATATGGATATATATATATATATATATATATATATATATATATATATATATATATATATAATATATATATATATATATATATATATATATATATATATACATATATATATATATATATATATATATATATATATATATATATATATATATATAAATATATATATATATATATATATATATATATATATAAATATATATATATATATATATATATATATATATATATATATATATATATATATATATATATATACATAGCATTGCCAGAAAATGTGTTTTCATTTTCTCGTGGTCCTGTGCACGCCATAGTTAAAACGAAAAGTCACTATACGATAGTGTACACGTTACTTGCATACTGAATTAGCTGTAAACTCAACTTGATGAGTGTGAGTAATTAATACATTTAGTGGTGAGAAACAGTCAATTAAAGAGCTTGCTAACTGCAGCAGCTGATCCAACCGTCTGCTAGATTTTTACTTTGTTGGCTATAGACCTATGTACTTGGAAGTTGTACTCCAATTGACGATCATCGATTAAACACCCTCATAATCGTCACAAAAAAATGGCATCCAATCAGAGTTGGTGATGTGGGATCAATCAGGGTATTTCGAAATGTTTACATGGACTGATAAGCCACCTATCCACGGTAATGGTTAAACTGCATCCTGTGGGCATTCAGATATGCTATTGGTGTAATCAATATAGGCCTACCACACATTTAACAGCTCACTAGATAGGATGGTATGGTTTGTGAAATCACTATGAATTAGATGCCAATTTACCCGTATCGACTGAAACAGCTCGATGTAAATTAGAAGTAATGTTTGAACTCTGGAGTTAGCAGATATTGCTTTTAAGGGGAAACCACCCATGGAAATGTATATTCTTTTATCAGACGAGCGTAGCGAAGATTCCATTTCACATACCCAAAAAAAAGGGCTTCGTTTTTGTGTTCTTTTTTTGTAATTTTGTGCGTGGTATACAGGTCAGGAAAAAATGCCTATCAACTTGAAACTTTTTCTACATATTTCTATTCTACCAGAATAAGTTGGGATTGTTTTTCAGAAAAATCGATTCGAAGGTTTTTCCGGAAAAAATTTGGAAAGTTTGAGAAATCCTCATAAGAATAACACGAATGGAAAATACTTGAGATGTTAAAAATTTTCAAAAACTCCAAAATTGTCACTGTTTATGGAAAAATAATTACGGATATTTTCAGTGACTTTCACAACATTCGGATGGGAAATACCAAAGAAAACGCAATAAAAGTATCCATTTTATTGAAAGTTGGGATCAATTGGTTCTGCAAAGTGTATAAAATGCGACAGGTTGCAGCACTATAAATATCAACAAGTTGCAGGTAAGGTTTTTAAACGTTTGAAGTAATCCAAGGTCCGTAGATGTGGATTGATCTGACGAAATATTTTTCATTCTAGATTTCCATACTTCTAAGCTCATTTCACTACGCAAATCCCGCATTTTCCTAGTTATTTATTGATGTATCAATGTTGAAATGATATAATGCAAAATTAGAAAGAAAAATAGTTGAAAATTCCAAGAAAAGTATTGAGAAACTAGTTCAAAAATACGGTAAACCGTTACATACAAGAAAACCAGTAGATAGTCAGCATGGAGATGGCAATTGATAAATGGATTCAGTAAACCTTCCTCTATATCAGATCAACTTGATTTCATCATCATACCTATAATCACTTTGATGCAAATACATAGTTTCAACGAACACATCGATACCACACATCCAGGGGTTATATTAGTGCGCAGTTGACCCCAATATGCGCAGTTCTAAACTTCACAAATGCAGCTTTTAATTTTAATTTGCGCAGTTATAAAATCTGGTCTATGTATAATAATGCACTGATAATACTAAATACACTAATGATGCATTGGTGAAAATGCATTATGATGCAACAGCCTTAGGCCCAAATATTCCCAAATATTGACATAATAATTTGAAACAAAGTTTTTCAAAAAATTCTCTGCGGGGCTGTGATAAGAGAGCCACCCCCTCTATCTCTCTCTCCCACACCCCCCCAGTATCCGCGCGGAACCTACCTCTTTATATAATTTATTTTTTTATATGCGCAGTTCTAAATTTTCACTAATATTACCACTGCACACACGATGAAATACCGCAAGACGTAGAGTCAAGTTATGTATGTAACGCGAGATGCATCTTTTGTGACCATTTTCAGTGTCAATTAAATCATTAACAATTGTAGTGGCTTTCCGGATGAACGTATTGTTGTGAAACTGCTTCACACCATTTAGAGAAGTATACCTTCTGAAATAATGTCGATAATCTATAATGATCATGATATCTATAATAAACATTCACAATATTTTTTCACAAATAATCACCCTGGCGGTAACTTTTCACTCAGACTGGGTACACCTTAAAGCAGGGTCTTTAGTTATGCCTTTTCCTTGTCGTCCCATTCTCTCTATACTATAAGAACTGATCACAAGTCAGTATTCACCTAAACAACATGGCGGATCACGACACCGTTTCGGTTCCGTTTTGGTGTCACGATTATTAATTGACTTACTTCAAATGTGTCAGCTGAAATTACGATTTTACCTGAAGTTATGTTTTGCCACTTTTGACAGATAGATTTGCTGTACTCGTGTTTTCTTTTGTTTTATGTAAAAGTGCGTCACTTGTGATTTGACAGTCAATTTCTCAAATTGAGAAAAAATTCTATGCATTTAATTGTAATGAAGGCTATGGCCATGACGTCACGAAAAAGTTACGGTAGGCCACATCGAAGTGGAAACAATTCCCGTAAGAAATGATACCGATATCGTGTCGGACGTCAAGAAAAAAACGGAACTTGCAACCCTGCTGTACGACTAATTCCATACTAATACTGCGTGGTGTTGTCAACGGACGGCGACATGAAACATCATTGGGCAAACTTGACTCGTAAAGTCACGTTCACAGCTTATTTCTGTTCAGAATGGTCTATTATTCCTAACGATCAGTCCACGAACTTGCGTCTCCGACTGTCCATTGATTTTCTAATCACTGTCATTTGAAGGAATACTCAAGGCTGAGACTTTTGTTTCACCAGTTTCATATTGGAGGTTTTTTACCCCGATAATTGGCGCGAACCATGAAAAACCACTCTACCATCATTTCCACCGTCATTGTCAATTTCAGATGATGCGTGTAATCCGGCGCCCCTGCATCTAGGTCAGGTGAAACATCGCACCAAATACCGAACATATCTACAGGTTAACCGAACATGCTTTGCAAGGGGATGAAAAAATGCGATACCTCAAAGGATTCACATTCGAAAATACGAAAATCTAGGATTTCTGTTCAGTCTTATGGAACGAACCTCTTTTGTCTGTTTTCGCTGTACAAATCGATCGGACGATTCTTTAAATCGGTATAAGACATTTTTTTTACAGAACTGTGTGCGTAGTTCGGCCGGTTGGTCTAACCAATTCTGAAAATATCAGTTTGAAATAATTGAGAAACAAAATTAATAAAATAGAATGAAAAATAAATAAACTAATATAAATATAATGCATCTAACAAATTTGAATACCGTACATCCGTGTATAATGCACGCTATGAAGTTTGATATGAATCGGACTAGTTGGGTGGAAATAAATTATCAAACATTTTTATCTTCAAAAAAATTCAGAAAAAAATGGATACTGAATTTAATGTAGGCCTATTGAACACATTCAGAGAACATGTTCATGTGACGCCTAGAATATTACAAATAACTTGGATAACAGTTTATTGCGAACAATCCCTCGTCTAAATATTGCCTCGTCGCCACGATATGGGCATAACGCTGAACCATCTTCCGGAGCTAGACCGAGGTTCAAATCCCATCGTAACTCCGAGAGGTTTTATCCAAATAAATGTATCATTCCACTGCTAATTACCACTAATTGATCACAAAATAACGGATGGAAATTATTAATTAATCAATAGAATAGAAGAAAATAGAATAGAATAGAATGGAAGAAATTCATAGAATGAGAAAATAAGACACCATAGGCGCTATATATATTGACATGTAGATTTTAAAATGTTTCAAGAATTGAGAAAAAAATATGTTCATGGTACTAATTATAAATATCAAAAGAAAGCATACTTATAAAGAAGGACGAATACAAAAGTCATCATATTAATATTCACCTAATGTTTCAAGTACAGACACTGAGAGGGGAGTGGGGAAGGGGAAGGGGGAAAATGAAGGGCGTATGGATGCATACAATAGGCATAATGTAGAAAATATCTTCATGATTATGAACAACAACCAGCAACTATTTTTTTTTCTGTAACTGTTCCAATTTTAATATGTATATTATATGTTTGTATTTGTTTTTGTATCTCTATGTATTATTTCTATGTACTGTATGTACCTGACGTGCCAAATATTTCAATATGAAACTGTTTACACCTGTAAAAAGAATATTGTAAATCTACTGGCAGAAGATGTTATGAATAAATGAATAAACTAAAAATCAATGAATCCGGTTGAATTTATGATTTTCTATTGAATGTAATTGCTCAAGAATGAATGACAGAAATACTCAACATCGGACATAGCTCGGTTTTGCATTAAATCGCATATTACGTCATGATAGGTCACAAGGCATGGAAGCGCTTACCTGCTTGATCGTATGGGCCGTGACAGGTCAATCATCAATGAAGATGGAGTCTCAAAATAGCATGCGTTTTAACTGAATCAACAGGCGTTGAATGATTTACATATTATTCAAGCCCATTGAAGATTTGTTCACTTTAATTGAATGTCATATTATCAGAGCTGTTGAAAATATCATATCCGTTCTAATAATATCCAGGCCTAGATTAAAACCAAATGTGAAAAGCATGCTACGTGTATTGCCTATTATTCGACCATAAATGTGAGTGCCACTTCTATAATAGTGAGAATCAATATTAAATGAGATGGTGTACTTCCAGGACATTCCAGGACATTTGAGGAAGTTGAAAGACGTTGGTGAATGTCATAATGATCACGACTGAACTGAAATAATGCCTGCTGAATGAAAGACACCATACAATATATTAATATTTTATATAGATAATGTTTTTATTTATTTCTTCTTCACTGACTGTTCTCATACCGTTGTATGATGCATTTTTGAACGATAAAACTTCATCATTATTATTATTATCATTGTTATTACTATCATAAGACATAAGAGTACTTCCTAGTTTCTATAACCAGTTTTTCATCATAGTGTTATGGGAGTATTCACACGTTGAACACGCTGCAGACACTGCCTACCCTAAGTGATTGCATCGCTGTAATCGGACAAGACACTATCCTCATGTCATCTGGCCGTTAGAGGTACGTTGAGAATGGGCAAGGGGGATGCGCTGCAAAAATAATCAACCCTGAGAGCAGGAGAGCAGCAATGGCCCGCCAATGGCATTCTCATTTCTCCCTCAAGTATCAGAGATGAGCTAGACGTAGATACCTAACAGTACGTTAGACGGAGACATTAGCCGTTGAATTAGTTATCTGACTGCGGTACGTTGATGATGGGCGAGGGGGAGGCGTCGCCTCAGCGCGAACAGCCTCATGACCAGCAATGACCTGTCTCACTTATCATAGAAGAGTCAAAAGTAGAAGCCAGATGGTAAGTTGGACGGGGCACTGGCCGCTCAATGAATCCCAGTCCCAACTGTCTTCTGTTGTAATAGAGTAAGATCACATATCAGGTTGTAGTTTCTGATAATCTTAAACAATATGGTATACTCATCTCGGACAACTCGCCAAACGAAATGGCCAACTATAGTCTGAAATTGTTTTTGTGAAGGTGTCATTAGCTCAATCGCTCACGACTGTATATAGTAAGGTTGGCGAGGATGAAGTGAGCCCAAAAAACGCCAACCCAATCGGCCGACCAGCTGCAAACAACCAACGCGAAATGTATTTCAATGGGAATATATTACGTCATGTATGTCATCTGCTTTTAACTGCGATCTTCGATCTTCGATCTTACATATCGAATATATCGAACTTGGGTTATATTTTGACTCATTCTTGATTGGCTGCTTCATTCATACTGCTTGGAATCGACATTTGTCGCGTAGTCGTCGATTGCAGCTGGATTGTGATACATGTGAACACACACAAGTAGACAATCCGTTTCAGTTGGCCATCTTATTTGACAATTATTCGTGCAATTCGACAATCGTGCGTTTTTACCGTGCATAACTCAATTCACATATTAATTTAAGCTAGGAAAACGCAGCATATGCAATGTGATAAGCGATCAAGATATTGTGAATGCATGTACTCGAAAACTATATACAACACATTGATTTCAAACTATTATGTCTACCTTATAACGTACTTTATAACGGTGAAGGCTTCTTCATACAATTCTACCTGTTGATCAGCCGACAGGTTACAGACTTTGAACTGCATAATTGACTTTTTCCAATTTGAATATTGATTTTCACAGAAACGAATTGTTTAAATTCGTTCAAACTTTGTAGAAACATGTAACAAAACAATATGAACATTCTCTGAAAATTTCATTCTCATCGGATGGTGTTAAAAATTCAAGAATTCAAGTCCAATCGATGCTTTTGGGGATTTTCCAAAACTTTTTTCAAATTATTTCCGAAAAACCCGTCGAAGCAATTTTTCTCATGAACAGCGGAAATATATTCTGGTATACCATCACAATATGACATGAAACGTTTCAAGTCGATTGGTTACTCTCTCTGACCTGCATGTCGCGTAAAAGAAGACAATAAAAAAAAACGAAGCCCGATTTTTTCGGATACGTAGAATGTGAGTCTTCGATACGCTCATCTAATAACAATATGATAATAGCCGTGCGCACAAGGCTATACGCAGGGTATACGCAAATTAACCATGCAAATTTTCCCATAATTACTTCTTCTTGAATCCGAATAATTCAGTCATATAGAATAACACAAAAAACTCCGTGCTGGATTAAATGCCATACGGATATACGATAACATTTCTTTGATTAATTGCGAGTCTTGGACTGGAAAACTAAACTTGTTCTTCAAACTATCAATAATGTTCGTTGTGTGAATGAATAACATTAAGAAGAAAGGCAGGCTGTATCTATAATGACGTTTGTTCACGCATAGGAATTGAAATATTAATTGACGTGGAGAAAACGGAAGGGCCTATATACTGTAGATCATTTCACATTTGTTGCTACATTTATTCATGGAAAACATTTCTGTTTAAAATTCAACCAATAAATAGTGCACTAGAAAATATCCACCAATAATTTGGGCGTATATACTAGGAGGATAGCAATTCGGTGGAGGTGCCGTGTTTGAAACGCTCTCTTTTCAAAAAAAAAATACGAAGAAGGAACCCTTGAAAGTGTAACAGTTCTGATTTAGATGACCATGTACTTTAATGAAGCCACGAGAGAGGATCATCTTCCAACTGAACAGTTGTAAAAAGTTCGGTAGCGACATAATCTTTTATTCTTTATCCTTTTATTTTCCATCAGTAGATTGCGACGCAAGACACTTCTCCGAGAGTCAATTGCTTGCTTGAGCACGCTTACTGTTCTCTTGTTCTGATGTTGTGCAGTTTTCTGTCTCGCTGTACGATCCATGTGAGAACAAGCAGATGACGTGAGGCTCTCTACCGCAGCTTATCATTATACATACGATACTTATGTATAGTATGCTCATATATATTTTTTTTCCTTTTTTTTTTATCTCTGCGATGAGGGGAAATCTTGCATGTTCCTCCTGCGATGTTGAATTGCGGGGAGTGTTGGATTCTTACCGACTAAAACCACTCCTCTTTTTTGAGTGCGTGGTTTTTGAGAGTAGTCATTTCATCACCCGTATGTATATATATATATATATATATATATATATATATATATATATATATATATATATATATATATATATATATATATATATATATATGAATATATATATATATATATATATATATATATATATATATATATATATGAATATACATATATTTATATATATATATATATATATATATATATATATATACAAATATATAAATACAAATATAAAAATATACAAATATATACAAATATATATATATATATATATATATATATATATATATATATATATACAAATATATAAATACGAATATAAAAATATACAAATATATACAAATATATATATATATATATATATATATATATATATATATATATATATATATATATATATACATATATATATATATATATAAATATATATATATATATATATATATATATATATATATATATATATATATATATATATATTTGAAACATATATATATATGTTACATATATGTTCACATTCGTGTTCGTGCTAAACCTACATCCACGAGAGAAGAAGGAGCGAACCACCCGTGCGACAGTGGTGTGGGATAAGGGGAGACGGTCGATCGGAACCTTATTTAGTTGCTGCAAGTACATCAATCAGTGTTATTCATGGATAACTGCGGGTACAGAGTGGTTGCAGTTGATTATTCGAGATTCAATCAATTCTCTCGAATATCTGTAATGGATTTGTAAAACGATTTACAGTAATACATGGGGTAATTAATCGGACGAATGCTTGTATATTAATGTCCGAATAAACACTCACTAGGTACAATAATTTCATGCGATCAATAATTTCACTATTGAGTCCTCCACAACCAGCCAAACGCAGCATATGCGTTGTAAGATGAGTGAGATATTTATGAAGTATAATTGAAAAATCGACTGACACCTCACCTCACCTTGACACCTCAAATTCAGATACCCAAATTTCAGATAATCAGATACCTCCAATCGATAACTAATCGATAACTATCGAATCTAGAAAGCTGTGAATCTCGACAACAAAAAGGTTCTGTTATCATTTTTATCTATTTTGATGAATGAAAAACATGTATTGAATTGTTTTCTCCGTATTGCATATAAAAATGTGTAATAATGTGTATCATCCGATCTGTTCACATTCAGTGAAAATTGTTTTATTTTTAGAGGGAGAGAGAGATTCTATTTTACAAATTATCCCACTCAGCCTAATCTTATGGGGCCTTTAGACATGGTGTTTCTCAAAAACGATTCAATCGATTCGACCCAAAAACTATACAGTCGTCAAGTTGGATAAATTTGCGTGCACAGGAAAAGTTTCATGTTGACCAGTCAAACCTGCGGCCTGTGCAGTGCTATACAGGGGGGAAAAACGCACAGGCAAAGCTCCATGAGAGTGGAATGGTTGTCTTCGCTATCGCTCATCTGATGATTTTATTCAAAACGGCTCACCCGAATTGCATAACAAAATTTTATAATGTATATCATTCATGTATTCACATTCAGTGATGATTTCGATTCGTTTGGGGAGATTTTATTTCACTAATTTTCCGCCCAGCCTAATTTTTTTAGACAATTTTGAGATAGTGGTCCTCAAAAAGAGTCCAACCGATTTGACTCAAAAACGATACAGTTCCAAGTTGAAATAGTCAGCCTGCTCCGAAAAGGTTTCATTCTGATCAGTCAAACTGTGCAACATGTTCAGTGCATACAAAAAAAAGATCAGTAAGAGTAGGCCTATAGGATTATATCAAATTGGGTTATTTTATTCTCCAAATTGCACCATAAAATTGATAATAGAACAATCAGACACTGAAAATAATTACATTTTCACTTCCTCCAGATATTCATTGATAGAGTAAAAACATTTATCCGTCAGGTACTCTTCAAGTTTACATTTGAAATATTCACAATTGATGTTGTAAATGTTTACAATTGAAGGATGGAAGTTATTCGCAATCACTCATCTAATTATATTCACCAAAAGATGGGAATATTTTTGCTTTGATTTGATAGGTCCTTGGTTTTAATCTCCACCTCTTGTCAATGAAATCACTGTGCAATGAGTAACCATGCATTTGGTGAGTATAGTGGCAATCGTAATCTGCTAAGTGAGTTGTTCGGTTGGCTGGTCGCAGGGTGTTCACCCAGATGGCTGATAACGAGGTGAAGCAGACCACAAGTAATCGAGCAAAGCGCTTTCATCGTCCCAGCAAGATTATCACAACTCAGCAAGCCCTGGAACACAAGCGAACTGTGCGGAGAGGAATTCTTATACACATACAGATTGATCTGAAATTGTCGGAAATTGAAATTTATCATACATTGTGGTATATACAGTTCCCAATTGATACAAAAAATAATGGGATTAGTGATGTATTCCAAATTTGAACGTATATTTTTTCAAGTCAAAAATTTTTGGTATTTTCACAACGAATCATTTAAAAATTCTATCGAAAAAAAATCCTCCACGATTTTTAATTCGAACTATAATACGATACAAATATCTGTGGAGTTTACAAAAATACATAGACTACAAGTCATAGGTTAGAAAACATTTGACAACAGGTACTATCGCTCATATCAAATTTAATTCAATTTTCTCTGTACAACATTAATTCATTCATCATGAGATATTCAATTTGTACGAAATTGCGTAGGCTCTACCCTTATCCCCTGCAATAACTTTATAATTCGTCGATATATAGAGAATGATTGTCAATTCCATATTATATGCAAATTATTTCAAATTGTTACGGCGTTTTTGTGAGAATTTCAAATTTAATCAAAATGTATAAAAGATTTAAACGCGAGCTTTGATGGATCAACAGAGATACATTATGAGTTTTACTAATTTGGCAAATTACAACATTTAGAGTCATGCATCATCCACGAACAAATAGCGATCACAATATTTTTAAAAATTATCAAATATTTACACCTGATTCAAAGTTTGAAATAATATTTACACTCTTACGAGTTGATCATGAACGATAAAATTTCGTGCACAAACGAGCATAAACGAAGCACAAACGATTAGCATCGTAAAAAATAGAAAATCGATTTCGGGACCTCCCATTTTGATTTGTGCGTAGCGCCCAAACGAGTTGAGCACAAACGATGGAATTTATTGCACAAACGAGTGCAAACGAAGCAAAAACGATTGGTATCAGAAACAATTTCGAAATCGATTCTGGTGGTTCCAGTGACACACACATATGAAGCAGTAGGCCTATACACTACACAATCGAGGATCGAGGATCGTCGAGGATCGCAATATTCCGGTTCACACTATAATTCGAGCTCAAATGAGCACGTAAAACTGAAAGATCCAACAGTCCCCCCCTCCTCCCCTCCATGTTGCATAGCTCGTGAAAAGTCTGCATTAGAAATAAGCAACTGTTGCGTCCACATGAAGCTATAATGAAGGATTATTCAGACACTTTCTCAACCAACTTCAAAAACAACATGGGAAAATTCAATTCTCAATGGAAATAGAAGTCAGTGAGTTGTTCCAGCATATTCCTCTACATTCTAGTTATCAAGAAAATGGACCAATACTACGGTCACACAATACATACAAGAAAAAAGCAGTTATCTTTACCTCAACTCAGCTTCCCTCCACACAGAGGTCAGTTGTATAGCCAATAAGCTAGCCCCACGGTTCCGAAAAATTACTGATCAACACTGACAACACGATAAGGTGATACCAACAGAATTACTCATAATATAAAGAAGGTGTGCCTATACTCGTATCTTTGACTCGGATCTTCAAAGTGAATTATTTCCAGGTTTAGAATCTACTTCCAGAGTCCCGTTTACTCGTAGCACAACTATCGTGTTCATATCGAACTATACACGGCTCAAAAGATAATTATGTTAGCAATGGCATTTTTTTTGCACGCAAACGATAGATTTTACGTTCAACAACGCCACTGATACCGCAACCATTCTAACCTACATCCAGTTCACAAGGAAGTTGCTAAATTGTGACAGGGAAGCGGTGCCTTTGGTTCTAATTTGTCCCCAAGAAAGTACAAATGCCTGCCATGTTATCAGTTTGCGAGTGGTTACACCTTCCTTATATTGTGATTAAGTATGTTGGTATCACTACATCGTGCTGACAATATCAAATTTGAATACAAATAATCCATAAGCCTTTGGGACGGAATGATTTCCCTATAATCACCTCATTCACAAGCCTGGACCCAATCATCACGACTGTCAGTTACAAAAACATCCCAGTCCTGGCTAGCTTCAAGAGTTTAGGGAAAATTCAAATATGATATTACTTTCGACATCTCACTGCGTATACGCTCACTAGCGGGCTTAGATGCTTGTCGTACCAAAAAGTGGTCGCTTCATATACCCCTAATGCCATCACAGGCACAAAAAACGGCCACTTATAGAAACATTCGATACCACTAGAGAAGAAATAGAAAATACATAATTTCAA
Organism: Brachyptera risi; assembly: GCA_964007535.1. NCBI lineage: Eukaryota > Metazoa > Arthropoda > Insecta > Plecoptera > Taeniopterygidae > Brachyptera > Brachyptera risi. Next base: position 20,562,377 of record OZ023326.1, read on the forward strand.
ACTGTACTGGGAGTGATCTGACCTAGCAGCTGTCCTGTTCTTCAAACAGATAGACTCTACTGAGAATCAACTGTACTTAAAATCAACTGCCCTATAAGCTTCCACTTCTTCAGGAACCTATAAGAAGTTTAAGTGGGTGGTTTGGCTCATCCCCATCACAAATTGTTCACAAATCCATCAAAATGTTTCATGGTTTGTTTTCCTACGAAACTTCTAGGTCATGTGGGTCAGGTTTGTACAAATGCAATTTGTGAAGAGGAGCCAAACCCCTCACTTCAATAGGCTGCTCAACAAGTAGAAATTTTGTACATTCGAAAATTAGCACAATTGACCAATGTAGTTGGGCGTGACGCAGGGGAAATTTTAGATATCTTGATTGGTAATTTCCCTATTTTCCCCTGCTTCAGTGTCCAATTGATTGGTTTTTATATTTTGTGACATCACGAGGGCGGTCGATCTACATCGGTCAATTGGTTTTGAAGACAGTTGATTTCTGGTACATGTTTGAACCTTCTCTATTCTGGAGAACCACCTGTAATAATAGTATCTGGTGCTCATTTTCCCAGCTTATTCTTCAACGCTTGGTAATCGCAGTGCGTTGAAGAGGTTGAAGAGTGTATATTAATATTTTGGTGTAGCCTACAAACTACACATCTACATAATTAATTTTTCAAGTTTAAAAAAAAAGGTATATATATTAACGTGGAACTGCTTCTTTTGCATTTCATGTTTTATTTATCATATTTTATTTCCGATTAAAAGAAGAACGAATTGTGAGTAATAGTCTTGTGGAAGTAGTATTTCGAACACTTATTTTGAATAGTATTGATGCTGCCACCCTCTGTAGCTCGGTCAGCTGAGGCACCGCTTCAGAAACTGAAGTCACCTTGAGCGTGGGTTCGAATCCCGCATAAGTCATGGGATCTTGTAAACGACCTTTCACTTATCACTCCACAGTTTCATAGTCACCTGCTCATTCGCACCGCCATATAACCTAGCTGTTGCCTGTTAATGGGGTCATTAAGCAATCAGTAATCATCAATCAGTATTGATGCTGATTTTCACCCTCAATCTTCAACGATACGAAAACTTATAGCGTTTTCCTAGTATCACAATGTATATAGTCCCATAAATTTTCGCAATAATAAGCTATTTCCATTCAATCTCTTTTCCACATCGCAATGTGTCATCCATCTCAAATCTGCCACCTCTCACACTGCCAATACAAGCTGGAAATTCTCTGAATTATTAGCATTTTTCTCGGAAGTGGGAGAATGTGTGTCAAACATGGTCGGAGACTTCCACAGACATGAATGAATTTCTCCAGCCTCGACAATAATTGATCTCACTTCTCTGCCAGCTCACGGAGACACGTGTGCTTGCTGACGTCATAGCCTCCCCTAGTGCTGCTCCACGTGGGGTTCAATGATCCTTTAACCCAGTGAGGGCCGTCGTGACGTCATTGTTGACGTCATGGTCCGTGTGGTGGGGGGGGGGGGGGGGGGGTGAGTTAAACAAAACCTTGCGGCAGAGACATTGAGAGACCGGCTCGCGGAATTGTAAACAAATAAGATTATATTTTAAGGTTTATATATAATTTGAATTTTAATGTGTGAAGAGTTCAAAGATCTTTCGATTATTTACTATGAATAATTATAGTGGAATGAAATGGCTCTGTTGTTCTTTTTGTTGGGTTCATTGTTCGATTACAGATCGCGCTGTTGTTACGTTTATTACATTAATTATTTATTGAATTGAATCTTATCATACTTTCAGAAACCCAATATCTTTATTTGCTTCATTTTTTCATATCTGTATCCAGCTCCAATTGATATTAATGTTTATATTCATATTCATTTGACCTGATGATAATCCCTCTATGTCTAGCAATTTATCTACCGGAGGTGTGTGTAATATGTGAACTATGTACCTAAGTGTGAACAATGTGAATAATGAAAATTTGACATTAATTATTTATGTATAGAATGAAATGATTTTTGAATTGAATTGAATTGTTATCACCGCGAGAGAAGCAACTGCTCGAACTAATACCCTTACAAGCCAAATACCTCCCGAAAAATTTCGCTTATATCATTCAAACACGAGCGCACTTTAATGATGAATTATAATTATATAACGGCGGCATATCTTCACTGATACCTGCAAGGTGTTTTAAAATTTGATAATTCATCAATCAGGGTGTCTCTGAGTGCTTGATTTGATCAGATGGCTTAGTGACAAGCCACGCCTATCACTCGCGTACAATTTGATCATTGTTATTACTCATTTTGTGCTTCCCATCTCTAAAGCCCACCTACCGACATACGAACCTAGCCCGTATCTATTACCGTATGAATGCGTCATTGTCATATATATATATGGTAATGTCATGACTGCCACGTCATAGTTATGAAAATGTCATGATTCTCGTATCATGGCTATGAACATAGATTATTGTCATAACTGCCATATAATATATGTATATATATATATATATATATATATATATATATATATATATATATATATATATATATATATATATATATATATAACTCATTCAAGAGTTACAGGGTTCTTTTCAGAACCACCCACACTCATCCCAGAAGGGCAGATCTCCGCAAAGCCAGCATTACCATCAACCATCGGCCCTCAAAATTTCAGACATCATATATATATATATATATTTATATATATATATATATATATATATATATATATATATATATATATATATATATATATATATATATATATATGTATATATATATATATGCACATATATATATATATATAAATATATATATATATATATATATATATATATATATATATATATATGTATATATATATATATATATGCACATATATATATATATATATATATATATATATATATATATATATATATATATATATATAAATGTCAGGGCCATCATGTCAAATATATGACCATATCATAACCATCATGTCATAAATATTAGAGTGCCATGATTCTCGTGATTTTCAATATCATAACTGCCATATCATAGATACCTATGAAAATGGCATGACCGTCATGTCATATATATATATATATATATATATATATATATATATATATATATATATATATATATATATATGTATATATATATATGATTATATATATATGTATGACATTGTTATGACTACCACGACATAGACATATATATATATATATATATATATATATATATATATATATATATATATATATATATTTGACAATTTGAAATAAAATTTCGAAATTTTATATTTTAAATTTTGAAATTTTAAATTTGACAGTTATATATATATATATATATATATATATATATATATATATATATATATATATATATATAAATATATATATATATATATATTTATTCAATATTAGAGAGAAAAGAAGGAAACAAGCAGAGAGGAACTGTCGGAAGAGAAGAGGAAACGAGGTTAGACCAAGAATAAGATGCGGGAAGAAGTGATAAGGTGGGATGTGGAAGAGAGGAGAGAATCGTGGAAGAGAGTGAAGGTCGAACATTGACGATGGCAAGAGGGTGATTGTGCCTATAGCGAGCACAACACAGCGCGTGTAATTTGCCCACGTTTTTTTCATTTATTTGTTGAATCCGACCACTGTTGGATATGAGGTAAGATTTTATTATTATTAAATTCTCAGAATATATGAAATCCCCATCTTCAGTTCATATATTGATGAATCAATATATTATATTGATCATAAATATAAAATATACGGATATATGGAATAATATATGATGGTATGATGATTATATGCGTATATATATATATATATATATATATATATATATATATATATATATATATATATATATATATATATATATATATACATATATATATATATATATATATATATATATATATATATATATATATATATATATATATATATATATATATATATATATGTATATATATATATATATATATATATATATATATATATATATATATATATATAATTAAATATCAATATATTATTCAATATATCATCAAGGTATTGATGAATAAATACCATTCAATAAATTGCAGCCTATAAAGCGCGAAAACGTTCAGTGTTTTCTCTATTCCCAAACGTTTTTCTTTCCTCATATCATCTATATTCTGTAGGTCTATATTCTTATATATCCTTCTTTTAATTATTATAGGTTTATATGAATTTTAAATTTGACAGTTTGGATTTTTCGCCTAGATTAATTCAGCTATAGCTTTTGAACCCACGTGGCCACGTATGAAGGCGTTATAAGTCTACGTAAGGACCATCCTCGTAGGCGTCTAAGAAATTTTCATAAAACAACGGAGTTTGGTTCCATTATGAATATTTTGTCTCAAATTTTAATCGAGACCTCGTCAAAATGAAGAAATTACACAATAATCAAAAGAAAAAGTTCATTGAGCGAGCTTCATAATGACATTAACAAGAGGAAATGTTAGAATGAGTTTTGAAAATGGCCACTGAGATAGATTGAAAGTAAACAGTGCGAATAAGTAGGGATTAGGTTTACCGTAGTCTATGCAAACTTTCGAGACTTAGGCCTACTTATGTCAGTATAAAGTGAACCCGGAAGAATTCGACCAGATAATTGAAAGAGCTCTTTCAACCTCAACCTCGATTACTTTCATAGTATAGTTGTTCGAATAACACGTGGAATTCATTCACATCAAGAAAATAAATGAACTTTTTTTCGATACCTCAAAGTTCTTCGTGTCTCCCAGATACTCAGCCTGAAATGTATACTTGGATAATACTTCTCTGCATGATACGAAGCAGTTTCACTTCAATATGTTCAACCGGAAAGTCACTACGATCGTTTATATATTGCGTTGACACTAGAGATATTACGCTGAGGGTGAGTCCCCCTTATAGACGCCAATGTTTTTATGAGCATATAAAAACACTGCAAAGAGAGGATGTTGCACCTTGAAATAACCGAATCATAGAATCTGCTTTAGATGGCCCAATTCTTCATAGATTCAATGTAACTGGTTGGGTCTCAACATTTAGTATAAGGGTATCAGGGAGGTAACTAAAAGGCATCAACATGGACTTTGGCAAGATAGCTTGTTAATTGAATCAACTGGTACCGTATCTGTGTTGTATTCATACTACTATCAACGGAAGAAGAAGGGTGTCTTCCAACCTAATATTAGAGAAACTAGAGAAACTCGCTACAATTTTTATTTTGAAAGATGTGTTTTGTGTTTTCATCAATCGCAATCTTGTCCTGAGAAATCATTGGCTATCCAATCACCGCAGCTATACAAATAAATCGATGATATTTGTGTTGGTTATATTGGGAGACAACCTTATTCTGTCGTGAACACAAGTATATGCATCTGCCATTTACCTCGAGATCACTACAGTTTCGGTCCATATCTTCCGAAGAGCATCTCTTCAGCGTACTCGGATCACACGAACAAGAGTTCCGGGTCAGGAGACCACTTAAAATGAACGCGATCGATCAAATTGGTTTCCTTATTTACTCACATGAGTTCACTGTAAACATCACTTTGATAGACATCCAATTTATTTCACTTCCTTCCTAGTTATTCATATCAATTTGAATTTGTGAAATATTACTACCGTTCAATCGAAATCTAGTTCAGGTAAACAAGCTCCATTGTTACCGGTTTGCTTTGTTTGGAAATGAAGAAACATTATTGGTAACGTGAAATGTGACTTGCTATAAATGTTTGGCAGGTGAACTTCCTCCTCGATGTTGCAGTTGAATTGATCGTATATTGTGTGGGTTGAGATGTGGGCAGATGTGGACAGACCTATAGGGTGAAGCCGTAGGATGTGTACCTATCATATGCCGGTGAAATTAATAAATCTGTGGTCCCAAAGGAGACCGGGATTATATATATAGATTCTCACCATGATCGCCCATCCTGACTGTGGCTTCTGTGGCTTTCCTATACGTAATTAAGGTAGATAGGATGGTTCCTTAAACACAGGCCACGGCTATTTCCTCTCCACTATACAAAAGAAAAAACATAATACAAAATCCCACCATCTCATATATCGTTCACTGACGCCAATATATCTTGATAATCAGTACAGTGCGTCGTTAGAACCAATGTAAATAAAGCTGACTAATAAAAGTTGAGTATCAGACTCTTGGTATGACCGAGGGCGAGGAGAAGCTGGGTGGATGGGAGCGAGGCGGGTGGCACGGGATCGTGGCGCGGGGGGCGGGAGCGAGGCTCTTGTCTCGTGCTGAGGTTCAGTAATGCTGTTCGATACCTTATTACATAACAATATACCATAACACACAACACACAATATATAATTACAGGGCAAATTAGGAACACAATACTGTGTGCATACTAGGACAAGGCTACACATTTCCCTAACATGTGGGATGAACTTTAAAAAAAAATTCAGGATGAAAATATAAATGGATAGTTTCAAAAAATAATAATGAATGAAAAATAAATAGTTCCATAATATGTGAAAAAAAGTTAATTTATATTATGTATTTTCAACATAAAGTTGTGTAGATGTAGGAGCTCTAACAAAATCTCAGTCTGGACACTTCATCGCAACACGTTCATCTAGCAGGTAAGACTAAGCTGGGAAAATTAGCACTAGATACTATTTTCACAAATGTTTCAGAATTAATTATGATATTATTTTCACCCCAAAATTGACACTATGACAATCTATATCTAGAACTATTATGCTGACAATTACCTTCATATTTTTCTTTCAAAAAAAACAGTCCCATAATCTGTGCCAGGTTATGGCACAGAAGTGTGTGGCCAGAAGTAATCGAATATTTCAAGTTTTTAACATGAAGTTGTTTTATTTTGTACTCGTTTACCTTGCGTGAAGAATCAGCTGGAAAAAATAGCACCAGTACTAAAATAGAATAGGCCTGGGATATTTATCATCAAACCTGTAACCTATGTCCGTCTATATCTAGGCATTTTACTAAAGTTTCCTTCATCTTTTTCTGATATCAAATTGAGCAGTTCCATGAAATGTGGCCAAAATTCAACATATATTATTGTTTCTCACACATAAACTCATGTGAAGATAAAGGCTCAACTGATTCCCAATAAACACTTCCAACGCAAAGCTTTTCCAGCCTGCGTTAAGAAATAGGCATGACAAATTAGTAACAGATATCATTTTCACAAGGAGGTATACCAACTGTATTTAAAATAAAATGTCCAGTAAGTCGAATGTCCATGAAACCAACTCTACTCCAACTAACTGTACCCTAATGAACATCCTATCTTAAACTTCTACTTCTTGAGCATCCTGTACAAAAATTGAAGTGAAGAGTTTGGATCCTACATTTCAAAAATTGTATCCGACCCAAGCTCAATTCTATTATATCTCAATTATATCGATTAGCTCAATTTTATCTCGATTATAACCTAACAATCAATTAATTGGCCTGATAACCTATCAAATATACTGAGGAATGTAACATTTTGTGAAGGGAGGAGCCAAAACCTTTGATTTTGTATTTAATTTTTTGCTTCAAATTTTCTAAGCCATTTGCAGCCCAGAAAAAGATGAGAAATATGAAAAGCTAAAAGATAACGTACACCAACAACATGCATACAAAAAGTCGGTGCAACCGGAGAAGACCTGAAAGTAGGTGGAGGTGCCGGGTTCAATGTTGAGTCAGCCCAATGCAAAATGTCAAACAAAGCCAATTTGATTGTATTAGAATTTGTCTGTGTAAGTCGATTCAGTTAGGCTATCTAGTATTGTATTTTTGTATTCTAAAAATATTCTTCTTGAATATCCTTCTGGCAGCTGCATGGACGGCAAGTTTTCGTCGGGGCGGCATTTCGCCCAAAGTTATAATGACAATAATCATACTATCTATATTCTGCAGAAACTTCTACAAATGAAGAAATACAAAGGAATTATTTCATGAGAATATTAAATAATATATTTATTGTGAAGTAGGCTATCAATAATGGATATTTCCTAACAGTGAGAAAATATTGAGGACAATGATTTGTTCATCCGTTTGGATCAGTCATTTAGCTCAATCAGTCTCCTCACAAAGGGCATGAGAACCCTTTCTTCACACATGTATAAAATATAAGCTCATCAAATTTCACATATAAAGCTCGATTTCATTGTCTACGCGGAATTCACCGTCTATGAAAATAAAATTCATTCATTGTTTGTGTTTGTGTTTGACCTGCCATGCAGTAGGCCTAACGCACGAGTATCTGATTGCCCCAAGGTGTATAAAAGTCAACGGGCTTGCGCGTAGAGACGCCTCTCTCTCTCTCTCTCTCTCTCTCTCTCTCTCTCCCTCGTGAGTGCACAGCGCCCGAGCACAGACTCGAGTAGCGTTCGGCGATGAAGGGTGGCAGCGCATTACCGGAGAGACAAGAGTGATAAAACCAAGCCAACCTCCTGTAAAGCCGTCAGTCAGTCCAAGTCAGGTGAACACAGCAGATAGATCATGCTGACGTTTCAGCGAGAGAAGGCCTACATGACCGGTCGCTAAGCAACAGGATCATCATTTGTTGACCCAGCGAAAGACATACGGACAGTCGATCATCCAGATGTGAATAATAAATAAGAACTAGAAAAAAACAATTTTCCATTATGATGGCCGTTTCAACAATCAACAAACAGTCCCTGGGATTCAGACATCACCTACGTCCCGAGAACTCGAGCATAACAAACTTCCCGGATACCTTTCAGGACTTCTTCTCCAAGATAACCGAGGATGAAGACAGTGATGATTTGATCGTGGCCATGCTAGAGGACAAGTTGATACCACGCGGCGAGGAGAGTGAATCGAGGCGCTTGCAAGGACGCCGCGGGGGAGTTTATCGACGCTCCTTCAACAGGAAGAAGTCGGAAGCGGGTCTGGAGAGCGAGGAAATGGTGGCCGTGTCCCCGGCGGCGGTCAGGAGGAGAGCGTCTTCCATAGCCGTGGCTCGACCGCCTCCCGACCTCCACCGCTTCCTGCAGGCAGAGCAACAACGGCCCTGGGGACACATCTCGCCGCGACCTTCGTCCCCCTGCGCTCCGCAGAGGCGGCCGACGTCTCCGCGCGCTCCGCAGCGGCACGCCCCAGTCCTCATGGTCGCGGAGAAGCCCAGCAATTATCGCTCGAGGACGGCCTCGATGCCGGCCGTACCGAGACATCGAGTGAGTAGCATCAAACTCATCATGCAAGCTAAAATGTATTCATTTCATCTTATTCCAAATGATTGCATGTACCGTGTTGAAAGCAGTGTACTATTTATTTTATATTAGTCAATTTATATAATGATAAGTATAGTAATATATATTGGAAGCTGTAATTAAACTCACCTACAAATACCACATTTCCGAATACATGTAGGATATAACATACATCATCACGCAGAGCGTTGGAAAATCATGTAATTAAAGAATTACTTATAAATATAAAGAATCAACATATGTGTAATGTTGCTGGTGAAGTCCATGTTTCAATCCAAAATAATATATGGATGATTATTCATATTTTTCAACAATACCGCTTCAAAGTCTTGAAAAATACAAGAGGTACCGCTTCTGATCGGTCTTATCAATCCATTCTTAGCGTCAATTGGGAAAGAATTATTGCAAATAGATGGCCTGGAATACATGAAGATAATAGTAGTTTTCAGGGTTCAGTGATTAAAGCATAACATAAATTTAAAAATTATTCCAAAACATTAGCTGACTTCAAAAAGAAAAGGAGGTCGGCAAATTTCCCCGCCGCTTGGGGGTGGTGAAGGTGAAACGTATTGGGGGATGAAAAATCAATTCATTCAATTTGGTTTCGATTTCACATTTGTTTTCACACTATTCTCAAAGAACTATTTATACAAATTCTTTTTTTTTAATTCTCTGCGGGTCAAGGATCGGGTTTATAATCTTCTGGGCCATCGGAAAACAATCAGGCCTATACGTCTGTCATCTAAATTCCACCTGAAATTTATCATTTAGAAAGTGTTCATAAGGAAGGCCTGATAAAATTCATGAAAATTCAATGAAATCAACTCAGAATATTATATTTTGTTCCGAAATAGCTCAAAATCACATCAATTTTCTAATAACGATTTATGAGCAATTGCTCATAAATCATATTCTCGTTATTAGAAAATTGATGTGATTTTGAGCTATTTCGGAACAAAAAATAATATTCTGAGTTGGTTTCATTGAATTTTCATGAATTTTATCAGGCCTTCCTTATGAACACTTTCTACATGATAAATTTCAGATGGAATTTAGATGACAGACATATAGGCCCAATTGTTTTCCGATGGCCTAGAAGATTAAAAACCGATCCTTGACCCGCCGAGAATTAAAAAACAGAGAATTTGTATAAATAGTTATTTGAGAATACAAGACAGAGTTTGCATGATCTGGTGATAGAAGCCTGATAACTTGATGATACATTCAGAAAACATGAGACATTTTATGGGAAGAGGAGGCCTTTCGATTTCTCACCTGGTGAAAATTGTAGGGGTGGAACATTTCTGGGGGTGGAAAATTAATCACTTGGGTTTTCTTCCGATTTTGAATATGAATTTCCACTGAATATATTGTTGAGCATAATTATGATATTTGAGCAAAATGTGCGATTATGACTCAGGGTACAGGGGTCAAAAATAAAATTGTAATCAAGTCTAATAGGATTTTTTTAATTTGTTTCCAACTAACCATGGAACTAACCTAGAGAGTGGTTCCTAGTTAGAATTCCCAGGTAAATATGCAATTGTGAATTGCATATTCAATAATTTTTGAAGGCCTAGAATATTTTATGGCATGATCTTTGACCCCAAAACAAATTGAAAATAGTTTTTGATATGGATGAGAAAACAATTGCAGGGTTTAGTGATGAAAGCATGAAAATTTGAGAATATGAATTTGAGAAAAAATGACTGAGTATTTTAAAATGAGAGGGCATTCAGATTGCTCACCCATTTAGATATTGTGGGGATGACACGTTTACAGAGATGTTCACGATATAGGTAGGAAAACATTGAAAAAACAACATGAAACTGCGTCAACATTTAATTATTATTTGATAGGTCATTATCACTCATTTCTCCCAAATATAATAAACATGGTCAACAAACAATATATTCAGTGCAAAACCACTTCAAAAATCGCAAACAAATTGAAGTAATCAATTTCTCAACCCAAAGCAGTTCTCACCCCCACCAACACAGAATGGATGAGACATCTTTAGGCTAACATTTGTTTGGGGAATTTTATATTTTTTTCTGAAGACATGGTCAAGTTTCCAACATTCTGTCTCCGAACCCTGGAAACTCAATCTCATAGCCACCGTCGGAAGCTCGGTCAGCTGAGGCATCGCTTCAGAAACTGGAGTCACCGTTAGGCGTGAGTTCGAGTCCCGCATAAGACATATGTTTTTGAAATCTCCTTCAACTTATCATCACATGATAGTCTCATTATCACCTGCTGATTCTTACCCCCGTATAATCTAGCTGTTGGTGGGGTCGTTAAGCAAACAATAATTATCTTAATCTTATAAGCCCCAAAATTATAGGTATTAACATTTTCTGTGATTCTAAGATCACGGTCTAGAATCATCTGAGCAATCAGAAAACGATCATCCGTGTGAATTGTCTGAATTTCACATGAAAGTTCCAAGTTTTCAAGTTTCATATGGAAGTCACACGCGTGGTTGAATTGTTTGTTTCTTCAAATTGGAGGGAACTAGGTGAAAACTTGATTTTAATGCAGGAAAATGGAGAGTGATGAAAATTTCTCACAAACGTGAGAGAAATTTAATGGCCTCCTTTACTTTTTTAGATCATATACCTTATTCTGAATACGCCCTGAAAATGTCTTGCTCCTATCACAGAAGCCTGTGAACTCATTGTCATCAGCTCCACTGATGTCAAGATTTCGATGTCTACACACACACACAGATATATATATATATATATATATATATATATATATATATATATATATATATATATATATTTATTTATTCATTTATACATATATATATATATTTATATATATATATATATTCATTCATATATATATATATATATATATATATATATATATATATATATATATATATATATATATTATATATACATATATATATATATATATATATATATATATATATATATATATATATATATATATATATATAAATGATATATTTGTCATACAGACTGTTCATGGTCAATCACAAGTATGGTTGCGGCCAAAAAATGTCATGAACAATAAGGATAATTTCGTTTTATGAGAAACAGAGATAGAACATGAGGGATTACCTGGTCTGGTTGATATCAATCTGTTCATAAATTCAATGAAAGAAGCAATCAGTTTCTTAATTGAGAATCTTGGAGCAATAATTGATTCAATACCGAAATGATTAATTGAATAACAAATTGATCCGATAAAATTCAATTAAAGAAACGGACAGAGATTTAATCTCAAAGTGGCATTCCCCGTGTGTTCAAACTCTGCGCGAGAACTCTGGGAACATATAATCACTGCACATAAATACTTATATGAATATATGACCTTTAGAAACTGGAGTCACCGTTGGGCGTGGGTTCGAATCCGGCATAAGACATGGATTTTTAGAACGCTTTTCCACGTATCATCACTTCATAGGCTCATTTCACCTGCTCAATCACCTGCTCATTCGTACCCCCGTTTCCGTCAAGTAAGTTTCATGTTGATCAGTCAAGCCGTGAGACCCAGATCAGTCTAGCCGTGAGACTCATATAAGAGAGAAAAAGCATACCCAGATAAAGCTCCGTATGTAAGCGTGGAATGAAAGTCTTTCGCTTTCATTCATCCAATTATAATTGCTCATACAAAATGCCGATGAATGTATCAATTGTTTCTCTGCAAACCCTACTAGAAATGACTGTGAAGTTCCCATTGGCCCAATCGATCCACTTGGATTGATTAAAGTATCGGATTCTGAGCTTTCAACCAACTGCTCTTATTGCTATTATAGGCATTCGATCAAGTTGAATGGCTGATCCGTGCTGGTTCATGAAAAGCGAATAAAAAACTTATGAAAGTTTAAAATTATCATTAAACACAAACTTGTTCGTAATCTCTGCGTGTAGGCCTACATGTTGAGTTCGCATAATTCATTAGTATCAGTCACTTATATTGTGATAGAGAAACGAAGATGGATGAAATTGGATTTGAAATTGGTGATCTTGGAAAGAAAATTGATGAAATGCATTCTCTCATTAGCTTCTGGTTGCAACAAACTTTCCAAATCTATTTTTATAATTTTGTTTCATTAAAAGTTTTAATTACTTTTTGAAGAAGCTATTTACAAAACAAATTGTCAGACCAAGTTGACATTTCGCAATACTCGTTATTCATTTAGACCTACTTCCAGGCACTTTCCTCATGGATGTATTCAACAGGTCACTATTATATATAGGCTACTGACAAGTGACGTCACCCATTGTTGAAAGAGACATACAGCAATGTCCACCAGTTAGAATTTACCAATCAGAATATTTGGTAGTCCACCAATTCGTTGTGTTGCTATGGTAACTAATATTTGTCATTTGTTACGTGAAAGAAGCCTATGGATCATTTGTTATGATCATCCAATGAAAGGAGAATCGTAACGATTAGTAGACTCATGCAAGTTTTATGCTCTTCAAAAAAAGTGTAACAATGTAAACCAAGCATAAATGTGAACTATTTAAGGTGGGTCTGTATTATAAAAACCGAATTCCTTGGCGATCTAAGAGAACAAGAACAAAGTTTCAAACCGAAACTAAAATCTAAACTCTATATAGACTAAAGATCTATATTGACCTATTGAAATAATGATGATGACGATTATTGTTTGCTTAACGACCCCACCAACAGCTATAGGTTGTACGGGGGTACGAATTAGCAGGTGATTATGAAACTACTTAGTTATGATAAGTGAAAGGATGTTTACAGAAACTCATTCCTTATACGGGACTTGAACCCACACCCAACGGTGACTTCAGTTTCTGAAGCAGTACCTTAGCTGACCAAGCTACCGAGGACTGCTCCTATTGAAATACAGATACTGTTAAGAAACAGTGTTGTAACAGATAACTATACCGTCATTCAGGAAACCGGGGTTCAATTCCCGTCATGGTCGACTATCCTGACAAAGATGCATCTTGAGTTCTCTCGGTCATTCAGCTTCATACTGGGAAGGTTCCTTAACAATAGGCCACGACCGACACCTTCTCAATATGGGAAACAGCTAATGAAATAACCTTTCATCTCATTATCTCGTTCATCGATGCAAATAGAGTCGTAAGTATAGTGCATCTTTGAACCCAATGTAAAATTGTAAATATAAATGAAAACAGGTAGCTTCCATTTTGATGTATACAGATATAGATAACTCATACAAGCTTTTATCTGAGATGAGATCATGAATCCAGATTTAGATATTGTTATCTAGCTGGTAGATGAAAGATGAACGGAAACTATATTATAATTATGCACAATGACAGATGATTGAAAAACTTTTAGTCAAATAAAAAAAAAAAAAAATTCTATTTAGGAACATTTCGTATTATTGTTCATGTCCAAAATTCGAACTTGTTCTAATTCTGTACGTCTAGAAACTATATGCTAGGTCTTGATATGGCCAAAACTTCCAAAGCACGAGTGGTCTCTGAGCTTTGGGCGTGTGAAAATGTTTAGGCGGCATTTCCATGTAGGAGGGATGAAGTTCCTGTATATTGAATTTGAATCCGTTGACGTGTTGAGAATTATGTTTCTAGCATAATAATCTATTCCTTAACGTCAAGTTCAAGTCACATGACATTCATTGATGAAAGCAGGCTTCTCGCTTCGCTGGCATAATCAGAAGGCTGTGGGTATTTGATGATTTACGTGCATGAAGCGAATGACTCATGCCTGCTTGCGATGTGCTTGGATAGAGCGTGAGCTGTGCTCATCCTTGTTGACTAGAAAATATGAAACCATTAATATACTCAAATATATCATTTTATCTTATGTGTTCATATATGTATATATATATATATATATATATATATATATATATATATATATATATATAAATATATATATATATATATATATATATATATATATATATATATATATATATATCTCACATTCATTCAGTGGTATACGTTTTGAATGCCAATATTATTTAACTGGCATTTACAACATGAACTACGTAGAATATTTAATGAAGGATGCCAATACTTTCTGAAACTCAAAATTGAATTTGAATTGTCCAATATATTCTGAACATATTCATTCATGTTGAGTTTAATGAACCGGTGTATTAATTCATACTAGGAAAACGCTACGCGTTGTTAGACGAGCGGAAAGTAATAGTATGAAACTTTCGCCTAAATTCGCCAATTGGGTAACATTTTAGTTATAAATGGGTAAAAACGGCTTCGAGTGGTACCAATTTAGCACATTTCATGTTTTGTCTTCAAAATGGCTGACCCGATCAAGCTGAGAATTTCCAGAAATGTGTATCAAGATGTTATTCAACTCAACACAAAATTGCAATCATTTTGAAAATGAAAATTTTTTAATTTTTTTCCGTGGTGTTATTCTAACGGGTATTTTTGAAATTTCTAAAATTCATAAAAATGAAAGTTACCACCCGATAATGCCAAAAAACTATACAGATCTAAGCTAGATGAGGAACCATAAGGAGAAAAAGTTTGGAGTTGATAGCTGTGGCCGTTTGACCTGTGGAGAACCGAAAAAAAACATAAAAAAACAAACAAACGAAAAAAAAAAAAACGAACACCAAATTTTTTCAGTACGTCAAATTGAATCCTCGCTAAAGCTCGTCTAATGAATACTACTATCGAGTGTGAAGAAATTTGGTTCAATCGATTTCAAGAAAATAATAATTCAGTTCATCGGGAAATTGTCGAGCATCGAGTTTGAAGTGTGTTCAAAATATTAAAAAGTTTGCTTAAACAGCTTCAAAATCAAGGTGTGTATACAACTTTCAAACACATTTCGTTGGGATATTTTGCTCCTCTCACAACTCATACGTTGTGCTCCTTCCCGCTTCGCACCCCTATAGGCGTCGAGGCGAAGTGCACATTTGCATACTATTCGAAAAATATTACCAACAATCAGAGTGATAAATTTGTCTTTCATTTCTTGGTTTTATGAAAAAATAATTAGTCAGTACTCAGTAGTACCAATAGAGAATATAATTTTTTTCTACTCTACTTTTTACAATTTATGTTTCTTCTCCACATGATAATTTCCAGATCCCCCCACTCTCCAATATAATGATATACGCAAGCGGAGTATGATGGATATATGTACACGCTAGGGTGAACTAGATATAGGTTGTTAGTTCAAGCAGGGCAAAGGTTAATGAATGCTTGATTCAAGCCTACAATAGAAAACTGAAAGTCAGCAGATTTGTATTTATTCCCCTCTGAGATGTTTGACAAATCCTTGACTCGAGTGTGCTTGGCAAGAGGTAAAGCAAGTCAGCAGAATGTCAAGTGACACGTATACTCCAGGACCGGTTTACCACTCGATGATTGGTTGACAGCGGGGTATGCAAATGTGACAGGCAGCCGCTATTCATCGGATTGGTCTTCATCTCCATATGCGGACGTTTGTGTTGTTGTTGTTGCGCGCAGCCTGAAATATACTGAATAACTTAATCTGACAACTTGAATGAACCTACCTATCCAATCTAATATAAACTAACCTAACCTAACCAGACAAATATATCAACTAATTCAATCTTGACTGAAACCAGTCCAAAACGTACTTCCAGTTCGACGAATAGTCATTTCGTACAATGAGGCACGTCTTCAGCGGTAGTGTACCGCTCTACATGATTGCTACATCTCAAACACACAATGTCTTAGTATTTACAGAATTTATTCGCGTGAATTTTTCAAAAGAGTTACAGACTAAAACTAAAATCAGGAGAGTTGTAAGCTGTAGCAACTGTTTCCTGTATTCGAAAGAGAATTAGGACTAAGGCCAGGTCCAACAAGGACCAAAACTGAAACTAATCTATCATTTTTTAAAGACGAAATAAATAAATACATGTATTATGAATGAAATAGAATATGTTTAATCAACAGAGAAATACTTGAATGAGAAAAAAAATGATCTTTAACTTACGATTCGTACCTCAGTTGGTATAAACAATATTATTGATGGCAAAAAAGTACGTGATGATTCAGCGGGAGAAGGTGACAGAAAAAAACTGCTGGTATGACGGGTTGATGAATATTTAGATCACAAGAGAAAATAAATGGAGACAATTGTAATTTTTACAACGTAAATGTGAATTGGTTTCAAGACAAGTAATATAGCTTTTTAAAATCAAGGTTGATATTCTTTGGAAAGTAGGTTTAATTATGTTTGTTTGTCATGTTATCTTTAGTGATCCACGAAATGAAGGTCGTGTACGAAAGTGACAAAATTATACATCGTAGCTGTGGTATTTTGAGAGTCACTACATTTCAGGGCGAGTTTTATAATTATAAACGCAACTACTTTCTTGAAAATCGTTGAATGTTTACCGCTGCAGAAATACTGATGTCAACTATGAATTTATTGATAGACTACCTTCTCCTTTCGAAGGATGCGCTGTAAGATGAGCGAAGTATTTATATGGAATGCACTCAGAAGCTATTTACACACATTGATTCAGAAGCCATCAAGTCTGTCAATGTCTTCGTTATACAGACCACCTGTTAGTCACCCTGACATACGTGAAAATCAATACTCTCCATTCTTCCTTATCATGTTTCATTTTCTTGAGCACAATTTACAAAATTCATTCATACGTCGTATAAAAATATGTATAGGCCTATACTAGAACAACATGATGAGTGAAATGTTTTTTTGATCGGATGAAATTTGAAAAATTCAAACTCACCCAAAAGTTTCAATAGTATTTATCGAAAAACGTTCTCGACCGATTTTGTTCAAAAACAACTCTGATCTATTCTGGTATGACATCAACATCTGAAAAAGTTTCAAGTCGATTAGTTACTTTTTCTGACTCTTTCGGGCGCCGTTCTCAAAACAAATCAATTTGAAAATAAATACGAGCCAGATTTGTTATGGTACTTGAAGCATACGAATTGATGGCGTTGCAACGGTCATCTAATTGAACCTATATCCAAATGATACAAATCTCAAATATTTGGAGAAATGTATTAATTTCTGATACCGTTTGACGAAAATGAAAGTTGTAGAAAATTTGACATACAGATGATTCAAGTTGTGTGCATTGATACGAGTGCATCGGATTCGAATATTTCGAATTCCATATTTCATTTTCCAACTCAACAATACACGCCGTATACATTGATACGACTGGTCTGTACCTCTAATTGATTAATTGTGAATTCAAATCAATCTTCAATTCATATTAACAATGATAACAGCTGTCACGTATATCTAATTATTGAGGCAGGATAATCTCTTATCACTTCGATACTAATTGATTGATGTACAAGGGCACTCAACGTTTAGGTTATCAACGCCCTTTTTATCAGTGTGTCAGATATCAGTTAGTACCATATTCCAGCTAACCTGTAAAGTTGTCCAAATCTCTTTCAACTATACAAACAGGTTCGATCACATTGTATCGTTAGGTTAGGATCGTTCATTGTATCCCAATGATGCAAAGAATATCGTATAGTATAATAATAGTCCGTCCATATGTTAACATAATATGTGAATATAAATATTTATTTAATAACATCAAAACTTGATACAAAATCATTGTTCCCCAATTAAGGCTGTGGATGTTCTAAGGTGTAAATAGGTTCCAATTAAGGTGTGGGCTGTGGTGTGTGTAGGATCGTTTGGACGGGGCACCACAAGGGCGATCTTACCACCCCATTTTGATTATTTAAAACCAATTTGAACTTCAACACAATATATAACCCACTATTTACCATATAGCACAGCTAGAAAAGTTATATTGATATTTGATACGAATAATTGTGTGCTTAAATCAGTTGAATGACTCTTGCTCTATCACAAAGAGAACAAAGTAAAACGTTTGTTTTTATGATTGAATGGAAAATGAATTGTTGACCTAACATAATTTGACCTTTATACTGAAAAGGCTTCTGGAATAAAAAAAGGTGTCAATAATGAGTGGCTGAGTAAACCTGGAATGTGGTAATGCGCTTTCGGTACTCATGCGGATAAACTTTATTATACATATGAATTCAGACAAATTTCCACAAAACATGTATAAAACATGTATGAACGTGTAAATGTATGTTGAAAAACAGGAATTTTCATACTGCCACAAAATGTATGATTATTATTTTTATTATTTGTATTACAATATAAATTAAACAAAATAGTCTAGTACATATACATACTTTATAGATTCAACATAGCTTTTGAACACATATTCACACAGGAGAGTATGCGATTTGACATTTACATAGTAATTTATTGCTGTGACTAATGAACTTAAGAAGTGAATAATATGGTATATATAGCTAGCTCGCTGTAAATATTTCAACACTTTCAACACTTTTGTATTGTCTTTTTTCTCCAACATGTTTTCCTTATGACCCTAGCTAAGGATGACAAATAGGAATCGTTCTAATAAGGCACTATTTAAGGACGATATTACAACCTCAAAGAAATAGAAATAGTATAATATGTGCCTTATTCTCAAACTGTGAACATTATAGTGATAAATTATGGGATGAAAAATCATTACAAGTTGTCTTGGAAAAAAATCTTCAATCTTCTTCTGCGATATTCATCTGCCCTCTCTTTGTTTTTCTTGATTCTCCTTCCTTCCCAATCTTCATTCCTTCTTCCATTCAATATTCATATGTGTTGGGGAGAAAAAAAACTTTTGATCTTTTCTTTGATGTTCATGTTATTTGTCTTCGATTCGTCTTTGCCCCCTTTTAAAATCTCTTCGCTCTCTTCTTTGTCCAATACTTCTGCATATATTGTCTGAATATAATGTTGTCAAATTGTATTCGTTGTTTCATTTGAATAGCCTGTATTCACTCGATCATTTGAATATGTATCAAGTCGTGTCCAAATGAATATGTGGAATATACATTTCAATCGTTAAAATACACAATTCATAGATTTACATTCCTCAACTTCAACTCAACAAACTATAATGAATTATTCATGAAATTCAGATTATTATTTTTATGAAGTATATGGAAAGATTCGTCTGATCACTGATACGATTGACTGTTTGATTGAATATGGTTATTCATGGGCTCCATACTATGGTTTGAATATTGATATATCAAAAGTAGGTCAGTTTCAGTTTCATATTTGTTATTGAAATAATCATCTCAGATGGTGTTATGAAATTGACGAGATATTGGTGATGTCATCCTTTGACGAGGTATTGGTGGAGGTGCCATCCTTTGACGAGATATCGGTGAAAGTGCCGTGTATTCTGAACCGAACTCCGCGTTTTGAAATATGATCTTCAAAGCGTAAATCAACACCATTATACATACTTTCAGTTTCTACGTATACAAGTATATAGGTTCACGTAATGTCAGTATATTGTTGATATAATATGAATACCTGTCACACGAGCAAGGATTGCTACTGATACGCAATATAGAGGGCAGATCCATCGTTCGAATGACTAGCTCACATTCGAATAACGCAGATCAACAAGAATATTAACGATGATATTTGAATCTAACTGAACCGTTAGGAGACGTCACAACTCTGAAACTAGATTTTAATGAATAATGGCGAACTCATTTCCCTGATTTTAGAGAAAACTAGAAATCATCATCTCAATCTCAGAAATTAAAGTTAATGTTTTTGTTTGCCAGAAGTCACGAGTCATTACCTATTCTGTATATAAACATAAACAGTATCGAGGACTCTCTACGTCACGACTCAGAAATAAATCCGGAAGACGAATAAATTACCGTAATCATAAGTTCTGAAATTGATATGGTGACTTATAGTTTAAACTAGAATTTATGAAAATTAATATTGTCATTTGTTAAACTCTAGTTTCAGGGTTGTGATATTCTTTTTTAAATTATACCCAACCAAACAGTAGGTAAAATGAAATTATTTGTGGAATATAGTCAGTTTGTACTGTATTCGATCAGCGATGCTGAATATAAATGAGAAATTAGGCTCATCGTAACGTGAATGCTTGTGAAACAATGCATATATATAGAAGAGTGGTTGGAAGGAATCACTATAAATAGCAACGACACTTCATACGTTATTCTCTCATTGGCTATATATCACAAGGAAACATCTGAAGACATGCATGACTCTTGAAAAAACAGATGAGGACAATTTGTAATTCGTATCAACACATTCGAGCAGTCCACGAGACCCGTTCACTCAACTTACTGTACTGGAAAAGGAAGTCAAGTTGGGCGTGGCTTCGAGTCCCGCATGGCACGGATTTTTGTTAACGTCATTTTACCTTCATTTGTTTCAATATCACCCACACTCCAGATAGCCTAGCTATTCGTGTCTTTGGATGATATAACCGATTCATATATAATAATGTTATAATAATTTCGACGACCGGAAGAAAGTGGGAATGAGATGGCGGCAATAACTACGAGAGACGTGGCATTGCGGGTACATTATATCGCGGAGATCGAATGATCGCCGTCAAATGGGTTGCGACGGCGAAATGATCGCAGACAGAATGATCGCGAAGACCAAATGATCGCTGATAAAATGAGAGTCAATAAGCACCAATATATTACAAAAACATACTCGTGATGAACTATAGGCTACTTCTCATAATCATTATGAACTTTATTCCATAATTCACTGAATGTGTTACAAACAAATACATATACTATAAATACGTATACAATAAATATATACAATATATGTGAACAATATACAATAAATAATATTTTCTCTGGAGTTATAGGCCTACTCTTATAGTTGGACTTGGTTTTGAAGAACGTTGCAATAAATCCAGCATGAATAAATCTCAACATGACCTTCTTGAACAGTTCTTATTGCACAACATACACAATCTTGTCTTTGTTCGTATTCCGATATCAATATTTCTTTGTTTTTTGTCTCTCTCTCTGCTGGAACAGAAATCGAATATTATATAATAGGCCTACACTCTCCATCCACCCCTATGGGACTCTATATATCACCGCATTTTCTAGTGCGAAACGACACGGCATATCTTTTGTACCGTGAAACAAGTCATCAACAAGCTATGTTAGATGTTCTGAGCTTCAGCTAGACGGGGTTCGATGCTTGTAGAAAGTCACTCTGGGTCGGCAGTCACTTACCTGTCTCGTTGAATTTATCTCCCGACATTTTATACATCATCTTAACCGAACATCTATATTGTACCTTTCATTCGTATTCATAATATTCACAGTAGTTCACACTTCACAGTCGAGAACATTTTATTAGATGAGCGTAGCGAAGATTCCATTCCACATACCGAAAAAAATGGGCTTGGTTTTTATGTTTGTATTTTTTTTTTTTTTTTTTGTGTGGCTTGTTTGTAATTTTGTACGCGGCATACAGGTCAGGAAAAAATACCTATCGACTTGAAACTTTTTCTACATATTTCTGTCAGACTAGAATAGACTGAGATTGTTATTCAGAGAAATCGGTCGGAAGGTTTTTTCGGAAAAAATCGGAAAGTTTGAAAAGTCCTCATGAGAATAACCTGGAGGAAAAATACTTGAAAAACAAAAATTCTTCAAAAGCTTTCAAATTTCTACGAAATATGAACAATACTATTATACACCTTTTCAGAGGCTTTTGCAACAATCGGATGAGAAATAAGAAAGAAAACGAAAGAAAAGTGTACATTTTATTGAATATTTGGATCAATTCGTTTTGCAAAGGGTATACGCGACAGATTGCAGCTCTATAAATATCAACACGTTGCAGGTAAGGTTTTTGAACTTTTTAAGTAATCCAAGGTCCGTAAATGTGGATTGAGCTGACAAATCATTTTTCAATCTAGATTTCCATACTTCTGAAGCTAGCTTTCCATAAAAAAAATGACTGCGAAACTTTGCGTGACGAATTCGCATAGCTGTTTCCATGATGTGCGAAATAATTTCGCAATTCTAGAGTATCCTATTGATTTCATTTTGAACTGCGAGTAGCACTCGATGTGCCGTAAACGGAAGTAGACACTAGCGATTGCGCAATAGCGATTTTCAAAAAAGTTTAGTTTGGTCCAACTCGTCTTGGCCGCCATGTTGCGAAATTCCAACATGGACTCCTAGTGGTTTTCGGGCCTGTGATTGGCTATCGATTGATTTTTTTTCGTTTCGTTTCGCTTCGCAAACATGTTTATGGAAAGGAAGCTTATGCTCATCTCACAACGCGCATCCCGCGTTTTCCTAGTTATAACTACTTACCGTTCACTATTGACACACAATAGAAGACAGTGGAATTTCCACTTTAAAAATTCCTGAGACAGCAGAAACCTAACCTTGCCACTTGTCCGACCCCCATACAGATTACACGAGTTTCATCCACTAGATGATAATTAGATGAGCGTAGCGAGGATTCCATTTGACATACCGACAAAAAATTGGCTTCGTTTTTATGTTGCTTTTTTTGTAATTTTTTACGCGGCATACAGATCAGGAAAAGAAACGTATTAACTTGAAACTTTTTCTGCATACTTCTGTCATACCAGAACAGGTTGGGATTGTTTTTCAGAAAAATCTATACGAAGGTTTTTACTGAAAGAAATCGGAAAGTTTGAACAATCTTCTTAAGAATAACCCGGAGGAAAAATACTTGAAAAATAAAAATTCTTCAAAAGCTCTCAAATTTTCACCGAATAGGAAGAATACTAATATACACCTTGTCAGAGATTTTTGCCACAATCGGATGAGAAATAACGAAAAAAACGCATTCAAAACGTACTTTCACTTCAAACAAAGCCAATTAAATCTATAGCAACAAGTTTCATCAATTGAATTAAAACGATTGGAATCAGTTATGAATGAACAGGCAGGCCGTGACATAATTGATTCCGTTAGGGTTTTCAAACGTTTGAAGTGATCCAATATCTGTAGATGTAGACTGAGCTGGTGAATTATTTTTCTTTGTACATTTCTATACTTCTGAGCTCATCTCACAACGCGAATCCCGCGTTCTCCTAGTGAAAACTATGAAACAACGTGATAATTTGATGAGCGAAGCGAAGATTCCGTTTCACATGCCGAAAAAAATGGGCTCCGTTTTTTTTTTTTTTCAATTTTGTACGCGGCATACAGGTCAGGGAAAAATACCAATCAACTTGAAAATTTTTCTACATATTTTTGTCATACCAGAATAGGCTGGAATTGTTTTTCAGAAAAATCAGTTTAAAGGTTTTTCCGGAAAAAATTCGGAAAATTTGGAAAATTCCCATAAAAATAACCCGCATGGAAAATACTTGATATGAAAATTTTCAAAAAGCTTCAAAATTTTCACTGAATATGGAAAACATCATCATGCATATTTTCAGCGACATTTGAAACAATCGAATGAGAAATAACAAAGGAAACGCAATAAAAGTATACATTTTATTGAATATTTGGATCAATTGGTTTTGCAAAGTGTATATGCGACAGGTTGTAGCACTATAAATATCAACAAATTGCACGTGAGGTTTTTCAACGCTTGAAATAATCCAAGGTCCGTATATGTGAATTGAGCTGACAGAATAAATTTCATTCTAGGTTTCCATACTTCCAAGCTCATCTCACAAGGCGCATCCCGCGTTTTCCTAGTATAATTACATTTCAACAATATTCATTTGCATTAGAGAGATAAGAGTAATTGAGATGGCAATTAGCTCCATTCTACATTTCGTAGCTTGCAATCACAGAAGTTTCTGAAGTTCTAATTCGGGAATGTATTAAATTCGGACTCACATGTGACTATTCTGAACGCGTGATTACTAGATGAAGACGCGCCGTAAACCCCAGATATTCATTCATTTATGAGGATCCATGAGTACACAAGCATATCTCATGAAGGCCTACATTTCTACGATTTGCTAATCAAAGTTACTTTCCGTAAATACAGATTGAAGAAGAAAATGGGCCTGAATAGGAAGATTCGACAGAAGAAAAAATACATATTCGTATGAGTTATATACTTATATATATATATATATATATATATATATATATATATATATATATATATATATATATATATATATATATATGAATATATATATATATATATATATATATATATATATATATATATATATATCTATATATCTATATATATATATATATATATATATATATATAGATATATAGATATATATATATCTATTCATATATATATAATTATCTATATATATATATATGTATATATATATATATATATATATATATATATATATATATATATATATATAATTATATAACTCATACGAATATGTATTTTTTCTTCTGTCAAATCTTCCTATTCAGGCCCATTTTCTTCCTATATTTTCTATATATATATATATATATATATTTATATATATACATATACATATATATATATATATATATATATATATATATATATATAAATATATATATATATACATATATATATGTGTGTGTGTGTGTGTGTGTGTGTATGGTGGAGATTTTGAGTTCTAATGATTGGCTTCAGGAGCTGTCTTAATCGTGAACTGGGATCATGATTCAGTGATCATTATCATACCGCTTATATTTATATATATATATATATATATATATATATATATATATATATATATATATATATATATATAGATATATATATATATATATATATATATATATATATATATATATATATATATCGTGTATATACTAACATTCCCGCCTACTCCTATAAGGTTCAATCCGGAGAACAGTGTAATTGGTCGTGTATGCCCATAGTGCAGCACATGGTGGTAACTGCTGAGTTCTTAAATAGGAAGGACATATCTCTACCCCTCAACTTCCATCTGTACCATTACACACACATTAATATCGCTGAAAGATACACGCCTCGTTTGCTCAGATGGTTAAGAGCAGTTGCGTATCAAGCAAAAGGTCCGGGGTTCGATTCCCCGAAGAGGTGGTATTTTTCAGCGATAATAATATCCATCATATCAACATCACGTGCTGTTCGTTTCAACAGAAAGTCATGTACTCATATATATATATATATATATATATATATATATATATATATATATATATATATATATATATATATGTATATATATATATATATATATATATATATATATATATATATATATATATATATATATGTGTTGACGGAGATTCTCGTGGCCGATGGTACATGGTAATATAATTTCTACGGTTGTGCCACGTCTTGTAGATGACGGAGATCGACGTTTCGAAGGAATTTCATCCTTCATCTTCAGGTGTCTTGTCGGGACGAACATTGCTGATGTTCGTCCCGACAAGACACCTGAAGATGAAGGATGAAATTCCTTCGAAACGTCGATCTCCGTCATCTACAAGACGTGGCACAACCGTAGAAATTATATTACCATATATATATATATATATATATATATATATATATATATATATATATATATATATATATATATATATATATATATATACATATATATATATATATATATATATATATATATATATATATATATATATATATTCATATATATGTTTGAGTGATTAGCGGAATCCACGTGGGATCCTCAAAAATGCATTATCCGGAGAGCATATGAACCTTATTTCCAATACTCACAGAATCAATTAATAATATAGACGATGATGTTAAAGAGATAGAATCCATACAACAGAAGCATAACCTTCTATTATATGGATTCGATCTGTGACATCGTCTTCTATATTATTAATTGATTCTGTAATTATTATATTTCAAACTGTGTTCGTACTTTCTTCATAATGCATTTTATGATATTTATTCAAAATTCTCAAATCAATCATCAATTAACCTGGATTCCGCATATCATTTCAACATAAATCCACTCCATGGAAGCCTACGAGAAACATAATGTATGTATATATATATATATATATATATATATATATATATATATATATATATATATATATATATACATACATTATGTTTCTCGTAGGCTTCCATGGAGTGGATTTATGTTGAAATGATATGCGGAATCCAGGTTAATTGATATATATATATATATATATATATATATATATATATATATATATATATATATATATATATATATTTATATATATATGTGTGTGTGTGTGTGTGTGTGTGTGTGCGCGCGTGCGTGTGTGTGTATGTATGTGGTCAAATATGGTATGGACTTGAGCAGTTCTTGTGAATTGTCGTCTCAATTTAGTATGAAGATGAGGACACAATTATTATGCATGACATATCGGCCGTTCCCTTTTATCACAAACGACAGGCTTGCTACCAATGAAGACTGGTCACTCTCACGGCAGAGGTGAACCCCCCTCGCCACTGTCTGTGAATAGTGCATCCTCCGACCGCTGCAGGCGCTGTGGGCTGCCCGATAGCCAATCACAAGCGACAATTTAGCACGCTTTAGCACTCTAGCGGTCGGCAGATGCACTAAAGAGTGAGGGGGGGTAAAAACCATAGTGGGCATAAACTATAGAGAAGTATCAGAATCATTTTAAGATTGAAGTATTACTTGTTGTTTGTTTTCTCTATCTCTCCTCATCTCTCTGCCCCTCCCTTTCTCACTCTCTCTCTCTCTCTCTCTCTCTCTCTCTCTCTCTCTCTCTCTCTCTCTCTCTCTCGCTCTCTGCTCTCTCTTTTCTCTCTTTTTTGTATTGCTCTGCTCTTATCAAGCCAATACTCTGATAGTGTGTGATGCTCTGTCCTTGTCTAGCCGATGCTGGGACAGCTGCGCAAGGCGGACGAGCCTGAGCCGGAGTACTACAGAGTGCGCAGTTTCTCCATCACTCCCAGCGGCATCTTCAACCTGGGAGACTCGTTCCGATCGAGACGGTCTCGCTCCATCACCTCGGTCTCCTCGACGGGCTCCAGTGGGGTGAGCGTGGCGAGCCTGGCGCATCGAGACCGGGCACCGAGGTGAGAACCCGCGACCTTCAACATCGAAAAACCAAGATAGATGGCACAGATTTTATTTATTTGTATTGCGACCCACTGTAATGATAGATACGATCTATTGGAATCAGATGAATTGTTGATGTATTGCTGAGATGACTAAATAAAGGTTTATTAACTAGGTAATGGGAAGGATGGTGGGAAGGAAGCGGTCGTGGCCTATATTGTGGAAATCATATCGGCACTAGCCGAAGCTAGTGAACCACGAGCACCCATGTAAAGTTAATTGGGTGATGGCGGGGTTCGAACCGATGCCCGATATGCCCCTCACCTCCCAGATCACATGAAGCGAGTGCATTACCACTGAGCTGAATGTACCGGTTATAGACATACAGCCAGAGATGATCGATAGATATGCTACATAGACATTCCACTCTTTAGGCACAACAAAAATGAAATTTCATTCACTCTCACATGTGTCTGCAATTAGTACCTCTTACGACCGTTGCGGGCAAGGGCTGCTAGTTGAAATATAACCAAACACAATGTAAATTCCAGCATACTATAGTTGCACTCTGACAGTCGACGGTTGCACTGCAGTGTGGAAGAAAGTGGAAATTAAATATAAATGAATCAGCCACATCTCGAGTTATATCGGCCACGAAAATATATTATCGGTATTTTACGGTTTCTTTCAGGATCCAACGATTGAACTGATTATTCAGTAGCTGGTTGATCTTTCAGTCGAAGCAAGATCAGTTAGTGAAGGCAGTATTTTTATTCTCGTTCCAAACAGTGACTTGATGTTTTGCCTTCCTTTTTTGATGATAATTTTTTACCAGTATGAGGTATAAAAATTATAATACGGAAAAAGCACAGGTATTTTTAATATCTTGAAGATATGGTGTGAGTATAAACTATTCCTAGCTTAAATTGCACAATTTTCAAAAGGTATGTGTAAGTCTACCTGTCAGAGTGTTAGAATCCTATAGTTTGGTGATTTTATTTAACACCATTTTGATGGTATTAAACTGTTCTGTATTTTCCATATTGGAATTTTGATATCTTATATCGTTCAAAAAATATTAGCAAAAACTTATATTTCGCTGAATCGACTCCCATGCACTCTTAGAGGTTCTATGATGATTACCATTGAATGTTTTCCGATCGTTCATGAGTGATACCTCACCAAGAATGAACACTTTTCCGGAAAAACGGGTACAGTTCCAGCGAGGGTGTACTTGGATCTTGGGGCAATGAAAAAATCTGACGGAGAACTAACGAAAAACCTTGGGCTAGGTCTATAGCCTCGTACCTACCGATGAATAGGTAACAGCGTTCCAGAACTGTACAATCAGCTATACTGAAAAACAAAAATGTGCTGTTACCGCGGTACAAATATCACTAGTTACTTATTCATTGCAGTACGCGTCTATGAAATAATTTATACTATTTTCATGCTTGGAAACAATAAATTAGAAAAAAGTGATCACGTAATTTTTTCACGGATCATTTTTTCTGTCCACAATGAAGATTTCTTCATAGTGGATATCTCGTAAAAATCGGATAAGGTCTATAAAATAATGTGTAATATTTAAATGCTCGGAAATCAAAAATTCAAAATATATGTTGACGAAAGTTTTTCATGAAGCATTTTTTCTGTGTACAATGAAGAATTTTTTGTAGAAAACATCGCGTACAAACCGGAAAAAAGTAGTTCATTAGGCACACAAGTAAGCGTTGAAAATCACAATAATCCGAGTCACAATATCATTTGAATTTTAATCACCACGCAAAACTGAAAGATCCAACAGTTCACACTCATATTTTTAGCTCCAGAGAGAGGCTGCATGTGTTGCGTATCCATATAGCTATAATCCAAGGAAGACATATAACGAAAAACTGAAGAATATTGTTCCATTTTTTTCGGATTTTTTCGGAGCGCACACTTCACGGACTTGTACTTGTACAAGATGAAGTAAGGACTTCTCTTATTCTCAGATGAGAAGTGAGATATGTTCAAGTCGACCACGAATAGAAAATCAATATCTACCTTAACAAAAGATTTATCGAAACGCACGAATCATTTCTACTATAATACCTTGCAGAAATAGAATAATATCCTACAATATGACGAAATATATTGAATTGGTTTTGTATTATATGAATACAAATTCTAAAGATGACCTGAAAAACTGAATTTGTGAATAACTGAACTGTAAATGAATCTATAAAATTGCAAAAATTGATTAATAAATTTGTAATAATATCATACAATGATGTTGGAGGTAATTTACATATGCGGTAGCATCAGATTAGACGGTGCAGGTGGAAAAGATTAGATTCCAAGTTTTCTATAATGAAAACGATTCATTTTCAATTAGTGCTTGGAATTGATCACGATCCATTTGAACTTGGGAATGGCAATACATTCTTTATATAGTTATGACTTGAATGCCTATCAGGTCACATGGCAATGCGAGCCACTCATTTTGGATGAGCGATAGCGAAGATTTTGTTTGTTTGTTATTTTGTTTGTTTAATCGCACGGTTCTAGTGATCAACACGTAACTTATTCTTTTACGCTGACTTACCCAACTAAACGGTATAGTGACATACATCATACATATAGTGAGTGTTAAAGACCATTGCTCAATCATCTGATTTTATCATTTTTCTTTCAAGTTTTACCGCATTATGTGGCCAGAGAATGATCCACTATTTTGGTATTAGCGAAGCGATTTTGCTTCACTCATCCAGAATCCATCGTTTCTGAATGAGCGAAGCAAAATCGCTTCGCTCATCTCAAAATAGTGGATCATTCTCTGGCCACATAACGTGGTGAAACTTGAGAGGAAAATGATAAAAACCGGCACAGTAGCTGAGATGGTTAGCTCACTTGCTTCGTGTGATTCGGGAGGTGAAGGGACATATCGGACCCGGTTCGATCCCCGCCACAGTCCATCTTTACAGGGGTTTTTCGTGGTTTCCCTCTGTAGTCTAGGCTAATGCCGGGATGGTTCCCACAATATAGGCCACGACCGCTTCCTTCCCACTATCCTTCCCACTACCCATAAAAACCTTCATCTCATCATCCCATCATCTCATTAATCATTCATCCGACGCCAATAGATCTCAGTCATCATTACAGTGCGTCGTTAAAACCCAATGTGAAAAAAAAAAAAAAAAAGATAAAATCAGATGAGCAATGATCAATATTATGTAAGTATGACGTATGTCACTATACCGTTCAGTTGGGTAAGTCAGTGTGACAAAACAAGTTTCGTGTTGATCACTTGATCACAAAATGAGTGGCTCCCATTGTCGTGTGAGCCGACAGGCATCGAGGTCATAAGTAGTGAATGTATTGACATTTCAAAAAAGAACTGGTCAAGGATCACTTCTACCATACTTGAAAATAAAACATTTTTTCTTGTTGTTCGCGCTTCACAGGTCGAACGAGAGACATTTTTCTGATCTAACCCAATTTTACATGACTATCATCGAGTTAGATCCTGTACGACATTGAGGCGCAATCGGTAGAACCACTTTCGAGAAGATAATTTCGAAATTATGAAAAATTCAGAGGGGGGAAATGTGAAAAATATCTCTGAATAAATTAAAATCTCTACGGAATTCAAGCATACGAATGACACACATAGATGCAAAGAAATAGATAGAAGGGATAATCCGTTTAAAAAATGAAAATGATTTTGTAATATTTTCATCAACTAGCTCTTCATCATGATGAACAGGTAAAACTGATACGCTCGTAAAACGATTGAAATCACCAGTGAATCAGGAGAGCAGTGAGTTAATAGATTCAAAATCAAGGTGTGTAACTTTCAATCAAAATTCATATAAAATCTCACTCACCCTACAACGCATATATAGACATATGCTGCGTTTTCTTAGTGAATGAATGACAGAAATCCGAAGATTCAATTACAAAATGGCAAAATGATTGTAATGAAAGAAATTAAAGGAATGAAAATGAAATAATACATTAAAAATCCTAAAATATGGAGAATACTGATTTGATTGATGAGAATATAGCAGTCGTTCACGTAGAGTGAATGTCCACCAAGAGCTAAAAGATGAGCGTATGGGCAGACTAGGTTTCGTGATAAATCCATCTGAGGGTTGACAGTACTATTTCAGTGAAACAGCACTTATTTCGAGAAGAAATATTCCCGAGAGAAAGTCTTTATTGACGGCTGTCCGAAAGTCGGGATACCGACATGATACAGCGTAATAAAATCAATAAATAACGTACAATAGCAAGACTTTTATAATACAATAGATGGCATTTTATAATTACTATAGACCAATATATTTTTTTATATTAGGTGTAACGACGCACTGTGATGATAACTCAGATCTATTGGCGTCTGATGAATGATGAAGGTTTCTTAGTTAATTTGAAAGGATAATTGTAAGAAAGCGGTCGTGGCCTATATTGTTGAACCCATCCCACCAATTAGCATAGAATACAGAGGGAAATCGCTAAAAAACGCTGTGAAGATTGATGGTGGCGGTGATCAAACCAGGTCCGTTATTCCCGTTATTCACATGATATATACTGTTACAAGTATAAAGGCTGAGAATCATTTCAAACTGATCTAATGTTATGGTGACAAAACTAGTGAAAATAGGAATATCACTTAAAATGAAGCTGAAAATTAGCTAGACATGGGCGCAAAATAGCCTCTCTGTCGACGCGCCTTTTAAAATCTAACATCCATTCAATCCATTCATTCATCAGCTATAAAAACATGGAATGAATGTACTGTATATACATGAAATGAAATTTTGTTATTCCCAAGAGATATTATTGAAAGGAGCTGTAAAAGGGATGCTGCAAATCCCAACCGAATCTTTTGTCATCGAGTTGACTTTGAATCTCCATAATATCTCCGATGGAATTTTCTGATGGTTAGAAAAGTGCATAGGCCTATGAATCATTCGGCAATGACGTGCCACGAGCACCAAACATCAACTCAATTATCCCATGTAATCGGCGATGATCTGAAAAATCTGTGATGCATGGAATGTTTTTTTGCAATCAAGGCTAGAAGGATGAATTAGAAGCGTCACCTCATGGTTGTTCTGAGACTTTGAGGCAGTCTTGTCACCAATATCAATAATTATACATTTACTATTTTACATTGGAAACAGTGAACTTTGACACCAGGAATGCGCTATCTGTTATAGGCCTACCATACTTTTTCTTGACAGATAAAAGTATTTCAGTTTCCAAAAGTGCGGAACACATAATATGAGCATAACCCGTTTTTGTAATATAGCCGTACATCACCAGCATTGGTATGCAAAGAGCCAAATATACGAACGTTTCTATCTTCCACTTTGAACTAAGTCTCTTACGCAATATTCAATTCTTTCCATTCACTGTAAATATAAAGTTGATCAATATGACATAAAAAAGTGGAATGTAATGCTATCTACCTCCAGTGATCACATGAGCTAGTTGAGATTATTGTATTTCTTTTTTTTCTCTCTATTTTGTATCATTGCCCGAGAGAATTAGTTCAGAGTGGAAGACATCAATATTCGTGTGTTTTGTTCACTCTTAATACCAATGCTGGCAATGTCCGGATATATATATATAACAGAAACGATTTTCTCTTATAATGTATTCTGGACTTTCGGAAACTGACAAACTTCTATCTGCGGCAGAAAATTATGGCTACAGACAGCGCATGTCCTGGTGTTCATTGGTTGTATTAAATAATTAAGATGGGGTGATAAGATCGCCCTTGTGGTACCCCGTCCAAACGATCCCACCTTTAATTTATTACCTCAATTGAGGAAAAATGATTTTGTATCAAGTTTCGATGTCATTAAAGAAAAACATTCCTACCGTGGTTGACCATTCTGAAGTTTTTTTGTGGTCTCTGAATGTCGTTCAGGTCAGTACTGGGATGGTTCCTTATAACAGGCCACGACTGACTCCTTACCAAAACGCCTGATAAAATATACTTTCATCTCATCATCCCATCATTTCACCATCATTCACCGGTGCCAATAGATCTCAGTCGTATTATACAGTGCGCCGTTATACCCAATATGAATAAAATTGCATTTGCATCCACCACTACCATAACATTTTTATAGGCGTACATATCGATCTGCTATTCTGAAATCTGATATGAAAAATCAACCTACTTCACAACCTTTATATGCTAGAGATACCATTTACATACTGAGTACTTACTTGATATAGATGTTAGTTTCGAACAACGTGCTTCATCTGTTCGCTGAATCGATCCTCGCCTCTAGGTTAAAATATTTCACTTTCTTCATGACACTCGAATACTGCAGCTTTCGAAATAGATTATAGAGAAAATGTATCATTATATAAAGCTGGAATTCCCATCCTCTCTTTTCGATTTCCCTTGAATCCCATGAAGAGTGGATAGTAGATTGAACTTGACAAAATGAAGACTACGTTTATAGGATCTGGTTTTATATTTCATTAACTTGAGAGGAACCTGGAGAGAGACAATTTCACCAATATAAGGTTTCATATATGAATGTTAACGTTCATATATATTTATATATATGTATATATATATATATATATATATATATATATATATATATATATATATATATATATATATACTATATATATATATATATATATATATATATATATATATATATATATATATATATATATGTGAATATATATATATATATATATATATATATATATATATATATATATATATATATATATATATACATATATATATATATATATATATATATATATATATATATATATATATATATATATATATATACATATATACATATATATATATATATATATATGTATATATATATATATATATATATATATATATATATATATATATATATATATATATATATGTATATATATATATATATATATATATATATATATATATATATATATTTATATATATATATATATATATATATATATATATATATATATTCATATATATATATATATTTATATATATATATATATATATATATATATATATATATATACATATATATATAAATATATATATATATATATATATATATATATATATATATATTATATATATATATATATATATATATATATATATATATATATATATATATATATATATATACATATATATATATATATATATCCAACAAAACGACATAACATTTCACGAGAACATTCGTCATAACACACACACATACACACACACACACACACACACATATATATATATATATATATATATATATATATATATATATATATATATATAGGTATATATATATATATATATATATATATATATATATATATATATATATATATATATATATATATATATATATATCCAACAAAACGACATAAGATTTCACCCAATCCACGAGAATATTCGTCATAACACACACACACACACATATATATATATATATATATATATATATATATATATATATATAAAATATATATACAATATGATCATATAATATCTCACGATTAATGATAATCCAAGAGTTCGAAAGGAGTAATTCAAAATTCATATTATATTCTCATCTAAAAAATATTGAATTCACGAGGTCAAAAGTTAATATGTAGACTAATTGTGCTGCATCTACATCAAAATTTGACGCGATAAATACTCTTTGAAACATCATTTGAGAATAATTCGCCATAGAAAATGTTATTATTCCCACACAGGGATCAAGTATTATTGTCATTAGTGACATTTGTACCACCAAATAACCTGTCTTCGCGGTGTGCTGTTTGCCAGCGATGCGTCTCAGAGCAGTATCACGCAGTGGGACCATGGCGACGCGAGCTCAGTGCCCAAGTTCAAGGTCGCAATGCTGGGGGCTTCGGGGGTGGGAAAAACGGCGCTCACCTGCCAGTTCACCACGTCGGAGTACATCTGCGCCTACGACACGTCTCTGGGTGAGTGACACCCCTAGCCTTATGTCCAGCCTACACGGAAACTTCTCATCCAGTTATTCATTCCAATACTATATTCATAATAATAATAATAAAACTATATTCATTTTGTGTAGTATAGTATGGGTAGCATAACAACACAGAAAGTATTATTCGCATGAGTATTTCAAAATGGAATAATTATTCAACCAAACTGAAACGGCGAGGTTCAGACCTAACATTATAACTAAAATGCGAATGAGAATTTAATAAAATGAACTTTAATTTCACAAAATATGATGGAGGAATAGAACAGAAAGAGTTGACAGATTGGAGCTGAATTGAACATGATTTTTTAAAAACAATCTCTGAATTTTATTTCACTAAAAGTTGTTTTGTATGATGATTTAAATAGACCAAGGGATTTATTTGACTGAGGCCCGATATTACCAACGTGGAAGTAGCTCCAACTGGCAGATGAAAGTTGTTATCACCATGGTTACCTGTGATTTTGTTTCCACCAACTCTCAGATAACTGCTAACTTGACTTGGTAATACCGGACCTGAGTGCCGGAATTACCAAAGTGGAAGTAGCTTTAACTGGCTGAGTAAAGTTGTTATCACCATAGTTATACTCATAGTATTTTGTTAACTAACTCTCAGATAAGAGCTAACCCTGCTTGTCTGCTTGTCTGCTTGGTTATGCCGGGCCTATAATTGAATGGTCTCTTCAAAAATGGTTGAGCTCAATTTTGAGTTGAGCTGAGAATGTCGACTGGCCTTAACTCGACAGCTGTT
Organism: Brachyptera risi; assembly: GCA_964007535.1. Lineage (NCBI taxonomy): Eukaryota > Metazoa > Arthropoda > Insecta > Plecoptera > Taeniopterygidae > Brachyptera > Brachyptera risi. The sequence goes on from OZ023326.1 coordinate 20,599,201, forward strand.
CTCCGGTCGCACATTTGATTGTTGAGTTTCATTCAATCCTTAATGGAAATTGATTCAAATTTGGATTCAATAATTCCAAACTTCTGTTCAATAATTACTTGAAGTTGACCGTTAAATTGTGGCCCTCACGCATATACAATCAGGTTGTTTACACAGTGAAACAACCTTAGTGGACTTCATTCCTTTGATAAAAAATTGTTTCCGATTGGTACTCCTTACTACGTTCACTATACTGTCTATATTATTATCTAGTAACTATACTATCTCCTGGATATCGATTGAAGTCATCAGTAAATACATTAGTCTACTTATCTATCCATACATCTATCCATCATACAAAATGAACGTGTTTTAGATAATTGCTGAGAAAGAAGGTGTGAAATTGAAAAACTGAGCACTCCGTATCTGTCTTAATGTAAATCCTCCAAATCGACACAAGGAATGTTGAGTGATTAACTTCTCACATCCGCCATTTCATCAATCGTTCCTTTTAAAATGACATGAAAATATTTTGTCGATATTTTGTAAGTATATTCTGAACTCTGTACAGAATAGCTCATACACCTTTCGTCTCAATCTAGCTTTGTAAGGTTGGAAACTTGAACAACGTTCTATAGAAAATACTATTTGCATATATACGACAAAACCCTGGAATCATGGCTCTCAAAATAAGATAGATAAATGCATACACAATCATTTCGAGATGGATATCCATATAATCATTGATATTATCTTGTGTACGGATTATAATTCATAATTTTCACCACATCATCCGGTTCTATTAGTGTTATATATTTTTTATTTATTCATCATTTAAGCTTATCATAATGATATTTGAAATGTATCAATCATGTACTACTAATTTTTTTTTCAATAACATCAGAACTTTCAAAAATCAACACTTTACAAAATCATTGTTCCACAATCAGGACAGATGGATGAAAATAAGGATCGATGAAATAGAATGGAAATATTTCATTTTATAGGCCCTACTATATAATTGAGTGATTTTTTCAATACTTGGCACCTCCACCAATATTAGGTAATGTAGACATTTGTTCGCTAGTAACTATGTGATGCATACACACATACACTCTACTGATACTGCATGCTATTTCCGAATACTAGAGCGACCCAACAGCGTACGATACACTACATATTACGAGTAAATAAGTGTTTATTTATGAGTGGTAACAACCAAACTGATAGGCCTATGATAAATTACATTTTGGATGATTTTTTAAGAACACTTGAATAAATTATTGATGATTGATTAATTTCGATGCATTGCAGATCCAAGCATCCCTCTGGTATGGGAGCATTATTCCAATCGATATTGTTCGTGTGGATTTGTATGCTATATGCAATGGATTTAGTTGCACTTGTAGGTAAATCTAAATGACTATTTCATCATCCACGGATTCAAAGTATTTGTCGGAATTGCTCATCGAATTTCAATAGAAAACTCTGTGAACACTCCGAGTTTGCACACCGCAGTTTGTGGTTGTTTGTTTCGTGGTTTGTTTGCCTCAGCTTCCAGAGTTGTTATGGTTACGTGACAAACTTCATGTCTCACTATATACTATATTGTATACTGGAATCCACGAATTAGAAGAAAGTTTTGTACCAAAATGACAAACGAAAATATTACCGTTAAATGAACAAGGCTGTGGTATTTTCAATAATGTAACATTTCAGAACGATGTTTATAAATACTAGGAAAACGCGGGATGCGCGTTGTGAGATGAGCTTAGAAGTATGGCAATCTAGAATGAAAAATAACTTGTCAGCTCAATTTACATCTACAAACCTTGACTTACTTCAAACGTTCAAAAACCTCACCTGCAACTTGTTGATATTTATAGTAACCTGCAACCTGTCGCATAAACACTTTGCAAAACCAATTGATCCAAATATTCAATAAAATGTACACGTTTATTGCGTTTTCTTCATTAATTCCCATTCGATTGTTGTAAAAATCTCTGAAAAGGTGTATAATAGTATTTTTCATATTCTGTGAGAATTTGAGAGCTTTTGAAAAATTCTTGTTTTTCAAGAATTTTTCCTCCGGGTTATTCTTATGAGGATTTTCCAAACTTTCCGATTATTTTCCGGAAAAACCTTCCGACCGATTCCTCTGAATAACGATCCCAATCTATTTTGGTATGACACCAACGTTCAGAAAAAGTTTCAAGTTGATTGATTCATTTCTCTGACCTGTATGCCGCGTACATAATTACAAAAAAAAAAAAAAAACATAAAAACGAAGCCCATTTTTTTTTCAGGGTGTGAAATGGAAAGCTTCGCTACGCTCATCTAAAAAAACACAATAGAATCTTTCCAATCCGTTACATTATTAAAGTAGCATGGGGGATAATGTAAATACTGGAGTATTTTTAAATTATTCAGTTGGTAGACCTTTGCTTGTTCGTGAGGGTTGTTCAAGGGTTGTTCAAACTTTGATTTGTACGAGGTAAACCTGCTGTGTTGACGTTATTCTGAAAAGGCATGTTTGTATTTTAATGAGGCTCGCGGCTGAGAGGTGCTTCTATCGTTTTCGGTAAGTTTCCAAAGCACTTAAAGCGTTTGCAAGCACGCGTGGCGAGCTTGAAGATGTAACACAGCTGGCTAGCTGTAACTTCAGTCATCGATTATTTCCCTGCGCCAAGCTTTGATCTCACAGGAGTCAAAGTGATGAAATGTAGGTTCGAAGACAGGCACAGCTGAAGGTCGAATAGAGTATGTTGTGGTGAGGAGTTTCGAACCTATACTAGTGGAAGACTTTCCTTCAAAGTATATACCATGTTTCGGCTCCATTAGTTTTGTGTTTCAAACTAGATTGAAATGCGAGCTGACTTTTAATTTTTTTTTAATAGGCTTATATCGACTACAAATGCTGTAAGCCAGTCAGCACGTCAAATTGAATAAGCCCATACTTAACAGAAAGCTTGCAGATTGAAATGTAGCTGGTGTGGTGCAGTCAGAGCAGTCGTTGTAGACTGTTGTCAGTGCAGTTTGTGGTCTGTCACCAGTAGTCTTCTGATCGTGTGTCCCTTTACTTCAATCTAAATCCAAAATGCGACCGAAACACGATGGCCTATTTCGTCGTGAAATTGGTTCAACTGAATAAAAATTGTCGGTTTTCGGACTGCTTTTGAAGATAACTAGGAAAACGAGGGATTTGCGTTGTGAGATGAGCTTAGAGGTATAAAAATCTAGAATGTAAAATAACTTGTGAGCTCAATCTATATCTACATACCTTGGATTACTTCGAACGTTTAAAACCCCTACCGGAATAAATCATGTCACGGTCTTCCAATTTCATTAATCATTTCAATAGTTCTCAATAATTGATGACACTTGTTGCTATGGATTTAATTGGTTTCCATAGATTTCATTGATGTTAAAATGCGTTTTGAATGCGTTTTCTGCGTTTCTTCTCCATTGTTGCAAAAATCTCTGAAAATGTGTATAATAGTTTTTTCCATATTCAGTGGAAAATTTAGAGCTCCTGAAGAATTCTTGTTTCTCAAGTATTTTTCCTCCTGGTTATTCTTATGGGGATTTTTCAAACTTTCCGATTCTTTCCGGAAAAACCTTGGAATCGTTTTTTCTGAAGAACCATCTCAAACTATTCTGGTGTAACACCATTATGTGAAAAAATTCCAAATTAACTGTCGTTTTTCCTGACTTGTATATATGCCACGTACAAAATCACAAAAAAAAAAACGTAAAAACGAAGCCCAATTTTTTTCGGTGAATGGAATGGAAATCTTCGCTACGCTCATCTAAAAAGTGATGTTGTCATGACAAATGACTTTTAGCCACTGTTCAAGGGCAGAAGACTCTGGATTTGACATCCAAAGCACTTCAAGTTGAGCCGATAAAGAACTCGGTGGAGGCCTGTGTACGAAATTGAGACGTCGACACTAAATAATCGTACTGGGAATCCCACTAAAGTCTAAACCATGATTGGCAACAAACAATCACTTAAATGGAATTGCCGGGTCATGCACTAACATTTGCATAGGTGGAAGGGCCGAGTCATCATCCAGCATTCTTATGGGTGGAAGTGCCGGGTCGTCGACAGACTCATTGTATGGGTGGAAGTGCCGAGTCGTCGACAGACTGATTTTATGGGTGGAAGTACCGGGTCATCACCTAATTTTCGCATGAGTGGAAGTACCAGGTCATCCACAAACATTTGAATAGGTGGAAGCGCTGGGTTTATAGTATAGAATATAGAGCATTTTTATTACAGTATAATATTCAGTATACCTTACTTCATACTTGACTGTTATTGTTAATCGATAGTGTATGAAAATGTAAAAGAAAATCACCAGTTACACCACTAACCAGTACCAGTTACCAGTAACTGTACTCTAATTTTTTTAGAGCGCATGGGATTCGATTTAGCGAAATATCATTTTCTGATGACAAATTCCGAACAGAATGAGATACCAAAATTCTAATACAGGTGAAACCCAGATATTTTGATGCCTTTACTATGGTATAAGTTATAACTATTCAACACATATCGCATGATTTGTAACTCGTATACAGCTGAAAAAACACATTTTTTAGGTGTAACGCTCAACAATTAGGCGCTTTGAGCTTATATGAGCTATATGAGCTGATGTGAGATATGAGCGATTAGAGTTATAGCTCATATTATCTTGAAGATATGAAAAATATGTGTGTTTCCTCCGTATTTTAATTTCGATATCTCATATCGTTCGAAAGTTATCACAAAAAACTGATATTTCTATAAACCAATAATTGCTATAACTGTGTGCTTGTACTTATGAGAGCGTTAAAAAAATTCCAAGTCGTGGCAAAAGTCTGCCTCTACCAAAATTTGGCGGCTACAGAAGTGTTCAACTCCCGCACATAACGTTTTTCGAGAATCGAGAAATTTCACAAGCTTTTTCGAAGTAATTTTTTTTTTTAAATCAAAAGCACGGTGGCGGTGAGTTATTTTTTGTCACATCAGCAATTTATCCGCCAGTGAAATGAAATGCGTCTCGTTTCAGATGATGAATTCGGCCAGAAGACCGTGTCAGTGATGCTGGATGGGCAAGAGGCGGACCTGGAGATCGTGGACCACCCGGCCTGTGAGATGTCGGTAAGTTGCGTCGTACACAATTGTTGATAGGGCAGGGCGACGTAGCATGTGCGTTGGAAGATGAGCAATTGACCGGCACAGTAGCTGGATGAGTGGTTAGCTCACTTGCTTCATGTGAACCGGAAGGTGAAGGGACATATCGGACCCGGTTCGATCCCTGCCACCGTCCATCTTTGCAGGGGTTCTTCGTGGTTTCCCTCTGTAGTCTAGGCTAATGCCGGGATGGTTCCCACAATATAGGCCACGACCGTTTCCTTCCCACTATCCTTCCCACTACCCATAAAAACCTTCATCTCATCATCCCATCATCTCATTAATCATTCATCCGACGCCAACAGATCTTAGTAATCATTACAGTACGTCGTTAAAACCCAATATATAATATATAGATGAGCAATTGTCGACACGAAAAGTAACAATAAAATGCGCTTCTAAATCTCAATATGGCCGACGAATGGTTATAAAAGTTCAGAGAACAATGCAATATTCCAATCAATGACATTGTTGAAAATATGCGCGCGCTTTATTTTGTAACTTCTCTCCAGTTAACACTATCACAGCGTACCTGTAACTTTTTCTGGATATTTATGTGAAATATAATGGAAAGCTATAGGTCTACAGACACACTAATTTTAAGCTCGTTAATATACGGTCTTCCTCTTCTACGTGTTGCTCATTTTTTCAGGCGTTTTTTGATGTAATTGGTTTCATCTTTTGATCTTCTTAGCCTATATGGATTTTTAATTTATCTGATGGATCTACGGTATAATTATTTCCCACTAAGCGGCTGATCCGATTTATGTGAAACTCTGGATTAATGTGCCTGTATTATTGTTATTTTTGAATTACTGAATATTTGATTTCCTTCAAAAAAAAAAATTTCTAAATTTTCACTACAGTATCTTTAATTGAATTACACATGTGTCTGCCAAGTTTCAACATGTGTGCTTCCATTTGACCTGTGGAGCGCGAAAAAAAAATTGTCCGTTTTCTCGAGTACAGTAAAATTGGGTCTGTGCTTTGCTCATCCAATTAATCCTTTCCGGGTTCGAATGTTTTTCTTTCAAATTGGAAATATACTTGGCTGATGTTTTCACGTGCGAGTGTTTTACGTCTCGGGATTGTAATTAATTTCACACGCTATCGAGATAGATGTGGGTTAGTTGGGATTAATTTTGGATCGATGACACTATAATTGAAAACGTCATTCTTGTTCATTTCGAACTGTTTTTCGAGAACAAAACACACACAGTACTAAAGTAAAATGTATACGTGCTTCAAACTCAATAGCTGAGCCAACAGCGAGTGGTGTAGTGTCAGCACTCAGCAGCCCCCCCCCCCCCCCAACCACCACCAAACCGGGTGAGGGGCATATCGAACCTCGATTCGATCCCCGCCACCGTCCATATTCACATGTTTCTTTTCGTGGTTTCCCTCCATACTCTAAGCTATAATGCGTTCCTCCAATGTAGGCCACGACCGCTTCTTTCCCACTATCCTTCCCATTATCTTCGACACCTCCATCTCATCATCCCATTAATCATTCATCCGACGCCAATCTATCTTACTCATCATTACAGTGCGTCGATAAATCCAATATGAATAAATAAATACATATAAAGTGTCCGGGCGTGTAATATTGACTCCGAGATTAGACAAGCCTCCGCAGTTGGTTGGTGTGATGTCACTATTGGTGCGAGGCGGGTTGCACACCTGCTAATTGACTGACCTAATTATCTGTTCAATCCATAAAATGAACAGGTGGCACTCTTGATTTGAGTCTTCGAATTTGCTACTCAATAACGATTTGAAAGAGTTATGAGGGTTCACGGAGCCTAATATAGCATCGAATAATATATTAGAAATCAGTAATTTAATTTATTTGCAAACAGTAATAAACAGGTGGGAAGTTGTCATAATATGTTTATGGTAATCTATTAATGAATTCATAGATACTATTTTAGGAAATGGTTTCAATTCTGTTTTTTCAATTTATTCCGATCTGTCTAAACCATTTTTCATTACTTATTCATTGTTCGTTGTGAATAGAAACGTAATATGATGATATAAGATTTTTTTTAAATACCAATTTTATTGTCCACTATAAACATGAAGATTGTGTAAAAGCCGTCGCAAAATACGTGTAATTAGATTATGAAAACAAATCGGTTTAAATTAATTAGCTGTGAGTTAAATGTGAGTAACTTCCATGAACGGAACGTGTAAATCTTATCATGTTCTCGCTCGTTAGACGACGTGTTCATGTTCTAGAAGTGCCCAAGGTTACTGCAACTGTCAGCGTTTCTCAGGATTGAGTGAAGAGCAATTATAAACTCGGAGAGATTTCAGACGTTGTACGCTTTCGAAGGTTGCCGTTCCTATACTAACTCCTACAGGCGTACTTAATTACCAAACAAACGGTTCTCTACAGAAAGTTATTATGTGAAAACAATTAACACGGTGAAAAGATTCATTTACTTCAGAAACAGTCAAGTCAGAAGTGATTATAAAAGTTGATGGATCTTTTTTTTTTTTTCATGACATCAAACTTGATACAGAATCATTGTTTCCCAATTGAGGCTATAGAATATAGATGAAAGAATGATCGTTTGGACGGGGCACCTCAAGGGCGATCTTACTACCCCATTTTAATGATTTCGATTGAAAAACAATGACTATTAAAACTACTAGGAAAACACCATATATGCGTTGTTAGACGAGCGCATAGTAGGCCTAACAGTATGTCGATTTTTCTGCCAAACTTTTGCCTACATTCGCCAATTGGAGAACATTTAAGTTATAAATGGGTAAAAACTGCTTCGAGTGGTACCAATTTAGCACATTTTATGTTTCTTCTTTATGGTTCTTTCATTTTATGTTTCTGACCCGATCAAGCTGAGAATTTCCAGAAATGTGTATCAGAATTTAGTTCAACTTCACACAGAATTTCATTTTTTTGGGAAAATAAAAATATTCTCTTTTTTTCCCGTCGTGTTATTCTAATGGGTATTTTTGAAATTTCAAAAACTCATAAAAATAAGAGTTATCACCCGATAATGCCACAAAACTATACAGATCCAAGTTAGATGAGGAACCATGGTGAAAAAAAGTTTGGAGTTGATAGTTGTAGCCGTTTGACCTGTGGAGAACCGACAAATTAAAAAAAAAAAAACATAAAAAAAACATAAAAACGAACACCAATTTGTTTCAATATGTCAAATTGAATCCTCGCTAAACCTCGTCTGATAATACATACAAATCATCAGCATGTAATTATTAACTCATCAACATCAAGTAATGGAGAGTCGATAACTCTACTTGCATATCCACCAGAAAAGCATGAATATCATCGTTTCATTCGTATAACCGTAGGCCCTATATTATTTTGAAATACCGTTTAAATGATTTTTCAGGACGATCGAGGTTCATGATAAGAAACGCAATTACATTATAAATGGCAACAAATGAAATCAATTATATCGTGAAACAATTAAAATGAGCAACAGGTGAAATAGGAAGGTATTGACGTAATAGTTTCAAAATCGAGGTGTATGTACAGCTTGTCATTACATTTCATATCCCTATATCTCTCACCATACGGCACACATATGCCAAGTTTTCCTAGTAATCACCAAGATCTATTGATGTCTGTAAATGAGATGAAGAAAGATGAGATGACATCATCGACAAAGGAAAACTACAATGCACCACTGGCAGGATGGCCGACCAAGACGTAAATCGAACTCCGGTCTCTTGAATGACGTTTCATTTCACCGGCGACTGATCTACCCTGCTCCCCGTGTCGATGTGGTGCGTACTGGATTGAATCCGATTTCTGAATGTTATCTTGCTTCAAGATGGCAAGAAACGCGTGAAGTGATTACATCAGTCGTGCTTCGCTCTCACAGCTCGTAAGCAAATGATATCGTGTGTTCCCATGCAGTTCACGCTTGGTGAGGTTAGTTCACTAATGACTGAACATTTCACCTGCTGTATACTTACGTCTCTTAAGCAATAGTGCGCATGCGTCACCAACAAATGACGTAACTGCGTGCAAGTGTCGTAGGCGAAAGATATACCACAATAAAAGCATTCGAAATGCTGGTGCTAGAGTTTACAGCATTATCTTCAAAAAATCGGCTGTGGCATGAAAATATGGATCGTGCTTTGCTGAGGAAATGGAAGCGATTGAGATAGCAATACGGGGAGACACCATTCCTCAGAAAATTGTGTTTTTTGTCGACTTCAGAGCATGTGCTATTATTCAAGCTATAACATCAAAGTTAACTGATTGTTCAATCACTAAACAAAGTCAAAAACGATCCCAGATCCAATAAAAGATGGTTGGTCATTGATTTCACAATGGATACCAAGTCAATGCGGAATAGAAGGAAGTGAAAAGGCTGACGCACTTGCCAAGTTGTGATCCAATCATACAACACAACACAGCACAGCCCCATACAACATCAATGTCAATAGCTTCCCACAAAAATAATCTCAAAATCAAATCCAAAAATATTATAAATCAAGTCCAAGAAGATGTCGCCAGAGGAGGGAGATGAGTAGTCTTTGCTGGACAAACCGATCTTTCTGACCCTGACTCGTTATACTGTAGTCACGATCTTCAGGATTGCAACTGGCTGTACAATTATCTACACAAACATCTGAAGAGAAAAAAGAATAGGGGTTAAAGCAAGTTCCACATGTCCCCTGTGCGAGCTGGGAGATCAAGATGCGGAACACCTACTTGTATGCCCAGCACTTGATCAACACCGAGTTCTGTTGGAGAATCAAGGATTGAACAGGGATTGTCTAATAGCAGCTTTGTACTGGCAGACGAGGAGACATGAGAAGTAGAGCATACCTACTTTTCTCAAACAAGTAACAACTCTCTGGGACGCAGATCACTAAATTCTCTGCCACATCGAGTCTGCACGACGAGAATTCCAACACGTCAAAGACTGCTTGGTGATTGTCGGTCTCTCACTTTGGTGCCAACTACTGTTGAGTTATCCCACAATTTGGAGAGCTGTTCGCTGATAAAATACTCGCGGGCCAACGATGGGTCAAATGTACAAAAAAAAAACAAATGACCTGAAACTCGATTGTCATAAAAACCGATCGACTGTACTTAAAACGAACTGTACTGAAAAACACCTAGCTAGCCTATAAAATTTTACTTCTTGATCATACTGTACAGTTGGAAGTTAAACTGGAGCGTTCGACTCCTCCTCTTGACAAATTCTTACCTCCGATCAAAAGATTCATGGGTGTTGAGATATTTTCAATTATGGCTGGGGTGAGGTGATTTAGAGAGGCTCTCTTTGATGAGTGAAATGCCATTTTTCGAGAAAGAGGAGCCAAGCTTCCCACTCCAACCACTGTATACAGGTTCCTAAAATAGTAGAGGTTTAGTACAGCTGTTTTTTTAGTAGATGTTATCCTTACGACACTTAGTTTTTGGGACAGTTGAATTAGAGAACAGTTGATTTTCAGTACATACAGCTGGTACCTTTTCGAATAAGCCATAAGCTTTTGGCAACGATTCATGGAAAAGAGTGACAGTTTTCTTGGCAGTCAATACTGAAACTGTATTTTATTTCATCCTTACACGGGTTGTCTATAATCTATATCACATCACAATATATTATTCACGCTGTCCTATGGTCGGGACTAGGTTACCCTCTCTCGTATTTAGAATAACAACTAGTGTTTCTGTTTGTTGCGTCTTGAAGGCGGAGACCTTCTGTTCCACATACAGCCCTGACGTGATCGTCGTGGTCTATTCCGTCGTGGACCGGAAGAGCATGAAGGCGGCCGAAGACGTGCTTATGTTCCTCTGGAAGGAGGACTACGTCTCTTCCCGTGGAGTCATCCTGGTTGGGAATAAAGCGGACTTGGAGAGGAAGAGAGAGGTACCAATGGCAGGTAATGTGGGGAATTGGGATTGGTCAACTGTACTAAAAATCAATTGCCCTGAAAATCGATAGACTGTACTAAAAACCAACTGTACTAAAAAATGTGAATGAGTAAATTTAATAAAACTTGACGAGATTTGATTACAAGACTAGATTTGAAAGTGACCAGATTTCATAAGATTTTATCACGTTTAACATTGAGTTATTTCAACTAGATATGAGTGGAAAATTACTAGGTAAGAGAGCGTCTGGATTTCATACCAAAAAAATATAAGATATTGTGTTACTGGTACTAAGAAATGCCTAGACTCTAGAATGAGTAGATTTAGTGAGACTCCATGAGATTCAATCAAAGATCAGATTCGAGGTAAGTCGAGTCTGTTATATATAACTGAGAGTTATTTGAAATTACTTTAGATATGAAACCGACTGAATTTCATACTAGATCAGATTTAACCAGACATTGTAACCGTAAGAAAAAAATTAGAATGTAAGCCAGTTTGCCAACTGATGATTAGTGAATTAAGGAATAATTGGCAGATTAATTTGTTATCACCCATGTTTAGTTACGTTATTTCCGTAACTTAATCAATAATAAATTGATTAATACTTCGTTATTAGTTGATGAAACGTGCTCTCAGTAGAATTTGTAATACTTTATACATCATTTTACCTAGAATTAAGTCGAAAATTACTAGATTTGAAAGCAATTATAATTTACAAGACTTGATTAGATTCAATTAGACATTGTGAAACTGAGAAATGAAAAAAGTAGATTAATTCAGAGAATTAGATTTTAAAGTAATCATATTTTGTAAAACTGGATAGATCTATAGCTGAACAAGTTATTTCAACTAGAATTGAGTGGAAAATAATCATATTTTAAAGCGACTAGAATTCATAACACTTGATTAAATTCAACCGACCATTGTGTTACTGGGATAATTTTATTACCAGCGCTCAAGGTTTAATATTCTTCAGGTATTTTCTCTTTTGTAAGAAAAGAAATATACCATTGTGAAAAATAGGTTATATGGAGTTTTACATTTGCCCGAGATGATCAACATGCTAGCTGTATGAGTGTGATGATGGAAGTGACTAAAATCAATAACTCTGAAATCATGGAGTATGTTAAGGTAGCATAAAAATACATTCCATATTATTATTTACCTTGATTTGTAACGAAAACTGCATTCGGACATTTTTTCGAGAAAATTAATACAAATATTGGAAATGTTAGTACTTAGTGAATATGATGCGGGGGACTAAAGTCCATGTCAAGGAGAGATGACTCGGACGTCAGAGCTTTTTTCTTCGCCAAGTTACCCCCACTGCTCGCTCGCTCGCTACTTGTATCGTTGGAGTGAGGGGTCCGAGCTTCGTCAAAGGGATCACAGCTAAAAGGATGCACTACCTGAAGCGGGGAGATAATATAAGTTGAATGACCATTAAAGAAATTAATTAAAATCGTCATCGAAAAATTTAGATTATTATATTCAGTATAGTTGATATATGTGGGCTGTATATTCATATTTATAATATATTATTATATTATGTATGTGGATACCGGTATATTCATATTTATATAATTATCTATTGAAATTAATCATATATGGATTGATAACCGGATTGAGCACTGGGCCGGCATTGGATATTTTCTTGGATACTTCATTTGAAAAGTGCTTTTACCCAACGTCGGGTCGTCGTTAACGTAGAAAAGGTACCCTAAAGAGAATATACAGGTTTAAATTGATAACGAAGTTGGCCCGATGTAGTAATTGTCTCATCTTGTGTTGCAGCCGGGCGCAAGCTAGCCAACAGCTGCGGCTGCAAGTTCATAGAGACATCCAGCGGCCTTGACCATAATGTCGACGAGCTACTTGTGGGCATCCTAGCGCAAGTTCAGCTGAACCCACGCAGAAATAGAACAAGCAAGAAGCAGAAAAAGCAGAAGGTACGCATCGGCAGCGGACAACGCATGATAAGACAGTTGTTGGGAATCAAACGAAAATCAAGATCCTGTGAAAATCTACTCGTTTTATGAGAGACATACGTAGCAGATATCCCGATATACCTTGGTGAAACAATAAGCGTTAAGAGAAGTGGTGTATGTAGAATTTTGAGCAATCATAGGAAGTAGAATTTCGAAAGAAAATTGAAGTCAAGATCTTGTATTATATTTGTAATCAGGAAAGAAGGAGGTCTAATACACAGTGAGTTAACATAGTCTTCAGGCAGGCAGCAAATTGATAGCAAAAACTAAAACAAACTCAATGCAACAATGATGGAAAGAATAAGGTCAATTACGCAATATATTTATATATATATATATATATATATATATATATATATATATATATATATATATATATATATATATATATATATATATATATATATATATATATATATTATAGATATTACGTATAGGAATATGAAGTTTCTACAGTACGATAGATTCTTTCTGTTTGTATCAATTTGTACATCAATTTGATTGGCACAATACTTTACTGTTCGTAAGGATCTTCCAATGGGAGAGGCGCAAGTTGAGGGAAGCAGTGATGATCTCAATTCTTTTCTATAACAACAGCGTAAGCCCAACGAGTGCCACTTTTCCCAATCTGCGGCTTGCACGTCTCTGAATCTTTCTTCACTCTTTCTGTTGCCATGTATCTGAAGAAGTTCTTTCAATTTTATACTTTTTAATTATGTACCATAGTATTTAATTCTCTTGTGACTCGAATCTTCTTTGTTGCATTAAAACCAAGTTCAATTTTGTTCAAGTAAACCTACCACTAATATTTTGCCTGAAGATGTTGTGAGTTCACTTTAAATTGAAATGTGATGCTTCATCTAAATTAATGATCTTGTGTTTTTCCACAAATCTGACCATTCTCTCAAATAAAACTGCACCAAGTTGGTAGTTTTTTCATGCAAGTGAGTAATCTAGTAAATGAGGTGAATAAGTCAAATATTGATTTTGAAGCCTCCATAACTCTCACATAGAAGTCAGAAATATGAAAAGACAATGGTAGACATTGAACGTGATCTATAGATCGTCATAATTATGAATGTTTGAATTACTCGTCAGAAAAAGTTGCAGGTACGCTGTCACACAGGGTAAACAGTGAAACTTGTGAAAAGGTACAAAATGAAGCACGCACATTTCTCAACAGTTACATTTACTAAAAATGTCACATTGTCGACAGTTTATTTGTAACCTTTCGTCGGTCATATTGGATTCCATTCTGAAACACATTCTGTTGCTACTTTTAATGTCAAATTTGACAGAAAAAGTTGCAGGTACCATACACATCTAGTGTTGAAAAGTGGATTCAGTGAAAAGTTACAAAAGGAAACTTGCGCTTATTTTCCACAATGACATTGATTAAAATATTACTTTGTTGACTGGTCTAATTGTAACCATTCGTCAACCATATTGCATTTACAAGTGTATTCTGCTGATAATTTTCAGCTTTTGTGTTGAATACCCAAAAATGGGAAAAGCATAGTAATCTGAATTTACAAGCCCTCTTGTTGAGCAGAGATTTGATATGTCAAGTTAGAAAATGGTCATTTTGTAAATAATTTTATCTACTTTTTTGTCGATATAGAAAATACTAATAATGAGTTTCTACTGTGATTCATAGGTAATCATTTCAACACCACGTTTTATATATGTATACCTAGAAAAAATCCATATATAACTATTATTGTGATAAATAATCTAATGTACGCATACGCATGCATACATGTACCCATCTCCTTCAGAATGTAGGTTCTGAAAATATTGAAAGATAGTTGTAACTAGTAGGTGAAACATCTATTTTTAAAATGTTGGCATTCACTTTTGAAAAACCACCCAAATCTGAAAATGTGCCAAGTATTTTTACAAAGTTGTCGACCAAATCAACTGTACCAATTTTCCTAACTGTAATATTTTCAATGACCATGTTGACAAACAATAATAATAATAATGTTAACTGAAGAATTATGTACCACAGGGCCCAACCTGAAAATATACTCACGTACTTTAGGAAGATTGGAAATATGAATCCGGAATATGCAAGACGGTATATTAAATGATAATAACACGAAGGAATATAAGAAATTGTTATTATAACAAAGAAAATAAAACCAACGTGGTATCAATATCATCTACTTATGTAACTACTGTAGAGTTACGGTCATAGAGCCACGGCAGCAAAAATTTGCCGGTCCATCAAAAGCAACTAGCCAATCACAGACGTGCCCTGTTTACTGACCAGAGTGGCGTTGAAAATTGGTTGAAGTGATTTTTTTCCAGCCTTGAAACTTGCCGTGGTGACTTATACTCAACGATTTGTACTAAAACAGCGTGTTTAACATACCAACTATCAAGATCGTTGAGTAGTTGTCTATCGATTAGATTCGATATATACACCTCCATTGACAAGTGTCTCATGCGAATTAAAACGTAAATATTTGCAACGAATTATTTAATAGCAATAGTGAGCATATTAAAAATAATTTGACAGCTGAAAGTTTGTCACTGATACCAACTCAATTTGTATTTATGCCGAAACTAGTCGTACCAACACTGCAGTTGTCGTGGTAGTTAGAAAAATACAAATCTTTTGACGTTGTGCTAAACCGGTTAGGTTGATATAGGTATATTGCTGGGTGGCAGAAATGCCGTGTATCTATGAGCGTACCTTTAGACTGTTTTTCAATGAATATACCATTGTTACAGATGAAAAAGATTGTATACATATTATATTGTGTGCTGTGTTCGGGATTCCACAATATGGTACTATATATTCAATTATATTTGTAGGTAGGTCTATTTCTGTACACCATTAGGATGAAAAGTACTGAATGCGGCAAATGAATGATAAATTGATAATAGAATAGAATGTATTCATTCATCATGTATATAACGTCAGTACGGTCAAAAAGGGTGAGGTTTGGTCAGCTGACCGTTCTTCCACCCAACCATTGAGTTTATAGGATAACAATATAAACTCAATGACACAAACTTAGTTTTATTCTATGGCTAGGGGGAAGAGCAAAAACATGAACATTTCTGAAGAACAGAATAAAATGGATTGAGGCCAGCTATGGAATGTATTGGTAGATCTGAATATCTGGAAGTGTTTGTGTGTACCCTACTAGATGTGATGTGGTTATAATGATAATAAATAAAGTGCAATACCGTACATCCAATAATACAGTATAGCAAGACTGAGACATATTCTTCGAAGTATCCAACCTAGTGACTCAGAACCTATGGACAGCTTCCCTGCAGCAGTAAGCCTCAAACGTTACAGTTCGTTCGGCTCAATTGCAGGCCAACTTTCAAACACGTTCAATTCACAACATATATTAATAGTATACTCAACTTTGATGGACATCACAACCCTGAAACTAGATTTTAACAAATAATCACAATATTTATTTCCTCATGTTAGAGAAAACTAGAAATCATCATCTCAATTTCAGAAATTTATTTTAATTTCATTTTTACCAACTAGGACCACACTCTTTTCAAGTTGTGACATAGACATTACTCAATTCTGCCATTGAGTTCATAGTGTTGTACTATACTCAATGATTCTGCTCATGTTTCTATACAGAATTAGTAATGCCTACATCATGTCTCAAGGTCTATAAAACTGAGACGAGTGGCCAAGTGGTTAATACACTGAACCGTAATTTTGGAGACCGAGGTTCGATTCCCGCCATCGTTGACCATCCTGACGGGTTTTTAGTGGTTTGCCTCTGTCGCTCAGATTAATACTGGGATGGTTCCTTAACAACATGCCACGACCGACTCCTTCCCACTATTCAAAAACATCTAATAAAATTACCTTTTATCTCATCATCTCACCATCTATTCATCGAATATATCACTGAGCAACGCAAATAGATCGTAGTCATCAGTAGGGCCTACAGTGTGTCGTTAACACCCAATATAAAAAAGATCTATAAAGGACATGGAATTAATTTCTGAAATTGAGATGATTTCTAGTTTACTTTAAAATTTGGGAAATAAATATAATCAATGTTCATTAAAATTTGGTTTCAGGATTATGATGTCCCACGCCCTTGAGTATGAGGGTGACTATGATATGTTATGTTCCCTTGAATATGCATACCAAGATGCATTAAGGGTTGCGTTTGTTTGCCGCTTCTTCATTGTGACTTCACTCAACTCTGAAACACGTTCCATCTCTCGAGTACTTTTCTCAGAACCAAATTACGCTGCTCTACCTAGTGTTGTTTTGTAGAAATTTGATGTCATGCCTTCTATACCTCAAATATTTGCATCTAAGATGCAGAGCATATTGGCATCCAAGATGCAGTGGAAGTGAACAAATGTGCTAGTCTTATAAAAAAAATAGTTACTGAGTGATACTGCAATCAAATAAAATATAAATATTCATCTCTTTGTTTGGGGCATGCAGACATGATATCGATCGGAAAACACATAAATCGTCCAGATGCAAGTTATGCTGGCCTTCCATGAACGCGATTTGCGTTTCGCTTTCGCAAGGCGGTGGAATTGAGGCAAGCTCAACAATCAGAAATTGCGTAACTTTCGTCACTGATTGGTTGTTTTATCATCATGGTGGCTTTAAAAACCGCTCAGCGAATTCGCAATCCAAATAACGCAGGTATGGAAGCCCAGCATTACTCGCAATATAACTTGAGTTATTGCACAAATTACCACACAATTTAAATGAAGGACAATTTAACCTCACTATCTCCGTTTTACGTCCTAGGAGACTGTTTCGGACAACTGAGCAAAAGTGAACGTCATTTTGCATGTATTTGTAAACAAAGTTAGTTCCCTTTATCACTACTACCATTAAGTATGCTACCGGTACTACACTACGCACGATCGTTAGTTCTGAAAGTGTGGCTGGTAAATTGGTACACATTTTCAACACAGGAGGAATAGGAAGTGAAGTCACCATCTCAAACTGGCAAAAGCAACCCTCAATGCATCTTGATGCATGTACCAATTTTATTTCACCACTGAGAACTATCAAGCATTGTTATAATTACCGAACATTTGAAATATATGCCTGATATGTATCCAACACAAGTATTGTACATTTCCTCCTTTTGAAGAGTTAACTTGGCCAAAACTTTTTACATCACCACCTTTATATACAATACCAAAGTGTTAAAATAGCAAGGGTTTGGCTCCTCCTTCTTCCTGCAAGTTTCTGTTTTCCGTGGGGATTAATATTTTGGAAAGTTAATAACACTGAACATTTCAAAAAAATTATAGTCATTTTTATTTTGTTCATATTCTGATTAATTTTAAAACATATACATAAGTACCAGTAAATAAATGTTCACCCTACTAAGCTCAATTCAACTAGAACTCATTACTAAGGCTAAATAAAGGCTTAATTGAAAGCTGGATAGAACAAATTGTGCACAAACATATACCGTAATACCATATAACCTTGTCTAAACACAAGGCATTGTCTGTTATTGCATACTACACACCGACATTTTAAATATATTCTGAATATAACAGGTAAAATAAATCCCAATTGGCTGAAGAAGTTATAACACAAGTTCCATCACATGTGGCAGGACATACAGGCTGGGCTAGCAAGCTCACATGCCACATTACCAACATATTGAAACAATAAAAAGTTGAAAATAAATTGAATATCAGTTAGAGAAAATAATTTAAAAATAACTTTGCAGTTTAATTTGTAATTTTAATAAAAAACATTATCGCTAACCATGACTGAGTATTAATGTGAATACCGGTATATGGTATGAAAGGGGGCTCGCAATTTCTGGAATTAACGTGCAGCCCTATTGAACAGGCTGTAGGCTGCAGAGGTCATGTGAGACAGCTGCACGGGTCGCGATGTGGACGCTAGCTTGAGACAGGTGCTTTCAAGTGCTCAACAAGAGAGCCCTGACCCTCGCAGCCACTCTCAACGTTGCCAGACATAACACTATGCAGTCGCAGAAGAAATTCATCCATGGTTAGTCTTTTAC
The DNA here is from genome assembly GCA_964007535.1 of Brachyptera risi. Taxonomy (NCBI): domain Eukaryota; kingdom Metazoa; phylum Arthropoda; class Insecta; order Plecoptera; family Taeniopterygidae; genus Brachyptera; species Brachyptera risi. The sequence continues at coordinate 20,618,257 of OZ023326.1, forward strand.
CTTTTGGAGTAGAACCCGTTATTTTGACACCCAGCCTTTTTCTAACTTTAGCCTTTCTTTTCTTCAATTTCTCCTTGGTTACTCTTCCATTGAATATAAAGCGCCTCTGTTTATTAGCTCCAACCAATAAAACTGCACCACCTTTCTTCAACAGTGGCTCTTCATAAATAGTTTCTAAACTTTTGATCAACGGAGATTTGAAATTTTCATTACGATAATAACTTTCCAGATTTTTCATGCCTGAATTTTGAAAGATCTTTTGTGGTATCAAGCTGCACCGTCTTTTCATTGGAATGGAATCCTGTTGGGACACGCTTGGGGTACGCTTCCGTAGGATGCGAGTTTCCAGAGGAATGTCGGCTTTTGGGGGAGCGTCTTCCAGCTCCAGGCTTGCCATTATTCCGGGAAGATCCATTCACCAGCCTGGAACACAATGTGTTGGTTGTGTACAAGTAGGCCTACTCTGTTTGAGCGACAAAAGAGCACATATTTGCTGTTAACTGTTTAAAAAAAAAGTTTGGAAACAAGATAATTGACAAAAAAAGTGTTCAATGAAAATACCATTCGGGAAATTATCTGTTAGTTTATTTTAGGTGAATTAAGTAACGTGAATTCTCAAACCTAACGTAACAGTGGTATTGTCTAACTAGAATATTTTTTTATTTTTTATTATTCAAGAAGTTTTTTTTTCAAACACTTTTTGTGTCAAACAGTTGGTGCATACCCCTTGGTAGGGAAATGCGAAGTAATTTGCCCATCAATATGACAGGGCAGACAGCTGATATGTAATAATAATCAGCACACATGATAAACTACTCTTTGTAGAGCTACTAAGGTTGACCACACAACACGGGTTTCCTTGTTAAATGAACTTCCTGTCCCGGCATCCCAAGAATTGTTCTCGGGACCATCAAATCTCGGAACCAGTTCGAAACAAAAATAGTCTCTTCAAATCAACAATCGAAAGCATTCTCTTATCTCACGCATTTTACACAGTTAAGGACTATTTTGATTTGATAAAAACTACCCAATGAATTTGGTAGTTTTCAATGGTGCAAATAATTGATTTTCTTATTTGTTTAGGCCCAGCATTACCAAGTCCAGTTAGTATTTATCTGACAGTTGGTGAAAACAAATAGCATGGGTAACCATGGTGATAACAAGTTTGAACTGTCAGATAAAGGGTAACTAGACTTGGTACTACCGGGCCTTAGAGATATATAAATAATTGATTTGAATGTAATTGTGAATAACTGCATATTTTCTGATTTTTATTTGATTGCTGAGAAAGTGTATCATTTCCACTGCTTTGACATATTTGAATTTTAATTAATTGCAATATCAATGTACCTATTAATCCAATGAATACACTTTTATTATCATTTTCGTTGTGTTTCTATCCCACCCAAAGTCTGGGCATTGTGCACCTTGCATTTTACAAATGCTATTTCTCTCTCTAATTATCTCCACCAAGATGGATTGATGATTGCATTGGTTTGCAGGTCTTTTATGGTGGTTCAACTCTCCATCACACTAATGTTAAAAATATGTAGTCCTACCAGTAAACTGTGCGAATCTCTGAACCGATCGTGAGTCTTCTATAGTAGTGATACAAAGAACCAACTTTATTTACAAACACAAGCAAAATTAAGTTCATGTTTGCTCAATTGTCTGGTACAATCTCTTATAATTAAAAATGGAGATGGTGAAGTAAAAAGATGCATTATTAAATTTGACGTGATTCATAATAAGTAATAACCCTGGTTTTGTTGCAGGTGAATAACAATACACTAGATGATTCCTAGATGAGGCCTAATCAAAATTGTGTGAAAGTCCACAGCATGCCTCAAACTTACATGTAGTTACCGGTATTGTATTGCAGGCCTGCGCCTAAATTTGATTGCACTACCAGTAAATATCCCTTTTCATAAGCCTTTTCCACTACAGTAGGGCCTATATCATTGATTTTGTAAGGCTACAAATTCAATGCCTATATGCACCATGGCAATAGACTAAAATATTTACGGAATGTATATTCGTACGGTCAACCGTATGATTAAGTGAAAATAGATCACACGGTCAGTGACGTCATGACCGCGATGTTTCGATCGATGATCATAAATGGACAAAATAACGCTCTCCAACAATGTGACTACTGTAGCACATGGGTTAGCACAGCTGACTCTCTGCCAGGGAACTCTGATCGAATCTTGCCTGTGACTCATTTTTTTATTTTTTTAAATTGGTTCCTCCAGAGTTTATATAAACTAAACATGGTCAATTATGTGGACAAAGCCAGGTTGCAGACAGTAGGTTAGATTAGTGTATAAACCTCGCGTATGCCGCCGGCAGGCAGAACGGAGCTTATATATCATGTTCATTTATCGGTAACTGGTGTCTGGTGCACTCTAGCAGTGAAAATTACAACTAGACTATCCTCCCGAATGAAGCCGAACAAATCCAGATCCGAACGAATCCTACGTCACTAATTTATAAACAACCAATGACAACGCTGACCGTACGATCTATTTACGCGTATTCATATGGCTAACCGTACGATTATCCACAGCCAAGTATTTAAGGTACCTAGATATAGAAAACATGACAAATAGTTTTATCACAGTATATTTAGCATAGTTATGCTATGCTTCTTCCTGGAACTGTGAAGGTAACTTATGGCATTGAGTTTTTTGGGTGAAGCTCAAACTGTCAGATTTATAGAGCCTCCTATAAGAATGTACCATCTTTCTAACATAGTTATTATAAAGTCAATGCTCATGCACAGCTCCTTGTAATGGGTTTTTTCCTACAGGGTATAAGTTGTATAGGCCTAAAATGATCAAGTAAAAAAAATCGGGATTTCAAGACTACCAACCCCCCCCCCCCCCCCCTTACACACACACACACACACACACACACACACAATTAAATTTGGCATGGGTATGATAACTTCCTGGCATTGTCCCGGATTTTCCTTTTTTGAATACATGGTCACTCCACTATGTAGATCTACATTACTAGGAAAAGCTAGACTAGGAAAAATATCGCCAGATACAATTAAAAATACATAGTAAAAATGCGTATACGTAGTAAAAATTACACCTGAGAATATTCCATCAAACCTATTCACTAGACCTGTGTGAAACTGTTGGCCTACTGACGAGGAATATTCGTATAACCTGGCTGTTGGTGAGGTTGTAGAGCAAATAATAATCAATTATAATAGGCAGAAGGGGCGTGGGCCTGAGCTACATTTTTTCAACTTTTTCACTTCTATATCGTTTCCAATTGAATTCGATGTGTGGAATCAAATAAAAAATGACAAATAACAGATGTGAAAATAACAAATTTCAAAGTGGACGTAAGCAAACGTTTGAGACACGTTTTTTTCATGGGGCGCAAGCATTGAGTAAATAAATATGCTTACAGGATAGAGTGGCAGACGCTGCAGAGCCCTAGTTGAACAGTCTACATGTACCCTGGTACCGATAGTATTACACCTGGTAATCCTGCTAGGAGCGCTGTAATCACCAAGAAAATTGCCATTTGCTAGAGCACTGTTGCGAGTGAATGCTGCTAGGAGCGCTGTGATCAGCCAACTTTTTCATTGTTGATGAGCAGATTTTGAGCAAAGGCTGTCATACGGCGTTGCCTATTTAGAGGCTACCTTATCTTAGGGTGACCATCCGTCCCGGAAAACCGGGATTGTCCCGGTTTTCTACCTCTTGTCCCGGTGTCCCGAAAGAAGATTTCGGGACACCTAAATGTCCCGGTTACGTCGCAAGAGTAAAATTGTTCTATTTTTGGCGACAATAAATGTAATTCAAGTATTTACAATGCCATGAAGAATTTGTTTCTTTGAGTGCAAGTGCCATTCTCTTTGAAAATTTACCGCGCGCTCGGCAGGCTACATTAATAATTCCCCACCCCCTCCCTTCCGATATATTGTGACTGCCTGCCTACTGTTTACACGTGGTATTGTGCATTATTAATTAGTCTGGCTCTTGGAGAGCAACAGTTCACTTGTGTGTTGGGTTTTGTTTTACAATGCCGAAACGAAAGTGCTCCTATCAGGAGAAGTATTCTGCCGAATGGAAGTTTATCAAAAAAGGAAGATATGAGGATGAGATCGAGTGTAAAGTTTGTAATTGTTTTTTAAACATCGGTCACGGTGGTCGATCGAATATTACAGACCACGTAAATTCAAAAAAACATAAATCGCGTATGTGTAGTTCAGTATTCTGAACTGTGTTTCACAAACACAAGATCAAGAAACTGCGCCAACAGCAATCATCACATAAATGTTCACGACACAAGTTTATAACATGATAATAAATAATTCTTGATAGAAACAGTGATAAAACCTATGACCATCAATAACGTAACGGGATAAGCAACATGGCGCTTCCCTTTCGCACCATGCGTATATCAAAGGGATGCCGCCTCACAAATGTTATGATGATTTGCTGGTATTGTTGTATGTTGATCTATACAAGTAATGGATGTAATGCAATCTGTGAATCCAGCTCTTCCCAACTGCATTGAGCAATATTGGAATAAATTTCAGTTGAATTGGCCAATCTGAATTTAAAATACGTCTGTAAAAGCATTTAGTCCCCGAGTCAAGAGCCCTACTGCTATATTCACCATTTGATAACTGAATAATTACTCATCATCTACGAAAAAGGTCAGAAACAATGCAAGTATACAACTATGTACTATACACTGAGATACGAGCCTAATACGTACGATTTGCTTTGAAATTGCGAATCTCGCAAATGTACACGAAAGCGCGCTGATTCCATCATGGTGAAAACGGCCTAATGTTGAAAGGATAGGACTTACGTCATGTTGCTTATGCCGTTACGTTATTGATAGTCATAGGTTATTGATAGTCATAGATGAAACACATAAAGGTCTCTACATAAGAAAATGATGATGTATTTATTTTTTATTCACACCGTGCTCCAAAGCAACCAAAACTCATTGAAAAAACGCCCCAAACAAAAAAATCCCTGCGGGGCTGGTGTTGGGGGGCCTTGCCCCCCAAACCCCCCGCGGGTCGCCGGCTTCGCAGATACTTCGCTTTCGGATGATTATTTGTCCCGGATTTTATTTCCTACAATCTGGTCACCCTACCTTATCTATGGCGAACGCTAGGATTATAGCTATCTAGGCCTGCGATGGGTAGACAACTGAGAGCGACGTTGTTCAGGATCTATGAAACCTGCATAAGCCACCAAGATCGACTAGCCTACTCAGGCCAAACTAGATGGCGTTGAAAATGAACATCGCTAGGCCTACACAACGTTTATACTCATTTGTAGAACATCTCTCACATAAATGAAAAAACAAGAAACATATGGTGATCAAATCAAATGCAATGATATAATAGAGAACCTTGATATAGGCCTATCTGCATGCCTTGGCATCAGTAGAAAGTGAGCCTTGGTAGGCCCTGCCCCTAGACCTAGACTGTACTTCGAATCAAAGATTCCAGGTTGTGATTATCAGGGGTCAGATTCATATAAAACTAATATAAAGGCGTCTCGACTTTGCGGTAAGTGGACTTTGGCAAAATCAATGGCTTTGGTAAGGCACACTATGAATTCAATGGTAAGAAAGCACCTTGGCATCAGTAGAAAGTGAGCCTTGGTAGGCCCTGCCCCTAGACCTAGACTGTACTTCGAATCAAAGATTCCAGGTTGTGATTATCAGGGGTCAGATTCATATAAAACTAATATAAAGGCGTCTCGACTTTGCGGTAAGTGGACTTTGGCAAAATCAATGGCTTTGGTAAGGCACACTATGAATTCAATGGTAAGACCATAGAAGAAGTAGGCCTTGCCTGCATAGGGCCTAGTAAGCCATGACCTAACCCAACATTCAGTGAATCAAGGCTGTTTCCTCAAACACTGAAGTGTGCATAGGCCTAAATAATAGGCAAAGAAATAAGCTCACCAAAAAATGAAGCTGACCAAAGATCATAGGGCTCGGGCCTATGGCACTGAGTAGTCCTAGGCCTAGGCATTAAGTATAAAGGTTTTGACCTAGGCCTAGGGTGGAAAACTTGAAAAGTAGGTTAAACTAACAAAATATCGTCAGTAAGCCCTACGGCCCCGTTTAGACCAAACCTTTCACCCACCTTTCATATCTTGATATGCTGTTCTATAAAATTAATAAAATACATTATAATTCTCAGTTGAACTCACATTAATGGGCCTAAAGCCTCCTACTCAATTTTCACAACAACTTTGACGTTTGTGGTTTCTGTAAAATTTCAAAGATTCAAGATGAGCTATTCAAGATCGATTTTCGTAAAAATCGATTCTTTCGTTTGCGACTAATCGATTTTTTCGTTGGGATTAATCGATTTAGGATCGATTCTCTCCACCTCGATTTTTCGGTGGGTGAATAAATCTCCCTCCAGGCCTCCAAGTCTGTATTTGAATCGATTCTTCCTAAAAACTGTTATCCTGGAATAATTTTTTTAAAAAAGAGTGAGTTCGAAATTTATTTGAGAGTTTGACCTGATAAAAAATATGTCAATCAAGTATGTGCGTCCACAATAAAAATCATAATCACCAGTCAAACACTCCGACCTTTGGAGCGCGTCCAAGAAAAAAAAACAGGAAGATACATTTCTAACCCAATGGGAGTCTTCGCTTCGCTTATCCAAGTATCATTATTATTTATTACTACTTTTAACCTTGACGATACCCATACTTTGTAGTTTGTACAATGTACTGGACCACGGGACGATAATAAACACAATACTATAGAACAGTAGGCCTACAATACAATACAATACAAGTCTGAATTGATATCACTATACATCGGCATCGCGCTTGAACTGTTCCTTGGTGTGCAGGGCCGTCATTAGGGGGTGTCAAGAGGGGGAGGGGGCACCCCCCCAATCGACATTTGCACCCCCTCAATAACTCATCCTCCTTTAAAAATTTGTAATGTTGACCTACGAATAAACACACAATAAAATATGATGAGTTGATGACTTACGGTAATAATGTGAATTGTATCAGTATACACTCGACTACTTCTTTACACTTCCTTTTCTCTTTTCGATAATGATTCAATTATTAGATTCCGAGACTGCTCCTGAATCGCAAAAATCATTTGAAAAATGACCATATTTCAAATAAATCATGCACTGCTGGGAATTTTGCTGGGAGAAATCGCGAAATTGACTTCAAAAATACGGAAAACATTCGTGAAAAATATTTCATCTGAGAGGATTCAAATTCTCAGAGAACTTGAATCTGATAATGATACACATTATTCCGAACTTTTACTCAAATCGGATCAGCCGTTTCGATGTAAAAAAATATATAATGTTATTTGTGTCAATTATTCAAAGCTATTAAGATACCTATTAAATCAAAGCAACAAGTGTCACCACTTGACTGTAAACGATTAAAACAAAGCCTTCTTTATTATTATATAAATTATTAATGGAAAATAAGATGGCAGTGATGTAATGGTTTGGATCTCAAGGTGTATATATATATAATAACCAATCCAAAGATAAGTTGATATGTTCCAGCTCATCCATCAACGCGGAAACACATAACGCGTTTGCCTAGTTAAAATAAACTTTGGTAATGACCATAGTGATTCAATCAATGGACTCCAAAAACCGCTTATAAATATCAAAAATCACTTGAAAAATGACATTGGTATATTTCAAAAATTCTCTGCGGGGCTTTGCTGGGAGAAATCGCCAAAGTAAAGCTTCGAAAATGTCCATGAGGATGCAATTATAAGACCCCAAAACCACTCGTGAATCGCAAAAATCTCTCGAAAAATGTCCACATTTTCAAAAATTCCCTGCGGGGCTCTGATGCCTCCCCCCCCCCCTCCCCGCACCATCACAATACTCAAATCCTAACGACGGCCCCGACTATCGTTCGGAATGTGTTTGTGGGGGCGTGGGTTGGGCTTGTTATTTTCTGTCTTGACCCGCTCGTAGGCCTATATGTTTGGCCGTGATCGACTGTGACGTCAAAATTTAAAATGTCGATGACCGTCTTACCGCGACTATTCATTCATTATTACATTCAAATTTATATATTTTTTCCAAATGATTTAATTTATTGAATGGAAATATTTTGAATTCGCATTCTGTTATTATAGTAATGCATAATTTTCTTTTATTACAAAAAAATGGAAAATTTTGCGATATGAATCACTCATTTTATTAATTATAACCAATTTCATAAAAACAAATAAAAATTCATTCATTCGATACAAGAGATGAATTAATTAATGTTTGGGTTCAGAGGTGCGTCGACAGCAAAGTCATTTTCCGCATGTTCATGTCCGTCTATTTTGCCACAACTTAGAAGTTGTTTTGAACATGTAGAGGAAGTAGGCAAGAGAAATCTAAGGACAAGGATGGGAGAGAAGGAGACTGAAGATGGGAAGAGAACTGAGAAGTGAGAAGAAAAACATAAAGCTCTGTACTCCCTCCATACTCCTGTCACCAAAAGGCACTCGATCGAGACGGTTCGAACTTGGTCTGCACTCTAGTCTGTGCTGGAATTGCCCATGCTGGATCTTCTGTAGACCTAGCTATTTTTTCGCTTCATTTAGCTTAGGCCTACTTACTTTATTATTAGAATGTTAAGTCTTATAATACGGGGATACTCACGGCTAGTCTGCTATCTCGAGTTCAACTGGAAGATAGGCCTATAAACTAATCTTCCAGTTAAATTTCATACATAAATCTTTGGTAAAACCAGTCACTAGAACTTAAAATATTTAATTCGAAATCTCAAACGTTTCAAACTGTTGCATGATAAACAACCAATTCACTAGACCTTGCAAATATTTTTTCAAATATTCCCTCTGAACTAAAAAAGAGGTGAATGATTTGTGTTTTTGTAGCATGTGAGTGATTTCATATTATATTTTGTGAAAAATGTTCGACCCAAAACCTTTTACCATTTAAATTGTCACTTGGAAGCATTGCTATAGTTTTTATATTAACGCAGTTATTTTATACAATGAATGGCAGTTCCACAGAAAAACACGTAAGTAAAACATATAATACGAGTATCCACTCACCACTGAACAGTTTACACACTAAGTGGACAACAGTTGACCAGAAATGACCTTCAATCCCCGCAGGGGCTGAAACAGTAACAGTGTCCAAGAAAATTATATTGAAACACTAACAATCGATACTTGGAGAAGGACGAGACGTAGTGGAAGGGTTAAGCCACTATTTTTCTCCAGAGTTTGCTCTGGACACTGGGCCCAAAAAAAGCAGTCAGTGAAAACCATTCATTAGTTAGCAGGAAAAAAGATTTGTTTTTCATGAAAGATTTGATTTTCATGTATTTTTGAAAATACTATAAATCATAATGTGAACCACTGCAATTTTCCACTTTACCCTTAATTAAGGACTGGTGTAGGGCAAAGTGGAACGTTGTGAAAGACATGGTGGACCATTGAGCTCAAGATAATATGTAGGCCTCTATTGAAAATAAATTCCATACAATTGATGTGGGATCATTTTTAATTAAGGCCTGGTATCACCAAGTCCAGTTAGCAGTTATCTGAGAGTTGGTGAAAACAAATATCCCAGGTAGTCATGGGCCCATGGCTATAATAACTTTTATCTGCCAGTTGGAGCTACTCTCACGTTGGTAATACCGGGCCTTAGATAATTATATTGTCACTCAACAGCCATAAGGATTGGGTAACAATTATGTTCATAATGTACATTTAATTTGATGAGCCAAAAATAAGTTCGTGTTTTTTTCGACAGTTTAAATTTATGAAAATATCACTTTATATCATTACAATACAGCATTACAAGCTTCAAATACACGAATAGCATGACATTATAGTTGATGTGAATTCACGTTTAACTTACTTTTAGAGTCACTGAATTGAATTTACCTGGAATATTCTGCTTCCACTTTGTCCGCCATAAGATTTTTCACCTTAAAATTTTTACAAAATATTTGTGTATATATAAACTAGTAAAACTACAATAGAAAGTGAATATTGAATATTGCAGATGAAACTGATATGTATTTCCTCAAGTAGATATACCAATTGATGTACTACATAATAGTGGATCAAAAATGTACTAAAGTGTAATTATATATGAACAATCAATGAAATACGCATCTCGAATATATTGGTCAAATGATGCCAATTCTTGCAGTCAATCTAGTTGAGGAACGATTCGAGGTATCGAATTGAATTTTTCTGCAATCTGACGTAAACACCAACAACTACAAATAGGCCCTAATATTGCTCCCCGATGGCTTGTAACCGAAAAAGATATTTTCCACTTTGCTCGGTACTAGTTCCACTATATATACCTCGTCTTCCTCTACTGGTGGAGGGTACATGGTATTGGTAGCCTACATCAAACAAAAACAAACAACTGTTGTAGTTGGGAATGGTGTGTCCACGTCACAATAGTGAATAATAAAGAACTTACTGAATGAGCGTAGCGAAGATTTTCACTCCATATATCGAAAAAAATTGAGCTTCGTTTTCATGTTTTTTCTGTTATTTTGTACGCGGCATACAGGTCTGAAAAAAAAATAATCGACTTGGAACTTATTCTGAATATTGGTGTCACATCAGGTTAGGATCGTTTCTCAGAAGAATCGTTCGAACGATTTTTCCGGAAAAAACGGGAAGTTTGGAAAATCCCCATACGAATGACACAGAGAGGAAATACTTGAGAAACAAAAATTCTCGAAGAGCTCTCAAATTTTCACTCAATAAGAAAAAAACCATCGTACATATTTCCAGTGATTTTTCACAACAATCGGATGAGAAATAACAAAGAAAACGCAAGAAAAGTATACATGCCATTGAATTGACTTCAATGGAGTGGATTCATATACATATATATATATATATATATATATATATATATATATATATATATATATATATATATATATATATATATATATATATTTATATATATATATATATATATATATATATATATATATATATAAATATATATATATATATATATATATATATATATATATATATATATATATATATATATATATATATGTATATATATATATATATGTTGTATGCCAGACGCGTCCGACCAATCAGAGTGCGACTTACTTTCTATTGATCACGTGCTCTCCCAGACGTCATGGATAAAGCCTGGCTTCGGGGAGCGCCTAGTCACTCGATTGCCAACTACCATACCTACAACGACTCTTAAAGATGGCTGAACGTTTTCAGCCGAAACGTCGAAACCCAAGGCTCTTTTTAGAGCCACCAGTTGTTTCAAGGAAGGGCAAATGTCCGTAAAGTGACACTCTATCATATATATATATATATATATATATATATATATATATATATATATATGGATATTTAGATATCCATATATATATAGATATAAATGAAGATATATAGATATATAGATATATTGATCATATATATATATATATATATATATATATATATATATATATATATATATATATATAACTTTTGATCAGTGATCAGTCCCTGTCTATGATATTGAGCCACGTCACGTATTCGAGAATGTTTGTCAATGTCGTAATAATTGGATGATTGTATTTTATGTCAACTAGATAATAATTTGAAGCTATCAGTTTCATCACTGATTATAACCTGTTATAGCTATAGTAAAATAAAGATAGAATTTGGACGTCCTCGAGTAATTGGGTCAATTGTGGTAATACTCTCTGTTTTGAGGATGATGTAATATAGCAATAAATCGTTAATGTTTAATGAACAATTGTGAGCAATCCATACTTGTAATTGTATCCACGGAATGTCAGAAAGAAAAAGGTCTTCTGCCATCATAGCAGACACAAAAATCGCCATCAAATTGTTCATCGGTGAAATCTTTATTGATTTACGATTTCGCAGGGTGAAGTTTTAGATGAAAAAACGCATGGCTACAACATTTTTTCATTATATCGGGTTTTAACGACGCACTGTAATGATGACTAGGATCTATTGGCGTTCTACAACATCCAAAAGTGTTCATGTAATCATCAATTTTTCACACTAATATTTAGTTCGTGGACAACCTTCTTCTTTCGTGAATACAAGTATATTTGAAATGTATCAATTACTTTGAAGCAGCACTACGCAAATTTCAGGACAATGTCAAATTATATCGAGTATGCGCGTGCCTGAACAATTCAATCACGAACCATTTGATAGTTTTACGCGAATTACTATGACAAAATCAATACCAGCAATTCTGGTAGATAGAATCCACAGGGTTCATCATCTTATCCTTCTACGATAATATAAATATATATATATATATATATATATATATATATATATATATATATATATATATATATATATATATATAAATATACATGTGAATATGAAAAGATGAATATTATTATCACTGAGAAATACCACCTCGTCGGGAAACGAAACCTGTACTTCTTGCTTGATACATAACTCCCCTTTACAACTGAGCTAGCAAGGAGGTTATCGTTCAATGATAACAATGTGTGTGTAATGGTACATATGTGTCAATCCTCACATATTACATAGAAAATAGATATTCCACCATACATATTCCCCACCGATATGGTAATAGGCGTACTGATGAGTGATAGTATGATATTAGGCCTAATGGTGAATAGTGATAGGACTGATAGTTATATCCATCCTATAGTCACGTGATGTACGCTTCAACAGAAATTCATGTATTCATATGTAGGACCACACGCACACACACACACACACATATATATTATGGATGTTAAAATAAATATAGAGGACATTTCTAGAGAAAGATGACTGATGAGGGTAAGAGAGGAAACTGAAACAAGAAGATGAATTGGAAGGAAGTATAAAAGATGGTCGTTGGTGGGAAGATAAAGATGAGATAAATGGAGTGATCTGTTTGGAAGAGGACAAGAGAGGAGAGTATGAATGACGGAGAGAATGAAGAGACGGATGGACTCGGATTTGACAAGCACCATAAGCTCGAAGTCACTTGCTTCAGTTTTGGTTCTGTTCTAAAGAAACTCCTGACATAATTAGAAAATCAGCTATACCTTGTATATATGGAATACAACTAGGAAAATGCAGCATATGCATTGTTGAATGAGCGATATGGGCATATTGGTATGAAATGTGATGGAAAGCCATATATATATATATATATATATATATATATATATATATATATATATATATATATATATATATATATATATATGATAATTAAGCTTCTTGGAGACTTGGATACGATCCAATATCGAGATATTTGGGATTTTATAGTTATGTCGAAAAAGATACGCCTCGACCGGGATCCCGGTCGAGGCGTATCTCTTTCGACATAACTATAAAATCCCATATATATATATATATATATATATATATATATATATATATATATATATATATATATATATATATATATATATATATATATATAATATATATATATATATATATATATATATATATATATATATATATATATATATATATATATATATATATATATGTATATATTATTATCATACATATAAGTTTTACACCTTGAGTTTGGAACAATCATTTCACTTTGTTTTCCTGTTTTTGTCTGTTGCTTATTTCAATTGTTTCACAATTACCTGTTGATTTTCTCAATAACTGTTCCAGTACAGCCTCGACTGATATTGAAAAAAGTACATGATAACTCACATACTCTCAAACTATGACGACTGATCTGTTTCATGTAAACATTTGGAATAATGTGTATCATTCTTATTTGAATTCCTGGTAATCTGAATCCATTCGAAGACGATATGTGCTCCAAATTCACTCCTCTAGGTTATTCTTATAAGAGTTTTTAAACAGTTCGAAATGTTTTTTCTTTAAAGTGGTGAAACTGAGTGCGCCTCAAGAATATACAGTATCATTTTAGACGATGATACATAGGCCTACGTGCTTTGTCAAGTTTCAACAAAATGAGTACTTTCGTTTCACCTATGGAGCGCGAAAAATATATGTACCTTCGTTTTTTTCAATTACGATGAAATTGAGTCTTTGCTTTGTTTATCAAATATCCTGAAATATGTAGGCCTATCTGGAAAGTCTCGAGAACACACCACTAACATTCCTACTCCAAGGTCTGGTAAATTAACCGATAGTTAGTAAACTAAGATTAAATTATCAACTTATTATCACCCATGGTCACGTAATGTCATTATTGCACCTTAACTCTTGATTAGTTGATTATTACTTCACTAAGAATCCGTACAACCGAATCTAAATCATTCAAAAGTGATTGATTTTATTTAATCAACTTGGAGTGTTTCTGAAACTTGTACAATCCATTTACTTATATTAATTACACTTTTCAATGAGCACTCTATGTAGTATTACTATCCGAGATTAATAGATCCAGCCAATCACATGATTTATACCGCACTGTTGTTGTTATTTATAGCTGTTAGAATTCAGGATTTAGTTATAAATTATACCAATAAATAAAGTATATACAACGACATCGCAGTCACGCAAAGATAGATTTCTGCGTATGTTATACTTGACCTGGATTCATTTGATAAAAGAGTGATAAACCAAAATATTCAACATGATTTTACCATTTTAGACAATCGGGTAATTGAGTCTCCGAGCGACCATTATAATGAAACATATTCATTAATTGTCTCAATAACCGGCTTCGCTTTTTTTCCATTGACACGAACAATATAAAATGAAAAACAGATTTGTATAACACTATACGAAGCTAAAAAACTCCAACTAAAAAGTGTAACATATATCATATAATCTATTCAACCGAACAACCAAACCAAATCTATTCAACCGAATACAATTGACAGAATTATTTTCCTCAATTATGAATTATATAGGCCCACACCTAACTTTTCTTATCTAGAAATAATAATATCTGCTCTGAGGGGAACTAATTCATGAATAATAATAGTCCATAATTGACGAATAGTGAAATCCCAGTCCATAAACGTCACAGCAACATAATATCGTATGGAAGAGGCTGTTTATTAGGCCGGGAAATTATAATGGATATAGTTTCCATTTATCTATTTATATTGAGCTTTAAAGACGCACTGTGTACTTATGATCACGATCTATTGGCGTCGGTGAATGATATGAGATGATGGGATGATGAGACGAAAGGTTATTTCATTAGGTGTTTTGGATAGTGGCAAGGAGACAGCCGTGGCTTGTTCGTAAGGAACCATCCCAGTATTGACTTGAACGACCGAGGTGAACCACAAAAGAAAATGACAGAATGGTCAACCATGGCGGGAATCGAACCCTGGTTTCCTGAATGACGGTTCATTGTATCAGCCACTCGACCATTCTTCTGAGGATAATGAATACGAATCAGGGTATCAATCTATCCTAATGCCCACATTGAAGTATAGATCCAAGTGACCTGATAAGCCACGCTTATCACTTGGTGATCAATTCGTAAACCGATGCTAATTAAATCATGAAACACAATAACAA
Source organism: Brachyptera risi (assembly GCA_964007535.1). Lineage (NCBI taxonomy): Eukaryota > Metazoa > Arthropoda > Insecta > Plecoptera > Taeniopterygidae > Brachyptera > Brachyptera risi. Next base: position 20,633,767 of record OZ023326.1, read on the forward strand.
TATAAGTAGGCCTATATCATAATCATGAAGAATATGCTGGATAGAATGAATGATACAATTGACGACTCGCAGTCTCCACCCCCTTGACGTCACAAATCATACCATCCAATCAACAGGGCTGTTAGAACTGTATAGTGGAATTCAAATATCCGATCGGGGTATCTTCAAATGACCACAAATGATATAGATCCAACCAGCCGACTGGTGAAGCCACGCCTATTTCGGGTCGCCAATTGATGATTGACTGGGCATGGAACTAGAATTGATGACTCATCTGGTCTTATGAATATATATATATATATACAAATATGTACGCTTTTATGTAAGTTCAAATAAAAAGTTGAAGTTAAAGTATTATGTAAGTTATTATATGTAAATTCAACTCAAATCGCATAATTGTCAAAAGTATACACCTGGAAAGTCATTTTTTTTTTCACTGTATACCTTTGAAAATGATGAGATATGCGTTGCATAGCTTTCACTTATACCTCTTGAAGGTATTGAAAATATATATGTATACCCAGTATTAGAAGTTTGATATCTCTTACCGTTCGAAAGTTATCACCAAAAAACTGATAGCTCGATTGTTCTCTGTGTAGTTCTGGCATAATAAGTTGCATTTTTAAATAACTGAGTACAGTACTTGAACTATTGACGATTACAGCTGTTGGCGTGTCCAAAACGGCGTACAAATAGTTGGCAATACAAACGGAATCACGATTTTCTATCTTGTGGGTTGGTATGACTTTCCATAGGTGGAGGCGCCGGGTTTCCGTTTAGGATCTTTCATTTTAAAAGTAATACGTTGTATGTAAGGAAATTCAAATATTGAATGAGCAAATAGATGGTACAAGTGAAAAAACAAAAGCTGCCCACTGAAATTATACAAACACGTTTACGCTAAGCGGTTTTTTAAAGCTAGCCTTCCATGAACGCGATTTGAGTTTCGCTTTCACAAGGCGGTGGAATTGAGGCGAACTCAATCAGAAATCGCGTCGCTCTCGTCACTGATTGGTCGTTTTATCATGGTGGCTTGATAAACCGCTTAGCGAATTCGCTAAGCCGCTAAGTCGCTAAGTCGCTTAGCCGCTAAGCGCGCTAATACCGCGTTCATGGAAGGCCAGCCTTAATCAAGTATCGAGCAGCTAATTATTAGTCAAAGTATTCCTATGGATGGTGTCACGAGATATAAAAAGTTTTAATTATGCTAATTATTAATTAATTAACAAAAATATCATAGGTAACAGAGAGTAATAAGAAGATTTTTCTCTAATTATCGCTTAATCAACAAATTCACTTCCGTGAACTCGGACCTACAATTGCAATATAAAATAACCACATAAAGATTATATTATTGATGTTAATTTCATTATTTATATGTTATGAGTTTATATTTAGCAATTCAAAAACGATGAATCCAATAGCTAGTAAAGAAGTATGAATCAAAGTTGGCTGTTCTACATACGTCACAGGTCTGAACCACATGGATCTGTTAGTCAGCAAGTGACGCAGCGTCCCGACGTCCACACTGCTAACGACGCCCGCACGACGCTATTACGTCATCATGACTCACATTGACGCTCCAACATTCACCGACAGTTGTCAAACTTTTGGTAACGTAGCTTTCCTAGGATCCGCAGGAGTTTATAACTAGTAATACAACATGAACCATAAAAGTCCATTTATATATAGGGTTCAACGATGCACTACATACTAATGATCAAGATATATTGGCGTCAGTGAATGATAAACTAGAATCTAGATGATGGGATGATGAGACAGTGGGAAGTAGATAGAGGCATGTAGATATTTTATTGTTCAATTACAACAATCTGATGCATCACTTGAAACGCTTATATCAACCAACAATGAGAGGCAATTACATGAGATCTCTCAGAAAACAATGTTCCTCTGAATTTGTTGGATTTTCAGGCCTGTAAATAATCACTCCGGTAATGATTTACGACCTAACGATGCATTCATCATCATTAAAGGTTTGTCTCCACCTTCCTCCTCCTCTTCCTCCTCCTCCTCTTCCTCCTCCTCGCCCTCCTTCTCTTCCGTCATTCAATAAATCAATAATGTCAATCTTGAGAAGATTCTGATGCGGAAAATATAACTACCCTCAATTTGAAGCCACTTTTTTATTTCAAACACTGATCTGATAGTAATATTGTTTATTAATTTGTCTTGGGTCTAGACAGTAATAATAATACTAATACTGTTTGGTAACTACTCAAAATTTATCAACTAGTATTATTATTGTTATTTGATATTAAAAATACTTGTGAATTGATTCTTGGAGAACTGAAAAGGATGACGAGCTCTAAAAGGAATGCTGTAGAAGAAAGTGGAGACGTTGAAGACGGTGGAAAGTCAATGGGAAAGGACTGGCCAGTCTTCATCGAACCGTGATCTACCTATAATAGAAAAACGCAGCGTATGCTTTGTAACATGAGAGATATGTATATGTAATGTACTCGAAAGTAATAAGCCTATACACACCTGATTCTCAAATTATTACAAAAAGAAAAATTAGAAAATGAAAATTACAAAAAGAATATATCATTTTCAAATTATTACAAGCCCTCCTTATCTATTCATTCATTCATTAATTCCATTCTTATAACACACTTTGAATCTTCATTGAAAAGCTTGAATTTCAATATTATTAGTCATTATTCCGAAATAATAATTTATATTCTCAAAAATGAAAAATGAAAATTTCTTTGATCTTGATGGAAATATGTTGGCCCATCAGAACAATATCAACATTCCGTTGATTCTCATGACCAACGCTTAAAATTAAAAAATTAGAATTTCTATCCAGTGCAATTCTTATGTGGATTTTCCAAAGTTTCCGAATATTTTCTTAAATGACCGTCGAACTGATTTTACTCAATAACAATCCCAACTTATTCTGGTATGCCACAAATGTTCAGAAAAAAGTTTCAAATCGATTGGTTATTTTGCCTGACCTTTATTCCACGTACACAAATACCAGAAAAAGGCCTTTTTTCAGTATGTGAAATGGAAGTCTCCGTTCGCTACGCTTATTTAACTATACCATCCGATTCCGATCGCACATTGTTGAAATCGGCCGAGTACCATTCGTTTAATTCCCTCTAAATACCATGACATCAGTCTGGTGTGTTTAATTATCTCCTCATTATCGACGCACCATAATGTGTCAATATATATTGGTGTCAGATGAATAATTATTGAGATTATTGGGATGATTAGATGAATTTTTTCATCTGATTAGAACTATAAGGAAAAGGAGGCGGTCGTGGCCCATCTTGAATAGGAAAAATCCCGGTTTTGGTCTAGACTACGGATGAGAATCACGAAAATGAAGGGGATTGAACGAAGGTTTGATATGCCCCTCACCTCCCGGATCACATAAAGCGAGCGCGTAAGCAAGTGAGCCATATGTGACGGTCATGAATCATCGGGTGAAATATTTCGGATGAGAGTATAGCGAAGACTTTCATTTCTCCTCATAGGCCTACTGAAAACAAAATCGGGGCTTGTTTCTTATGTTATGTTTCTTTTGTGCGTGACATACAGATCTGACAGGGTAATCAATCAACTAACAACTTTCCTGGACATTGGTGTTATACCACAACATATCCATGCTGTTTTTCAACCAAATCAGTTCAGCACTTTTGGGGGAAAATCATATTGAAGTTTTTAAAGCGCTCATGAATTTTTTTTTCAACTACTTTTCTAAGAAAGTTAGGTAAGTACACTTCACAAGGGCACAACATGTCGACATGATTTTGCCAGTCCCAAGTCCTATTTTTCTTACGTCTTCTCTGCCTGATTCTGCTCTTCCTCCTCCTCCTCCATCTCGACTCTTCTCACCGCCTCCCTCCATTTCTCTCTTGTATAAAAAATATTCAACATTAAATATTAATAAACTACTCAATATTACATTTTGAGATTTCATCAATTCAATTTCAATTCAATTTCATTTCATTTCATTCTGCATTATTTAACAGCTGATCGATACATAATATGAGAGAAAATAATAAAACCAACAGAAGCCCGAGTAAGAACACAAGTTCTTCAGAACATCAGATTGAAATGAAATTTTCACCGAATGTTATCATTGTTCTCGCACATGTTTCATCAACTTTGAAAAAATTTGTTTCGTCAGTTTTTTTTGGAAATAAAAAATGTAGAATAAATAAAATTATACATTTTCTCGACAATTTCCCGACAACAGCCTTCTGGAGACACGTCACGAACGGCTTCCAGACGGCTGTGTTTCCAACACATTGTTGTTATTAGTAATTTCAAAATCAAGTTGTGCATATATCTTTCAAGTGTACTTCATATAAAAAGCTCACTTACCTTACACAATTTCATGTGTCGTTTCCCTAGTCTAGTTTCATGACACTAAAGAAGGCTTGAGGTATGCCGCGTGCTCGTACATAACACCGTGTTATCAAAGAACGTCGAATCGGAATGCATAATTAAACAAGATGAAGGCTGTAACAATAGTACGTGACAACGCACATGATACTCTCCTTTATGGCATCATGGCGCAAAATGGCAGATGTCATCGATTGGAAATATCAGATCATGCCTCTATGAACAAGATGAGGATCAGTGTTGACAAGAGACTGTTCGATGCTAATTGTAGAAATAATGAAATATAAAAGTAGAATTATATATAACTAGAACTACTGATCATTAGAGATTATTGTATAGGCCACAGCCTTCTTTAATCAGATCATTCTTCTCTGATAATAAAAGAATGAAATGAAAATGAATGAAATGAAATGATAAGAAAAGAATGAATAAAGAAGGCTGTGGTATAGGCATATATACATGATACAAAAATTGTATTCACAAAAGAATTTCGTGGCCTAACTGATAAAATGACGGTAATCAGGTAATTTTTCTGCAACTTTTGGGATTTGATGCTTTTGGAAGATGTAGTTGTGTTTTTTTCATCGTGAACCACGTCCTGAAAAATCATAATACCCCCAGAATAACTTCACAGCTGTGTTTATCATGCTGGTAGACGACTTTATTTAGTGATGAATACACATAAAATATAATGGTCAAATTATATTATAGTATAATATATATTATATTAAAAACATATTATAGTATAGTGGTCAATTGACCACTAGTGATAGGCGTGGCTAATCGCCAGGGCCACCTTGATCTATACTTCATGTGGGCATTTAGAGATACTCCGATAGGTAAATGTGAAATTTCCCACATAACAAACAGCCCATTTGATTGGATGTTTTGTTTGGTGACGTTTGTGGGCAGGTCAATCACTAGTCGTCAATTAGGCCTATACCTAATTGCCTGTATGCTATCAAACTAAGAGTGTTTATAGCTACCGGTACTAATTCTATCGACTAACACCTATGTTGAAACCAGACACTCTCAAGAGGAGCTCACATACCGCGTAACATTTTCAGTATCAACATTAATTATAAACGATCGCAGTGATTTTCCAGATGAATATATTTTAGTGAAAATGCTTCATACTATGCATAAGATTATCGTTTAAAATATTATCGATCCATAATGAATATTCACAGCATATCAAGTGTTATTCGTACGTAACGGCACGCTGTGAAGTAAACATCGATGGCCAAAATATCGAGTATTGCTGTTACATACGAATGGTCTTTCCACATTTCTTATTACAAATTTGACTAATTAGAGTTTACGACGGATATTGTCTGCATTTTGTGATGTTTTTGTTGATTCTTAATCTTGTACTGTTGAAGTTTTATGATCATTTAGATCTGTGAAATCACTCTGACGGGAACTTTTGACCCTTTTGACTCTGGGACGCCTCAAGTTAGCTTTCTATGCATTTACTCAGTCAAATATTCACTATACTCTAAACTAGTTTGGGGAGGGTGTCTGAGACTCACCTTGATCCAGTAGAAAAAGTTCCAAAATCCGTATAAAGAATTATATTAAAAAAATCAAAAAGTCTCGTAATTTATACTACAGTTAGTGAACTCAATGAAATTAGAGTATATGCAGTGTTGGAAGACTTGAAATAAAAAAGTTCCTTCTTGATTCAAAAAATCGAATCAATAATGCGGTGAGAAACGGATCCCAACATACTAGGTCTAGCTCTACTCATCTCACTCAATTGAAAATACCCACAATGTCAACATGACTCGGTTAAAACCAAAAGTGCGTATATATCTAGGACTTGAAATTCAATTTGCTCTCTATCACAATCGCGTTGATATCTGATTCTGAATTATTCAAAAGTGAACTAAATATTTGGCTACATGACATGGACATTACCACTTTTTAATTTCATTTTTCAACCCTCGATCACTCCGATTCAATAATACAGATAAACACAGATGAATCAAATTTTAGCACAATGAGTTTCAAATTATTATAATTATCTTTACTTTGATATTATTATTATCATAATTTATTCACCATTGGGGCACTTTAATTGCTTGATTTATTGCTTGAATAATCACATATTTATTTATTATTGTTGTTATTTGCAGCTGAATTGTTTTGATATTTCTATTATTTTGGATGATTATTGTTTGTGGTTCTTCCCTTATTGGATACTTGATGGTGGTGAAATTCCCACACATAGGCTTCAGAACTTCTACAAATGATCATCCCCAATTGAGGAACTACTAATAAAACGCAACATATGTGTAGTAGTTAGCGATTTATGCATATTTATATGAATGTATATGGAAAGTTATACATACATCTTGGTTCTGAAACTGCATGTCACTGTCTCCCTGTTTTGAATGAATGAATATTAGGGTTTTACGCATCGATCGACAGCTAGGTCATTTATAGCGCTCTTCCTGTTTTATATTCGCTTATTTATATTCGCTTATTTCGCTTAATTCGCTTATTTGTTTTATATTCGCTTATTTAATTGGTTCCATTTGTTGCTCTTTTCAATAGCTTAATAAAAGCCTTCAATTGATATAAAAGAAGCATTACAGTATAGTTTCTGCCTCTGAAACGGCTGCTAAAATTTCTGTAGAACTTCGAAATGATATGTATCATTCGTGTTCATCATTTCGTGAAAATTCGCATTTATTGGAAGCAAATAATTTTCCCAATTTTAACCTTTTGAGCTATTCTTATGGGTATTTTAGAATATTCTAAATGTTTTTTCTCAGAAGTGGATAAACCGACGGCGTCTCAAAACCAACGGAATCGAGTTCGATGATGACACATGTATGTGTACGTCAACTTTCATCAAAATGTGTGCTTTCGTTTGATCTGTGAAGAGCGAACAAAAAACAAATGAAAAAAAAACACTTTCGTTTTTCTATGTGCGTTAAAATTGAGTCTTGCTGACTTCGCTTATCAAATTGAAATTTAAAAAAATCATATCATTTTATTATTCATGAATAAATTAAATATCTTGAAGTTCAGTAGAAATCGTAAGAATCGTAAACTTTGTAGTTTTGTAATCAACACTAGTATGTAGAGCCTGAAATGTTTAATATAATAAAATGTGAGTATTTTAACTGTGCACTTAGAAATTCTTCGTGGGAACTGCTATCAAGAAAAATATGCTCTAGCAACGTCATATTCATGAGTCGTATATGACGTATTCAAGAGACACAAGGAGACTAATGAATCTGTAAGGGTTGACCGTAAGACATGCGTACCAAAATAACTCCTTCTGACGTATTCACCTGTGAACACAGCTGGCCGTGACAAAATCATGCTGTTTGAAAACATGCTTGTGTGCACGAAAGAAGAATGACCGACTCTGGCCGAGTACCAACTTAAAGTACATCATAACCCTGAAACTACATTTTAATGAACGATGGAGATATTTATTTGTCTAATTTTCAAGAAAACTAGAAATCATCACCTCAATTTCAGGAATCATAATTCATTCATTTTGTCCGCTAGACGGCTCTTTTTTGAGTCGTGACGTAATCACTCAATTCTGAGCATGTTCATTCACAGAATCGATAATGCCCAACTCATGACTCATGGTCTCTGAAGGACAACAAAATTGATCAAGATTTCTGAAATTTAGAAGCTGATTTCTAGTTTTCTCAATAATCAGAGAAATATATACCATCATGATTAATTAAAATCTAGTCTCCTGGATGTGGTGTCCTTAATTAAAGGGATAATAATTATAGTATACTTACATAACCTCGCTAAAACTTCAAGAAATGCGTTTGAAGAAGCATTATAGCGTATCTCAGAGTTGAAATACCTCAAAAATGCATGCACTTGTACAGATGTAATGGTATATTTGTGATTATCACATTGGTAAACCATAGATATATTACCTCACCGAGATACGTAATTACTCCTGGAGCCGATAACGACAAATGTTCGATAATTGCTCGTTCCGATCTCGGCAGCCATATTGAGCATTTAAAAATAGAATTTATGCAAGGCATTCTATATATTGTCACCAAGTTAATATATGTCAAATATGGCGGAAATTTTTCGCTTTGTAAAGCGGTGTGAAGCTACTGCCAAGACACAAATACGTACGCCTTCTTAACGTTGAGTAACGTATCTCGATAATATAGATCTATGGGTAGACGACCTTCTCTCGTGGACACAAGTATAGATGTGAAGTGGACATTGCCAAACAGCTGTGAAACGGACTGCGAAGGTCGGAACAACTATTAAAAAGTAATTTATTAAAATCAAATGAGATGGAAGAAACAACAAGATGTCTGACTCAATTTCTTGGAAAAGACACAATACAATATATTGAATTATTTGAGACATATCTTGATTTGTTGATATTTAAACAGAATTAGATGATTTCAGGATCAGTTTATTGGAATCGGGAGAATCTTGAAAAGTGAATGACGTGTGAATTTATTATTTTTTTACTTCACTTCATCGTAACATAATTGAAAATCGCTCGTTGACGAATATCTACCACGAATACTTGAAGAATCTCATTATATCTTCTTACAATATATATATATATATATATATATATATATATATATATATATATATATATATATATATATATATATATATACAAATATATATATATATATATATATATATAAATATATATATATATAAATATATATATATATATATATATATATATATATATATATATATATATATATATATATATATATCTGTCTGGACATATGTAGCATTCTGATGTGTATACCGTATAATTTGAGATGAACATTCAATTCAATATTTTTCAAACTTTGAACATCAATCTTCCTCGGAAACTACTTTAAAACAGTTCACATTAATAATAATCAACACACTGAGACGAGTGGCCGAGTGGTCAATACACTGAACCGTCAGTCAGGAGATCAGGGTTTGGTTCCCGCCATGGTCGACTATCCTGACACGGTTTTTTCGTGATTTACCTCTGTCGTTCAGGTAAATACTGGATGGTTCTTTAGCAACAGGCCATGACTAACTCCTTGCCTCCTTCTCACTATACAAAATCACCCAGTAAAGTATTCTCAACATTCCATTCATCTCATATATCATTCAACGACGCCAATAGATCGTGGTCATCAGAACAGTGCGTTGTTGAACCCAATATAAATATAAAAGTATTGATCAACAAAATCCTTCACATACTATTATATACCATGAACTTCATAATTCTCTAATAAAATATTGTCCTATTGATTTTACTCCATGACTATAAATATGTGGCATATGGACAAACACTACTAACAAAGTGGTTTTATATGTGACTTGAACGATCCTTGAGTTGTAGATTATAAACTTAATCAGCTCTGATATAATTGAAATCGCTACTGATGACACATGCTATAGGTTTTTGTAAACAGGGAATTCTAGTCCCCGATATGTATATCAATATATATATTATTGTTCTTGAATTCTATAATCCAGGGAAATGAGTTTCCACAGTATTGGCTTAAATCCTTCGATTAGATGAAATGAAAGGATAATGAACAATACATAATTTATTTAATTTAATAATTGAGCCGGAACAAATTGTGACCGTAACACTTGTTTCGGACCTACCGTTATTGATCTACCAATGCTATAAATAGAAGCTAGGCAGATAAATAAATAACCTGAGCAAATAACGATTTTGGTACTGAATTTAAGGCATTTCATGGAACAGATTTCTGATACGATGTGAAGAATCACCTGATATCAAGTCGTTGCCATAGCAGTAGCAGGAAACACTCAAATTCGCCACCTTGAAATTAAAAGTCCATAGAGACACGGCTTTCGTGACGATATGTCAAGCAACAATGAGCGTAGAAACAGTCGTGAAGAAGCCCATATTTCACCATATATAGAGAAATGTACTTCTCTATTATTTGATAGAAAATGTTGCAGCAATGGAACTCAAGAAAAGTCACAAAATGACGGAGATCGTTTTTTTTATATTTGTTGATGTTTGTATTTCTTCTATTGTAACATTTTTTTTCAGTCATTAAATTTCCGTAATTCGATTTCATATTTATATCTATATTTCTTCCCATTCACTATGTGTGCAACTATCTATTCCTGTTACTGTCATATTATGTCTTCCGATAACTTTCTGTTAATTTGTTTGTTTTGTTTTGTTGATTGAATGTATCATTTATAGATTTTCTGCATTGTGCTTATTATTATTATTAAGATCCTTGTTTTGTTTTTGTTGTACGTTCGATGACACACCAGCTTATTACTTATCTATTTTCTTCTCGTGTACCTTCTTCCAGGCAGCCCGCACACAAGAGTTCCTCTCTCATGCAGGTTTCTTGTTTTAAAATGCAATGTCATTTTTTTTTTAATGTATGTGAATTAGGTTCAAAAACAGGAATAAAATTATTTGAGAATGAAATGAATGAATAAAGCGTGTGCATATTTCAACAAGGCATTTATTTAAAAAGCCACACTATTGTGAGCAACTTGTATAAGCATTCGTCAGTCATGCATTAGAGACTCAGTATAGGCTATGTTATGTTCTTGGATGAGCGAAGCGAAGATTCCATTTTTCCGTACTTGAAAAACTAATGTGTTTATTTTATTATCCATGTTATTTTTTTCGCACTCCAGAGGTTAGACGGAAGATTTTTTTATGAAATTTGGTTCGGACATGTTTCATCATCTAACTCGATACTGTACAGATTTGAGGTGCGATCGGTTTAACCACATTCGAGAAAAACTTTCGAAATTTCTCTGAATTGTATGAAGCAGTTTCATTACAATATGTTCAAACGGAAACACAAGGCGATCGTTTATATGTTATGTTGACACTGAAAATCTGACGCTGTTTGTAGGTTTTCATCAATATCTATAAGACGTGAAAACCAACCCGGATAATGCAATATATGCGTTGTAGGATGAGCGAGATTTTATATGAAATGTGATACAAAGCTTTAATGGTATAAAGCTTGATCATGATTCTAATTATACCCACTGTTCTCCTGATTTATCTACCGGTATTGATTGTTTCAATCGTTTCACGATCTAATTGGTTTAACTTGCTGATTTCCTTGATATTTATCTTGATAGCTTTGATCAACTGCGCGATGTGAAAAAATAATATAAGATAATTTTCAACTTTAAAACGACTCATCCGATTTATGCAAGGCTCATGCATAACTCAGAGAAGAAGATTGGAAAGAAAGATTTTCTGTGAATGAATGAAAATATCTACGGAATTTATACATTATTCCAACAATAATGAATACAAGATAAAAACAATAATTTTTGCCTTGCACAAATCGGACGAGCCGTTCAAAGTTGAAAATTATCATGTATTATTTTTTTAAATCAGTTAATCAAAGCTATGAAGAGAAATATTAAGGGAATCAACAAGTTAAACCAATTAGATCGTGAAACCCATGAGTTACAGAAAAAAAAGAAAAAAAAAATAATAATAATAATATTTAAAAATAAATAGATAGAAAAAAACTATTGAAACAGTCAATAGATAAATCAGGGAAACAGTGAGTGTAAACATAATCAACCTTCACCATTATAGCTTTCCATTACATTTTATATGAAATCTGGCCCATCCTACAACGCATATACTGCGTTATCCAGATTAGTTTTCACGTCTTATAGATATTGATGGGGATCAACCCACAGCGTCACATTTTCAGTATCAACATAACATATAGACGATCGCATTGTATTTCTGTTAAAACATATTGTACTGAAACTGCTTCATACAATTCAGAGAAGTATCTCATGAAATACAGTACTGACGATCCATAATAAGCATTCGAATTAGAAACTTTTATGTAACGACGCAGTGAGGTGAAAATCGATGGCAAAAATATCGAGAGCTACTGTTATATACAACTGATCTTTCTACCCATGTGGAAAGATGATATTCAGTTCTAATGAAGATAAAATTGGAGTTCAAGGCATTTCCGACGAATATCGTGTGCATCTTATGATGTATTTGTTGATTTCGTGTCTTGCTCTGTTGAAGTTAAATGATCATTATTTATATCTGTGAACTCCACCTAGTGAAATACTTTTGCCTTATGGAAACATGGGGTCGCCTTAAATGTTTGTTCATGAACACCATTACATAAATGTCAGCGGACATAACAACCCTGAAACTAGAATTTAAAGAATAAAGATGATTTCCCCTAATTTTATAGAAAATTAAACATCACCATCTCAATTTCGGAAATTCTAATTAAATTTTGTATCCTTCAGATGCGATGAGTTATGACGTAGGCATGACCGATTCTGTATAGAAACATAAACAGAATCGATAATGTCTACGTCACGACTCATAAAAAAGACTAGGTCTTGAACGAAAATAAATTGAATAAGTTATTATTTCTGAAATTGGGATGATGATTTCTAGTGTTCTCTGAAATTAGAGAAATGAATATCTTCATTATTCGGGATCTCCATTGAACACTAGAAATGGTTCTGGTGAATTGTTTCAACAGTGAATTGTAATGAAATTGTTCTAACACTAAGAAAACGCCACATATGCGTTTTTAGACGAGCGGATAGCAATAGTATGTCGATTTTTCTGCCAAACTTTTGCCTACATTTGCCAATTGGGTGACATTTAAGTTATAAATGGGTAAAAACTGCTTCGAGTGGTACCAATTTAGCACATTTTATGTTTTTTCTTCAGAATGGCTGACCTGATCAAGCTGAGAATTTCCAGAAATGTGTATCAGAATATAATTCAACTTCACACAAAATTTCATTTTTTCGGAAAATAAAAATATTTTCTTTTTTTCCGCCGTGTTATTCTGATGAGTATTTTTGAAATTTCTAAAATTCATAAAAATAAAAGTTACGACCCGATGATGCCACAAAACTATACAGATCTAAGTTGGATGAGGAACCAAAATTTAAAAAAGTTTGAAGATGATAGCTGTAGCTGTTTCATCTGTGGAGAACTGACAGAAAAACATGAAAAAAAAAAACATAAAAACGAACACCAATTTTTTCAGTATTTCAAAGTGAATCCTCGCTAAAGCTCGTCTAATTATTACCCTTAAAAACTAGTTTCAGAGTTGTGATGGATGTCCTTCAACTTCTAAAAGGTAAAGAATAATGATGAACAATAAATGAATATTCCGCTATAAAACTAATGTTGAAGATTGCCCATATCATTGTGTGAGTTAGGCCGCAGACAGATTGCCGGGGTATTATCCCATATAGCCTATAGTAAAATACTGAATAGTTTTTCCGTCTCCAACCGAGTTGGGTCGATTTCTGACAGATCAGCCATCTATCTTCAGAGAAAGTTTTTATCGAGGTTTCTGCTCGAGTTTCTCTCGTCGTAAAATCAGATTTGAGATTATTTTCCGACGAAACTTTCTTGCACAGTTTCACCTAACCTTCGTTTATTAGTTTCTACGAATAGTAAAGAAGATTGTTCAACGAACTGAAAATATCTAATAATGAGACGTGATCTGATACATTTCAAAACAATAACTCTACTCTTACTATATATTATTTAGCTATCGTTGATTCCTCATTCTCTCTCTCTCTCTCAATCTCTCTGTCTGTCTGTCTCTATCTCTCTTTCTATATCTACCTATATCTATTTTTTGTATTTCAATTTCAATCTCAGTTTCAATATATTTACTTCATAGCTGTGAACTAACAATCACTCATGTACAGATATTCATAAAATTAATCTGAATCCAATAAATCTAAAAAACATAAATCCAAATTAATCTAAAATAATGAATCTAATAAAAATCTAACGAATATGAAATAAAAATCACTTATATATAAAACGAGTGGTTGAATGGCCAGCACACTGAACCATCAATCATCAATCAGGAGACCAGAGTTCGATTCCTGACATTATCGACCATCCTGACAGGAGTTTCTTGTGGTTTCTTTCTGTCGTTCAGGACGCTTATTCTCGAGATTATGAGATTATGAGATGAGATTATTCAGGTGGAATTCTGGTGATCTCACTGAAAATGCTATGAAAATACCATAGCATAATAATCTCATCTCATAATCTTATCTCATCTCATAATCTCATAATCTCGAGAATGAGGGTCCAGGTCAATACTGGGATGGTCGATTTATCGAAATATCAGTTTCTTGGTGATAACTTTTGAATGGTATGAGATATCAAAATTCTAATACGCGAGAAACACAGATAATTATAATAGCTTCAAGATAATATAAGTTATAAGTATTCAAGTCATGTCGCTTAACTGTGATGCGTCGACAGCTAAAAATAACACATTTTCAGCTGTCGCCGCTTGACAGTTATGCGACATGACTTGAATAGTTATAACTTGTATTATCTTGAAGCTATCATAATTATCTGTGTTTCTCGCGTATTAAAATTTTGATATCTCATACCGTTCAAAAGTTATCATCAAGAAACTGATATTTCGCTAAATCGACTCCCGTGGACTCTTTAGGGAGGACTCAGGTGAAAATCCTATATTTGTTCATATTGATTGTATACACTTCAAATTCAGCACATGGACAACTATCATGCTGAAAATGACATCAACAATGAACATGAACCATGGACATATGTCTAGCAATGAACATATTTGGTATTCACACATTTTTCAACAATGACATTTATTTCTGATTTTATCATACAACATTATTTTTCAATTTTTGTCTCCATATTTTTTTTTCTCTGACTGAAGTATTGTTCCAGGGTTGGTTATATCGTTTTTTCGATATTCCATTTAAATTTCAAGATACTATATTCTATTTACGATGTGTGTGTGTTTTTTTTAAAGATAATTTTGAATAAAATATATCATTTTATCATCATATAACATATATCATTCATTTTGTTACCTTCATTGTTAGGATGGATATCGGAAAAAAGATACGTTTGACCCTTTATGAAGTAACAATAGACCCTCACACAAAAAAAAATCAAGACAATTGAACAATTTGAGCAAATTCTTGTTTTGTGAAAAAAATGTATTTCAGTAAATGCCCTCTGAAGATTGACAATGTAAAATTTCTATATCGAAAGAAACTACACTGAATATACTTCAATATTTATACTTCAATAAATATATTGAAGAAATTAGAAATTATCTATACTAAATAATTTATTCCAGGTATGATTATTGATATTTTTCAATATCTTGAATAAATGTCTCAAATGAACATCCAAATTAATAATTATTATTGGAAAAAAACTCCACCCTAGTCCCCTTTAACAATAAGACACGACCGACTCCTTCTCACTATTCAAGAACACCGAACAAAATGATCTTTCATCTCATCATGCCATCATCTCATATATCTTTCACCGATGCCAATAGATCTCAGTCATAAGTACAGTGCGTTGTTAAACGCAATATATGTATATATATATATATATATATATATATATCTATATATATATATATATATATATATATATATATATATATATATTTATATATATATATATATACATATATATATATATATATATATATATATATATATATATATATATATATATATATATATATATATATTTAAATATATACATATATATATATATATATATATATATATATATATATATATATATATATATATATTTAAATATATACATGAATATATATATATATATATATATATAAAAGATACTTAAGTCTGTTCTCATTCCTCGACTATACCGTTCACACTACGACGTGCTGCATAGGCCTACGTATAAAATCAATTATTCAAACTTTTATATAACTACAACTAAAACAGAATCTGTGATCTTTCAACTCTTTCTACATAATTCAAACGATCGCAATCGAATCTGAAAAATTAAATAAATTATAACCAATAGCAACCAGTATTCAACATCACTGTCCTCTAGATGTGCTGCATCATGTATGATCACATGATTTGGTCTATGACGTATACGATCCACTTGAGGCAATTTATTTAAACTACTCTATTCTCATCCTCAACTTTCGTTCAGATTATGACGTACGTTTGGAATCAATAATTCAAACTTTATAGAGTTAACTAAGAAAAGCAGTTAAAATATATCGAAGGATGTTCGTTGTTGACAAGAATAGTTAAGTGTGTTGTTTGTGAAGAAGACACAAACATCGTTAAGCAATCGAGCTAGTCAGAACTGAGAACTTAATTTTTAATGCAGACATAAAAACTATTTTTGATAGAATTTTAGTAGGTTAATCACGGCTTGTACTATAAATTCAATTCATTATTGATGTTAGTTGTTTTACAGGGGCTCTTGACGGATGTGGTAGGCAAGGGCATGCGCGTAATGAATGCATTACTTTCGAATGCACGGTGGTCGGATTGGACAATATCCGAATTGGAGACGGTAAGTATCGAGACACAAAATGTCAAAACCGGTGAGTGGGGAGCATATGGCGGGAAAAATGTTGAAATCATAGTTTTTCCCAAGATGCATCGAGGGTTGCGTAGGTTTGCCGCCGGGAGTTGGTGACTTCAATTAACTTTAGAACACGATTCATTTCCTGAGTACTTTTCTGAGAACTAAAAATCGCTGCTCTATCTGGTGTTGTTTTGTAGGAACGGCTGACAGGCTGACAAACTTGATGACAGCCGTTATAAGCTGAGGCGAAGTGAACATAAAGTTAGTTCCTTTTATCACTACTACGTATACGCACAATCGATAGTTCTTAAAATGTGGCCTGTGTGAATTGGAACACATTTTTAACATGGGAGGGATACGAAGTGAAGTCACTATCTCCAGCCGGCAAACCAACGCAACCCTCAATGCACCTTGGTTTTTTCAATAGTATTTCTGAGTTCTCAAAGTGTTTAGTCATACATTACATTCGCTTATTACTAACCACTGAGAGTTGGGCTGATATAGACTGGACTATCATGATAGTTGGACGAGCAAAGCGAGGACTTAATTTAACAGTACTTGAAAAACTTTTTTTTTCGCGCTCCGCAGGTCATATGAAAAAATTCTTCAATAGAACTCGGCATGCACATATATGTCATCATACAACTCGATACTGTATATTTTTGAGACGTATTCGGTCGAAATAATTTTTAGAAAATCATTCTGAAATTTTGAAAAAAAAAGAACAACCCAGATAAGAGAATTTTTTGAAAATATTCTCTACAAATGAATTAAAATCTCTACGGAACTCAAGCACACGAATGATACACATTATTATTATCATACAAAGTTTCACACCTGATCAGATAATCCATCCTGAAGATTAAAATGATCTTGATTTTCACATCGATTGAAGCTGTTAAGAAAGCTATCAACATGATTGGGAGGTATAACCAATTGGATCGTAAAACGATTCGAATAATCTATTGGTGGTTCAGGGAAGGTATTGGGTTGATAGATTCAAAATCAAGGTGTGTAAAGGCCTATTTAACTTCCTACCACAATTCACATAAAATCACATAACATATTACAAGTGATGTGAAAGCATTTTAACTATGATTCTGTTAAGAAACTTCTGAAAGACTAAATACACATCATCATTTTTAAGAAAAGCAAATACTGGTATAGCATTTTGTGAAAATTCGTATTGAAATAATGAATTTTTCACTCAACGACTGGTTTACAGCTAGCTGAACTATATACTGTAACGTTAACAGCCAACATTTATTTGGGAAGGGGGGGTTATATATATGGGGGTAGGCCTATTATATTTATTAAAAAATACTACATTTATTCTGGGACATGGCTAAATTTTTTCGGGGGAATAGTGTAAACGACCATTTCTCCCCCCCCCTCCCCCCCCCCCCCAATACCTCGCCCCATTCGACCACTGATAATAATTAAGTACATACTCAACATATCTGAGTATTAAATGACATGGCATGCAAATAATTGATCCACCAATGATTATGACTGGGCAAACTCAGCACATGCGTTGTAAGATGAGCAAGATGTTTATGTGTGATATATTCGAAAACGTTTTATATCGATCAGTCAAACCGTGCGACCTGTGTAGTAATTACAAACAAAAAATGCACGCAGACAAAGCTTTGTAAGAGTAGGATAGAAGTCTTCGCTATCGCTCATCCAATTATACATGCAATAGGGGGAAGCATAGTCACAAATGTGGAAAACCGATCGATACAAACCATATAATAATTCAGTTGATTGATTGAATACACTGGCAGATCAATTTATGAATATACACAAAAATAATATGTTTTGTATTACGTTAATTATAAACTAATTGTATCTTACACTTCTTACTTCTACTTCTATCGTATGTGTTCCGGACTTGTGAAAACTGAGATTTTTATCAGCGGCGGAAAAATATGGTCACAGACAGGGCGCAGTCCTGGTGCCGAAGTTTATTGTTTTTGACTTTAAATAGTCTATGGATAATTATTTATATTGGTGACAGGACCGCCTCGAAGTGTTGACAACCAAAGGGTGCCGCTTCAAGAGCCTATATCAAGATTTAGATGTAGATAAATAAAATTAACCATTAATATTAGTAATTAAAGAAAATATTCTAAATATTGACCAAAAAACGACCAAAGTTTCATAAAGACGTGTGATCAACTTTAATATATAGCTCGATGGACTTCTTAAGAGGTCGCAGCCATCTGCTAGGCGTGACAGCTTTCACGCTAAGAACTGTCACGACCGTAATTTTTTAAATATATAATTTTTTTGTTTTTTTCAATTCGCTTCTGATTAAAAATCCAGATTTTCTGTTCCAAAGAATTTCGATGAAATGCACACATACTGACCCCGAAACGCGAGAGACTACTCACATGATTAGTTCCTTTTTTTGTCTGCTTGCTTTAGCATTAGAAGTCTAGGAATGAAAGCTTTAATGAGGTCACTCTCACGACCGTAGTATTTGTAAAAAAAAAAAATAGTATAGAAGACCGCAATTTTTGTCAAATTGATTCTCATTTCATCACGTCACTGAATAATATATCTAAGATTACGCCAATACAGAACTTTGATAGAACACATGTTCTGAGCTCAGCGCTTGATTGATTATGCGACCGTTTGTGTTCGTCTTGAATGCCTTCCCGCTCTCATGCGAGTCATAATAATCGAGATTATAATCTGATGAACCAGATAGCGGTGCCGTTGTCGCGAACTTGATGTGTTCTTGCCAGCTTCTAAGTACCATTAATAACCTGCTCAGTATTTAACAAGACCGATATTGTATAATATATATCTTTCCGTCAGATCCTTCAGCGAGATTCTAATTGACGAGAGACACCCACTGACGTCAGAGACTTGGCATCGGACGTCGCCGTCGTGAAGGTCCGTCTAGGACAGAACTAGAGTTGTGAGAGAAAAAATCTCCGCTCGTAGAATAGATGTGTAACTGGTGTTGGAGTAAATACTAGAAGTTAGAAGAAGGGAAACGCAGTATGCGTTGTGAGCTGAGCTCAGAAGTATGAAGATCTAGAATGAAATATATATTCTGTCAGCTCATTCTACATCTACAGACCTTGGGTTACTACACAAGCTTGAAACCCCTACCTGTATAGATAGCTACTTGATGTTGCTACTATTGCTAAGTGTGTTACTGATTAATGCAAGCTGTTGATTCTTTGAGGCCAATATTCGATAAGATATATGCTATCAATGCTTTTTTTTCGTTATTTCTCATCTGATTATTGTGAAAATTACTGGAAATTTTCATGATTATTGTTGTTTTTATATTCAAATTTGTATAATATGCTATCAATGCTTTTTTTTGTTATTTCTCATCTGATTATTGTAAAAATTACTGAAAATTTTCATGATAATTGTTGTTTTTATATTCAAATTTGTATAATAGCTTTTGAATACTTTTTTCCATTGATTTTGCCTATGGGTTATTCGTAAGGGAATTTTCCCATTTTTTTTCGAAGAAACCATCGATTTGGTTTTCCTGAAAAACAATCCCAGTCTATTCTGGTATGACACCAAGTGCAGAAAACGTTTCAAGTCTATTGGTTACTTCCTGACGTGTATTTCACGTACAAACTTACATGAAACAAAAACAATACCAGAAAAAAAACGAAGCCCGATTTTTTTTTCGGTACGTGAAATGGAAGGCTTCGCTACGCTCATCTAACTAATAGTAGATGAAAGTAGAGTATTTTTTCAATATATTTTTCTGTAGTATCTATATTGGGTTCAACGACACACTGTAATTATGACTCAGATCTATTGGCGTGGGAGAATGATGATTGGGAATTGGGATGATGAGAAGATGAGATTAAAAGTTGTTCTTTGCAAGCACTAGTACCGTACCCTAAGTGTTTTCAGATAGTGGGAAAGATTCGGTCGTGGCTTGTTGTTAAGAAACCATCCCGATATGAACCTGAACGAAAGAGGAAAACCACGAAAAAACTTTGTCAGGATGGTCGATCGACCATGGCGGGAATCGAACCATGTCTCCTGACTCATTAAGGAGAGTATAGTGAAGTACCATATATCATATAAGTACCCTATACATACAGTACATAAAGTAGAATCATGGTAGAAGGTGAAATATATAGCCTCCCTCCGTAGCTCAGTCAGTAAAGGCACCGCTTTAGAAACCGCAGTCAATGTGGGGCGTGGCCGTGAGGGTTTGAGACCCTCATGAGACATGAGTTTTTGAAAACGTCTTCACTCCTTATAGTTCCATTATCATTCGTACCCCCGTATGACCTAGCTGTTGGTGCGGTCGTTAACCAAACAATAATCATCATCGAAATATTCATAATTGACGAAGTGATTGACCCGCCTACAAACGTCACAAAACAAAACATCCAATCAAATGAGCTGTTTGCTATGTGGGTAATTTGACATTAGGGCCTACTTATTAGAGTATCTCTAAATGCCCACATAAAGTATAGATCTAGGTGGCCTACCGATAATCCACGCCTATCACTAGTGGTCAATTATAAACTTATCCACGAAAGGAGAAGGTTTTCTAGCAATATAACCCACACAAATGTCAATGTTATATTTGCAAAGCTGGAATATTTAGAAGGTCATTGATTTTTCAGGACGAGATTTACGATTAGAAACACAACTCCGTGCTTCAAAAGCGTTGACTGTGTGAAACTGCAACGAGTTTCCTGACATAGTGCAATAATGAAGAATAAGATTATTGTTATTAACATGCGTTAAAACTGGCCACAAAGTAGCTGTTTTCAAATTTAGACTAGGGATGACAGGGTAGGATCGTTAGGACGGAACACCACAAGGAATATCCTACCCAACCTGAAGGAATATATTTGATCATGAAGTACCATTTCTATGCAAAATATTTGAAATACTTTCATTCAAAATATTCGAAATATTTCAATTTGAATATTTGAAAATTTGAAAATAATCATTCTAATGGTAATACGTTAAGGGATAATGAATAATCCGAAAATGTGCGTTGAAAATACACATCATTTCTAAATTACTGGAATTATCTGTGTTCCTGTCATATGAGAATTTTGATAACTCATACAGTACAAAAAAATCACGAAACAATGTATATTTTGCAAAATCGACTCCTACGCACTCTTGCGTCATATTTCAATAAACCACCGATCTAAGATTAGGTAATGTATTCAAAATACCTATTGATCACTATATCATGTAAACTTATTTTCAATTCTGAAACCAATAAAGCCTTTATAATTATGTAGGCCCTAGTATAAGATATATTAAGACCTATTCAAAACCCAATTAAAAAGCAGCACATTGTCATTGGCTTATATCATGAAGTAGTCAGACACTTCTGATCGCATATATAGTCTATGTACAGCACCGTATTATCCAAGAGAGATGTGGAGAGGGGGATGTTTCATTATGGACCCATCTTTCATCAATATCAGCAGTTTCCGAGCTCCTCGAACAAATTGAGCACTTCTCGGTTATCGCGAGCCGAGGGTGTGACAATAGATCCAGAGGAGAGATGAACGCAGCAGGCGTTGAATGTAAATCAGAGAAGCAAGCGTCTTTACGCTCCTCACGAACACTTCGAATCAATGCCATTAATGGGTTATTACGGAGCTTCGGATTCGATGGTAGAAGAATCGATAACAATACATCGATTAATCGATTCACGTTTTACGTCGACTAGACTCGATAGAACGGAATGTTTCGAGTTTTCAACATGTTTGATGATTGTTCATTAAGCATCATATACATATATATATTTTTTTTTTCATATATATATATTATTTTTTTTCTTATATATATATATATTTTTTTTTTTCATATATATATATATATATATATATATATATATATATATATATATATATATATATATATATATATATATATATATATATATATATATATATATAAGTTTTTATCAAAACACTGACGACAATACCGTTGCCACTTGGATTCAATATAATAATAGCAACAAATTATAAATAAGAAAAAACCTCGATGAACCTTACGTCAATATTTCATCTTGAATCAAAATGATTGATGTTCGTAGAAATATTCTCAAATAATTACCCGGTAAATGAATCATACATTGAAGAGAAACCATATAAAACCCATTAAAAAAAATAGATACAAAAATATTACTATAGTAATTATTATCATTATGAATATTATATTACCATAACATCCATACTATTATTGTCAACCTTGAATCAGCTTGAGTCTAGATTGAGACATCCCCAGTCTACAGGGCAAAATGTTTCCGCCAGGGTGACAACAGATATTATATGATCATAAAACTTGTACCGTGCAAGATACAAAATAATTAGCAAATACATCGTCTGACGCAGACATATTTGAAAAAAATTGTTATTGGGTCGAGATTTAAAATAACAGAAGTGGAAAAACACTTGCATGTAACAGTAACACTCGATATTTTTTACACCGATTTTTATTTCAGAGTAAACTAATCTTTTGTAAACTAATCTTTTGTATAGAGTATAGTATCTAGACTTAATGAGCAATACTGTGAAAAGTTATAATTTCTCATTGTGTTTAAGCTTCATAAATAAATAAATAAATAAATGAAACCGTTACATACTTAATAACACGTAACAAATTGTGAATGATCACTATTTATCTACATTATTTTAGAAGATATTTCTGTGCAGCCGTTTCACTACAATATGTTCATTGGCATTATCATTCATGTCATATGTTATAACTTATACTGACACTGAAAATGTTATGATGTGGGTAAATTCAAGTGGTTCCATTTCAAGTTGTTGATCGGCTTGGATAACAATTTATTTCCTTAACTAATCCAATTTTGGTAAAACTGACGCATAGCATAAGTTACATTACAATTGAATCGTTTCCATAGAGGTGCAAAGATCGCCCTTGTGGTGCTCCATCTGAATAACCGCAGACTTTGCCATTATTGCCTGAATACCTATAAATTATATTTAGTGTCAGGTTCACGATATGTTGATGAAGAAAAAAATCGGGAAAATATTTCTGTCAATATCATTTAGATGGATTATTCTACGATGATCAATAATAGTAAAAATAATAATAATATTAATGATATAATAATAATGAGGAATAATGATGACAAGCCAGTGGAGAAAATACCAATTGTACTAAAACCCAACTGTCGTGAAAATCAACTGTACTAAAAACCAACTGACCTAAATTTCTACTTCTTGAGCAAGCTGTACAGAAGTTGAAGTGGGAGGTATGACTCCTCCCTATGAGAATGTCATTTGACCCAAAACTTTAACCACCTAACCTTAACAAAAGAAGAAACATTTGATGAACATTTGCCTGAAGAACATTTGATGGGTGATAACACTTTGTGAAGGGGAAGAGAAAAAACCCTCAATTTCACTTCTGTACAAGTTGCTCACGAAATATGCTCAAGTTGTCAGTTGATTTTTAGATCAGTTGGTTTTTAGTACAGTTGATCATTTTTTTAGGTCAGTTGACCAATTCCTAAAAATATAGCACTCGCACATGGTTGTAATTACTAGTGCTGCCACACACGGTCGTAACTACTAGTTCTGCCACATACGGTCGTTTAACTACTAGTGCTGCCACTACTATATATACTTACCACTGTACTGTACTCGACTATAGTATACTGTACTCTCACTATACTGTACTGTACTGAGTAAACTCGAGTATACTGTGTAGTACTAGCACCTGTAGTACAGTTACTTACTGTAGTAAGTTTTTTAAAATAATGTCTCTATTATATTTTTTCATATTTAATTCTCTTATTTTTGAAAAATAATGCATTGTTTTTATAAATTTTTTTATACCGTGTCCGTGTGGCAACCGTTTTGGCGGCAGTGTTTTTTGTAATAAACTTATCTCTCTACTAGTGCACTAGTAATTTCGACCATGTGCGGCTAAATAGTTTTTACGACCGTGTGTGGGACGTGCTAGTAGTTTCGACCGTGTGTGGCAGCAGTCGCGGGGAGGCAGCCAGCCACGAGTAGACTGGCCGGTCAGTCAGTGATCGTCCGCCACTGAACGACGTCGTATGAGCTGAGCAGGCGTCTCGACACCATCAGGGCATGGAGCTGTCGACGGCGATACATCGCATACACAATACACATGCTGGTAAGTCACTCCCAGTTGTAACTCTACCTGTCAGTCAAGTGTGTTGTTACTTGTTATCACCATGCTAGTGGTTTTCATTAACTCGCCTCAGAGCAAGGATATAACCGGACTTGGTAATACCGGACCGTACGGTTATTCAAAGAATGTATACATATCCACAATCAAAATTTGGATGCGTTCTCTAACGACGATATATTTAAAATTATTAATATAGTCAAGTTTTTCTGTATAAGTAGGCCTACTATAATTATTTGATGAAACAAAAAATGTTGATTTTTTCAGAAAATCTTCAAGTTTCTCAAATGGTTTTAAAAATGGACCTCATTTTTTTTAAATACAAATTTACATCATATAATATGCACCGTGCAGAAAATGAACACTTTTTTTAAATAAGGTCTGTATAAAATATGTTGCTCCGTCAAAATCAGAAGATTATAATTAAAATTCAAGAATATGTAGTCATATTATAACCCAATATCATCATCATCATCATATGTTAACAATCAATGTGTCTAAAAATAATACAAACGAATAATTGGATGAGCGAAGCGAAGACTCAATTTCATCATACCCGAAAAAAAGTGCCAGTTGTTTTTTTTTTTTTCGCGCTCCACAGATCAAACAAGAATTCAAAATCAGTTGAAACTTGGCATACACAAGTGTCCTATCTAACTCGATACTGTATAAATTTGAGGCGCAATAGGTTGAACCACTTCTGAAAAAACTCATTTCAAAATTTCAAAAATCTCATAAAAATAACCCAGAGGAAAAAATTCGTCAAAAATATTTCCTTCGAAGGAATTCAAATTTTCAGGGAATTTTAATATGATAATTATACACCTTATTCCGAACTTTCAGTTCAATCAGATCTGCCGTTTTGATGTAAAAAATATAAACACAAACAAGAACATGAGTACATCCAGGTACATTTAAGGTACAATAGTTGGATAATTCAACAGCTAGTGAATCATGAAAGCACGCCAAATCCAATTTTCTTTAAATCACTCAAAGCTATTAAGAAACCATTTAAATCCAAGCAACAGGTGTGGAAACGATTGAAACAAAGCCTTCTTCATTATCATAGAAATTGATTAGGAAATGAGATGGCAGTAACCTAATTGTTTGGATCTCAAGGTGTATATATATATAATAACCAATCCAAAGATATAAGTTGATATGTTCTAGCTCATTCATCAACGCAGAAACACATAACGCGTTTGCCTAGTTATTTCAATCAGTTCAGGTGTAAATTAACACATGGGCCTATAGGTCAACTACTTCTGCTATGGAAATAAATATAAATTTAGGCGTGAATTGGGCCAAATTATGATGAATATATTATTAACAAAATAACAAAATTATAACAAATATGCCTATAATTATACCGAATATCTTGGAATATTTGTTATAAATCTACTAGTTCAATGTCATGCCATGCCTAAAATTTCAAACAAAAAAATCTACGAAAATCATATGGTGAGAGAAACAATTGAAGTGTTTGAATAAATTAATTATAATCGACTGCACTTTGACAGTGTTGCCCCCCTGAATTCATAAAACATCATAAGATCCGATCAAATGGACTGTTATTAGGGAGGATTTTCAAAATCTCCGATCAGGGTGTCGCAAGTACATAGATCTAGGTGCCCGATCAATAAATCCCTCCTAATACCACAGATAATTGAGCTATTAGCTCGATTATCTGTGCTAATACTATATAGTAGTTAATAGAGCGTTTATCTGTGTCATCGGTGAATAAAAAAGATACGATAAATCAATCAACTACGAACATGCATCATTTCTGTCAAGTTCTTTTAAACGTCATATAATTTTTGATGTTCACAAACATCAAATATTCATGGAAATACGTTTACCTAGTGGGCCACAAAAATCATTGGGTTGTTACTATTCATGTAATACGTTCATGAAGAGTCAACACTATACTCTCACTGTCACATGGAATTTTTTTCGTTCGAAATTCAAATTCGAATGGAAATAAAATTCAAGCGTATTGTATAGCGAATTGTTTCATAGATGTACGTAGATTGCGTGTGTACATTCTCTGCTAGGCTTATAATGTCAGTGTGTGTTTTCTTCATGATGCATTTCCATCTAGTTTGATCGACCACTTTATAGGAGGCGAGTGCAATACACTGAAAACACAAACTACACTAAATGTGTGCTCTGACTTGTTGAATCCAGAGGCAATTCTTTCGACGGAGATTTACCTATGTCGAATGATGATTGCTTAAGGTTATTCGAAGTGTTGGTCCACAAGATAGTAACGCGCAATGTAACCACGACGTTGATGCGCCGTTAGACCCCAATATTCATTAATTGGAAGGAAAGTGTATATCGATTTAAAGAAACATCAGTTTTTTATGATAACTTTCGAACGGTATCAGTTATCAAAATTTGAGAGGAACATAAATGTATGTAGTACTTCTAAATAATTGAAAACAATTCAGCATAACTTATATCGCATAACTCTCAAAACTATAAACAATCAAAACTAATAAACTATTTAAAATTGAAAAAAACTCTGAAATTTGTTTATTTGAGCTTATACGATTGACAACCGTGCGATGAGTTGAACAATTATAACGTATATACCATCGTGAAGGTATTACAAATATATATATGTTTCTTCCATATTAGAATTTTGATATCTCATATCGTTTGGAAGTTATCACCCCTAATCTGTTAGTTCGCTAAAACGACTCCCATGCACTCACTATTGGAAATGAAATGTGATCACGCAAATTTTACTCTCCTAAATATTGAACTCAAATGTGAATAGGAAATAGATGAGAAATGTAAATGCGGATAAAATCGGAAAACCAAAGATACGACGCGACAGTCACAACGTAAAG